>CM055127.1:274869858-275469858 GCA_029206835.1 Rana muscosa | reverse complement strand
GTGACCACAGTCCCGATGTCTGGGTTATTGTCATATGAGGGTTGTTTGGAGGTCAATCAAAACCATAGTCCTACTTTCCTCATTAGCTGTCACTTATATTCTCGGCTGATGGGGTGGGTGCGATCGTTGTGACATGAACTTCAAAATGTCCACCACAGGGTTCACGATTCCCTCCCGGACCCTGACTTAATAATCAGTTTACATTCTTTCCAACCAGGTGACTGGGTCGTTGTAAAGAAGCTTGAGGGATGAGACCACGCCAGCCACTGCAAGAAGCGGCTCAACCACACCAAAGAATGAGGAGTATCTTTGTTTATTTATATTTTTGTTGTTTTAGTAAATTTTAGCAAGAGTAACGGTGAAAAGCATCCCAAGTTATTATTTAAAGTGTATGTCCTGACTAGCTCAGAAAGCGAACAGGACCGATTGCTGGGTCTGTTCTGAGTCTTCACCAAGTTTTAGTCCCCAGCGATGACAGCGGTACATGCCATTTATGATGTTATTATGGGTATGAGGAGTTTTTGACAAACTAGTGAAGACTCCAGACAGACACTTGTCAATGGAATCTAACGATGTATTTTTAGAGGGTAAAATTGGTTTTAGTTTTAATGGCTCTGTCTCTTGTCGGTTTGGGTATCTAGGCAGCCCACAAGTGTGTTTGAACTTTAGTTTGGTGTTTATGTGGATCTGCAGCTTATAAAGGTAATTCCCCCAAAGCAAGAGGTTCATGCGCGATGGTGAAGCTGTCCCAACATTTTAGGTCGCGGCCGATCGCGAGGATCTGATGGCGCAGGAAATTAAGAATGGCAGGGACAGCTAGAAGGGATTTGTTCACCAATCCCGACCAGGTCTGGGCATGGGGTCCTGCATGTACAAGGTGGGGGGGGCTCGGGATACGATTGAACAATTCTCATCCATTAAGGATAGGGTTCTTCATTTAATTGTTGAAGCCAGAGCTGTAGCTAAGTGAAGGTTGGGAGTCCTTTTTAAGGGTCTGGGAATCTTTGGGGATCTAATTTTTATTTTACAGCGGATCGTGGTTAAAGGAAGTGGGAATATATATACTCATGTCGTTTTTATTTCTATTCCTTCTATGTCGTGACGAGGTGCTCCTGTTGCCTGATTTGACGCGTGACCAGAGTTTCCTTGATGAGACGCCCCGAAGCCGGACCCACATACAAGACACAGAGGATCACAGACGGATCAGCGATTACTACAGCTCACCATGTCGTGTCCTCCTTTATAAGTCATGCCCCTGAAGAGTAGAGTCTACATGTCAAGCCGTGTTTTCCTTTTTATAGACTAAGGACTGATTCATTTCCAGGTGTAAGAAGCAGATCAACTCTCATCGATGGACACATGGGGTGCATATGACAAAAAAGGGAGGACTGTTGTGGAGATTTTTATGGAAATGTATTAATGTATGTTGTCAGATGTCCCCCCAGTGTCAGTTTTGCTGTAATGCGCTCATCTGAGCGTATTTGCACATACAGACGTTGGTGGAAGATCGGTGGCGGGAAAATCTTCCTATGGAAACAGCGATGTTTGCTGCATTTAGAGATGTTGTTTTGCGCCCCGTTGGGGGAACTGGCCGGCCCCTGGCGGGGGGCATTGCATGACTCCGAGCGCACATATCTGTGTCCACAGGAACAGTAGCATAACTATAGAATAATTGTGGTCCATTTGAGGCATAATTGTTGTGTAGTTTCCGTCATTTGGTATCAGTCTATGTCACTGTTAGTCAATTTGAATGAACATTGTATCTGTTTGGAAGGATGTCCTTGTATGGTCATTCTCATGTGGAAGGAACATCCTGTGATGTTCCCGCCCATGGGGGGAGGTGACTGGTTGCTGCAACCAATCACCTCCTGTCTTGAGATCTTTTGAGTTTAATAAAAGCCTATGATTAGGCGTCGGCTGAACAGTCTATGCTGGGATGGCCTGACGATAAGCTCTATGTGTGAGCCTTGCTTCTTGGATGAATGATGGAATGAACGGTGAGTGGATCTTTAGCAAACTTAAAGATAGCATTATTGCAAAAGGATGAAATCTGATGTGTGCTTAGATAGCACAGGAATTATAGTGGCTAGGAATTCCACAACAAAACACCTCCGGATGCAAGGACCCTCCCCCTGCAATGCACACGGCCTACAGGACCGTCTTGCAGTGAGATGTATGAAAATCCCAAAGAGACTCCGTAATGTATCGGAGAAGAGGGGCCCCTGTGTACAGGGTGCCTCAACTGTTGGCCAATAAAGGCAACTTGACGGAACTTCCCTAGAAACTTGGTCAGAGGACTAGTACCTCAGCCTCCACAGGTGGCGCAAACCCACCCCGGGCACAGAGACCCTAAAGGCTAAAGCAGTTGCAGTGCATCTGCTAGACGACTGATGGATGAAGCAGAGGCTTTTGCCCAGTCATTGAGCTACAAAAACGCCAGAGACGCAGCCACTAATGGGCGTAACGCTAACCTTAGCCTGGCGAACACAGTCCAAGCCAGCGCTTCTGATCACCACTGAAAGCAGGTGGAAAGTGGTACCCCTGAAACCAGGGATCCTTGTGACAATGCTTCATCCAGCAGCTACCCATGGATAAGTGCTGATTGTACAAACACATAGGGGCTGATTTACTAATAACAGTGCGCTGCGCTGGTTCTATCCTTAATTGGTGCGCCAGATAACTCCTTCACTTGGCGCAGGAACCAGCGGCGCACTGTTATAGTAAATACAAATGTCAGCGGCGCTCTATTGAAAATGAATGGTTCCCTATGGGAGCCCATTGATTTGAATAGAGGTCGCCCGGGAAGTCGGATGAAGCGTATCCGACACGCGGGGCGACTCATGTGCCGGCTGACACAGGGACAGCGCGACTTTGCCAGGCAACTTGGACACGACCTGAGCGCGTGAAGCAGCCGCTCAAGTCGTGTCCTAGAGGCGACTAGCTGGCCGAGAATGTCTCCAGCGCGATGGCATCGCGCTGGTTCTCGGCAGCCTCGCTGTCCCGTGTTCGGTATGAATCATGAAGGGGAACTCCACGCCGAATTTTAATGAAAAAAACGGCGTGGGGGTTCCCCTCCAGGAGCATACCAGGCCCTTAGGTCTGGTATGGATTTAAAGGGAAACCCCCTAAGCCGAAAAAACGGCGTGGGGTCCCCCCCAAAATCCATACCAGACCCTTATCCGAGCACGCAACCTGGCAGGCCGCAGGGGAAGAGGGGGAGGAGAGCGCCCCCCCCTCCCTCCTGAACCGTACCAGTCCGCATGCCCTCAACATGGGGCCTGGTACCCCCCACCCCAAAGCACCCTGCCCCCATGTTGATGGGGACAAGGGCCTCTTCCCGACAACCCTGGCCGTTGGTTGTCGGGGTCTGCGGGCGGCGGGCTTTTCGGAATCCGGGAGCCCCCTTTAATAAGGGGGCCCCCAGATCCCGGCCCCCCACCCTATGTGAATGAGTATGGGGTACATCATACCCCTACCCATTCACCTGGTGTCAAAAAAAAGTAATAAAAAACACAACACAGGTTTTTAAAGTAATTTATTAGGCAGCTCCGGGGGTCTTCCTGCCGGGCGCCCCGCTATCTTCTTCCAGCTCTTTTGCTAGCGGGGTCCCGGGCTTCCTCGCTGTCTTCTTCCGACTTCGGGGGTCTTTCTGCCGGGCGCCCCGCTATCTTCTGCCAGCTCTTTTGCTAGCAGGGTCCCGGGCTTCCTCGCCGTCTTCTTCCGACTTCGGGGGTCTTTCTGCCGGGCGCCCCGCTATCTTCTGCCAGCTCTTTTGCTAGCGGGGGTCCCGGGCTTCCTTGCGTCTTCTCCGCGCTCTGCGGTTCTTCTCCGCGCTCTCCGGTGCCTTCTCCACGATCTCCGGTTCTTCTCCCGCTCTCCGGTGTCTTCTCCACGATCTCCGGTTCTTTCTGCCTTCTGCCGGGCGCCCCGCTATCTTCTGCCAGCTCTTTTGCTAGCGGGGGCCGGTCTTCTTCGTCGCCTTCTTCCCTCTTCTCTTCGCCCGATGTTGCCTCGTCGCTGTCCACCGCTGCAATGATCTGTCCGAGCAGCGGTGCCACTTTTATTGGCATGGGGCGTGGTCACTGGCTGATGCCACCGCTGACCCCGCCCCCGTATGATGTCACAGTCCCGGGGAATGATGGGACTGTGACGTGAAAAAAAAAAAATGGATATTTTAACCACTTCAGCACTGGGCCTATTCTGGCACTTCTCTCCTTCATGTAAAAATCATAAATTTATGGCTATAAAATTACTTCAAAACACCAAACATTATATATGTTTTTGGAGCAGACATCCTAGGGAATAAGATGACGGTCATTGCAAATTTTTATCTCGCGCGGTATTTGCGCAATAAATTTTCAAACGCCTTTTTTTTGCTAAAAATATTACAAAACAGTAAAGTTAGGCCAATTTTTTGGTATAATGTGAAAGATGTTGTTATGCTGAGTAAATAGATACCTAACACATCACGCTTTAAAATTGCGCACACTCATGGAATGACACCAAACTTCAGTAATTAAAAATCTCCCAAGGCGATGCTTTAAAATTTTTTACATGTTACCATTTTGGCATTACAGAGGAGGTCTAGTGCTAGAATTGTTGCACTCGTTCTAACGCACGCAGCAATAACTCACATGTGTGGTTTGAACAGCGTTTACATATGTGGGCGGGACTTACGTGTGTGTTCACTTCTGAGCGCGAGCTACCGGGGACATGGGCGTTTTTTCTTATTTTTGCTTATTTTTTTTAGTTTGTTTTTTTACTTTTTTGTATTTCTTACTCTTTTTTTAACTTTTTTTTTTTGGGATCACTTTTATTCCTATTACAAGGAATGTAAACATCCCTTGTAATAGGAATGTGTGTGACAGGTCCTCTTTATGGAGAGATGCGGGGTCAATAAGACCCCACATCTCTCCTCCAGGCTGGAAAGCATGATATTAGTTAAATAAAATCACCAATCTCATGCTGACAGCCAAGATCACGGCTTGGTTAACATACAGGGACACGGCGTGATGTCATAACGTCGCGCCCGGGCCTCCGACGGTCATAGAGATGACTGGTGACCATCTGGTCACCAGTCATCTCCAAATCGTTCTCCGAGCCCAAGATGGCACGGGAGAGCCCGGAGAAGCACCGGATGGCGCCGCCTATAAGAACGATCAAGCGGCGGAACTATGTTTTTATTGTGCACAGAATCTCCGGCAGGCATCATTCAGATGTCACCGCACAAAGCCAAGGATGTCATTTGACGGTGGGCGGTAGGAAACTGGTTAATATTTTTAAAAAAGGTAATTTTTCTTCTTCATTGATGTACACTAATGAGACTGCACTGATGGGCACCGGTGGCAAGGGTGGGCACTGCTAGGTGGCATTGCTAGTTGGCACTGGTGGGCATTGAGAAGTGGCACTGCTAGGTGGCAATGATAGTTGGCAGTGATGGGCACTGATAGGGAGCACTGCTAGGTGCCACTGATTGGCACCAGTGGTGGGCATTGATAGGTGGCACTGGCAGGGGCTATTAATTGTCACAGATGATGCAGAATTGCCTCTTCCTCTTCGGGCCCCATGTCCCTTGCACATAAGCCGGTGATTGCCTTTTTTTTATGCTCACGCTGTCAACACAAGGAGAAGACAAAACGGAAAATTGTATCATACTTACCAGTAATTTTCCTTTCCTGGTGCCTATCCATGGCAGCATACCTGTGATAGAGCTCCGCCTCGACTCCTCCTTCAGGACTAGTGAATAGCATAAATTAAAGGCATAGTCCCTACCCCAACATTCTCTGTAATATAGAATACCGAGGGTGGGAGCGTATGCTGTCATGGATAGGCACCAGGAAAGGAAAATTACTGGTAAGTATGATACAATTTTCCGTTTTCCTGGTGCCTCCATGGCAGCATACCTGTGATAAATAACTAGCTGACATGGGTGGGATAATTGCTTAACAATAAATGTTTAATTAGAAGAGGACATAGCAGCCTGAACTGCCCTCCTTCCAAACTCAACAGTCGTGAGCGCTCCTGGATCAATATGGTAGTGTCTGAGGAATGTATGGTGAGAAGACCAGGTGGCAGCCCTGCACACCGTCTCCAACGAAACATTAGCCCTTGCTGCCCAGGAAGCTGAGACTGCCCTTGTAGAATGAGCATTCACTCGGGATGGAGGCTCCATATTCTTCACCCTGTAGGCCTTCTGGATTAACTTTACAGCCCAAGATGCCAGAGTTCTGATGGAAGCTTCTTTGCCCCTGTATTTACCGAACGGTACGATGAAAAGTCTCTCAGAATTTCTGAAGGGGCCAGTGGCTTCTAGGTAGGCCCTGAGCACTCTGGATACATCCAGTTCATGACAAGACTCTGAATCCGTGTCTGTAAACACTGGTAGTGCCCAGGGTTCCAACAGGTGGCTTGGAGTAGTGACCTTTGGTGTGAACCCCCGAAGGGGGCGAAGTTCCACTCTGTCGGGGAAGAAGGAGGAGAAGTGGTCGTCACCTATCCCTAAAGAGCGAAGTTCCAATATCCTTTTGCCAGATGTAATGGCTAGCAGGAAAGCCGTCTTTAGTGTCAGGTTCCATATTGTTACTTGTTCCACTGGAGCAAAGGGATGGTCAGATAGAACTTCAAGGACCAGGGACAAATCCCACTTAGGAAATGATCGTCTGACAGGAGGGTGAATCTTCAATACACCTCTGAGGTAAGTGACTACTAAAGGATCCTCCGTCCCATCTCTTATTTGTTGCGGCAGAGATTGCTGCTACCTGCACTTTGAGGGAGCTCAGACCAAGTCCCAGATCAAGTCCTGTCTGAAGGAATCCTAGAACATGGGAAGTAGAGGGAAGGATTGGATCAAATCCATTTCCGGAAGCAAATGACAAGAACTTGTCCCAGATTTTTGAATATATGGCATTAGTTGCAGGCTTCCTGGTTTTTAGAAGGGTTGTTATGACTCCTGGGGAACACCCTAGGGATTCGAACCTTCGCCTCTCAACCTCCAGATTCGAAGATTCAACTTCTTTTTTCTACTGCGCCAAGAAACCAGTCTGGAAATACCTCAAGTGCCAATGTGCCGAAGAAACCATGGGTATACAGGAAGACATTGTGCCAATGAGGCTCAGGCATTGTGAAGCCGTCAGATACGGGCTCCGGATGACTTTGATCATTCTCTGGATGACAATCCTTGCCTTCGGCGGTGGTAATGACACTGTCCCCTCCTGAGTGTCGAACGTTGCGCATAGATTATCTGCTGTGTTGGCGTTAGTTGACTCTTGTCGGAATTCACCAGCCACCCTAGCTCTTTTAGGGTCTGTAGAAGAATTTCCCGGTGACGTACCAACTGATCCGGATTGCTTGCTAGGAGGAGGATGTCGTCCAGGTATTGGTATATCCTCAAGCCCCTCTCCCCCAGGGGAATCAAAAGCAGATTAGTATCCTGGTGAACACCCTGGGAGAGGTGCACAGACCGAAAGGCAGGGCTTGAAACTGTAGGTGGGTCCGTCCCACTGCAAATCTCAGATATTTTTGAAATGCAGGTAGAATTGGCACGTGTAGGTACGCATCCTGCAGATCAACCGAAATCATCCAATCTGATGGCTGGACTGCCTGAATAATCGTCTGCAGGGACTCCATTTTGAAGCTTTCGGGGCAGATATACCGGCTGAACCTCTTTAGGTCTATCACAGGCCTCCACCCACCTGTCCTCTTTGGGACCAGAAATAGGGTGGAGTAGAAGCCTGCGAAGCGCTCTGCCAAGGGAACCGGAACAGCCGCCCCCTGAAGCTGGAGTGACGTTAGGAAGTTTTTTTAGAGCTTGAGCTTTCAGTGGAGAGGATGGAATCTCTGTTCTTTTGAAAGAGTTCCGAGGTGGGGGGGGGGGGTAAGAGAAATTCCAAAAGTGCCCCCATTGAATTGTTGACAGAACCCAGGGGTCGTGGCAGCAGGTGGCCCCAGACTGGGACAAAAGACTTTAGCCTGGCTCCCACCGGGAGTGCCTGGGTTCCTCTGGCGTCAAAAAGACTGCTTCTGCTCCTGTGGAGCCGGAAGGGCTTTCATCTTCCTATACAAAAAGGATCCCGAGTACCTTTCCAAGGTCTTTTGTTGTCCCTGGGCTGTCTCGACTGCCTAAAATCCCTTGGGTTTGACTGGCGGAACCTAGAGGAACCACCTCTGAATCTTCGCATCCTTCTGTCCTGTGGAAGCATACCAGACTTCCCTCCTGACAGCCTGGAGATAGCTTTATCCATTTTGTCTCCGAATAGGGCTTTACCATCGAACGGGATTTTGCACCAATTTTTTTTGGAAGATAAATTAGTCATCCAGGGTTTCAGCCACAAGGCCCTCTTCGCCATTACTGAATGCAACATGGATCTTGCCGAGCACCTGATCGTGTCAATGGCCGCTACCCCGACAAAGTCTGCCGACAATCTAAGCTCTTCCAAGGCTTTAATTATATCCTCCATGGGGACATCCTGACGCAATGCCGTCTCAATGTTATCTGTCCAAGATCTTATGGCATTTGATACTGATGTGAGGGCAATAGCTGGCTTACACGCTGCTCACGCAGCCAAGTAGCTCCTCTTCAGCTCCAGGTCGATTCGCCTGTCTAGAGGGTCTTTGAAGGAAGCGGAATCCTCCATTGGCAAAGTTATATTTTTGCGAGTCGCACCACCAACGCGTCTACCACTGGCATGGAGTTTATTGACTGCGTTCCCGACTCTGGTAAGGAGTATATAGTTTATTGAACCGACCCAAAAAATAAATAATTTTTTATTTTTTTATTTATCAGTCTTTGACCATTCCTTCTGAATGACTTGACTAATCTTGCCCATCAACGGGAAAAGAACCTGCTTTCTTTTGAGGAATGGGAAGTAGCTTGTAGACTCTTGGGGAGGCTAATCTGCGTCTTTCCAGGCGATTGCGGCTTTGACTGCTTGGATGAATGGCTTTACCAAGGAGAGACTGAAGCCAGAAGTTTCTGACTCTTCTCAAGAGTCCCCTGAAGAGTCTTCAGGTGGTGAATCTCTAGCTGGTCGGCCTGACGGTGGCAGAGGTGTACTGACTGCTGACGGACCAGGGAGATTAGGTTCTATATCCTGAACCTGGCATATCTGCTGAAGTGGTTGAGCGGGGACCAAAGTCAAAAGCTCAGAGAAGGAGTCCTTCATTGTTCACTTGAGCAGATCTACAGCGTGCTGATTTTCTAGCTCGCGGTTGGACGCATAGTCCGTAAAACAGTCCTTACAGACCACTCTGTCTGGTAGCGGTGTAGCACCACATGTCCAGCATTTCTCTTGCTAAAGGTCCTAGGAGAGGGGGACCGATCATGTCCTCTGGATCTTGACCTCTCTGATCTACGATGTGAAGAATGGGACCTACGCCCTGATGAGCGGGACCCCTTGGAGTGGGTAGGGCTACGATGTAAGGAACTCACGCTAGAGCAGTGAGCGCACTTTTTTTTTTATACTCACGGATAGTTGGTCACATACCTAATAGAAGTGTGAGGATCTTTGCTGTGAGATGAATGACTCATTGCGGAGTTGGGCACAAGGATCAGCTCCGGAAATATAGTAAGAAAGGGAAAAGAATGAGGAGTTTTTGGCGTCACTTTTTTTATTTTTATTTTTATTTTTTAAACAAACATTTTCATATCGTCATCTTTTTTTTAAATTTTTTTTTTTTTTTAAACATAAACATTTTTATATCGTCATCTTTTTTTTTTTTTTTTTAAACATAAACATTTTTGATTGGCAACATTTTTTTTTTGAGAAAATAAAAAGTACCTACCACAAAGCAGCATCAGAGAGACCTAGCAGGGCACAGCTGTGGAGACTGACAGCAATCTCTGAATCTGAACCTAAATAGGCTCAAGGTGCGTGGGCTAATCCCATAAACCACTATTTGGAATGGATTGAAAAAAAGGGCAAATCTAGCCTTCTTTCCAGAATCCAAAATGGCCGACACTGAACCAAGCGACCATGCATGCGCACGCGCAGAAGATCCAGCGTCGCCCAGTACAGAGAGCCGAGAAACTACGGCTCTGTATCACTCCCGAATCGCGCATGCACAGACGGCGGCAAGGACACCGCGCCGTGACACTCTCCTACCTGGCGGGACGTACAGAGCACCTGTAGCCCCCCCCCGAACCCGGAAATAAGCACCACAATGTTGTTGCACAGAGAGACACCTGCCCTATCCAGTTGCACAGTTTTAAAGGAACAAAAAAGTAAGACAACAATCATTTTAAAGGCGCCTAACAAGCAAAGGAAAGGGGAGGGGAGGGGAAGAGAGGAAAAGATAGGGGAAAACCACAAATGCCTGTAATAAAAAATGGAAACCACCAGCCTGGGAAGATGGAGCTGATCCTTTTGCGACTTCCACTGCATTCATCATGGATGTGATAGCAGACTGCGTTCCTGTGAGGAAACTCTGCGAAATGACCCCAACAGATCCACAGAGGGGTTCCCAGTCTTATCAGTGCTGTGAGCGGCCCAAGAACAGGGACTGCGCATGGGAAAGGCTAAACCCGGCGGACGCTGCCGACTGCAGAGGTATGGACATACTGCTACTCTTCACCAGCACAAGAAGGTATGAGGAAAAAAAGGAGAATGTTGGGGGAGGGACTATGCCTTTAATTTATGCTATTCACTAGTCCTGAAGGAGGAGTCGAGGCGGAGCTCTATCACAGGTATGCTGCCATGGAGGCACCAGGAAAAACCATTACCCAGCTTTTGTTTACATCACGTGATCAACTGTCATTGGCTGACAGCTGATCACATGGTAAAGGGCAGGGATCGGCCCCTTACTCGGATCTGTCATCACCCGAGTCTCAGTGACTCAGTGACCACAGCGCGCGCACAAAGGGGAGGACGTTTATCGACAGACTCCCAGCAATTGAGGATCATGCTGTGGCCGTCGATCAGTTATAGCGCTGATCTCAAGTGATTAAAGAGGGTCTAAATGGGCCATTGACATGCATCACAATTCAACTTAGGAATGTGTCTTTGAAAAGTTAAACTAAATAATTTGGCCACTTTATCCTTCCAAATAATTCACTTCCTGTCACATAGCCACACAGGAAGTGAGGGAAAATCCCTAATAATGTCTTTCCTTGGGGACACACAGGTCAGTCTAAATACTTTCCCCATTATGCACATTGCACTCCAGCATATTGCGGAGTACACCACAAATTATTAAGTAGTTTGGACTTTGGGGTTTATTTACTTAAGGCAAATCTACTTTGCACTACAAGTGCACTTGCTGTATATCTGAGAGGGACATGCAAGCAAAAAAAAAAAAACACCATCTTTGCTTTTACATGATTGTAACATCCAATCACCAGTACTTTCCCTCAGATTTTCAGCAGCTACACTTTTACTGCAGAGTGGATTTGTCTTTACTAAACCCCAAACTATACAATGATTTGGGGTGTACAACAAAGTGCTAGAGTGCAATTTGCTTAATGGGGACACTAGTTAGATTGATCTGTGTGTCCCCAAGAAAAGACATTGGTAGGGTTTTACCTTCACTTCCTGTTTAGCTGTGTGACAGGAAGTGAAGGCAATTTTAAGAAAAGGAGACACAAAGGCCAAACTACCAAAAAATAAAACACATGCAGGGGTTCTAACACTTACTTTGTTTCCCTCAAAATGCCCACAATTAGAATTGTATGGCCTTGAGCTATTTTTAAGTGCAGTGCTCTAAATCAGTGCTTCTCAAGTACCCCCAACAGGCCATGTTTGCAGGTTTTCCTTCATCTTGCACATGTGCTTTAAATCACAGTCAATGGTTTTGATTTTTGGACAGCAATTCTCGATAAGATAAATTCACAAAACATGTCCTGTTGGGGGTACTTGAGGACTGAGGCTGAGAACCACTGCAGTAAAAAAAGGAAAATTGAATACTTACCGCTCTGTATTTTTCATTTCCTGGTGACTTGAGGACTGAGGCTGAGAACCACTGCAGTAAAAAAAGGAAAATTGAATACTTACCGCTCTGTATTTTTCATTTCCTGCAGGTTTTCCTTCATCTTGCACATGTGCTTTAAATCACAGTCAATGGTTTTGATTTTTGGACAGCAATTCGATAAGATAAATTCACAAAACATGTCCTGTTGGGGGTACTTGAGGACTGAGGCTGAGAACCACTGCAGTAAAAAAAGGAAAATTGAATACTTACCGCTCTGTATTTTTCATTTCCTGGTGACGCTCCATGGCAGCACACAATTCATGCATATGCTAGCATGAAGGCACCAGATTAGACAAATCACACCTGTTTTGTTTTGACATGCCAATCAGCTGTCACATTTGTTGCAAAGAAAACACAAAACAAACATCAAAACTTTGCATCAAATTTTATTGGTCAACAAAACAAAAGGGAAGGCAAAATAAAAAACATGGTCAATTTGAAACAGTTACAAACTCAACATCTTGAGAAATTTTTGGCCAAAAAAAATGCAGCACAGGCAATTAAATCAAAGTGAACAAACAACACACATTAACAACATCAGAATTATTTCAGGGGAACATTTTCCATACAACAAAAAAAATACAATCCACAAAAGTTAACCAATCACCTGTTTTGCAAAGACATAACAAATAAAATACATGTGTTACAAACTCGATAAGGACACCAACATGTACATTTTGCCCCCCCCCACACTCACACACACTTGCCTCTTCTCAGGGCAAGCGAACGAATGTTCCCTCTGAGCTTTAGGCTGGGTTCACACTAGTGCGACACGACATCTGTCCTACTTTGGATCCGACTTTGCCCTGCGACATGAAGCCGATATATGTCCGACTTTCAATGAACGGGGATCCGACTTGGATCCCCGCCAATATCAGGCACTGTGTTTGGTATGAATCTTGAGGGGGAACTCCAGGCCAAATTTTAAAGAAAAAACTGGCATGGGTTCCCCCTCCAAGAGCATACCAGGCCCTTGGGTCTGGTCTGGATTTGAAGGGGCGCCCCTACGCTGAAAAAACGGCGTGGGGGTCCCCCCAAAATCCAAACCAGACCCTTATCCGAGAACACAACCTGGCAGGCCGCAGGGAAAGAGGGGGGGACGAGAGAGCGGCCCCCCTCCCTCCTGAACCGTACCAGGCCACATGCCCTCAACATGGGGGGGTTTGGTGCTCTGGGGCAGGGGGGCGACCTGCGGCCCCCCCACCCCAGAGCACCCTGCCCCCATGTTGATGAGGACAGGGCCTCTTCCCGACAACCCTGGCCGTTGGTTGTCGGGGTCTGCGGGCGGGGGGCTTATCGGAATCCGGGAGCCCCCTTCAATAAAGGGGCCCCGGATCCCGGCCCCCCCACCCTATGTGAATGAGTATGGGGTACATCGTACCCCTACCCATTCACCCAGTGGAAAAAAATTGCAATAAAAAAACCACACAGCTTTTTAAAGTATTTTATTGCACAGCTCCGGGGGTCTTCTTCCGACTTCGGGGGTCTCCGGTGTCGTCGCCGCGCTCTCCGGTTCTTTCTTCTGCCGGGCCACCGCTAACTTCTTTAGCTGTTTTGCTAGCGGAGGCCCGGTCTTCTCCGTCGCCTTCTTCTTCTCCCGCTCTCCGGTTCTTCTCCCGCTTCTTTCTTCTGCCGGCCCCTCCACTAACTTCTTTAGCTCTTTTGCTAGTGGAGGCGCCGGTCTTCCCGTCGCCGTCTTCTTCTCTCTTCTCCTTCTCGATGTTGACGCGTCGCTTCCTCCCGCTGTAATACTGGCTGTTCGCTCCGCTCCGCATTAATATAGGCTTCTCATGACGTCACAGTCACATGTTCCCATGACGTCACAGTCACATGCTCCTGGGCCATGTGCCCCGGAACATGTGACTGTGACGTCATGAGAAGCCTATATTAATGCGGAGCGGAGCGAAGAGCCAGTATTACAGCGGGAGGAAGCGACGCGTCAACATCGAGGAGGAGAAGAGAGAAGAAGACGGCGACGGGAAGACCGGCCCCTCCACTAGCAAAAGAGCTAAAGAAGTTAGTGGAGGGGCCGGCAGAAGAAAGAAGCGGGAGAAGAACCGGAGAGCGGGAGAAGAAGAAGGCGACGGAGAAGACCAGGCCTCCGCTAGCAAAAGAGCTAAAGAAGTTAGCGGTGGCCCGGCAGAAGAAAGAACCGGAGAGCGTGGCGACGACACCGGAGACCCCCGAAGTCGGAAGAAGACCCCCGGAGCTGTGCAATAAAATACTTTAAAAAGCTGTGTGGTTTTTTTATTGCAATTTTTTTCCACCAGGTGAATGGGTAGGGGTACGATGTACCCCATACTCATTCACATAGGGTGGGGGGGGCCGGGATCCGGGGGCCCCTTTATTAACCACTTAACAACCACCTGCCGACAAATAACGTCGACAAGGTGGTTGCTTAACTCTGGGAGGACGTTATATAACGTCCTCCCAGAATCGCGCTCCCGCGCGCCCCCTGGGGCGCGCACACGGGAAACTCCGTGACCGCCGGGTCCAGAGGACCCGGCGGATCACGAATCGCGGTAAATCGCCGCTGATAGCGGCCGTTTACCACGTGATCGCTCCGTCAAATGACGGAGCAATCAATTGTAAACAGACCGGCGTCATTTGATGACGCCGGTTCCTCCCTCCCCTCTCTGTACCGATCGGTACAGTGTGAGAGGGGAGGGGGAGGGAGCGGATGGCAGCAGCAGCACTGTGGGCTGGATCTGTGACAATTGCAGTCACAGATCCAGCCATCCATCCATCCCTGCTCAGCCATCCCTGTGCTATACCCTGCCAATACTCTGCAATACACCCTGCCAATACTCTGCAAAATACCCTGCCAATACTCTGCAAAATACCCTGCCAATACCCTGGTGTAATACTCTGCAATACCCTGGTGCAATACTCTGCAATACCCTGGTGCAATACTCTGCAATACCCTGCAAAATACTCTGCAATACCCTGGTGCAATACTCTGCAATACCCTGCAAAATACTCTGCAATACCCTGCGCAATACTCTGCAATACCCTGCGCAATACTCTGCAATACCCTGCGCAATACCCTGCAAAATACTCTGCAATACCCTGCGCAATACCCTGCAAAATACTCTGCAATACCCTGGTGCAATACTCTGCAATACTCTGGTGCAATACTCTGCAATACTCTGGTGCAATACTCTGCAATACCCTGCGCAATACTCTGCAATACCCTGCGCAATACTCTGCAATACCCTGCGCAATATTCTGCACAATACTCTGCAATACCCTGCACAATACTCTGCAATACCCTCCACAATACTCTGCAATACCCTCCACAATACTCTGCAATACCCTCCACAATACCCTGTGCAATACCCTCCACAATACCCTGTGCAATACCCGTGCAATACCCTGCCATACACCGCAATACCCTGCCATAGTCCGCAATACTCCGCAATGCCCTGCAATACTCCGCAATGCCCAGCAATACTCCGCAATGCCCGGCAATACTCTGCAATAACCACTTCCCGCCCTCCGGCCGTCATATGACGTCCTTGACTTTGTGCGGGGATATCTGAATGATGGGTGCAGCTACAGGCATCATTCAGATATTAGGTTTTTCAGCCGGCGATTCCCTACACCATAAGAACAATCATAGCGGCTGTTCCGCCGCTTGATCATTCTTACGGTAGGCGAGAGGGGATGTCCCCCCCCCCGCCGCCCTCCGGTGCTTCTACCGACTCACCGCTACCATCAAAGCCAGGATTGTTGTTTTTTTTTTGTTTTTTTTCAGGCTTCCCAGCCTAGAGGTGAGATTTGGGGTCTTATTTACCCCATATCTCACTGTAAAGAGGACCTGTCATGCCATATTCCTATTACAAGGGATGTTTACGTTCCTTGTAATAGGTATAAAAGTGATCAAAAAAATGTTTGGGGCGGAAAAACATGTCAAACTAAAATAAATAAAGTAAAATGAAGAATACATTTTTTTTTTTTTTTTAAACCGCCCCTGTCCCCGTGAGCTCGCATACAGAAGCGAACGCATACGTAAGTCCCGCCCACATATGAAAACGGTTTTGAAACCACACATGTGAGGTATCTCTGCGAACGTTAGAGCGAGAGCAATCATTTTGGCCCTAGACCTCCTCTGTAACTCAAAACATGTAACCAGTAAAAATATTTAAAGCGTCGCCTATGGGGATTTTTTAAGTAGCGAAGTTTGGCGCCATTCCGCGAGTGTGTGCAATTTTTAAGGGCGACATGTTAGGTATCTATTTACTCGGCGTAACTTCATCTTTCACATTATGCAAAAACATTGGGCTAACTTTACTGTTTTTTTTTTTTTTTAAGCACAAAACATTTTTTTTCCGTAAAAAAACGCGTTAAAAAAATTGCTGCGCAAATATCGTGCGAGATAAAAAGTTGCAACAACCACCATTATATTCTCTAAGGTCTTTGCTAAAAAACATATATAATGTTTTGGGGTTCTATGTAATTTTCTAGCAAACAAATGATGATTTTTACATGTAGGAGAGAAATGTCAGAATTGGCCTGGGTGCTCCAGAACGCCTGAAGGTGCTCCCTGCATGTCGGGCCTCTGTATGTGGCCACGCTGTGTAAAAGTCTCACACATGTGGTATCGCCATACTCGGGAGTAATAGCAGAATGTGTTTTGGGGTGTAATTTGTGGAATGCATATGCTGTGTGTGAGAAATAACCTGCTAATATGACAATTTTGTGAAAAAAAAAAAAGAGGAAAAAAAAATCTTGATTTTGCAAAGAATTGTGGGAAAAAATGACAACTTCAAAAAACTCACAATGCCTCTTTCTGAATACCTTGGAATGTCTTCTTTCCAAAAAGGGGTCATTTGGGGGGTATTTGTACTTTTCTGGCATGTTAGGGTCTCAAGAATTGAGATAGGCCATCAGTACTTCAGGTGTGATCAATTTTCAGATATTGGCACCATAGCTTGTGGACTCTATAACTTTCACAAAGACCAAATAATATACACCAATTTGTACTTATTTTTACCAAAGATATGTAGCAGTATAAATTTTGGCCAAAATTTATGAAGAAAAAATAGTAATTTGCAAAATTTTATAACAGAAACGAAAAAAAAATCATTTTTTTACAAAATTTTCAGTCTTTTTTCTCTTATAGCGCAAAAAATAAAAAACCCAACAGTGATTAAATACCACCAAAAGAAAGCACTATTTGTGTGAAAAAAAGGACAAAAATTTCATATGGGTAAAGTGTTGTATGACTGAGTAATTGTCATTCAAAATGTGAGAGCACCGAAAGCTGAAAATTGGTCTGGTTATTAAGGGGGTTTAAGTGCCCAGTGGTCAAGTGGTTAAAGGGGGCTCCCGGATTCCGATAAGCCCCCCGCCCGCAGACCCCGACAACCAACGGCCAGGGTTGTCGGGAAGAGGCCCTGTCCTCATCAACATGGGGGCAGGGTGCTCTGGGGTTGGGGGGCCGCAGGTCGCCCCCCTGCCCCAGAGCACCAACCCCCCATGTTGAGGGCATGCGGCCTGGTACGGTTCAGGAGGGAGGGCGGGCCGCTCTCTCATCCCCCCTCTTCCCCTGCGGCCTGCCAGGTTGTGTGCTCGGATAAGGGTCTGGTTTGGATTCTGGGGGGACCCCCACGCCGTTTTTTCGGCGTAGGGGTTCCCCTTCAAATCCAGACCAGACCCAAGGGCCTGGTATGCTCCTGGAGGGGGAACCCATGCCGTTTTTTTATTTAAAATTTGGCCTGGAGTTCCCCCTCAAGAGCAGCACAGCACAAGTCGCATGCCAAAGTCGGATCATGCAAGACTGCGGTCCAACTTTGATCCGACTTCAATGATAGTCAATGGGCTGAAGTCAGATCAAAGTCGGACCAAAGTAGTACAGGGAGCATTCTCAAAGTCGGACCGACATGTGTCGGACCAGTTAAGACGGCTCCCATAGGGAAACATTGATTTTCACACGTCATGCGACATGAGCTCCCAATGTCGGAGCGTTTGTCGCCCCAGTGTGAACCAGGCCTTATATAACATATGTTTGTGTGCTAATGAGGCAATTGAAAACACATGCACAGTCCATGAAACACCCAAAATGCAAGTTCACTCAATGTAGAGACTGAAATTCAAAGTGGCTACACCTATTAATGATGTCCTTCAATTACTAACCCATAAAAACACTCTCTGAGTGAGCATGCCCAGAAATATCCAGGTGCTGTTCACACACAAAAAGCACCCAAAAAAAAAACTAACTGGCTGGGCATGTGCAGAACAACACCAATGCAGCTAGCAAAAAATAACCCCCCTCCCCCCGTCCAAAATTAAGCACATCATCCAGCATGCTACAAAATTAGAGATGGGACAATCACCCCTCCCCACCAACAAATACCATTGCAGTCTATGGGAACTGACTTGTTAATTTTGCTAGTCCCCACTTGGCTGGCTTATCTTCTAGTTATTGGCCTTAAAATGGGGGCCCAGGTCCCACCCTAAGGGACATATATCAATGTCACCAATTTGGAAAACACCAAAAACAAAACAAAGAGAAGTGCCTTTAAATATACCAAATTGCTTAAGGGCCATTTCACACCACATGCAGTGCATTGTGTTTTTTATGCATCCAAAATGCATGGAAAGTTGGTTATATGGTTCTAAATGGCAGTGTTTGTTCCAGTGCGTTCCAGTTCCCCCAAAAAAGTAGAACATGCTGCATTTTACCTGCACTGGACTGTACTGGAACGCAGCAAAACGCATCATAAACGCACTGGAACGCACCGGAACACACCTAAATGCACCAAAAACGCACTGGAACACACTTGTCCTTATCTATGGTTAATAAAAAAGAGGGGTGAAAAAAAAGCACTGGACTGCATCAAAAACGTACCAAAAATGCACTGGAACGCATGAAAAACATGCATGCAGAAAAGCACCTGGAACGCATCCGGATTGCGTTTCTATGGTGTGAACTGGCCCTAGTTCACACTATAGAAACGCAGTCTGGGTGTGTTCCAGGTGCTTTTCTGCATGCGCGTTTTTGACACATTCCAGTGCATTTTTGATGCTTTTTTGATGCAGTCCAGTGTTTTTTTCCCCCTCTTTTCACTTAGGACAAGTGTGTTGCAGTGCGTCTTCGGTGCATTTAGGTGCGTTCCGGTGCATTCCAGTGCATTTTTGGTACGTTCCGTTGCGTTTTTGATGTGTTTTACTGGGGTCCAGTACAGTTTTGTACCTAAAAAATGCAGCATGACAAATTTTTTTTTTGCTTTCTGAAACGCACTGGAACGGACTGCAGTGGTGTGAACTATGCCATTGGCATTAATGTGATCAACTTTCTTTGCGTTTTTCATGCATCAAAAAAAACGCACTGCACTGCATCCGGTGTGAACTGGCCCTAAATATCATACCAGGGGGTGTCTATAGTATGCCTGTAAAGTAGCACATGTTTTCCATGTTTATAACAGTTGGAGAGCAAAATTACATTTCTAAAGTAAAATAATAGTCATTTAAAAGTCCTTAATGAATTGCTGGTTCCCGTTACAACAGATAAAAGTCATTGAAAGTCTTTGATTATACAAAAATTAAAAGCGTGGGGGTCCCCCAAATTCCATTACCAGGCCCTTCAGGTCTGGAATGGATATTAAGGGGAACCCCGCTGCAATTTTTTTTTTAAATGACGTGGGGTTCCCCCCAAATATCCATACCAGGCCCTTCAGATCTGGCATGGATTTTAAGGGGAACTCCACCCCAAATTAAAAAAAAATGGCGTGGAGTCCCCCCAAAAATCCACACCAGCCCCCCTCCCTCCTGGACCGTACCAGGCCACATGCCCTCAACATGGGGAGGATGTCCCCATGTTGATGGGGACAAGGGCCTCATCCCCACAACCCTTGCCCGGTTGTTGTGGCGGTCTGCGGGCGGGGGGCTTATCGGAATCTGGAAGACCCCTTTAACAAAGGGGACCCCCAGATCCCACCCCCCCTGTGTGAAATGGTAATGGGGTACAAATGTACCCCTACCATTTCACAAAGAAAGTGTAAAAAATGAAAAAAATGACAAGAGCCGGTTTTTGACAAGTGGTAAGGCTGGCCGCAGGCCAGCCTGTATTTGTGGGAGGAGACTGAGAGGGCTACTTAAGCCTCCTCCCCTGTCGGGTCTGGGTTGCCGTCATTTCTGGGCTAGCAGAGCGGCGGCCGGCTGCAGCAGTCTCCTGGTGCTCACACCGCCTGCCCATCAAGCCATCCTTTCCCTGCTGACAACTCATGCAGAGAGGGGGCCTGTCCACGTGTTTTCAGTGCTCATCCGGGAAAGGGGCGGGACCCCTCCAACCCACATTTTTTTCCGGCCTCAAGCCGGTTGCTGCAGGGCCGCCGCCCGCTCGTGCACCCCATCTTCTTTCCAGGCTCACACAGAGTGAGGGGGAGCCCTCTCACTACTCCGGGCGCATGTTGCCGCATGGGGGGGGAGGGGGGGCCGTCCTTCCTTCCTTCACTCCTTTCGGGCACATGCTTGCATCCTTGCAGGGCCACCCTCCTCCTCCCTGTCTGTTTTTTTTCATGGCCTCTAGCTGAAGGGGGGGGGGGCGTCCATCCACTCACCCACTCCTCCAAGCACTCGCCGGCATCCTGCAGTGCCGTTCGCTCAGCAGGTCATCCGTCTCGGTCATTGGGGTGGGGGGGGGGCTCTCCACATCCATGTTTGCAAATAGGGGGGGGGGGAGCGTCCACCTACCTACCCGCCCATCACTCCTCCTTGCTCTACTGAAGGGCCGCCTGATTGTCTGTCAGTTCAAACCTCCCCTGGGCTCACGCCGGTGTCATGAGGGGGAGGGGGGGGGGGGTTGTGCACACTCATCCCAGGGTCACGTTGGCAGCTTGGGGGGGGGGTGGTGAGGCTGTCCACCCGTCATCTCCCGGGGTCACGCTGGCAGCGTGGGAGGGGTTGTCCATCTGTTTCTCAGGGATCTCGCTGGCAGTATGGGGGGGAGGTGGCTGGTAGTTTTTCCTTGCAATACTGCATTTTGTCATAACATCCTGTCTCTGCGTTTCCAGTCTCTGCGTTTCCAGTCTCTGCGTTTCCAGTCTCTGCGTTTCCAGTCTCTGCGTTTTTCAGTCTCTGCGTTTTTCAGTCTCTGCGTTTTCCAGTCTCTCTGCCTTGTCAAGTTCACCTCCCTGGAACCCACGCCGTGCACCATGGAGGGGACGCCCGCAGGCCTCCTGGTTCTCACCCTGGCTCCATGGGGGGGGGGGCGCTCACTCGCCTGCTCACCTCCCGGTACTCACGTGGGGTATCATGGGGGGGGGGTTGCCTTTTGCCCCAGCATTTTCTTCCCCAGCTTTTCTGTTATTTCTTTCCACCCCTGCATTTCTGTCATTGCGTTTCTGCCCCCAGCATTTCTGTTATTG
Source organism: Rana muscosa (assembly GCA_029206835.1). Taxonomy (NCBI): domain Eukaryota; kingdom Metazoa; phylum Chordata; class Amphibia; order Anura; family Ranidae; genus Rana; species Rana muscosa. The sequence continues at coordinate 275,448,526 of CM055127.1, read as the reverse complement.
CATTTCTGCCCCCAGCATTTCTGTCATTTAGTTTCTGCCCCCAGCATTTCTGTTATTGCGTTTCTGCCCCCAGCATTTCTGTTATTGCATTTCTGCCCCCAGCATTTCTGTTATTGCATTTCTGCCCCCAGCATTTCTGTTATTGCATTTCTGCCCCCAGCATTTCTGTTATTGCATTTCTGCCCCCAGCATTTCTGTCATTGCATTTCTGTCATTGCATTTCTGCCCCCAGCATTTCTGTCATTGCATTTCTGCCCCCAGCATTTGTCATTACAGTTCTGCCCCGGCATTTCTGTCATTGCATTTCTGCCCCCAGCATTTCTGTCATTGCATTTCTGCCCCCAGCATTTCTGTCATTGCATTTCTGCCCCCAGCATTTCTGTCATTGCATTTCTGCCCCCAGCATTTCTGTCATTGCATTCCTGCCCCCAGCATTTCTGTCATTGCATTTCTGCCCCCAGCATTTCTGTCATTGCATTTCTGCCCCCAGCATTTCTGTCATTGCATTTCTGCCCCCAGCATTTCTGTCATTGCATTTCTGCCCCCAGCATTTCTGTCATTGCATTTCTGCCCCCAGCATTTCTGTCATTGCATTTCTGCCCCCAGCATTTCTGTCATTGCATTTCTGCCCCCAGCATTTCTGTCATTGCATTTCTGCCCCCAGCATTTCGGTCATTGCATTTCTGCCCCCAGCATTTCGGTCATTGCGTTTCTGCCCCCAGCATTTCGGTCATTGCGTTTCTGCCCCCAGCATTTCTGTCACTGCGTTTCTGCCCCCAGCATTTCTGTCATTGCGTTTCTGCCCCCAGCATTTCTGTCATTGCGTTTCTGCCCCCAGCATTTCTGTCATTGCGTTTCTGCCCCCAGCATTTCTGTCATTGCGTTTCTGCCCCCAGCATTTCTGTCATAGCGTTTCTGCCCCCAGCATTTCTGTCATTGCGTTTCTGCCCCCAGCATTTCTGCCATTGCGTTTCTGCCCCCAGCATTTCTGTCATTGCGTTTCTGCCCCCAGCATTTCTGTCATTGCGTTTCTGCCCCCAGCATTTCTGTCATTGCGTTTCTGCCCCCAGCATTTCTGTCATTGCGTTTCTGCCCCCAGCATTTCTGTCATTGCGTTTCTGCCCCCAGCATTTCTGTCATTGCGTTTCTGCCCCGGCATTTCTGTCATTGCATTTCTGCCCCGGCATTTCTGCCGTTCTTCCGTTCTTATCTTCGTTGGTTACCATGTATCTTTGTATCTTCGTCCACGTTTGTACCTGGGTTAGTTAGGGCTCACATTTTGGGATCTGTCACGTCTACAGATCCATACGGGCTGAGGTTTCGTTGTTAAATGATTGTTGACCACAATCTTCTCGCCCGTATACCATACGTCATACGATGCACCTTCATTCATTACACCTATACGATCACCCACCACGGTCCGTGGGTACACCAGCCCTGAGTGTTCAGTGTAATTACCTGTCTCTGCGCTACAGGTTACTCTGGCTCACTCGCCACGCACACAAGGGTGGGGTCATCAGGTTCATGTACGCGCGGTGGTCTTGTCACTTCATGCAGGGCAAGGCTAACGCGTTTCACATCAGGGGATGATGCTTACTCATAGGATTTCTGGCTGCGTTTGCTGCCCCAGGATTTCTGGTGGTCTTGTCACTTCATGCAGGGCAAGGCTAACGCGTTTCACATCAGGGTATGATGCTTGCTCATAGGATTTCTGGCTGCGTTTTGCTGCCCCAGGATTTCTGGCTGCGTTTTGCTGCCCCAGGATTTCTGTCGTTGCGTTTGCTGCCCCAGGATTTCTGTCGTTGCGTTTTGCTGCCCCAGGATTTCTGTCGTTGCGTTTTGCTGCCCCAGGATTTCTGTCGTTGCGTTTTGCTGCCCCAGGATTTCTGTCGTTGCGTTTTGCTGCCCCAGGATTTCTGTCCTCGCATTTCTACCCCTAGATTTCTGTCGTAGCATTTCCGCCTCAGCATTCAGTCTCAGCATTTCCGTTGCAACGTTTCAGTCTTAGCGTTCTAGAGGGGTGTTGTGGTCCAGTCACGGCATACTCCGGTAGCTGTTCTCTTCTTTGTTGGTTACTATGTGTCATGTTATCTTCGTCCATGTTTGTACCTGGGTTAGTTAGGGCACACATTTCCGGATCTGTCACGTCTACAGATCCATACGGGCTGAGGTTTCGTTTTTAATGATTGTTGACCACAATCTTCTCGCCCGTATACCATACGTCATACGATGCACGTTCATTCTTACACCTATACGATCACCCACCACGGTCCGTGGGTACACCAGCCCTGAGTGTTCAGTTAATTGCCTGTCTCTGCGCTACAGGTTACTCGGGCTCACTCGCCACTCACACAAGGTGGGGGGGGGTCATCCGTCATCAGGTTCATGTACGCGCGGTGGTCTTGTCACTTCTGCATGTTCTCTTCTTAGGTAGGCTCGTTGTTGTTCTCATGTCTGGTTGTCTGTCATTTCTCTGGTTTGTGTTCTCAGGTTGGGCTGCGCTGGCATCTTCGCCTTCATCAAACATTGCTTGCACTCGCTTCCATCAGTCCTGCCCGTTGCCAGGGCTAGTTGATTGGTGCGGATGTCATTCTTCACTGGGTTCACCCTTGGGTAGGAAGCAGTCTTCATTTTACTAAATCATCGTTCTGTTGCTGAGGCCCTGGTCACCACCTAGGGTTTCACAGTCTTTCTTGGGGTGTGTGCTGAGCCACGGCCCCTTGTCGGCCACAGGGGTGGGTTTGGGGTTCCGCTAGCGGCTCTGATCTTTTGTCTAGGCATGTCTGCATCATGCCATGAGACTTCTTGCCCGGGATGGAGCCTGACCTTCCTTTCTCGGTTCAGGATTCAGTTGCTTGTCAGGTCACAGGCGGTGGCACGATCCGATTGAGTCAGGTGGGACCAGTGTTCTGTGTCTGGCATGTTTCTCCCATGCTTGACGATGCTCATTGCCGTGGCGCTTGGCCTTTTCCGCCTACTCCGGCAACCCATCCTCCAGGTATCCAGTCCTACAACTCCTGCCAGTCGTCAATTTTTGCCCTCTCCCTCTCTTCCCCATACCTAGTATGGGTAGGCCGGAGGCACATCTTTGATGTCCGGTTGGAGTATTACGATCTACTCGCCCATCGGTTGCAGAGGCTCCTCGGGCCAGCCTTTGCTTCCTTTCCCCCACGTATCCTCTCATTTGCTAGCAGGTCATTCTCATGTTTGGATTGTGCCGGGCATCAGGCTTATTCCATTCTTGCACGGGACCGGGTTCAGATACTGTTGCCGTCCGGGTACGTGCTACTTCTCTGTTCGTTACCTTCCCTTCTTCACCTACAGTTGTCTCTTTTTGCCCACTTTTCAGGCATACTGACCAGCTAGGCCAAGGCACACCTCAGGCCTTGGTGCATTAGGGTTATCACTGTCACACTCGAGGACTCGAAGACTCTGACGACAAGTGGTAAGGCTGGCCGCAGGCCAGCCTGTATTTGTGGGAGGAGACTGAGAGGGCTACTTAAGCCTCCTCCCCTGTCGGGTCTGGGTTGCCGTCATTTCTGGGCTCCCACCCACCCGTTCCCCCAGATTCATGCATACTCATTCTATTTTCCTTATTCTTATTCTTACATTCAGGGTATGCCCACTTTTCAGGCATACTGACCAGCTAGGCCAAGGCACACCTCAGGCCTTGGTGCATTAGGGTTATCACTGTCACACTCGAGGACTCGAAGACTCTGACGAAAATTCCTTTATTAATGTCTTCTCTTTTCTTCCAACTTCTTCCATCTTCTTCCATCTTCTTCTTTTCTCCATTCGGGTTTCTTCCTCCATCTTGTTCTTCATCTTCATCTTCCTCTTTATCTTTATCTTCATCTTCATCTTCCTTCGGTGTTCTCGTCCGCATCTTGCTCCGGCGCCTTCCCTTCTTCTTTCTTCTCCGGCCGCTCCGTTTGAATTGGAGGTTCCCGCTGTGTGACGCTTCAGTTCTTCAGTTCCCCTCTGGGTCCGCTTACACCCGGTGACCCCGACCCCCTCTGACGCACATGGATTTCACGGGGACTTTCCCCGTGGTGTCAGAGGGGGGCGGACCAAGTGGAGAACTGAAGCGTCGCACAGCGGGAACCTCCAATTCAAACGGAGCGGCCGGAGAAGAAAGAAGAAGGGAAGAAGCCGGAGCAAGATGTGGACGAGAAGACCGAAGGAAGATGAAGATAAAGATGAAGATGAGGATGAAGATAAAGATGAAGAGGAAGAAACCCGAATGGAGAAAAGAAGAAGATGGAAGAAGAAGATGGAAGAAGAAGAAGAAGATGGAAGAAAAGAGAAGACATTAATAAAGGAATTGTCAAAAACCGTCTCTTGTCATTTTTTTTCATTTTTTACACTTTCTTTGTGAAATGGTAGGGGTACATTTGTACCCCATTACCATTTCACACAGGGGGGGGCGGGATCTGGGGGTCCCCTTTGTTAAAGGGGTCTTCCAGTTTCCGATAAGCCCCCCGCCCGCAGACCCCCACAACCACCGGGCAAGGGTTGTGGGGATGAGGCCCTTGTCCCCATCAACATGGGGACATCCTCCCCATGTTGAGGGCATGTGGCCTGGTACGGTTCAGGAGGGAGGGGGGGCCGCTCTCGTCCCCCCCTCTTCCCCTGCGGCCGGCCAGGTTGCGTGCTCGGATAAAGGGTCTGGTGTGGATTTTTGGGGGTACTCCACGCCATTTTTTTTTATTTGGGGTGGAGTTCCCCTTAAAATCCATGCCAGATCTAAAGGGCCTGGTATGGATATTTGGGGGGAACCCCACGTCATTTTTTTAAAAAATTTACAGCGGGGTTCCCCTTAATATCCATTCCAGACCTGAAGGGCCTGGTAATTGAATTTGGGGGAACCCCCACGCTTTTTTTTTTGTTTTTATCAATGACTTTCAATGACTTTTCTCTATATTGCCGAGAGCCAACAATTCATTACAGCCGCGGGTGGTTTTAAATGCCTTTTTTTTTCCTTTAGAAATGACATTTTGCTGGCGCACTGGGAAGTTCAGAGCTGCGCCTGTTCAACTTATGCAAATTAGTTTACGTGACTTGACATTTACTAAGATTTTGCCGGCGCAGTGTCTTGGCGCGTTTGAACCATTGAAATTCCCGCGCTGAGCTAAAAAAAAACTCCTGCAGCTCGAATCGTACTTGCCGGCGCAGCGGGCTGGTTTTGAAAAAGTTACTTTATCACTCAATTTTGGCCATGTTTGTTATTTGAGCAGGTGTCCCTACACTTCCTCACATCACCCCACATCACCCCCATTATATTCTCACTTCCAGCTTCTTTATATTTAGTGTTTAACATGCCGTGCGCCAGGTCCATAGTGGCGCACTGAGCGCCTCCTCCCGTCCGCCGACAACACTATAGTAAATGGGAAATAGGGCTGCGCTACCGGCGCTAATGTTTTGTAAATACCAAAACAGCCATTGCGCACGCAGATGCGCCAATACTCATGGCGCAAACGTTTCGTAAATCAGCCCCATAGTTTATACTATGTATTGCATCTAACGCGCAAATAGAGTGTGGGAGGAAACCCACCCAGCCACAAAGAGCATAATGCAACCACATACGGCGTATGTAGTATAGTATGTGTGGATAAACCTATTAAACACGTTTATACTGTGCCAGCGATGAAGGCGCACACATCATCGGGGCATGGACGTAAACCAGCCACGCAGATTGCGTACACACCTGTGTAGGTATGTTAGCCTGCGAATAAACAAATTGCACATGTTTATACTGTGAATAGCGCTGAAAATGCGCACACCATTGGAACGCAGGGGAGAAACCTGAGCACCCGGATGAAACCCATGCAGACTGCATATGCATACCGTGTAGGTATTATAGTATGTGTGCTAAACATTTTGCACAAGCCCATGTGTGCATAGCACCGAAGGTGCGCACACCGTTGACGCGTGGGAGGAACCGAAGTACCCCACGCATACTCAGAGAATGCAATACCTACAACTACTGTGAATGTATTTAGTGTTGTGTATGTTTACACCGTGTATTGCACCAAAGGCACGCATGTCATGTAGCGTGGGCGGAGACCCGGAGGAAACCCACGCAGACTGCACAGACATACCGTAGGTAGGTATGTTAGTATGTGGATATCCAATCGCACAAATTTAGACTGTGCATAGCGCCGAAGCGCTCATACCAATGGAGTGTAGGAGGGGACCGGAGAACCCGGAGGAAACCCACACAGACTGCATACACATGCCGTGTAGGTATTATAGCATGCGTGATAAACATTGAACTTGTTTAACTGTGCAGAAGGCCAAAGGCGCACATACCGTCAGCGCGTGGGAGGAAACCGGAACACCCGGAAGAACCCCACGCAGACAGCACACAGATACCGTGTAGGAATGATAGCATGTGAATAAACATATTGCACATGTTCATGTTGTGCATTTCCATTGGAGCGTGGGGGGAAACCGGAGTACCCAGAGGAACCCCACGCAAACAGTATACCCATACTGTAAACATGTATAGTATGTGCAATAAACATATTTGAACATGTCTATACTGCAGAGAGCCGAAGCGCACATACCATGAGAGCGCGGGAGGACATCGGAGCCCCCGGCGGAAACCCGTGCCGACCCAGAGAGTATAATGCATACATATACTGTGAATGTATCTGGAGTCGTGCATAAACATATTTTGTACGTTTATATCATGTATGGCACTGAAACACAGCATTGGAACGTGGGGGGACACCCACACAGACACAGAGACCAATAACACATACATACACTGTGAATGTATGCAGTGTAGAGGTATAGGATGAGTTCAAATTATGGCGCAGAGGCGCATAATCTTCTCTGTATCATTCCAACCTGCTTGACTGTGCTGCCGAAGCAGCATGCAGGTAACAGGTAACCTCTGATCCTCAGACCGTGTGTCTGTCAGAGCCCAGAGTGTTCCCCAGGAAATGGCGGGAAACCACAGGTGCAGAGACCCTGTTGTTGCATCAGGACATCACACAGAAGGCTCACAGGGACTAGAGACATAAATGAATAAAGTCCCCCCCCCACCATTCTGCACCGACCAGGGGGAGGGAAACACTGTGTACCACTGTATCATCCATGCTGCTCTTGATGCAGCGTGTGAGGAAAACAGTGAGGAAGCTGTGTAAAAGAAATACTGGAAGGAACCAAGGGAAACAGCGTCCACCTGAGGTACCTCAGCCACAGCACCCAGCTTGAGAGTGTTCCTCACATCATCAATGAGTTCACTTACAAGTGCCCTGTCATTCACTGACACAGAACTGGAGTCTTCCTCACAAGGGAATGTCCTGTTCATAAACATTAAATATTCAGAGCTAGGGTCCTGAGCACAGTAGCTAGGCCCATATCTGAATCAGAGCACTCCTTCACTAAAGATTTTTGTGGGGAGAGGGGGCTTATAGCTCCTTTCGCTCGCACACCGCTTCCATTCTGACAAGGAATGATTCCAGGACTGCCGACAACTGGTCCATAAGGACCGCAGGTGCAGGAAACATATGAACATGTTTAACTGTGCAGCACTGCCAGTTGCCCCAGGCAAGTGTGGAGAGCAGGTGTATCAGACTCCATAACGCCACCCTCTGAGACCTTATACACTATACAGTGAATATACCCACTGGCTACGCTGAGGCTGAGGAGGGGATACCCGGAGGACTCACCAACCCTTAAGGACCGCTCAGTCCTGCTGAAGAAACCGCGCTGTGAGCCTGAGGAGAGTGAAGAAGAATCTGTGAGGAGATTGTGAGGAGATTCGCGCCGCCGCGCCGCCGCTAGAGGCCGAAACCGAAAGTAAATGCGCGGCGGCCACAAGAAAATGGCTGCCGGCCGCAGCTATAACTGCGCCATTGAACCACTCCAAGATGGCCGCCGAGCGCAAAATTCAAAGCTCTAATGCGCGCTAATGGCGCACGCAATAACCACCTCAAACAGCGCTAATGCACGTGCTAATGGCGCACGCAATAATCACCTCACACACCAGAAAAACTGCCCCTCTCTCCAGAACCCACTACAGACATGAGCGCCCAGCCAGGCCAGAGTGACCCCCAAGCACCCCCACAGCACAGCACCAGTACAGGGTGCAGAGAGCAGCATAACAAGGGGGAGACAGGGAGAAACCCCCCATATAAAGAAACACAGCCAGCATGTACTCACCTGCAGTAGGAGAGACTACTTACCCGTCCCTTTCAGGGACCCACTGGCTTGTTTCAGACAGACCTATCACAGAGCAGTACTGCGTAGCTGTCGGCCCGGTCCACCGCGAGAGATACAGTCAGTCAGGTACTGTTCAATCTTGAGAGGACCGCGGGAGCATGAAAGCAACCCGGCCACCCCTGGAGTCATGGGGCATGTCGTGAACTGAGTCTCAGGAGACAAAGAAGACCGACATCTGCAAGATTGTATTTGTTTAACAGTCACCACATCCCAAAAATAAGTAAATAAAACAAAAAAAACCCTTGGAGGTGGGACTTTGAGAGTGACTGAAAAACATTTGTTTTTCAGTCACTCTCAAAGTCCCACCTCCAAGGGGGTTTTTTGTTTTATGAACTGAGTCTCACGCACACAAGGGGAGGATCAGCACGCTCGATGGTCGGACAGGGAACACTACAAGGATACCAGTGTACCCAACCTGTTGCCCAGCCGACAGTTGATTGAAGGTCTCAAAAATAAAATAATAAAATTCCCAAAGGAATAAAATTTTAAAGTTAAATCTTCCAGGAGACTGGCTCCTGAGAGAGCCACATCTTCTTCTTCTGCTAGGCAGAAAAAAACTGAGGCTGCTAGATGCAGGTGGGAGGGTAATGTCCGGAGGGAACGCCCCCCTGGGCGGGGCTGTTCAGCTCTGTTTTTTTCTAGAATGTATGTTTCTAACAATCTAACATTCTGCCTAGATCTTCTCCTGCGAGCAGGAACATATACCCACACGTTTACAGTATCCAGCTGTGTCAGTCCATGGACGATAAGAGAAAAACATTTTTTTTTTTTAAATAGGGTGTTTCTTTTCTATACCTACTGTAGCTTTACCTGCAAATGGGGCCAGACTGAAGTAATCAGTCTGGCCCATTTTGCAGGTAAAAGTTTTTCTGACAAAATTTTCAGACTAAAGTTCCACTTTAACCACTTGCCTACTGGGCACTTTTACCCCTTTCCTGTCAAGGAATTTAAGCTTTCAGCGCTGTCACACTTTTAGCGACAATTGCGCGGTCATACAACACTGTACCCATATGACATTTTTTGATTTTTTTTCACACAAATAGAGCTTTCTTTTGCAGTTATTTTATCACCACTGGGTTTTTTATTTTTTTGCCAAACAAACGAAAACAGACTGAATATTTTGAAAAACGTAAATACAAAAATGTAATTGTTATAAAATTTTGCAAAAAGGTAATTTTTCTCCTTCACTGATGTGCACTGATAGGGGACACTGATCGGCACTGTTGAGACCCTTTAACACACTGTCAGCGTGAGGAAAGAAAATTTGATAACCTGCTTTTGTTTACATCCATGATCAGTCGTCATTAGATGCAGCTAATCACGTGGTACAGGCCGACTGTGATTGTCCCTTCACCCCGATCACAGGGTACACGGGCAGCGCGATCATGGGAAGAAGTCCATGTATACACTCCTGGCAAAGAAAACCTGCGATGTAGCCGTCTTTCGGCTATAGCACAGGCGGAAATAGATTAATACACAGCAATGAGACTGCCTGCATAAGGATGCATGGAATACCATTGCAGGTAAACATATCCCTCGCATGGGGTATGTACTAAAACGCCCTACGTGAACAAGACTGTAATCACAGTTGCAGGGTTAAATAAATATGCAAATGATTATTAGGCCTCTTGCGCATGGTACTGATGTTTGAACATGTGTTTTTGGACATCATTTCAGTCGTTTATGTTAGACAAATTTGCGCACATTTGCACATGTTTGTGTGTATTTGCACATAATCGCATTCTCGTGTTTTAGCTATCAGAATGTTGTTGTATTCATACCCATACTCATGTATCTAAGCGGACCAGCATAAAATACCAACCAGGAACGCAGACTTTTCTATTTTTGTTTTACTCATGAATATGCATCGCTTGTTTACACTAGGGTTGCCACCTGTCTGGGATTCACCCGGACAGTCTTGAATCATGTGCCCGGGTTTTGTACGGCTTGACACCCGGGCACATTACTCAGCGCAGACCAGGGACAGACCATTTGGGCAGGGGGGAACATTAGAACACCTGCCACTGTGGAGACAGCAGAAGAGGCATTTCTTCTAAATACACTGTGCCTGCGGTGTGTGTTGAGAATCGGAAGCCCCTTTCTGTCCCACGGCCCCCCCTCCAGTCTCCTGCAGGATCTCTCTGATCTGACTCAAACACTAGTGCGGTGTGGTGAGAGAATCGGGAGGCGGAGCTCACTGTAACTACTGTCGGGATGGCTGTTCACATTACATGCAGGGAGTGGTGAGCTGAGTTTTTTGTGATAAGTCTCCATGGGTGGAAAGCTGTAAACTTTCAGGAGGATTTGTTTTGCTGATGCAGTGAAGGGTTAAGGTGACAGGAAAGTCGGAAGAGATAGTGAGTGTGTGTGGGGGTGGGGAGTCTGCAGACTGATCACAGCTGACAGATAACTCCCAAGCCTGAACAATTGTCTGTCTGTACAAACATCCCCAAATCCTCAGTCCAGATAATGTGAAGTCATTTATGGCCATTTATGTAACCCTGTGTGTATGTGGTTTAAGTGTAACTTCTGATTGTACAGACTCAGAGCCTGGATAACACAGTACTACATGAATGGTCATCCATTAACTTCACATCATCCAAGTATACAGAGTGCTAGGAGCTGGCTTACAGTATATAGGTATGTACGTCTTATATCAGATAGTTTTAATTGAGCAGTATTGTATATAGTAGTGGATGAGCTTTTTTTTGATAATAGACATTAGAGATGGGCTCAGGCGTGTTCGAAATTCCACGTGCCTGATCCCGCCAGGAAGCCATCACTTCATATCGCTAATCACAGGCAGTGAGACATTTCTCGATCTGTGCAGCTGCGAACCGAGAAATGTGATTAGCCGCGTGCAGTGTCGGCTTCCTGGCGGGACCGGGCACGTGGATATCGAACACGCCTGAGCCCATCTCTAATAGACATCGATATCTGGCCACTTCCCAGCCCCCCACTCCCCCCAGCTTGTATCACCCCCAGACCACTTCATACAGACATCACTCAGAGCTGCTTCCTACCCCCCAGCTGAGGGACATCATTCCATGGTCACTTTCCTTCCCTTATCTTCCCAACATCACTTCCTGGTCACCCCATAGACACTGCAAGAAATCCTTCCCCATACTGCCACCGTCATACCCACCGCAGTCCTCTCCTGTACATACTGCCCCTATCATACCCACCACACTCCTCTCCTGTACATACTGCCCCCATCATACCCTCCACACTTCTCTCCTGTACATACTGCCCCCATCATACCCTCCACACTTCTCTACTGTACATTAGTGATGAGCCGAACACCCCCGGGTTCGGTTCGCACCAGAACCCGCGAACGGACCGAAAGTTCGTACGAACATTAGAACCCTATTAAATACAATGGATGCGAACGTTCGAATTCTAAAGTGCTAATTATAACAACTATTATGCATGTTATTGTCCTAAAAAGGGTTTGGGAACCCGGGTTCTGCACCAGGGGACATGTATCAATGCAAAAAGAAGTTTTAAAAACGGTCGTTTTTTGGGAGCAGTCATTTTAATGATGCATAAAGTGAAAAAAAAAAGTCAAATATTCCTTTAAATATCGTACCTGGGGGGTGTCTAAAGTATGCCTGTGAAGTGCCACGTGTTTCCCGTGTTTAAAACTGTCCCTGCACAAAATGACACTTCTAAAGGAAAAAAAAGCCATTTAAAACTGCTTGCGGCTTTAATGTAATGTCTGGTCCCGGTAATATGGATGAAAATCTTTAAGAAAAATGGCATAGCTACCCCATGACCCCCCCCCTACCCCAGCCCATTACCAGCCCCTTTGGGTCTTGTATGGATATTAAGGGGAACCCCGCACATAAAATAAAAAAGGCCCTATATACTCTGAACAGCCGTATACAGGCGGTGCATACAAGACAGGGACTGTAGGTTTGTTCTTATGTAGAATCTGTTTGTAATTTTGAACAGGTACATTGTTGAAGTGTAGCTCCAGCCCAAAAATCTATTTTTAAACTTTTTGGAAAACATAGGTAAGGGTTATCACCCCTGTAACATTTGTTTTGCTGTCTGTGCCCCTGTTCAGAACATTTCACCTCACTTTCCGTCCCAATGTCAACTGTTTTTGAAATGTGGTGTTTTTCTTGAAACAAGGATTGCTGATAAAGCATCAGTACAGAGGAGACACCTTTCTCCCATATTTATTCTTACAGGAGAGAATTTTCCTTCCTAGGGGTAGATTTCCTCTCACTTCCTGTTGTCTTCTTGCGTTTGCAAGTAGGAGTCGTTTGTAAGTTGGATGTTTGAAAGTAGGGACCTGCCGTATATACTCTGCAGAAATAGGCCCCTTAGTTGTTGGTGTTGGCACAACACTGTAAGCACTCACAGTTACTCTTGGTTGGTGCTGGAACGCCCTGCTGTCAACTATTATATCAGGAATTTTAATTACATATAATTGTTGAACAGTGGTAGTAAAAATTGGGGCTTTGATGGTGGTGCTGGTGCCACAACACTGTAAGCCCTGACAGTTACTCTTGGTGGGTGCAGCAATGGGCCCTGCTGTGAATTATTAGATCAAGAATTGTAATTACATGCCCCTTTTGAACAGGGGCTGAAAAATTGGGCCTTTCGTGGTGGTGGTGGTGGTGGCGTTGCCACAACACTGTAAGCCCTCAGAGTTACTCTTGGTGGGTGCAGCAATGGGCCCTGCTGTGAATTATTACATCAAGAATTGTAATTGCATGCCCCTGTTGAACAGGGGCTGAAAAATTGGGCCTTAGGCACTGGTGGCACAACACTACAACCCCTCACAGATACTGTACTTGGAGCACAGCAATGAGCCCTGTTGCAAAGTATTGCTTCAAAAATTGTAATGACACGCCCCTGTTAAACAGGGGCTGAAAAATTGGGCCTTAGGCACTGGTGGCACAACACTACAACCCCTCACAGATACTGTACTTGGAGCACAGCAATGAGCCCTGTTGCAAAGTATTGCTTCAAAAATTGTAATGACACGCCCCTGTTAATCAGGGGCTGAAAAATTGGGCCTTAGGCACTGGTGCCACAACACTCCAACCCCTCACAGATACTGTACTTGGAGCACAGCAATGAGCCCTATGGCAAATTATTGCTAAAAAAATTGTAATTACACGCCCCTGTAAAACAGGGGCTGAAAAATTGGGCCTTAGCCACTGGTGGCGGCACCCATAAACAAAAATGATCTTCCAAGCTATCATCATCAATCGTATCATTGAGGACTCGGAGGAGGAGGATAGCCAGTCAACATAACAGCACAGGCACTCAGCATCAGCATCAGTCTTGAAGGGATGTGACATGTTAAAATCAATTAGTCTGTTATATCAGCATCAGGTGTGTGGTAGCTGGTGGTGATCCAAGACTGGTTCATCTTGATAAAAGTCAGTCGATCAACCGAGTCGGTGGACAGGCGCACCCTGTGATCCGTGACAAATCCTCCAGCAGCACTGAATGTGCGTTCCGAAAGAACGCTGGATGCAGGACAGGCCAGTAGCTCAATTGCATACTGTGCAAGCTCTGGCCAGTGATCCATCCTCAAGACCCAGTAAGCCAGAGGATTTTCGGTGGGGAAGGTGTCCAAGTCTGACCTTGCCCCTAGATATTCCTGCACCATGTTTATCAGACGCTGGCGATGGTTGCTGGAACCGATCATACTTTGGGGCTGCGGACTAAAGAATTGTCTGAACGCATCGGTCAGACGGCCACCTTCCCCACCGCTCCTTCTTTGACTGGCCGAAGCCTCAGCAACTCGTTGTCCAGGACCAGGAGTTTGTAACCTCCCAGTCTCTGGGAACGCGTTGCACAGACCTTTCTGCAAGGCCTCCCGGAGTTGTCTCATCCTCTGCTCCCTCTGCGACGGTAACATAAGGTCCGCAACCTTACCCTTGTACCGTGGATCAAGGAGAGTGGCCAGCCAGTAATGGTCCCTCTCCTTGATCCGAAGAATACGAGGATCCTTCCGCAGACTTTGCAGGATCAGGGAGGCCATGCAGCGTAGGTTTGCTGAGGCATTCGCTCCGGAGTCCTCTGGGTCACTAAGGACGACATGATCCGCAGTCACCTCCTCCCAGCCACGTACAAGTCCACTGGTTTCTTGGGACTGTAAATCATCCCTAAAAGACTGCTGCTGATGATGCTGAGTGCCAGCCTCCACCTCCATGCTGACACAATCCTCCTCCTCCTCCTCCTCCTCCTCCTCCTCCTCTTCCTGTGCGATGGGTGGGACAGAAGGAACACTGTCTGGGTAAAGGGGGCCTTGAGAGGCAAGGAAGTCCTCCTCTTCCTGCCTCTGTTCTGCCTCAAGTGCCCTGTCCATTATTCCACGCAGCGTGTGCTCCAACAGGTGGACAAGAGGTACAGTGTCACTGATGCATGCACTGTCACTGCTCACCATCCTCGTGGCCTCCTCAAATGGTGCCAGGACAGTGCATGCATCCCTGATCATGCCCCACTGGCGTGGAGAAAAAAAACCAAGCTCCCCTGACCCTGTCCTGGTGCCGTAGTCGCACAGGTACTCATTGATGGCCCTCTGCTGCGTGTGCAGCCGCTGCAGCATGGCCAACGTTGAGTTCCACCTGGTGGGCATGTCACATATAAGGCGGTTCTTGGGCAGGTTCAACTCCTTTTGCAGCTCAGCCAGGCGAGCACTGGCATTATAAGATCTGCGGAAATACACACAGACTTTCCTGGCCTGCCTCAGGACATCCTGTAAGCCCGGGTACCTGCCCAAGAACCGCTGCACCACCAGGTTAAGGACGTGAGCCACACAGGGCACATGGGTCAGTTGTCCCTGTCGAAGGGCGGAGAGGAGGTTGGTGCCATTGTCGCAAACCACCATTCCTGGCTTAAGCTGGCGTGGCGTCAACCACCTCTCGGCCTGGCCCTGCAGAGCAGACAGGACCTCTGCCCCAGTGTGGCTTCTGTCCCCCAAACACACCAGCGCAAGCACGGCATGGCATCTTTTTGCCTGCGTACTTGCGTAGCCCCGTGAACGGCTACGGAGCACCGCTGGTTCATAGGACAAACCACAGGAAGAGGCCATGGAGGAAGAAGAAGAGGAGGGGGTGGAGGAGAGAGGTGTGTCACAACCAGTAGTAGCATTTTGGAGGCGTGGCGGTGGGACAACCTCCAACACTACTGCATCTTGTCCTGCATCCTTCCCAGCTGCCAAAAGAGTGACCCAATGGGCCGTGAAAGAAAGGTAACGTCCCTGTCCATGCCTGCTGGACCATGAGTCAGCGGTAATATGCACCTTACCGCTGACCGCCCTGTCCAGCGAGGCCAAGACATTGCCTTCCACATGCCGGTAGAGAGCCGGAATAGCCTTCCGTGAGAAAAAGTGGCGTTTGGGAACCTGCCACTGAGGAACCGCACATTGCACAAACTCACGGAAGGGGGCCGAGTCTACCAACTGAAAAGGCAGCAGTTGAAGCGCTAGCAATTTAGCCAAGCTAGCATTCAACCGCTGGCAATGTGGATGGCTGGGAGTGAACTTCTTTCGACGGTCCAGCAGCTGGGGCAGGGAAATTTGCCTGCTAGAATCGGACGTCGGTGTACTGCTAGCAGAGTGGCCGCAAGTACTTGGCTGTGACACACCTAATTCTACACCTTCATTCCTCTCAGTGCATGTTTCAGAGAGGACTGAAGTTATAGTGGGGTTGGAGATCCCAGCTGATGCGGTGCAAGGAGAGGTCCGCTTTGTTCTTTGGTGTGGGTCTTTGAGGTAGGCTTGCCAACGAGCTGCATGGCAGGTCAACATATGTCTGGTCAGGCATGTGGTACCCAAGCGGCTGATGTTTTGGCCACGCGATATACGCTTGAGACATATGTTGCAAACAGCAGCTGTGCGATCTGATGCACTAGCCTCAAAAAAGGCCCACACCAAGGAACTTTTTGAATGACGGGCAGAGGCAGCGCCCTGCACAGGCGGAGCTCTGCGGTGTGATTCCGTCGGTGTACTGCCCTTATGCTGGCCACCAAAGGGCATCCTGCCTCGTTGGAGATGTGCCTCCTCCTCATCCTCCTCCTCCTCCTCTCTCCTATTAGGCACCCACGTGGAGTCAGTGACCTCATCATCCCCTCCCTCCTCATCACTGGAGCCAATCTGGCAGTATGCTGCAGCTGCTGGAACATGACTGCCAGATTGGTGTCCTTCTTGAGCATCCCCTCTGTCTGCTCTCACCCTACTGCCTTCCTGTAGCTGGGTTTCATCATCAGACCCTTCGAAACGCTGGGCATCCTCCTGGAGCATGTACCCAACACTGTGCTCAAACAGTTCGGGGGACTCCTCAGGAGGAGGACATGGTGGGTCTAGGGAAGGAGTGACTGATGATGAGTCTGACATTGATACCAGGGAAGAGGACGCTTTGGCAGCTGCTTTGCCAGTACCCTGAGCCTGGGTGAGAGAGGATGAGGAGGAGGAGGAGGGCTTGGTCATCCACTCTACCAAGTCTTCGGCATGATGTGGCTCAACATGTCCAGCTGCCGAAAAGAAGGACAAGCGTGTCCCATGGCCATGTGCTGATGACAATGCACCGCGTCCACGACCAGCACTGTTGCCCCCAGACACAGAGCCTGCTTGCCCTCTTTTATTGCCTCCTGACTGTCTGCCTCTCCTTGTTTGCCTTCCAGACATTCTAATAGATGGCCTGCAGGGAGATGGGAAAAAAGCAATAAGGGCTACCTTCAGGTGTCCTTCTCTGTCCCTTTACTTAAGGATTTCTAAATATGGTTGAGGATGATTGCTTTTGCACAGAATAGCACAACGACAATTTCCCTGACTGTCCAAAAAACAAGGATTTCAAAGATGGTTGATGAGGAATGCTTTAGCACACTATAGCACAAGGAGAATTCCCCTCACTTTCCTTCTTTGTCCCTAGAAACAAGGACTCGCACAGTGAAAGAAACTGACACTCTCCCTACCTAGAGTTTTCTGTCCCTAGAAAAAATGTTTTTTTAAAGCACACTATAGCACAAGGAGAATTCACTCACTGTCCTTCCCTGTCCCTAGAAACAAGGACTTGCACAGTGAAAGAAACTGACACTCTCCCTACCTAGAGTTTTCTGTCCCTAGAAAAAATGTTTTTTTAAAGCACACTATAGCACAAGGAGAATTCACTCACTGTCCTTCCCTGTCCCTAGAAACAAGGACTTGCACAGTGAAAGAAACTGACACTCTCCCTACCTAGAGTTTTCTGTCCCTAGAAAAAATGTTTTTTTAAAGCACACTATAGCACAAGGAGAATTCACTCACTGTCCTTCCCTGTCCCTAGAAACAAGGACTTGCACAGTGAAAGAAACTGACACTCTCCCTACCTAGAGTTTTCTGTCCCTAGAAAAAATGTTTTTTTAAAGCACACTATAGCACAAGGAGAATTCACTCACTGTCCTTCCCTGTCCCTAGAAACAAGGACTTGCACAGTGAAAGAAACTGACACTCTCCCTACCTAGAGTTTTCTGTCCCTAGAAAAAATGTTTTTTTAAAGCACACTATAGCACAAGGAGAATTCACTCACTGTCCTTCCCTGTCCCTAGAAACAAGGACTTGCACAGTGAAAGAAACTGACACTCTCCCTACCTAGAGTTTTCTGTCCCTAGAAAAAATGTTTTTTTAAAGCACACTATAGCACAAGGAGAATTCACTCACTGTCCTTCCCTGTCCCTAGAAACAAGGACTTGCACAGTGAAAGAAACTGACACTCTCCCTACCTAGAGTTTTCTGTCCCTAGAAAAAATGTTTTTTTAAAGCACACTATAGCACAAGGAGAATTCACTCACTGTCCTTCCCTGTCCCTAGAAACAAGGACTTGCACAGTGAAAGAAACTGACACTCTCCCTACCTAGAGTTTTCTGTCCCTAGAAAAAATGTTTTTTTAAAGCACACTATAGCACAAGGAGAATTCACTCACTGTCCTTCCCTGTCCCTAGAAACAAGGACTTGCACAGTGAAAGAAACTGACACTCTCCCTACCTAGAGTTTTCTGTCCCTAGAAAAAATGTTTTTTTAAAGCACACTATAGCACAAGGAGAATTCACTCACTGTCCTTCCCTGTCCCTAGAAACAAGGACTTGCACAGTGAAAGAAACTGACACTCTCCCTACCTAGAGTTTTCTGTCCCTAGAAAAAATGTTTTTTTAAAGCACACTATAGCACAAGGAGAATTCACTCACTGTCCTTCCCTGTCCCTAGAAACAAGGACTTGCACAGTGAAAGAAACTGACACTCTCCCTACCTAGAGTTTTCTGTCCCTAGAAAAAATGTTTTTTTAAAGCACACTATAGCACAAGGAGAATTCACTCACTGTCCTTCCCTGTCCCTAGAAACAAGGACTTGCACAGTGAAAGAAACTGACACTCTCCCTACCTAGAGTTTTCTGTCCCTAGAAAAAATGTTTTTTTAAAGCACACTATAGCACAAGGAGAATTCACTCACTGTCCTTCCCTGTCCCTAGAAACAAGGACTTGCACAGTGAAAGAAACTGACACTCTCCCTACCTAGAGTTTTCTGTCCCTAGAAAAAATGTTTTTTTAAAGCACACTATAGCACAAGGAGAATTCACTCACTGTCCTTCCCTGTCCCTAGAAACAAGGACTTGCACAGTGAAAGAAACTGACACTCTCCCTACCTAGAGTTTTCTGTCCCTAGAAAAAATGTTTTTTTAAAGCACACTATAGCACAAGGAGAATTCACTCACTGTCCTTCCCTGTCCCTAGAAACAAGGACTTGCACAGTGAAATAAACTGACACTCTCCCTACCTAGATTTTTCTGTCCCTAGAAAAAATGTTTTTTTAAAGCACACTATAGCACAAGGAGAATTCACTCACTGTCCTTCCCTGTCCCTAGAAACAAGGACTTGCACAGTGAAAGAAACTGACACTCTCCCTACCTAGAGTTTTCTGTCCCTAGAAAAAATGTTTTTTTAAAGCACACTATAGCACAAGGAGAATTCACTCACTGTCCTTCCCTGTCCCTAGAAACAAGGACTTGCACAGTGAAAGAAACTGACACTCTCCCTACCTAGAGTTTTCTGTCCCTAGAAAAAATGTTTTTTTAAAGCACACTATAGCACAAGGAGAATTCACTCACTGTCCTTCCCTGTCCCTAGAAACAAGGACTTGCACAGTGAAAGAAACTGACACTCTCCCTACCTAGAGTTTTCTGTCCCTAGAAAAAATGTTTTTTTAAAGCACACTATAGCACAAGGAGAATTCACTCACTGTCCTTCCCTGTCCCTAGAAACAAGGACTTGCACAGTGAAAGAAACTGACACTCTCCCTACCTAGAGTTTTCTGTCCCTAGAAAAAATGTTTTTTTAAAGCACACTATAGCACAAGGAGAATTCACTCACTGTCCTTCCCTGTCCCTAGAAACAAGGACTTGCACAGTGAAAGAAACTGACACTCTCCCTACCTAGAGTTTTCTGTCCCTAGAAAAAATGTTTTTTTAAAGCACACTATAGCACAAGGAGAATTCACTCACTGTCCTTCCCTGTCCCTAGAAACAAGGACTCGAACAGTAAAACACACTGACACTCTCCCTACCTATCCTTCTCTTTCCCTAAACTAAAGGAATCCAGGTTAAGCAAGAAATAAATAAATGTCAATGTCCCTGCCTATGCTGCTCTTTCCCTGCTCCGGAACACACTACACTAGGCCGCCGTGCTGGCGGCCTTTTATAGTGTGGGGCGTGTACTAAACACCCTCAGCAATAATTGGCCACAGGCATCCTGCCTGTGGCCAATCATTGCTCTCCCCGCTGCCGGCGCTGTGATTGGCCAAGCATGCGGGGTCACAGTGCATGCTTGGCCAATCACAGCGCCTGGATGACACTGCGATGGCGTAGTGCATTGTGGGCCGTTCGCGTCACTCGAATTTGGCGCGAACGGCCCAAATCGTTCGATCTTCGTCGAACGATCGAACAGCCGATGTTCGAGTCGAACGTATGTTCGACTCGAACACGAAGCTCATCCCTACTGTACATACTGCCCCCATCATACCCTCCACACTCCTCTCCTGTACATACTGCCCCCATCATACCCTCCACACTCCTCTCCTGTACATACTGCCCCATCATACTCTCCACACTTCTCTCCTGTACATACTGCCCCCATCATACCCTCCACACTTCTCTACTGTACATACTGCCCCCATCATACCCTCCACACTCCTCTCCTGTACATACTGCCCCCATCATACCCTCCACACTCCTCTCCTGTACATACTGCCCCCATCATACCCTCCACACTCCTCTCCTGTACATACTGCCCCCATCATACCCTCCACACTCCTCTCCTGTACATACTGCCCCCATCATACCCTCCACACTTCTCTCCTGTTCATACTGCCCCCATCATACCCTCCACACTTCTCTACTGTACATACTGCCCCCATCATACCCTCCACACTCCTCTCCCGTACATACTGCCCCCATCATACCCTCCACACTCCTCTCCTGTACATACTGCCCCCATCATACCCTCCACACTCCTCTCCTGTACATACTGGCCCCATCATACCCTCCACATTCCTCTCCTGTACATACTGCCCCCATCATACCCACCACACTCCTCTCCTGTACAAACTGACCCCATCATACCCTCCACACTCCTCTCCTGTACATACTACCCACTGTCACACCCTCCACACTCCTCTCCTGTACATACTGCCCCCATCATACCCTCCACACTCCTCTCCTGTACATACTGCCCCCATTATACCCTCCACACTCCTGTCCTGTACATACTGCCCCATCATACCCTCCACACTCCTCTCCTGTATAAACTGCCCCCATCATACCCTCCACACTCCTGTCCTGTACATACTGCCCCCATCATACCCACCACACTCCTCTCCTGTACATACTGCCCCCATCATACCCTCCACACTCCTCTCCTGTACATACTGCCCCCATCATACCCTCTGCACTCCTCTTCTGTACATACTGCCCCCATCATACCCACCACACTCCTCTTCTGTACATACTGCCCCCATCATACCCTCCACACTCCGCTCCTGTACATACTGCCCCCATTATACCCCCTGCACTCCTCCTCTGTACGTACTGCCCTCATCATACCCACCACACTCCTCTTCTGTACATACTGCCCCCATCATACCCTCTGCACTCCTCTTCTGTACATACTGTCCCCATCATACCCTCTGTACTCCTCTTCTGTACATACTGCCCCCATTATACCCTCCACACTCCTGTCCTGTACATACTGCCCCATCATACCCTCCACACTCCTCTCCTGTATAAACTGCCCCCATCATACCCTCCACACTCCTGTCCTGTACATACTGCCCCCATCATACCCACCACACTCCTCTCCTGTACATACTGCCCCCATCATACCCTCCACACTCCTCTCCTGTACATACTGCCCCCATCATACCCTCTGCACTCCTCTTCTGTACATACTGCCCCCATCATACCCACCACACTCCTCTTCTGTACATACTGCCCCCATCATACCCTCAACACTCCTCTCCTGTACATACTGCCCCCATTATACCCTCTGCACTCCTCCTCTGTACGTACTGCCCTCATCATACCCACCACACTCCTCTTCTGTACATACTGCCCCCATCATACCCTCTGCACTTCTCTTCTGTACATAATGTCCCCATCATACCCTCTGTACTCCTCTTCTGTACATACTGCCCCATCATACCCACCACACTCCTCTCCTGTACATACTGCCTCCATCATACCCTCCACACTCCTTTTCTGTACATACTGCCCCCATCATACCCTCTGCACTCATCTTCTGTACATACTGCCCCCATCATACCCTCCACACTCCTCTCCTGTACAAACTGACCCCATCATACCCTCCAAACTCCTCTCCTGTACATACTACCCACTGTCACACCCTCCACACTCCTCTCCTGTACATACTGCCCCCATCATACCCTCCACACTCCTCTCCTGTACATACTGCCCCCATTATACCCTCCACACTCCTGTCCTGTACATACTGCCCCATCATACCCTCCACACTCCTCTCCTGTATAAACTGCCCCCATCATACCCTCCACACTCCTGTCCTGTACATACTGCCCCCATCATACCCACCACACTCCTCTCCTGTACATACTGCCCCCATCATACCCTCCACACTCCTCTCCTGTGCATACTGCCCCCATCATACCCTCTGCACTCCTCTTCTGTACATACTGCCCCCATCATACCCACCACACTCCTCTTCTGTACATACTGCCCCATCATACCCTCCACACTCCTCTCCTGTACATACTGCCCCCATTATACCCTCTGCACTCCTCTTCTGTACGTACTGCCCTCATCATACCCACCACACTCCTCTTCTGTACATACTGCCCCCATCATACCCTCTGCACTCCTCTTCTGTACATACTGTCCCCATCATACCCTCTGCACTCCTCTTCTGTACATACTGCCCCCATCATACCCACCACACTCCTCTCCTGTACATACTGCCTCCATCATACCCTCCACACTCCTTTTCTGTACATACTGCCCCCATCATACCCTCCACACTCCTCTCCTGTACATACTGCATCCATCGTACCCTCCACACTCCTCTCCTGTATGTACTGCCCCCATCATGCCCTCCTCTTCTGTACGTACTGCCACCATCATACCCACCACACTCCTCTTCTGTACATACTGCCCCCATCATACCCTCCACACTCCTCTCCTGTATGTACTGCCCCCATCATACCCTCTGCACTCCTATACTGCCCCCATCATACCCACCACACTCCTCTCCTTTATGTACTGCCCTCATCATACCCTCTGCACTCCTATACTGCCCCCATCATACCCACCACTCCTCTCCTGTATGTACTGCGTCCATCATACCCTCTGCACTACTCTTCTGTACATTCCGCCCCCATCATACCCACCACACTCCTCTCCTGCAGATTCAGATATAAAGGGAAACTCTGTGGATTCAGGTGTAAGGGAAAACTGCAGAATCAGATATAAAGGGGAACAAACTCTTTGCATTCAGATGTAGAAGAGGAACTATGTTGACTCTGATGTAAATGGGAACTCCTGTAATTAACTCCATATGATTAGAAATGTTATTTAATCACAAAATTGCTGTGCATTCCTTTGTAGAGGTAATACACTACAAAAAGAAAAATTGGCGTGCGCTGCTGAAGTGTTCGGCTTGACAAAAAGGTGGCAACCCTGGTTTACACGCTTGTGTGTTCAGGCACATTGTAACCAATGGGCTGCCTTTTAGATGAGTAAAGAATTGTGTACTGAGATTTTTTAGGCTGCAGGGTGTTAGAGGCCTTAACAGCGTTTCTAAATGCCTCAGTGTGCCATTGAACTGACAAGCCCTGTACCACCGGAAGTTGGTCGTTTGGGTTTGTGTCCCCCTCACTTCCGTGTTTTCCTGCCCTCCGCCCACATGGTGGCGTCTCCTAGGTTTCGCGTCACCTCTAGTCGGAGTGTGACAAGTCCTGTCAGCTAGGATTGACCCGCCATGGATACCCATCGGGTACAGTTGTGGGTGAGAATGGACCCGTTTTTAATCGGAGTCTTGCAGTTTCCCCCGCCGGCTAAATTCAACCTGCACTACCTGAGAAAGATGGCAACGTACGTACGGACTCGGTCAGTGGACGGCTGCTTCCCGCGCCTCTACTGGACTATGTGGCGGCACATCGCCTGTGGGAAGCTGCAGCTGCAGGAGGACATGGCTTGGCTGTACTTCGAGGTGTTCCACAGCCTGTCCGAACGCAACGCGCCAAAGAGCCTAGAGTGGGCTGAGGCGGCCTCCAGCTGCAAGTCGGTGGAAGAATACGAGAGAGTCCGGAGTAAGGTGACTACAGCCTGCACTGCTCTGCCCTTCTGTGGCGGCCCAATAGTTCTCCCGCAGTCCCCCCCATCACCCGCAGTCCCCCCATCACTCCGCAGTCTCCCCCCCCCCAATCACCCCGCAGCCCCCCCCATCACCCCGCAGCCCCCCCCCCATCACCCCGCAGCCCCCCCAATCACCCCGCAGCCCCCCCATCTCCCCACAGTCCCCCCCATCACCCCGCAGTCTGGAACATTGTGTACATGGAGAGCACAGATGAATCTGCTGGGACACACTGGCTGTCCTGTACCCTCATAATACAAGCGTGGCCAAACTTTTGTTTTTCCATGCTTGGTTTGCACCGATACTTTTGCACTTGTGCAGGGGGACACAAGCCCAAACGACCAATATTGATGCAATATTTGCATCAATATTGAAAGAAAATTGGCGCACATCTCGCTGCAAGGAATCGCATGCGATTTGAACAGGAATGCAGTGCAACTCCTGTCTGAATTGCCTGCTCATGTATATAGAGAGGAAAAGTGCCATCTAATGGGCAGCTTAAAAACGCAGTACATACTAAATAATCTACATAGGTGTTCCAGTCTACCGATGATAGCAAATCAGGGCCGCTGGAGGAGAAGTTCCGAAACCCTGAGGGTATTGGGGGGGGGGGGGGGGTGTGATGTCTGCTTGGGTGTGGATCGCCTCTACATCTCCTCCAGCCCTGTGAGCACCTCTCGGCGGCCCTTATTTGCTGTCATCGGCGGACTGGGACACCTATGTAGATTATTTTGCATGTGGCCAGATATGTACTGTGAGTTCTAATATTTTTTAAACTGCCCACAAGATGGCGCTTTTCCTATTTTATACACACACAAAAGCGGTGGGGTAAATTTGCATGTGATTCGGACAGGAATCACACCGCATACTAATTCAAATCACATGTGATTCTTTGCAATGCGATTTGCGCCCATTCATTTTGTCTTGACGCAGATTGGTATAGGTACTCGCCCAAATGCTTGGTATCGGTGCCCTAGTCCATGCTTTTCTTGTAGGTCACAGGAGTATGTTTGTCTTTACTCCCCATTCACACTAGTGAATTTTCACCTGGGTTTGCTGTCACAATGGCATGTACAACAATGGAAATCAGATTATTCTCTATGGTCCCTGTTCACATCAATGCAGCTTGTTTTCTGAAAAGACCCAGGTGCTTCTTTTGGTGCAGTTTTTTTTTTTGTTGCCCCGTAGACTTCAATGGGAACCCATGGAAAGCACATGTAGATGCATTTCTTTCTATTGTGTATACAATCCAGTCGCCTACAAAAAAACAAAAAAACACATGAAGTATTAAAAAATGCATCATTGTGCAGCAGCACTAGTGTGAACCTAGGCTTAAAGTGGTTGTACACACTGTACAACCACTTTTCCCTACAGATAAGCCTACTGTATAATGAGGCTTACCTGTAGGTACTAGAAATATCTCCTAAACCTCTACGGTTTAGGAGATATTCGCCATAGAAGCCGGCACCGACATAATCGGCGCATGCGACTAAAGAAAGGGCACGAACCGTGACCAACGGCTCCCGCGCAACTCCGGCCAATAGCAGAGCCAGAGTCTATGGCCCCGGAAGGAAGAGGGGTTGAAGATGGACACGATGAGAGAGAGGGGACACCGCGGGCTTCTTCTGCAGGTAAGTGGCACATAATGGGCTACTATGTGGTGCATAGTAGCCCATTATGCTTTTACTTTGCAGGGAACAAAGAGGAAGTAAAACCATCAGGGTTTACTTCCTCTTTAACCCTTTTGCTGCAATGGCCGTTTTTACAGGTTTTTTTTTTAATCAAAAAATTGGGTAATTTATTGCGTTTGTCTGCCCTAAAATGAACTTTAGTGTATTCTTTAATTAAATTTTGTGGTAACATCGAGTGACTTAAAAAAATTGGAACTACCACGATTTTATTTTCTAAGGTGTCTAGTTTAAGAAAACTTGTCATGTTTTGGGGGGTTTATGTAATCTTCAAAGCTAAAAAAAAAAGTTTAACCACTTCAATACCATGCACTTATACAGCTTCCTGCCCAAGCCAATTTTGAGCTTTCAGCACTTTCGCAATTTGAATGACAATTGCCCGGTCATGCTACACTGTACCCAAACAAATTTTTTATAATTTTGTTCCCACAAATAGAGCTTTCTTTCGGTGGTATTTGATCGCCTCTGCGATTTTTATTTTTTGCGTAACAAATAAAAAAAGAGTGAAATTTTTTAAAAAAACAACGTTTTTCTTTGTTTCTGTTATTTTTTTTTGTAAATAAGTACCTTTTCTACTTCAATGACGGGCACTGATAAGGCGGCACTGAAGGGCACTGATAAGGCGACACTGATGGGCACCAATGAGGTGGCACCGATGATGGGCACTGATATGTGGCACTGGTATGCGGCACTGATGGGCACTCATAGGTGGCACTGATGGGCACTCATGGGTGGCACTGATGGGCACTCATGGGTGGCACTGATGGGCACTCATGGGTGGCACTGATGGGCACTCATGGGTGGCACTGATGGGCACTCATGGGCGGCACTGATGGGCACTCATGGGCGGCACTGATGGGCACTCATGGGCGGCACTGATGGGCACTCATGGGCGGCACTGATGGGCACTCATGGGCGGCACTGATGGGCACTCATGGGCGGCACTGATGGGCACTCATGGGCGGCACTGATTGGCACTCATGGGCGGCACTGATTGGCACTCATGGGCGGCACTGATTGGCACTCATGGGCGGCACTGATTGGCACTCATGGGCGGCACTGATTGGCACTCATGGGCGGCACTGATAGGTGGCATGGACGGGCACTGATAGGTGGGCACAGATTGGCACGGATGGGCACTGATAGGTGGCACTGATGGACACTAGTTGGTGGCACTGGTGCCCAGCAATGCCAGCCACCACACATTGTGAAAGTGCCAGTCAGTGCCCATTTGTGGGCACTGATTGGCATATTTTTTTTATGTTTTTATTTTATTTTTATTTTTTTACTACATGTGGATGGCCATGGGGGCCATCCACATGATTGGGGCTTCCCTGGTGGTCCTGGGGGGCTTCCCTGGTGGTCTAGTGTGGGTATCCGAGGGGGGGCTGCGCTGATAAACAATCAGCGCGAACCCCCCCTGTCAGGAGAGCCGCCGATCGGCTCTCCTCTACTCGCGTCTGTCAGACGCGAGTGAGGAAGAGCCGATCAACGGCTCTTCCTGTTTACATTGTGATCAGCCGTGATTCGACACGGCTGATCACGTGGTAAAAAGCCTCGGACGGAGGCTTTTTACCGAGATCAGTGTAGCGGTGGGTCAGACTGACCCACCGATCGCCGCGATGCGCGCCCCCCCGGGCGCGCAGCGGCTGTTATCCCGCAGGACGTCATATGACGTCCAGTGTGGATAACAGAACCACTTCCCGGACGTCAATCTGCTATTGACTGGGCGGGAAGTGGTTAATGAATTAGAAAAAAACAAAACACTAAAATTAGCCCGATTAACTACCTTTTTTTTTTTTTTTTATATATGTGAAAGATCATGTTGCGCCGAGTAAATAGATACCTAACATGTTATGCTTTAAAATTCCGCACACGTGGAATGGCGCCAAACTTCGGTACTTAAAAATCTCCATAGACAATGCTTAAATTTTTACAGGTTACCTGTTTAGAGTTACAGTGGAGGTCTTGGGCTAAAATTATTGCACAGGCTCTAACATTTGCGGCGATACCTCACATGTGTGTGGTTTGAATGCCGTTTACATGAGCGGGCTCGACGTACGTACGCATTTGCTTATTGCCTATTTTACTTTGACACATTCCCTTTGTTTTGTTTTTTTGATCACTTTTATACCTATTACAAGGAATGTAAATATCCCTTGTAATAGGAATAGGGCATGCCAGGTCGTCTTTACAGTGAGATCTGGAGTCTCTAAGTCCCCAGATGTCATCTCTAGGTTGGAAAGCCTAAATTCAAAAACTTTAATAAAATGATCATATGATGCCATTGGGTGAGAAGTGGTTAATATTTTACTATTTAAAACATTTATTTTAATTTTTTTTTGTTCCCTATGTGATGGTTATTTGGTGACAGGTTCTCTGTAGGACCCACTAATAATAGGGTACTTTGACGCAGTAGTAGGCTTAGCACTATATGGCCATATGGTGTGACCAAATCACCATATTTTTTAATGTTTAGGTGTTTTAAATAGCCTTGCAGGATTTACAGTGGATATAAAAAAAGTCTACACACCTCCTGTTAAAATGTCAGGTTTCTTCAATGTAAAAAAAATGAGACAAAGAAAAAATAATTTCAGAACTTTTTCCACCTTTAATGTGACCTATAAACTGTACATCTCAATTCAAAAATAAACTGAAATCTTTTAGCGGGGGGGAAGTAAAAATAAAGAACTGTGGTTGCATAAGTGTGCACACCCTCTTATTACTGGGGATATAGCTGTGTTCCGAATTAAGCAACCGCATTAAAACTCATGTCAAATAGCAGTCAGTTCACACCTGCCATCGTTTAAAGTGTCTCTGAATAACCCCAAATAAAGTTCAGCTGTTCTTGTTCTAGTAGGTCTTTCTTGACATTTTCCTAGTTGTATCCTACAGCAAAAGCCATGGTCCACGGAGAGCTTCCAAAGTATCAGAGGGATCTCATTGTTTAAAGGTATCACTCTGGAAAAGGGGTACAGAAGAATTTCCAAGGCATTAGATATACCACGAAACAAAGCGAAGACAGTTATCAAGTGGAGAAAATATGGCACAACAGTGACATTACCAAGAACTGGATGACCCTCAAAAATTGATGAAAAGACAAGAAAACTGGTCGGGGAGGCTGCCAAGAGGCCTACAGCAACATTAACTGCTTAAGGCCTGCCGCCTGTACATATACGTAGGCAGAGCAGCACGGACAGGCATAACCACGTACCTGTACTAGAGGTCGACCGATATGGGTTTTTCTCTTGCCGATATTTAGAAATTGGGGCGGCCGATATACAATGCCGATTTTTGTGGCCGATATTTAAGGCCGATTTAAAAAAAAATAAAAAACCCTCACCCACTCCACTCCTTCCTACTTACTCCTGTCACTCTAGCACACACTTGATGTCCTCAGTACAGATGGCACTAGTTTGGAACTGGCAGGTGACACTGGCTGCAACTGGTTGGCATTGGCAGGTGGCACTGGTTTGGAACTGACAGATGGCACTATTGGCACTAGCAGGTGGCACTGATTTGGAACTGACAGATGGCACTGGCAGGTGGCACTGATTGGCACTGGCAGGTGGCACTAGTTTGGGACAGATGGCACTGATTGGCAGTGGCACTGGCAATTGGCACTGGCTGGCACTGATAATTGGAACTGGTTGGCACTGATTGGCACTGGCTGGTGGCACTGGCTGGTGGCACTGACTGATGGCACTGACTGATGGCACTGGCTGGTGGCACTGGCTGGTGGCACTGGCTGGTGGCACTGATTTGCGATGGCACTGATTGGCAGTGGCCAGTGGCACTGATTGGCGGTGAGACTTGCAGGTTTCACAGTAAGCCGAGTGTAACTGTGAAACTGACAACAGAGAGGAGAGACAGAGATCTGTCAGAATTGAGCTTGATGTGGGGGTGGGCGGGACTCGGCCGGGGTGGGCGGGACCAAGCAGCTAAATTACAGCAGCCAATGATTGGGTTGCTTTAAAAAGGGGCGGGGCCACATACACATAGCGGCCCGCCCAGATACCATCCCATTGGCTGGTGTAATATAGCTGCTGGGTCCCTCCCACCCCAGACATCGAGGTGACCTCTCTCCTCTCCCCTCTCCTCCCACGCGGCGCTTGATGCTGCCAGAGCCACTGAGTGTGGAGAAGGAAGGACTGGAGGAACGGCGGTCAGTGTAAAATATCGGCCTAATTTTGATAATCGCCCGATTTATCAAAAATAGCCAAATATTGGGTCCACCTCTAACCTGTGCCACCGCGTGGTGGTGGCGGCGCGCTCGCGACCCTGTCGCCTTCTCCGTGAGCCCGACCGTGGGTCCCACGGACTCGATCGCCACGGGGACACCTGCGATCGTCTCACAGAGAGATGCTTATGGAAACAAGCATCTCCCTGCTCTGCCTAGTGACAATGACACTGATCTCCGCTCCGTGTAGTCATGTCACACACAGCCCATCCCCCCTACAGTAAGAAGCACGCCCTAGGAAACATTTAACCCCTACAGCGCCACCTACTGGTTAACCCCTTCTTCACTGCCAGTGTCATCTTCACAGTAATACCAAAAATATGTAGAAGAATACGTATCGGCCTAAACTGTGGAAAAAAATGTGTTTTTATATATTTTTTGGGGCTATTTAATATAGCAAAAAGTCAAAAATTATTGAATTTTTTTCAAAATTGTCGCTCTATTTTTGTTTTATAGCGCAAAAGATAAAAACCGCAGAGGTGATCAAATACCACCAAAAGAAATCTCTATTTGTGGGAAAAAAAGGGACGCAAATTTAGTTTCGGTACAACATTGCATGACCGCGCAATTACCAGTTAAAGTAGCGCAATGCGACCTCTGGTCCTTAGGCTGACAAATGGTGCTGGGCTAAAGTGGTTAAAGAAGCTGCAGGAATATCTGGCAAGTACTGGCTGTGTGGTACATGTGACACAATCTCCCGTATTCTTCATAGGTCTGGGCTATGGAGTGGCAAGAAAGAAACCTTTTTTTTTTTACAAAGAAAAACAACCAATCCTGGCTAAATTTTGCAAAAACACAGCTGAAGTCTAAGTCTCCCAAAAGCATGTGGGAAAATGTGTTTATGGTCTGATGAAACCAAGGTTGAATTTTTTGGCCATAATTCCAAAAGATATGTTTGGTGCAAAAACACTGCACATCACAAAAAGAACACCATACTAGAGGTCGACCGATATGGGTTTTTCTCTGGCCGATGCCGATATTTAGAAATCGTGGTGGCCGATGGCCGATATATGATGCCGATTTATTTATTTTTTGCCGATATGTTAGGCCGATTTTTTTTTTTTTCCCTTCATCTCATAAAATCTAACAGTTGGACCCCTTTCACACTGGGGTGTTTTTCAGGCACTTTTGGGCTAAAAATAGCACCTGTAAAAGTGGCTGCAAAACAGTTCCCCTGCAGTCTCACACTGAGGCGGTGCGCTGGCAGGACGTTAAAAAAAAGTCCTGCAAGCAGCATCTTTGGAGCTGTGTATACCGCTCCTCCACCACTCCTGCCCATTGAAATGAATGGGCACTGCTGCCGAAGCACCTGCAAAGCGCCCCGCTAGCAGCCGAATAGCGCCGCTAAAATGATGGTAAAGCGCCCCATCAACGCCTACCTGCTCCAGTGTAAAAGCAGAGTTCCGCCGAAAAAAATAAAAATATTAAAAGTCGGCAGCTACAAATACTGCAGCTGCTGACTTTTAATTATATAGACACTTACCTGTCCTGGGCGCCCGCGATGTCGGCACACAAAGCCGATCTCTCCCTCGGCTCTCGGGTGCTGCCGCCGCCATCTTCGGTAAGGGAATCAGGAAGCAGGCACAAAAACAGGTAATCAAAATTTTTAGACGAAAAAAATAAATAAAAACGGCTAACTTTACTGTTTAGTTTTATTTAAAATTCATTAAAGTGTATTTTTTCCCCAAAAATTGCGTTTGAAAGACCGCTTCGTAAATACCGTGTGACATAAAATATTGCAACAACCGCCATTTTATTCCCTAGGGTCTCTGCTAAAAAAATATATATAATGTTTGGGGGTTCCAAGTGATTTTCTAGCAGAAAATACAGGATTTTTACTTGTAAGCTACAAGTGTCAGAAAAGATTTAGTCTTTAAATGGTTAAACTGAGAACTTCTACACAAGGAGTTCAGTCCATTGATAAGAAGAAACATTTTATCTCTTTTCTCTCACTTGGCAGGCTGCCCAGAGACACATCGCTCCACCTCCACGGGAAACTTCAGGGAACTTGCATTGACTTCTATGAAAGCAGTTATTTGCAAGTTGCGCTGAAGTTTTTTAAATCGGCTTTTTTTTTCAGCACAATCGGCCGATGCCGATTAATTAAAAAGTGCCAAAAATCGGCCGATATATCGGTCGACCTCTACACCATACCCACAGTGAAGCATGGTGGTGACAGCATCATGTTGGGGGGCTGTTTTTCTTCAGCTGGAACAGGGGCCTTAGTCAAGGTAGAGGGAATTGTGAACAGTTCCAAATACCAATCAATATTGGCACAAAACCTTCAGGCTTCTGCTAGAAAGCTAAACATGAAGAGGAACTTCATCTTTCAGCATGACGACGACCCAAAGCATACATACAAATCAACAAAGGAATGGCTTCACCAGAACAAGAGAAACATTTTGGAATGGCCCAGCCAGAGCTCAGACCTCAATCCCTTTGAAAATCTGTGGGGTGATCTGAAGAGGGCTGTGCACAGGAGATGCCCTCGCAATCTGACAGATTTGGAATGTTTTTGCAAAGAGTGGGAAAATATTGCCAAGTCAAGATGTGCCATGCTGATAGACTCCTACCCATAAAGACTAAGTGCTGTAATAAAATCAAAGGGTGCTTCAACAAAGTATTAGTTTAAGGGTGTGCACACTTATGCAACCGTAATATTTTATTTTTTTATTTTTACTTCCCTCCACCTAAAAGATTTCAGTTTGTTGTTCAACTGAGCTGTACAGTTTATAGGTCACATTAAAGGTGGAAAGAGTTCTGAAATTATTTCTTTGTCTCCTTTTTTGCATCACAGAAGTCTTTGTGTAGACTTTTTATATCCACTGTAAATGTAATTTTTGTATGTGCGCGCTGTAATCTATTCTTTTTGTCAGTCTTATAGCAGCACCATCTTGATTGTAAATGCATTTTTAGGGTGTACCCCCCAAGTCTGTTGTTTTGTAGGTTCTCTTTTAATGAGACCTCTCCGTTGTGCTCCACTGAATGCAATGCCTGTGTCCACTCTGCTCCTCCGTGGAAGCACCCACTATGTTGGTCCCAGGCTCGCAGATGGGCAATAGGAGACTGGGATACATGGCGGGGCGCGCCGTTACCAGGAGTGTGTGGAAGCAATCGTGTGGCAGCAAAGCTGCCCAAATGCTTTCACAGGACAGACAGGAGTCTGCTTGTCAGATTTATACACAATCCCAGTGGCTGCAGCCACTGTTATATAACAGTAAGCTCCCCTCTGTCAAGTCTGTACGATGTACGGACCTGGCAGCAAAAGGGGTTAAACCCCTGTGACGCTGAGTCTGCTCATAGCAGGCTATTAACTTGTTATTAACTGATTGGGCAGAACCGTGCCAGGCTCAGGAAGGATTGTTGTAATGGCAATGAGTGGAAAAGTGCATGTGGCCACAGCGGAGGCGAGTGAATAAGTGTGGTAGTAGTGCAGCGTACATGAATGTATAAGTGCATAGCAGTGTAGAACCGGCACATTAAAGTGGTTGTAAATAGGGATGCACCAAAATTTCGGCCACCGAAACATATCGGCCAAAAATGGCCCTTTCGGCAAAATGCAGAAAGAAAAAAATGACCGATAACGATACCGAAAATGGGACGGGGCTCTGCCCCCCGCCCCTGGTGCTGCCCATTACAGGGGTGTCCTATAGTTGTTTGAGAAGGGAGGAAAGCCGCCGCGTTGATTACAGCGCTGGAAACATCACAGCTTTCATTTCAATAGCTGTGTGTTCCCTGTGGCGCGCCATCACATACAGCCCCTCCCCCTTGTCCGGGGAACATTGATAAACAGATCACACGTCCCAGGATTGGACGGGTGATCTGTATCAAAGTGCCCGGACAAGGGGGAGGGGCTGTATGTGATGGTGCGCCACAGAGAACACACAGCTATTGAAATGAAAGCTGTGATGTTTCCAGCGCTGTAATTAATGCGGCGGCTCTCCCCTGCACAGGTAGGCTGCGCTGGGGACACAGTTATAGTGCTACTGTGCAAACTATGGTGCTATTAGAACAATAGTGCTATTAAAACAATATTTATCTTATCATCCATGGACTGACACAGCTTCTAATACTGAAACACGTGGGTATATGTCCCTGCTCGCAGGAGAAGATCTAGGCAGAATGTTAGAAACATACATTCTAGAAAAAAACAGAGCTGAACAGCCCCGCCCAGGGGGGCGGTGCCTCCGGACATAACCCTCCTACCTGCAGCTAGCAGCCTCGGTTTTTTTCTGCCTATCAGAAGAAGACGTGGCTCTCTCAGGAGCCAGTCTCCTGGAAGATTTTTAAATTTTTTATTCCTTTGAGAATTTTATTTTATTTTTGAGACCTTCAATCAACTGTCGGCTGGGCAACAGGTTGGGTACACTAGTATCCTCGTAGTCTTCCCTGTCCGACCATCGAGCATGCTGATTCTCACCTAGTGTGCGTGAGACTCAGTTCACGGCATGCCCCATGACTCCAGGGGTGGGCTTTTATGCTCCCGCGGTCCTCACAAGATTGAACAGTGCCTGCTGTATCTTTCGCGGTGGACCGGGCCGACAGCTACTCAGTACTACTCTGTGAATAGGTCTGTCTGAAACACTCCAGTGGGTCCCTCTGGGACGGGTAAGTAGTCTCTCCTGCATCAGGTAAGTACATGCTGGCTGTGTTTCTCTGTATGTTTTTTTTTTTTCCCTGTCTCCCCCTGTATGCTGCTCTCTGCACCCTATTCTGGCGCTGAGCTGTGTGGGGGTACCTGGGGGTCACTCTGGCCTGGCGTGGGGGGCGCTCATGTCTGTGTGCTGGGGCTGAGAAAACGTGGGGTGTTTGGAGACGCCATTAGGCAACAATTTAGCTGTAATTTTGCTGCGCTCGGCGGCCATCTTGCCGCGGATCAATGGCGTAGTATTACACGCGGCCATTTTCTTGAAGCCACGGCGCTTTCACTTTTGTTTTTGGCCTCTATCGCCGCTGCTGTGGCGCAAATCTCCTCACACTCTCCTCAGGCTTCACTTGCGCTGGCAGTGCGGTGCATACAGCAGAGCTGAGCGGTCCTCCGAAGGGTTGGTGAGTCCTCCTCAGTCAGTGCAGCCAGTGGGTGGACTGTTTATTCATTTTATTGTGCATAAGGTCTCAGAGGGTGGCGAGTATGAAGTCTGGTTCACCTGCTTCCTCACTCTTGTCAGAGGCAACTGGCAGTGCTCCCTATGGACCAGTTGTCGGCAGTCCTGGAAACATTTCTTGTCAGGTTGGAAGCAGTGTGCGAGCGTAAGGGAGCTATAAAGCGCCCTCTCCCCACACAATCTCCACATGGGGAGTGCTCTGATTAAGATATGGGCCTAGCTGCTGCTGCTCAGAACCCTAGCTCTGAATATTTTAATGTTTTTGAACAGGACATTCCTTGTGAGGAAGACTCCAGTTCTGAGTCAGTAAATGACAGGGCGCTTGTAATTGATGCTGTGAGGGACACTCTCAAGCTGGATGCTGTGGCTGAGGTACCTCAGGCAGACGCTGTCTCCTTTGGTTCTTTTCAAGCTTTTCTCAATGACTGGGCAAAAGCCTCTGCTTCATCTATCAGTCGACCAGCAGGTGCGCTGCAACTGCTTTAGCCTCTAGGGTCTCTGTGTTCGGGGTGGGTTTGCGCCACCTGTAGAGGCTGAGTTACTGGTCCACTGACCGAGTTTCTAGGGAAGCTCTGTCAGGTTGCCTTTCTTGGCCAACAATAGAGGTAAGCCGGGGCCTCCCTTCTCCGATACATTGCGGGGTCTCCTTGGGATTATCATACCCATCCCGCTGCAGGACGGTCCTGTCGGCCGTGTGCATTCCAGGGGAAGGGTCCTTACATCCGGAGGTGTTTTCGCCTCCTTTACCGGAGGTGGGGCACCGGATGACCTTCTGGCCTCTCGACTCACTCGCAAGATGTCGAGATTCGTTGCCAGGTCCAGGGATCCTTGGGCAGACACGTCAGACGCGTTGGTGGCCGTGGGGGCAGTATCGCCTGATGTATGCTTACCCTCCGCTACTGTTGTTGCTTCGCAGAGTAGGGGCCGAGGCCATTCCGGTGATCCTCATTGCTCCGGAACGGCGACATTGGTACGCCAATCTAGTTCGGCTAGTCGCAGACGTTCCTTGGCGACTGCCTATTTGGGTGGACCTTCTGTCTCATGGTCCCATACTTCATCCTGCTTTACAGTCCTTGGCTTTAATGGCATGGCTGTTAAAAGCCAGGTGCTGAGGGACCGAGGTCTCTCGGATTCGGTCATCTCATCTATGTTGTGGGCACGGAAATCCTCCTCCAGAAAGATCTATCACCGTACCTGGAAGGCTTACATCGCTATATGCGAGGAGCTTGATGGCGTCCATAGACGTATTCTGTTCCCAAGATTTTGCTGTTCTTACAGCGTGGTGTGACCCAACAGCTGGCCTTGCGTACCATCGAGGGTCGGATTTCAGCCCAGGCTGTCTTTTCCCACGACCGCTAGCGGGCCATTCCTTGATTAGCACCTTTTGTACAGGGGGTTCGCCATGTGATCCCCCCCCCTGTCAAGCCTCCTCCCCCTCCTTGGGATCTGAATTTGGTGCTCTCGGTTCTCCAAGAACATCCCTTTGAAAATATCAGAGAGATTCCTCTCTTGACCTTGTCCCAGAAGGTGGCTTTCTTAGTGGCCATTACTTCTGTTTGACGGGTTTCTGAGTTGGCGGCCTTGTGCTGCAAGTCACCTTACTTGGTCCTTCATAAGGATAAGGCGGTGTTGCGCCCATGACCGTCTTTCCTTTCAAAAGGTGGTCTCGGCCTTTCACCTTAATGAGGACATTGTCCTCCCGTCCTTGTGTCCTCACCCATCACATCCCTGAGAGTTTGCGCTTCACACATTGGATGTGGTACGAGCCTTACGGGTGTACCTGTCTGCTACTGTTTCCATTTGGAAGTCTGACTCACTGTTTGTGTCAGTCTCTGGTCCAAAACAGGGCCAAGCGGTGTCGCCGGCCACCTTTTTCTAGGTGGATCAGACAGACCGTTATACAGGCCTATGCCCTTAAGGGGCGGGTGCCTCCCTTTCTGGTTACGGCGCATTCCACCAGGGCAATTGGTGCTTCCTGGGCTTTCCAACATCAAGCGTCGGTTGCACATGTGTGCAAGGTGGCGACCTGGTCGTCCGTTCATACCGTTTCTAAGTTTTATAAGGTGGATGTGGCTGCATCTTCGGATGCTTCCTTTGGGCGCAAGGGTTGCAGGCCACTGTTTAAAGTTGCAACTCCTCTGTTGAGGAGTTCTGCTCGTTTGGAGTGGAGTTTGGTTTTTCCTTTACTACTGCTCCCACCTCTTTCTGATACTGCTTTGGGACGTCCCACGTGTTTCAGTATTAGAAGCTGTGTCAGTCCATGGACGATAAGAGAAAATAGGATTTTTGTACGCTCTGTAAAATCCTTTTCTCTGACGTCCATGGACTGACACAGCACCCACCTTTCTTTTAAGGTTTGTACTGCTTTGTTACGAACTGAGGCTGCTAGCTGCAGGTAGGAGGGTTATGTCCGGAGGGACCGCCCCCCTGGGGGGGCTGTTAAGCTCTGTTTTTTTCTAGAATGTATGTTTCTAACATCTAACATTCTGCCTAGATCTGCTCCTGCGAGCAGGGACATATACCCACGTGTTTCAGTATATTAGAAGCTGTGTCAGTCCATGGACGTCAGAGAAAAGGATTTTACGGTGAATACAAAAATCCTATTTTATGGTGAACAAAACTTTAGAGCAAGCAACAATCTCCGTGTGCACATTCACATGTACCCAGGGAAGTAATCACCCAAAAACCAATACAACAATGCTGTATATATGTGAAAAGAGAAAAATATATAAAAATAAAAATAAGTGCTAGCATTTATGAATCATTAGAATGTGCTCATAATAAAGTCCCATTTCCCATACTAAATGTGAGTGAGCATTGTTACCATTGTTTGTTTATATTTTAAAATATATTGCGCAATGATCGGTTTTTTGCTTTTCATGAGAGCTTGAGAAACATTAATAAGAAAATCAACCGATATGCCAATATTCATCTCATGGATTTCCTTATTAATGTTTCTCAAGCTCTCATGAAAAGCAAAAAACCGATCATTGCGCAATATATTGAGCTCTTTATTTTAAAATATAAACAATGGTAACAATGCTCACTCACATTTAGTATGGGAAATGGGACTTTATTATGAGCACATTCTAATGATTCATAAATGCTAGCACTTATTTTTATTTTTATATTTTTCTCTTTTCACATATATTTTTTCAGCATTGTTATATTGGTTTTTGGGTGATTTACTTCCCTGGGTATGTGAATGTGCACACAGAGATTGTTGCTTGCTCTAAAGTTTTGTTCACCATAAATATTGTTACTCTTTCGTTCATGTACGGACACAGCTTCCTATTGACAAGTGGGTATTATCCTTCATTTAGGAGTGACCAGGCAGAAAACTTGTAGAAAGTGTTAACACACCACACCCTCTACAGCACCGCCCAGGGGGCGGACCCTCTGGGTATAATC
The DNA here is from genome assembly GCA_029206835.1 of Rana muscosa. Classification (NCBI taxonomy): domain Eukaryota; kingdom Metazoa; phylum Chordata; class Amphibia; order Anura; family Ranidae; genus Rana; species Rana muscosa. Next base: position 275,409,974 of record CM055127.1, on the reverse strand, counting down.
CCTCTCTCTGCACCTCGCAGATCAGACCACTACCATTGGTGGCTCTCCCCTTTGGTCTGGCATTGGCACCAAGGGTGTTCACCAAGGTGCTTGCCCCGATTCTGGCCCTACTAAGACAGCGTGGCATTGCTATCATGGGCAACTTGGACCATCATCTTCTGAGGGTCACTTCAAGCTCAAGATTAGAAGTGAGCGTGTCTATAACCTGTCAGACCTGCCGATACTTGGTTGGGTGCTGAACACTCAGAAGTCAGTATTGGTACCGTCCCAACTCCTAGTGTATCTAGGGTTGATTCTGGACTACTCAGAGGCAAAAGTTTTTTTCTCCCTATGGGAAAGTTGCAGACCCTTCGGGCTGCGGTGCGTGCGGCAGTTGACATCCCAAAGATGGTTGTCACGCCAGTTTTGCAGGCGAGTCCTGGGCCTCATGGTAGCTAGAGGTGCGCATCTTCACTGGCCTCACGATTCGATTCATCTACGATTATCAGGTCAACCATTTGATTCGATTCCGCGATGCATCACTATTACAGCGCAAGTGCGCATGGTTTTCATCAAAAACATTCAAGCAGTCAGGAGACTTTTTTTTTTTTTTTAATTCTATCTGTTTTAAAAAAAAAAAGACAACACTCCCTGCATGTAGCAAAGTCTAAACAAAGCAGACAACAACTTATACATAGTACAGGAGATGGTCAGAGGCTGCAGACCTAGTACAGGAGATGGTCAGAGGCTGCAGACCTAGTACAGGAGATGGTCAGAGGCTGCAGACCTAGTACAGGAGATGGTCAGAGGCTGCAGACCTAGTACAGGAGATGGTCAGAGGCTGCAGACCTAGTACAGGAGATGGTCAGAGGCTGCAGACCTAGTACAGGAGATGGTCAGAGGCTGCAGACCTAGTACAGGAGATGGTCAGAGGCTGCAGACCTAGTACAGGAGATGGTCAGAGGCTGCAGACCTAGTACAGGAGATGGTCAGAGGCTGCAGACCTAGTACAGGAGATGGTCAGAGGCTGCAGACCTAGTACAGGAGATGGTCAGAGGCTGCAGACCTAGTACAGGAGATGGTCAGAGGCTGCAGACCTAGTACAGGAGATGGTCAGAGGCTGCAGACCTAGTACAGGAGATGGTCAGAGGCTGCAGACCTAGTACAGGAGATGGTCAGAGGCTGCAGACCTAGTACAGGAGATGGTCAGAGGCTGCAGACCTAGTACAGGAGATGGTCAGAGGCTGCAGACCTAGTACAGGAGATGGTCAGAGGCTGCAGACCTAGTACAGGAGATGGTCAGAGGCTGCAGACCTAGTACAGGAGATGGTCAGAGGCTGCAGACCTAGTACAGGAGATGGTCAGAGGCTGCAGACCTAGTACAGGAGATGGTCAGAGGCTGCAGACCTAGTACAGGAGATGGTCAGAGGCTGCAGACCTAGTACAGGAGATGGTCAGAGGCTGCAGACCTAGTACAGGAGATGGTCAGAGGCTGCAGACCTAGTACAGGAGATGGTCAGAGGCTGCAGACCTAGTACAGGAGATGGTCAGAGGCTGCAGACCTAGTACAGGAGATGGTCAGAGGCTGCAGACCTAGTACAGGAGATGGTCAGAGGCTGCAGACCTAGTACAGGAGATGGTCAGAGGCTGCAGACCTAGTACAGGAGATGGTCAGAGGCTGCAGACCTAGTACAGGAGATGGTCAGAGGCTGCAGACCTAGTACAGGAGATGGTCAGAGGCTGCAGACCTAGTACAGGAGATGGTCAGAGGCTGCAGACCTAGTACAGGAGATGGTCAGAGGCTGCAGACCTAGTACAGGAGATGGTCAGAGGCTGCAGACCTAGTACAGGAGATGGTCAGAGGCTGCAGACCTAGTACAGGAGATGGTCAGAGGCTGCAGACCTAGTACAGGAGATGGTCAGAGGCTGCAGACCTAGTACAGGAGATGGTCAGAGGCTGCAGACCTAGTACAGGAGATGGTCAGAGGCTGCAGACCTAGTACAGGAGATGGTCAGAGGCTGCAGACCTAGTACAGGAGATGATCAAAGAGCTAGGGGGAACAGTGTGTATATGCCATGCTCATGTGACTGCCCTCTCTCCTCTCTGCTTTCACGTCTCTCGATGCCAGGAGAGACGTGAGACGTGAAAGCAGAGAGGAGAGAGGCGGGCCGGGCAGTCACATGAGCGCGTCATATACAAATAAGGTAACAGCTCTCCGGGGAGGGGCGGGGCTAGACAGTGTTTATTAGGGTCGCATGCATCGGTGCCGCATCGGGGACACCCGAATCGCGATGCACCGATTAAATTCCGCACCCCTAATGGTAGCCCCCTTCGAGGCGGTACAATAGGCACTAATTCACACGCAAGTGTTACAGAAGGTAACTCTGTCCTGAAGGGTCAAGTGCACTTCATCCCTGGATTATCAAAATCCGGGTGAGCCACCTAATCAGGACCTCCCTAGTTGGTGGCCGACATCACCAGCATTTCTGTCTGGGAAGTCGTTCCTTCCTTATTACTGAATGGGGGTCACGGCGGACGCCTGTCTTCCCGGTTGCAGAGGAGTCTGAGGAGCTCAGTCTACCTGGGTTGCTGGACTCCGGAGGAATCCCACTTGCAGATCATTGGCCTGAAATCCGGGCGATCTGGCTTTGCCTCTCCACATGGTCTCAGGCTACAAGGGCGTCCAGTCAGAATCCAGTTGGACAAACACCACAGTGGTGGCGTATGTCAATCTTCTAGGAGGAACAAGCAGCTCTGCTGCAGCATCGGAGGTCGCTCACCTGCTAAGGGGGGGAGAAAGGAGCATACCAGGCCTGTCGGCCGTATACATTCCGGGTGTGGAAAACTGGCCGGCGAGCTACCTGAGTTGCCAGATGCTGGACCAAGGAGAATGGTCTTTACACCCGGAGGCATTTCAGCTCCTTTACCAGAGGGGAAGCACGCCAGTCGTATAACTTCTGGCTTCTCGACTCAATCGGAAGGTATTGAGGTTTGTGGCCAGGTTAAGAGACCCATGGGCAAACACGACAGATGCTTTGATGGCACTGTGCAGTCAGTACTGGCTAATCTATGCCTTTCCTCCTCGGAAGCTCCTTCCTCATCTGCTTCGCAGACTGGAGGCAGAGAGGATTACAATAGTCCCAATTGCTCTGAATTGGCCTCGGCGTCCTTGTTACGCCGATCTAGTGCGTCTGGTAGCAGGCACCTTTTGACATCTACCGCTAAGAAGGACCTGCTATCGCAAGGTCCCATACGCCATCCTGTTTTTTTACAGCCACTGGGGCCTGTCAGACTCTGTGATCTCTACCATGAGGAGTGCTTGGAAATCATCCATTAGGAATATTTACCATTGCGCTTGGAAGACCTACATATCCATTTGTGAGGAAATTAGGTGGCATCCGCGTACTTATTTGGTTCCAGAGTCCTGCTGTTCTCAGCAGGGAACGGGCCAAAATTTTTACTGTTAAGTACAATTAGGGGGCAGGTATCTGCCCTGGCTGCCTGGTGGCTCACGCTCTCTAGTGAGAACGTTTTGTACAGTGGGTTTCGGCAGGCGGCCCCTCTGGTCCACCCTCCACTACCTCCGTGGTGCTTGTGTATCAGACGTCCTTTTGGTGTCTACCACTACGAGAGGACCTGCTGGTGCAGGGTCCCATAAGCCATCCTGCTTGCAGTCAATGGCTTCAACGGCATGGCCTCTAGGTGCCACAGAAACCACTGTTTGACAACATCAGGGAGATTCCCTTATTGACACTTTCTCTGAAAGTGGTGCTTTTGGTGGCTGTTACGTCAGTTAGGACAGGTTTCTGAGCTTGGCAGCCTTGTCATGCAATCCTCCCTATCTGATCTTCCACAAGGATAAGGTGGCGCTGCGTCCGCAGCCTTCTTTCTTCCTAAGGTCGTGTTTTGACCTTCCATCTCAAGGAAGACATTGTACTGCCATCCTTGTGTCCTCCATCCGTCGGATCCTAAGGAGATGACGTTGCATTCCTTGGACGTTGTCCAAACTCTGGGAGAATGCTTGTCTGGTACTGCTACGTTCCAGAGTCCAGACTCACTGTTTGTTTCGGTAGCTGGTCCCAAGTAGGGCCCAGCGGTCTCGTCGGCCACCATCTCTAGGTGGATCCGACAGATCGTGATCAGGCTTACGCCATGAAGGGTCAGGCGCCTCCCTTTCCCAGTGCATTCGACCAGGGCAAGAGGTGCCTCTTGGTTTACGTCAGTTAAGACGGTTTTCTGAGCTGGCAGCCTTGTCTTGCAAGGCTCCTTATCTGATCTTCCACAAGGATAAGTGGTGCTGCGTCCGCAGCCTTCTTTTCTTCCTAGGGTCGTTCGACCTTCCATCTCAAGGAAGACATCGTACTGCCATCCTTGTCCTCATCTGTCGAATCCTAGGAGACGACATTGTATTTTTGGACGCTGTCCGAGCTCTGAGAGCATCAAGCGTCTTTTTCACCAGGTGTGTAAGGTGGCGACCTGCTCGTCCGTTCACACTTTCACCAAACTTTACAAGTTGATGTGTGTGCACCTTTTGGATGCTTCTTTCGGCCGCGAGGTATTGCAGGCGGCTGTTTAGTTGCAACTCCTCCGTTGAGGAGCTCCGTTTTTAGGGTGAAGTTGTTTTAATGCTATTCCCACCCCTCGTTTTTGACACTGCTTTGGAACGTCCAACTTGTCAATAGGAAGCTGTGTCCGTCCATGAACAAAAGAGTAAATAGGATTTTTTACTCGCCGTAAAATCCTTTTCTCTGAGTTCATGGACGGACACAGCACCCACCCCTCGTTTTTAAGTTTGTACTGCTTTTTGACGAACTGATCTGCGAGGTGCAGAGAGAGGGATTATACCCAGAGGATCAGCCCCCTGGGCGGTGCTGTAGAGGGTGTGGTGTGTTAACACTTTCTACAAGTTTTCTGCCTAGTCACTCCTAAATGAAGGATAATACCCACTTGTCAATAGGAAGCTGTGTCCGTCCATGAACTCGGAGAAAAGGATTTTACGGTGAGTAAAAAATCCTATTTTTAATAGCACCAGGGATGCACCGATGCCACTTTTTTGAGACCGAGTACCGATACTTGACATCATGTACTCGCCGATACCAATTACCGATGCCTATCAGAACTGCAGGCATGGTACAGGAGACAGTTAGGGACTTCAGGCATGGTACAGGAGACAGGGACTGCAGGCATGGTACAGGAGACAGTTGGGGACTGCAGGCATGGTACAAGAGTTATTGAGCACTATATTTGATTGGCTGCTTCTGCTTGGCACACACGCACAATCGCACATGATGATGACTTTAAGTCGTCATCATCATGTGCGATTGTGCGTGTGGCAGCCCCAAGCAGAAGCAAGCAGACAGTTAAATATAGTGCTAAATATGGATTATATAAATATGCATAGCAGCAGCCATAGATATCATAAATAAAGTGATTTGTGCAACAGCCTGTTGCACAAATCACTTTATTACACTTTATTTAATATCTATGCTTTTCTGCACAGTGGCACACACATGCACAACATCATAATCGTACCTGCTAGGCGGCTGCTGGTGACCACACAGACACCCGCACCTGGCCTGGGAGAGATGATGCCGGCCGCGCAGAGGAGTCATTGCGTGCCTGTCACTCACAGCCTCCACACAGGCAAAGTGGGGGCTGTTAGTGTGTGTGTGTGGGGGGGGGGGGGGGTGTCCGCGAGAGCCGAGAAATCGCTGCAGGAGGACAGGGCTGGGGCTTCTGATGGCCTTGTCAGGAATCCGGCCCCGCCCACGCGACGGCACTTCCGTTATCGGAGCATTTTCACGAGTACCGATACTCGTGAAAATGCCTAGTTATCGGTGCATCCCTAAATAGCACTATTGTTCTAATAGCACCATAGTTTGCACAGTAGCACTATACTAATAATATATTGTAGGGTTGGCACAGTTACCATTTCCTTTTTTTGCACTGGGGACACAGGCTAACTGGCTGCACTGGGGACACAGGCTAACTGGCTGCACTGGGGACACAGGCTAACTGGCTGCACTGGGGACACAGGCTAACTGGCTGCACTGGGGACACAGGCTGGCTGGCTGCACTGGGGACACAGGCTGGCTGGCTGCACTGGGGACACAGGCTGGCTGGCTGCACTGGGGACACAGGCTGGCTGGCTGCACTGGGGACACAGGCTGGCTGGCTGCACTGGGGACACAGGCTTGCTGCATCTGACGGGCACTGGTGAGGCTGCATTGATCTCTTGTATCATGTCAGTCTCTGACCATCTCCTGTACCATGTCCCCAGTCTCTGACCATCTCCTGTACCATGTCCCCAGTCTCTGACCATCTCCTGTACCATGTCCCCAGTCTCTGACCATCTCCTGTATAAAAATATTATTTAAAAACGGTCACATTCGGTATCGGTGCTGTTTCGGTATCATAAGCTTTTGGTTTTCGGGATCAATCAAGATTTGTTTTCAGTATCGGTTTTGGTACCAAAAAACCATTCGGTGCATCCCTAGTTGTAAACTTTTTACAACCACTTTATGCTACAGGTAAGCCTATATTGCTTACCTGTAGCTACCCAGGATATCTCCTAAACCTGCACGGTTTAGGAGATATCCCCTGTCCCATGCATGTGCTGATGTCATCAGCGTGCTGTTACCGGCGGCTCCCGTGCGCATGCGCTAGAGTGGCGTCATCACGGCTCCGGCCATTCACAGCGCCGGAGCCGCGATACCCAAAAAGTAAGCCCCGTTTATAGATGTCGCCAGCCGGAGGGGGAGACGAGGACGGCTGCGGGGGCTTCGATCTATGGTAAGTAATTCATAATGAGCTAGTATGCTATGCATGCTAGCTCATTATACCTTTTTATTGCAGGGTGTTTTCTTTTTTTTAATTTAGGGTTTACAACCAGTTTAATAAATGCACATATGTGCAGTGGTGACTAACAATTTTTTTAATTTTTAGTGGGTGCAAGTAAGGTCATTTTGGTGCTGTGAATTAGTGTGCTGGTGTAGTGGTAGGAAGTAAAGAAGTACATGTTGGTGCATTGGTGGAGAGCAAATACATGCATGGCAGTGCAGGAGTGGTAAAGGGGATTGTGCATATAATGCAGACCTGGGGGGCCTCAATGAACAGAGAGAGTGAGTGTGCAAGTGCAGAAGGGGGGCTGTTAAATTATGGTAAAAGATAGGTAAATCAGTGGTGGTAAAAGTGATGGGAGGCAATGGGGGATGGAGATGCTGTTGATCGAATCGGTAAAGAATGGGTACATCCACTGAGCTGTGACATGGGGGTCCACTTATGTGCAGGTAACGTGCCACATCCAGAATAATTAGTCATTAACCACTTACCCACTGGGCACTTAAACCCCCTTCCTAACCCGACCAATTTTCAGCTGTCGGTGCTCTCACATTTTGAATGACAATGTCATGCAACACTGTACCCATATGAAATTTTTGTCCTTTTTTTCACACAAATAGAGCTTTCTTTTGGTGGTATTTAATCACCGTTAGGTTTTTTATTTTTTTGTGCTCTAAAATAAAAAAGACTAAAACTTCTTTAAAAAAAAATTAAAATTTATTTTTCTGTTTTTGCAAATTAGTAAGTTTTCTTCATAAATTTTGGCCAAAATGTTATACTGCTACATACATACCAAATTGGTGTATATTTGGCTTTTTGAAAGTTATAGAGTCCACAAGCTATGGTGCCAATCTCTGAAAATGTATCACACCTGAAGTACTGATGGCCTATCTCATTTCTTAAGACCCTAACGAGCCAGGAAAGTACAAATACCCCCAAATGACCCCTTTTTGGAAAGTAGACATTCCAAGGTATTTACTCCTGATGCAGGTGAGTACATGCTGGCTGTTTCTTTATGTGGGGGGTTCTCCCTGTCTCCCCCCTGTTATGCTGCTCTCTGCACCCTGTACTGGTGCTGTGCTGTGTGGGGGGTGCTTGGGGGTCGCTCCGGCCTGGGGGGGCGCTCATGGCTGTTGGTGAACTCTGGGAAGTGTTCTGGTGTGGAGTGTGTGAATCGGTATTGCGTGCGCCATTAGCGCTGTTTTTTTTTTTTAAATAGTGCGCTCGGCGGCCATCTTGCCGCGGCTCAAATGCGCAGTTATACACCCATTTTCTTGTAGCCGCGGCGCTTTCACTTTCGATTTCGGCCTCTAGCGGCCCTGCTGACGGCGCTAAATTCCTCAGTCTCCTCACAGATTCTTCACTCTCCTCAGGCTTCACTCGCGCTGCAGCGCGGCTCATACAGCGGAACCGAGCGGTCCCTAAGGGTGGTGAGTCCTCCGGGTATCCCCGCCTCAGCACAGCCAGTGGGTGGACTATATTATTCACTGTGATAGTGAATAAGGTCTCAGAGGGTGGCAGTATGGAGTCTGGTTCACCTGCTTCTCCACACTTGTCAGAGGCAACTGGCAGTGCTCCTGCACCTGCGGTCCCTATGGACCAGTTGTCGGCAGTCCTGGAATCATTCCTTGTCAGGATGTAAGCGGTGTGCGAACGCACAGGGGCTGTAAAGCGCCCCCTCCCCACACGATCTCTACATGGGGAGTGCTCTGACTCAGATATGGGCCTAGCTACTGCTGCTCAGGACCCTAGCTCTGAGGATTTTGATGTATTTGGACAGGACATTCCTTGTGAGGAAGACCCCTGTCTTGAACCACCAACTGACAGGGTGCTTGTAAGTGAAACTCATTGATGCTGTGAGGGACACTCAAGCTGAATGTTGAGACGGAGGAGCCTCAGGTGGAAGCTGTATCCTTTGGTTCCTTTAAAGCCATTTCTTCAAAAAAGGTTTTTCCATATGTGCCTTTTTTTGATACATTCATTGACCAAGTCTGGGATAAGCCGCAGAACACTTTGGCGGGCTCGCGGCGCATAGCTTTATGGTACCCCTTTTGAGGAGAACCTGGTTAAGAAGTGGATAGAGTTCCGCTTGTGGCCCCCAAACAGGTTCTTTCCCTCGAACCTCCCTCTACTTCCTGGCTGCCGGGCGGCCCTCTTGGGGGCCGTACAGGATTTGCTCGGGTGCGGAGTAATTGTGCCGGTTCCGTCACGAGAGGTTTCAGGGGTTTTACTCAAACCTGTTTGTTGTCCCGAAGAAGGACGGGGTCCGGCTAATCCTGGACCTCAAGGCGAAAATTCACACAGGAAATGCTGATAAAAGAAGCAGACTGACACAGCAGCAGTGGGGCAGCATCACAGGCGCAGCACACGGCAGCATAGCAGTACCGGTCCAGGGTGGTGAGTCCTCTGGGTGACCCAGCCTCTCTGCAGCACAGGAGGGTGGCCTATTGATACCTTGCCTGGAGCCCTGTGTGTGTCAGCGTGTGGTCAGCATGGCATCTGAGCCAGATGTCTTCTCCCCTGAAACACCAGATTTAGCAGCTGGTGCCCCTGAGGTGTCTATGAACGCTATGACTGCAATCCTAGAGGCGTTTGCTGCCAGGGTGGAAGCAGCACACGGGAATACAGGGGGTAGTAAACGCCCCGTCCCCTGCAAGCTTCTGGGGACAATTCTGATGCAGAACCAGGTCCAGCTACGGCTCGGGCCCCAGATTCTGACGCATCAGAGACTGCAGACAGTGACCGGACAGTGAGGATGACTCCAAGTCCAGGTCAGTACGCGAGACGGCTTTGGTATCTGACCTTTTCTTTATCGTACACCACGGGACACAGAGCTAGTCATTACATAATGGGTTAAGGGTCACCAGCGGTGATTGGACACTGGCACAACCAATGGAAGACAGTTCCCCTCCATATAACCCCTCCCATCAGGGAAGTACCTAAGTTTTTTCGCCAGTGTCGAAAGGTGTTGGACGCGTTAGGAGGTGCTAAAGGAAAGCTCTACCAAAGAGACCCTCTGGGGGTAAAAGAGCTATGCTTTCGGATCCATCCAAGACGCCTACAAATGAGCTGAATCTGGATGGGATCCGGGCCTCATCCATGAGGCGTCGCCTGTAATGTCTCTCTTCGGAGGACTGGGCTCTAAGATCCAGCACTTTCGCTATTTCGCTATAAAGTCCTGGTAAGAGTCTTGTACAAGGCCCAGGGGAGAGGTATCCTTTAAATAGGAACCCATATCCCTGAAGGTTGGCACACATAGCCCACCGTGAAGGGTGAAGTTTGGTATCTGTCTGAAATCTTTCAGCAGAAAAACCTGCGGCGTGGATAAGGTGAGATTAGAAGGTCCATAACTAGGTTGGGACCTTTTTCAAAAAGTGGATGTCTTCTTCTTTTTTTCCACCACTGGGGGGAGTAAAGAGCTGAATATACTCACCTCACTCTGTTCAGTGTCGGCTTCGGCGAAGTACACTGCTCGTCACCTCCGCTGCTGAGCTTGCTGGGGCACCCCGATCCTCCTTTCGGTGGCCGACCAGACACCTGCAGATGCAGGTAAGTGGGAACAAGGGCTGATGAGAGTCCTCTCTCACTATGGCCACCGCCATAGCGCTAAGGGCCGCGCGCGGGAGCGCGCTTTATCGGAGGGGGGGGGGGGCGAAGGCGTGCGCGGGCACGTGGCGCGCGCAGGCACAGAAACGGCACCAAATTTAAAAGACTGTCAGTGTGAGAAGCACTGCAGCAGCAAGCAAGCTCGTTAGTTCTCTTGTTCCTGGCAGAGAAACACAGCAGCTATACAGGGACGTAAGACTCCATGTGGTTGGATTGGGTACTTCCTAGAAGACATCCATGTTATGCATAGTTATGTGTTAAAAGTTGCATACTTATTGTATTTGCTAAACTGAACACGGTAGTATATGCATTTAGGTACCTTGTATTTTGTCTAAACAGTAAGCCTTCCAGGGGAAGTAATACGGACAAAAAGAGATAAAAAAGCACCACCGCCTGAGAGGAGGCTCTAACTGTGCTGACTCGGTACCTTTCTCTCCTGTGTTGCTAAATGCACCTGTTCAGGATGAGCCATTACCTCTGTCAGGTATGGCGGCTTCCTCAGTGAAGCCTGGGCCTGTATATGTCACTGAGGACACTTTATCAGCTGCCCTAAATAATCTGGAGGAAAAAAATTGCTACCTTAATCGCTAAGTCCTCTAAAAAGGGACAATAAGCGAAGCAGGTCTCTTCCAGTATTGGACCTCCCTTCAGAAGTACCTGAGGGAGGAGGATGAGGAGGAGGAGGCTACATCAGCAGAGGATGAGGAGCCAGATTTTAAGGTCACAGGTACAATGCTATAGCAGTGCATTTAAGTTAACCTCTGCGGAGGTAACGGAATTACCTGTCTCCTCCCTAGGGTCATTAAGATCCCTGCAAGGTGCATGCTCCTTCCCGGTTCATCCGTTACTAGAGGATCTAATATACGCAAACTGGCAACATCCAGATAAGCGTTTCTCACCTCCAAAAAGGTTTAACATTCTTTATCCTATGGGGGAATTTTTTTTAAAGAAATGGAGCCACCCTGCGGTAGTTGCGGCTATTTCTTATGTAAATAAAAACCTGACATGTCCGGTGGATAATGTACAAGGGTTTAAAAGATCCTTCTGAGAGGAAGTTGAAATCCTCCTTCCTTTTGGCCGGCTCAATTACCCAACCTGCAGTAGCAGCAGTCGGTATGTGTCAGGTCATCAGCCAACAGGTAAAGCAGGGGCTGAAGGAACTGCCTTCAGAGCAGGCTAGAAATTGGGAAAATTTGCCTAAAGCCTTATGCTTCACAGTGGATGCCATGAGAGATTCTATCATACAGGCATCACGCCTTACACTCCAGCTGGTACAGATGCGCAGAGTACTTTGGCTTAAGCATTGGTCAGCGGAGACCCCATGCAAAAAGCTGTTGGCAAGTTCCCGTTCCATGGCGAACGCCTATTTGGGGAAGATTTAGAAAAATATATACAGAAGATCAAGTGGTAAAACGACTTTTACCTGAGAGAAAGAAAAACAAGAGATCTTGTTTTAAACGCTCTCTCCCCAGCTCCCGGGAAATCTGACTCCAACCAGTGGCGGCGGCCTGTTTTAGCCGCCCACAAAAGCCAAGGGGCAAGCTCAGAAGAACAAGAAGCCGTGGGGTGCAAGAGCTAATAAGCAAGCCCCCAAAGCCTCTCAGTGAAGGGGCGCCCCCGCTCGGCCGAGTGGGAGGAAGGCTTTGTCAGTTCTGAGCGACTTGGTGGTCAGAAATCCAGGACAATTGGGTAGTATCCACAATATCCTCAGGGTACAAACTGGAATTTCGAGAGATCCCATCTTCTCAATTCCGAGGTTCAAGACTCTCCAAGGATCCACAAAAAAGAGAATCCTTCTTCAAAGGTTTGAATCACTTAATGGCTCAAGGGGTAGTTACAGACGTACCCCAAAAAGAGCGAGGTTCAGGTTTTTACTCAAACCTCTTTGTGATTCCAAAGCCAAATGGAGATGTCAGACCCATCCTGGATCTAAAATCCCTAAATCGGTTCCTGAACGATCGCCATTTTCGAATGGAAACGATCCGATCCGTGGCCGCCACTTTAAAGGGCGGAAAATTCATGGCGCCCATAGATATCAAGGACGCACATTTACACATACCCATCCTCCCCGCTCACCAAAGATTCCTAAGGTTTGCGGTAGAAGATCGCCACTTTCAATTTGTGGCTCTGCCGTTTGGTGTAGCCACCGCGCCCATAGTATTCACAAAGGTGCTAGCTCCTCTGTTAGCAAACCTAAGAACACGGGGCATTGCGGTAACAGCCTATCTGGACGATCTACTAGTAATAGATCAGTCAAAGGACGGATTGGGTCACGCTGTACACACTACAGTAGGATACCTGGAGCATTTAGGATGGATTATAAATTTACAAAAAATCCTCTCTCCAGGCCCAAAGAAGGATAGGGTACCTGGGCATGATCATAGATACAGCCCAAAACGGGGTATACCTGCCAGAACCGAAGATACAGTCTCTGAAAGACCTGATCCACAAGGTCAAAGCAAACAAGAGGCCGTCTATTCGCCTTTGCATGAGACTATTGGGAAAGATGGTAGCCTCCTTCGAGGCGGTCCCTTACGCCCAGTTTCATTCGAGACTACTTCAAGGCAATATTTTAGCTTCCTGGAACAGGAAGAGCCAAGCTCTGGATATACCCATGCGCCTGTCCTCACAAGTACGCCACAGCTTCGATTGGTGGCTAGAAGCCAGGAATTTACGGAAGGGAAAGTCCTTCCTCCCAGTGGCCTGGAAGGTGGTATCTAGGGATGCCTATATTGATTGGGGGGAGATGAAGCCATTAGCCAGCAGATACAGGGCAAGTTACCATTTTTACCAATCACATCCCGGTAATTTTGAAAAAAATTGGAAAAGGGGTGCCCCTGGGATTGTGTGGATTGGAGTAAATTATGGATTGCCACCAAGTATATATAGAAAAATATAAAGAATTTTATTTTACATAATACACATATATATCAAAATGGTTTAAAATCAAAGAAAGGAACAGACATATACAGTCATTAAAGAACAATTGCATGAGGACACCTTACTACTTGAGACATATAAGTCATATAGCTAGTGGTGACACAACCGACATGTTTCGGATACTCGAGCTATATCTGTGATAGCCTCCATTATTTCCTTCTTCAAGGTTCATGCAATAGTTTGAAGACAATTTAGTCTCTATATAAGAGAAAAAAACACAACATAGTATGTGATAGCTGTATAATACACAACAGTGTACTGGCATGATTACATTATTTTGAATTTCTCCCATATGTGGGCAGCTAGAAGATAGACATTGTTGCAAAGAGAAAATAAAAAATAAAATAAATTAAACAATGAGAGAGGAAAAGAAGAAAGGGGGAGGGGAGAGAGACAAAGGGAAAAGGAAGAATAAATATACATGAAAGTTCATTTAAGAATACATGGATGTATATATACATCGTATAATTGTATGTCTATACGATACAGTACATCTATATCAAATAGTGTTGCATACATACATTTCCAATGGTAATATAAACATCAGCCGTTTGGAGGAATTGTCCCGGTGATATAGAGCCCAAACGGATATGGTGCGGGTTTAATGATCGCATAAAGACAATGCAGCGGCCAAAAAGACACTGCAGACAAGATGACAGAGCCACGGGGAAATGTATAAGAGGACCAACACCAAAAACGCCCCTCAAAGCTCACAGGGAAGCCTCAAATTGCAGCGGACAGACTGCCACGGCCTCTCTGTAAAAACATACATACATGGATTATAGTTTCTAGATCGCAGACCAGCCCTGTAACCAGGCATCCCATAACTCTGATGAAGTGTTTAAAAAGAAGCTTAATACCTGTCAATGTGGCGCAAAAACATCCACACTCTGGCTGTGCGGCAATTGGCCAAGTCAGGTGGGACTTTTTATAGAGCTGTCGCTGGTGTTGCAGCCAATCAGCTCAAATGGCGCCAAAGGTAAAGCTGCAGAAGGGAGGAATTCAACCAATGGGGTAGAGCGTGGGAGGCCACAACAGGGCTAGACTATGCGTCCGGGTAGAAACCCAATTAACTGCGTATTGTGAATGAAAGGAGAGGTTCTTATAGGACAGGCATCGCATACAGAGGCCGCCCTCGTCAGACGTCGACCCGACCGCCAGCACAACGAAAAGGGCGGAAGTGCTAAAAGAAAATCATTCCGTTGCCCGCACCAGACCCAAAAAGGTCAGCGCAAAGGCAGCACAATTGTATGTGCTGCGCCAAACGGCGCCATCGGAGGAATGGGGAAAAATTGACTAATCCAACACCCCATGGGTAGTAAACCGTGTAACATGATTACCCTCCGTCCCATATGTATGTAATTCTTGGGACAGGGAGAGAAATTTATTCATATGCACATAACCGTCCATTTGCTCAAGTATGAGCAGTCAGCCCCCGATTATCAAAACAACCGGGGGCTGTTTTTGTGCTGGGGAGCGTCAGTGGGCCCAATGGGTGGTCCCCAAATCCCCGGGCTCCAATATGTCAAAAAGTGCAGGGTACAATTGTCATTTGATTAATTTCTAAATAATAAACAGTAATCAACAATGTAATAACTAGGCACTAATCTCCAGTGGGCGAATCATCAGGTAAAGTTCCACTAAATAGATCCAATCTTGTTTAAAAAGGATTTTTTAGTTTTTACATAAATATCTAACCGGCATACATCAGAAACATTAGTACACATGTTATACAGCTGGCATAGTTCATACATATTTATTTATTTTCCAAAAAAAAAAAAAAACCAACACACAAACACGGTATAAACAAATTGTTGAGCTCAGTTTAGCAGATCCCTATCAAACTTCGCAGATGTAAAACCTGGTAGGAAGGGTTTAAAGTTAATTGCCTGGTTCAAGCCAGGGGGTGAGGTGGCGTTGAGGATCGAGATCCATCTCAGCTCCCTTTGAAGAAGGTGCTTGTTAAGGTCACCTCCGCGGGGGCTGCGGTGGACCCTGTCCAAAACTAACACCTCAAGGTTTGGTACGCAATCTCCATGAACTTGGGCAGCATGTCTGCCAAGAGGGAGATCAGGATTTTGTTCCTTCATCCCTTTTAGATGCCGGTAAATTCTCTGCCACAATTTTTGTATAGTTTTTCCTACATAAAAGCAGTTACAACTGCAAATAATGAGATATACTACGTCCGTAGTTTGACAGTTTGCATAATGTTTTGGTCGAAATTTTTGGCCATTCGGTAACCGAATGTTCTTTCTAGTGTTCATATATTTACAGTATGTGCAATTACCACATTGGAAAGTTCCCAGGTCCTTACATGGATCTCCCCTATTGGTGTTCTCAAATTCACTCTGCACTAGCATGTCCTTCAGGGACGTTGCTCGTCTATAGGCAATATTTGGCCTGGGGGGTACTAATGGTCCTATCACAGGATCTGCTGTAAGTAGATGCCAGTGCTTTTGGTAGATTTTAAGAAGTTCAGCGTGATCATCAGAATAAGTGTTAATAATACGATGATCACTTTCACTTTTTTTAGATTTAGATATTAATAATTCGTGTCGATTTAGATTTGAAGTGCGTTTAAAGGCCTTTTTGAGGCACTTATGGCTGTATCCCCTTGCTAGAAGTCTTTGCCTTAAGTTATTAGCTTCTCTTTTATAATCGACCTCGTTAGAGCAATTTCTTTTTATTCTTAAATATTGTCCATAGGGAATAGATTCAACTAGGGATTTAGGGTGAAAACTAGAAGAATGTAGGATTGTATTGCCTGCACTTGGTTTGCGGAACAGCTTACATGATAACATGTTTTGCTTGTCCCTGAAGATCTCCACATCAAGGAAGGTTATGGTATTTGGGTCCGATGTCATTGTGAACTTAAGATTAAAAGTATTTAAGTTTAGGGCGATGAGACACTCATCCAAACATTGCTGGGAGCCCGTCCATACAATGAAGATGTCATCAATGTACCTGTGCCATAGAGCTACATGGCACAGGTACATTGAGAGATCCCCACTGGAAAAGATTGAATGCTCCCATTCCCCCAGGTACAGGTTGGCGTAGCCAGGGGCACAACTGGTGCCCATGGCTACGCCCTGTACCTGGAGGAAACATTGACCATCAAAAGTGAAGACATTGTGTCTCAGTATGAAATCCAAGGACTGGATTATAAATTCATTGAACAAACGTTCATGGTGACTGGTTTGTGATAGAATATGTCTAATACAAGCAATACCTAAAGAGTGAGGAATCGAGCTGTAAAGTGCCTCCACGTCGATACTGACCAGGATCGAATCTATAGGAATTTGTACTCCCTCGATAATGCGTAATAAGTGAGGTGTATCTTTAACATAAGAGGGGATGCTCTGAACAAAGGGTTTTAAATGCTCATCAATGAGTCGTGAAAGATTTTCAATAATAGCTCCGTTTCCAGATATAATAGGACGTCCTGGGGGATTTAGGGGATCCTTGTGAATTTTGGGGAGTGAGTAGAATGTTGGTGTGCGGGGAAAGGAGGTGCGAACAAATTCCCAAGTTTTTTTAGAAATGACACTGTTTTGAAAAGCTTCATCTACCAAAGTGTAGAATTTTTTATTAAAGGCATCTACAACACCCCTACTGACTGGGCGATACCACTCATGATTTCTCAATATGTTAAAACACATTTCAAGATATTGGGGGTTGTCCATGATGACAATGTTTCCTCCTTTATCCGATAATTTAATCGTAATTTGATGATTTTTGGATAGATTTTTTAAGGCCATCTTTTCAGTAGGAATAAGATTTGTATGTCTGGGTGTTATAGGTACTAGGTTATTTATTTCTTGGCTGATATTTTTAAGAAAATTAGATACACCTGGATTTGAGCTAGGCACTGGGTATAAGGTAGATGTTTTTTTAAGGGAAGTTTGTTTTGGGGTACTGGGGATCTCGGTGTCAATTGTGCTGGCATTAGCCAAAAGTAAATCAAGGTCCAGGGTGTCGATGAGGTCTTTGGATTCATTTTCCTCAAGTAAAGATTTGAGATTACCCAGAGCTTGACGTTCACTATACGTGTGAAATTCCCGTGTATCCGGGTCGCTCTTTTCAAAAATGCTTTTAAGTAGCAATTTGCGGGCATATAAGTGAAGATCTTTGATGGTCTCAAATTTGTCTACAGGTTTATTAGGGCAGAAAGTTAATCCTTTTGAGAGGACTGAGATCTCATCGACACTCAGGACATGTGATGACAAATTTATAATATTAAAAGCCGAGGCTATGTCGTAATCGGGTTGTGAGGAGTGAGTGAGTTTCCCGAGTTCTTAGAGAACATCAAGGGAACCTTAGGCGTGACAAAAGTGCCCATATTTTCAAGTGATTCATGTGCACTGACGGTAACATCCGAAGCCGTCAATGTGGAAGTGTTGGGGACTGATGGGAGCAGAGTACGAGGATACTGTTTAGGGGGGCCTTTTTTAGTAATATTACTATTGGAGGAATTTTCAAAGTCACGATTTCTTTTAGATGGTTTTGTGCGTTTTCCTTTCATCGGTACATATGACATGTTGGACGAAACCGAAGAGGTATCAGACGTATCCAACTGTGTAGAGCGATGATTGTCGTTCTTATATTGGACTCTAGATCTAGTTGAAAAAGCCCATCTATATGCTCTGCCTTCTTCGAAGGCTTGTTTATCCCGCATGTATTTAAGCTCTTTTTTTGCTAAGATCGATTTGTTGAATAGTTCAATATGGGTTTTAAGTTTCTCATTTAGATCTTTATATGAGGAATGGGCTTGTAAGGGTTTGATTCTAGAATAGATTTTTTTCAATGTTCGTGTTGATATAGACGAGACGTCTCCGATATTCATCAGAAAGAAGCCTCATCATACCAGCCGAGCATGATTTTAAATTCGTTTCCCATGCTTGTTTGAACGTCGGGTCCAGATCCTCAAAAGTTGGGAAGATCTGGACTCGAAGTCCAAGTGGGTTTAAATCATCTCTTATGTACTCATCAAACGTTTTTATATGCCAGTGCATTGAAGATTTCCTCTCCAACCATTTAGTTAGATTTCCTCTCCAACCATATGCACATAACCGTCCATTTGCTCAAGTATGAGCAGTCAGCCCCCGATTATCAAAACAACCGGGGGCTGTTTTTGTGCTGGGGAGCGTCAGTGGGCCCAATGGGTGGTCCCCAAATCCCCGGGCTCCAATATGTCAAAAAGTGCAGGGTACAATTGTCATTTGATTAATTTCTTTAATGACTGTATATGTCTGTTCCTTTCTTTGATTTTAAACCATTTTGATATATATGTGTATTATGTAAAATAAAATTCTTTATATTTTTCTATATATACTTGGTGGCAATCCATAATTTACTCTAATCCACACAATCCCAGGGGCACCCCTTTTCCAATTTTTTTCAAAATTACCGGGATGTGATTGGTAAAAATGGTAACTTGCCCTGTATCTGCTGGCTAATGGCTTCATCTCCCCCCAATCAATATATTCTATTTTTGGGTAGCAAATACCCCCTAGTCCCCATCCATATTTGAAGCTTTCCAGCGTTATCTACATAAACAATTTACTGAATTAATTTTTTGCTTGCTCCCTATTATATGAGCAATTATCTTGAAAACGCACTGCTGCAATTCTTTCTCTCTCTTTTTTTTTATTGTTATTGTGTTGGTATATCCATTTGTGTAGAGCTCAGTGACACCATCATCATGGCTGAACTTTACAGTGAATCATGGGAGGTTTTCACTGAACAATTACAATCAAATTATGGTAAAAATGAATCTTTGGAATCTGAGCTAACCTTTCTTTTCTCCAACCTAACTAAATGGTTGGAGAGGAAATCTTCAATGCACTGGCATATAAAAACGTTTGATGAGTACATAAGAGATGATTTAAACCCACTTGGACTTCGAGTCCAGATCTTCCCAACTTTTGAGGATCTGGACCCGACGTTCAAACAAGCATGGGAAACGAATTTAAAATCATGCTCGGCTGGTATGATGAGGCTTCTTTCTGATGAATATCGGAGACGTCTCGTCTATATCAACACGAACATTGAAAAAAATCTATTCTAGAATCAAACCCTTACAAGCCCATTCCTCATATAAAGATCTAAATGAGAAACTTAAAACCCATATTGAACTATTCAACAAATCGATCTTAGCAAAAAAAGAGCTTAAATACATGCGGGATAAACAAGCCTTCGAAGAAGGCAGAGCATATAGATGGGCTTTTTCAACTAGATCTAGAGTCCAATATAAGAACGACAATCATCGCTCTACACAGTTGGATACGTCTGATACCTCTTCGGTTTCGTCCAACATGTCATATGTACCGATGAAAGGAAAACGCACAAAACCATCTAAAAGAAATCGTGACTTTGAAAATTCCTCCAATAGTAATATTACTAAAAAAGGCCCCCCTAAACAGTATCCTCGTACTCTGCTCCCATCAGTCCCCAACACTTCCACATTGACGGCTTCGGATGTTACCGTCAGTGCACATGAATCACTTGAAAATATGGGCACTTTTGTCACGCCTAAGGTTCCCTTGATGTTCTCTAAGAACTCGGGAAACTCACTCACTCCTCACAACCCGATTACGACATAGCCTCGGCTTTTAATATTATAAATTTGTCATCACATGTCCTGAGTGTCGATGAGATCTCAGTCCTCTCAAAAGGATTAACTTTCTGCCCTAATAAACCTGTAGACAAATTTGAGACCATCAAAGATCTTCACTTATATGCCCGCAAATTGCTACTTAAAAGCATTTTTGAAAAGAGCGACCCGGATACACGGGAATTTCACACGTATAGTGAACGTCAAGCTCTGGGTAATCTCAAATCTTTACTTGAGGAAAATGAATCCAAAGACCTCATCGACACCCTGGACCTTGATTTACTTTTGGCTAATGCCAGCACAATTGACACCGAGATCCCCAGTACCCCAAAACAAACTTCCCTTAAAAAAACATCTACCTTATACCCAGTGCCTAGCTCAAATCCAGGTGTATCTAATTTTCTTAAAAATATCAGCCAAGAAATAAATAACCTAGTACCTATAACACCCAGACATACAAATCTTATTCCTACTGAAAAGATGGCCTTAAAAAATCTATCCAAAAATCATCAAATTACGATTAAATTATCGGATAAAGGAGGAAACATTGTCATCATGGACAACCCCCAATATCTTGAAATGTGTTTTAACATATTGAGAAATCATGAGTGGTATCGCCCAGTCAGTAGGGGTGTTGTAGATGCCTTTAATAAAAAATTCTACACTTTGGTAGATGAAGCTTTTCAAAACAATGTCATTTCTAAAAAAACTTGGGAATTTGTTCGCACCTCCTTTCCCCGCACACCAACATTCTACTCACTCCCCAAAATTCACAAGGATCCCCTAAATCCCCCAGGACGTCCTATTATATCTGGAAACGGAGCTATTATTGAAAATCTTTCACGACTCATTGATGAGCATTTAAAACCCTTTGTTCAGAGCATCCCCTCTTATGTTAAAGATACACCTCACTTATTACGCATTATCGAGGGAGTACAAATTCCTATAGATTCGATCCTGGTCAGTATCGACGTGGAGGCACTTTACAGCTCGATTCCTCACTCTTTAGGTATTGCTTGTATTAGACATATTCTATCACAAACCAGTCACCATGAACGTTTGTTCAATGAATTTATAATCCAGTCCTTGGATTTCATACTGAGACACAATGTCTTCACTTTTGATGGTCAATGTTTCCTCCAGGTACAGGGCGTAGCCATGGGCACCAGTTGTGCCCCTGGCTACGCCAACCTGTACCTGGGGGAATGGGAGCATTCAATCTTTTCCAGTGGGGATCTCTCAATGTACCTGTGCCATGTAGCTCTATGGCACAGGTACATTGATGACATCTTCATTGTATGGACGGGCTCCCAGCAATGTTTGGATGAGTGTCTCATCGCCCTAAACTTAAATACTTTTAATCTTAAGTTCACAATGACATCGGACCCAAATACCATAACCTTCCTTGATGTGGAGATCTTCAGGGACAAGCAAAACATGTTATCATGTAAGCTGTTCCGCAAACCAAGTGCAGGCAATACAATCCTACATTCTTCTAGTTTTCACCCTAAATCCCTAGTTGAATCTATTCCCTATGGACAATATTTAAGAATAAAAAGAAATTGCTCTAACGAGGTCGATTATAAAAGAGAAGCTAATAACTTAAGGCAAAGACTTCTAGCAAGGGGATACAGCCATAAGTGCCTCAAAAAGGCCTTTAAACGCACTTCAAATCTAAATCGACACGAATTATTAATATCTAAATCTAAAAAAAGTGAAAGTGATCATCGTATTATTAACACTTATTCTGATGATCACGCTGAACTTCTTAAAATCTACCAAAAGCACTGGCATCTACTTACAGCAGATCCTGTGATAGGACCATTAGTACCCCCCAGGCCAAATATTGCCTATAGACGAGCAACGTCCCTGAAGGACATGCTAGTGCAGAGTGAATTTGAGAACACCAATAGGGGAGATCCATGTAAGGACCTGGGAACTTTCCAATGTGGTAATTGCACATACTGTAAATATATGAACACTAGAAAGAACATTCGGTTACCGAATGGCCAAAAATTTCGACCAAAACATTATGCAAACTGTCAAACTACGGACGTAGTATATCTCATTATTTGCAGTTGTAACTGCTTTTATGTAGGAAAAACTATACAAAAATTGTGGCAGAGAATTTACCGGCATCTAAAAGGGATGAAGGAACAAAATCCTGATCTCCCTCTTGGCAGACATGCTGCCCAAGTTCATGGAGATTGCGTACCAAACCTTGAGGTGTTAGTTTTGGACAGGGTCCACCGCAGCCCCCGCGGAGGTGACCTTAACAAGCACCTTCTTCAAAGGGAGCTGAGATGGATCTCGATCCTCAACGCCACCTCACCCCCTGGCTTGAACCAGGCAATTAACTTTAAACCCTTCCTACCAGGTTTTACATCTGCGAAGTTTGATAGGGATCTGCTAAACTGAGCTCAACAATTTGTTTATACCGTGTTTGTGTGTTGGTTTTTTTTTTTTTTTGGAAAATAAATAAATATGTATGAACTATGCCAGCTGTATAACATGTGTACTAATGTTTCTGATGTATGCCGGTTAGATATTTATGTAAAAACTAAAAAATCCTTTTTAAACAAGATTGGATCTATTTAGTGGAACTTTACCTGATGATTCGCCCACTGGAGATTAGTGCCTAGTTATTACATTGTTGATTACTGTTTATTATTTAGAAATTAATCAAATGACAATTGTACCCTGCACTTTTTGACATATTGGAGCCCGGGGATTTGGGGACCACCCATTGGGCCCACTGACGCTCCCCAGCACAAAAACAGCCCCCGGTTGTTTTGATAATCGGGGGCTGACTGCTCATACTTGAGCAAATGGACGGTTATGTGCATATGAATAAATTTCTCTCCCTGTCCCAAGAATTACATACATATGGGACGGAGGGTAATCATGTTACACGGTTTACTACCCATGGGGTGTTGGATTAGTCAATTTTTCCCCATTCCTCCGATGGTGCCGTTTGGCGCAGCACATACAATTGTGCTGCCTTTGCGCTGACCTTTTTGGGTCTGGTGCGGGCAACGGAATGATTTTCTTTTAGCACTTCCGCCCTTTTCGTTGTGCTGGCGGTCGGGTCGACGTCTGACGTCACCGCGCCGGCGTCGTGGACGTCTTTCACGTCTGCGTGGGTGCGCGGTGACGCCGGACGCCGCCGGGATCGAGGGCGGCCTCTGTATGCGATGCCTGTCCTATAAGAACCTCTCCTTTCATTCACAATACGCAGTTAATTGGGTTTCTACCCGGACGCATAGTCTAGCCCTGTTGTGGCCTCCCACGCTCTACCCCATTGGTTGAATTCCTCCCTTCTGCAGCTTTACCTTTGGCGCCATTTGAGCTGATTGGCTGCAACACCAGCGACAGCTCTATAAAAAGTCCCACCTGACTTGGCCAATTGCCGCACAGCCAGAGTGTGGATGTTTTTGCGCCACATTGACAGGTATTAAGCTTCTTTTTAAACACTTCATCAGAGTTATGGGATGCCTGGTTACAGGGCTGGTCTGCGATCTAGAAACTATAATCCATGTATGTATGTTTTTACAGAGAGGCCGTGGCAGTCTGTCCGCTGCTTTTTTAGGCTTCCCTGTGAGCTTTGAGGGGCGTTTTTGGTGTTGGTCCTCTTATACATTTCCCCGTGGCTCTGTCATCTTGTCTGCAGTGTCTTTTTGGCCGCTGCATTGTCTTTATGCGATCATTAAACCCGCACCATATCCGTTTGGGCTCTATATCACCGGGACAATTCCTCCAAACGGCTGATGTTTATATTACCATTGGAAATGTATGTATGCAACACTATTTGATATAGATGTACTGTATCGTATAGACATACAATTATACGATGTATATATACATCCATGTATTCTTAAATGAACTTTCATGTATATTTATTCTTCCTTTTCCCTTTGTCTCTCTCCCCTCCCCCTTTCTTCTTTTCCTCTCTCATTGTTTAATTTATTTTATTTTTTATTTTCTCTTTGCAACAATGTCTATCTTCTAGCTGCCCACATATGGGAGAAATTCAAAATAATGTAATCATGCCAGTACACTGTTGTGTATTATACAGCTATCACATACTATGTTGTGTTTTTTTCTCTTATATAGAGACTAAATTGTCTTCAAACTATTGCATGAACCTTGAAGAAGGAAATAATGGAGGCTATCACAGATATAGCTCGAGTATCCGAAACATGTCGGTTGTGTCACCACTAGCTATATGACTTATATGTCTCAAGTAGTAAGGTGTCCTCATGCAATTGTTCTTTAATGACTGTATATGTCTGTTCCTTTCTTTGATTTTAAACCATTTTGATATATATGTGTATTATGTAAAATAAAATTCTTTATATTTTTCTATATATACTTGGTGGCAATCCATAATTTACTCCAATCCACACAATCCCAGGGGCACCCCTTTTCCAATTTTTTTCGTATCTAGGGATGCCAGCCTATCGGGCTGGGGTGCAGTATTCGAGGAGGCTTCTACCCAGGGAACCTGGGCCAAGACTCAGGGGATCCTGCCCATCAATGTGCTAGAGATCCGGGCGGTATATCTAGCCCTCAAAACCTGGACATACAGGTTACAGGGCTACCCAGTTCGGGTTCAATCCGACAATGCTACTGCAGTAGCTTACATCAATCACCAAGGAGGCACCCGCAGTCGGGCAGCCCAAAGAGAGGTGAACCGGATCCTGGCATGGGCAGAAGAGCATGTACCTTGCCTTTCTGCAATCTTCATTCCAGGGATGGAAAATTGGCAAGCAGACTACCTGAGTCGTCAGCAGCTGCTACCAGGGAGTGGTCTCTTCACCCCGAGATCTTTCAGGCCATATGTCTGAGATGGGGAAACCCAGATGTAGACCTGCTAGCTGCCAGGTTCAACAAGAAATTGGACAACTTTGTGTCCAGAACGAGAGATCCTCTAGCCTACGGGACAGACGCTCTAATAATACAGACGCTCTAATAACTCCATGGAATCAGTTCTCACTGATCTAGGCATTCCCTCCGATCCCTCTTCTACAAAGACTGCTTCGCAGGATCAAGGAGGAGGGAATACCAGTAATCCTAGTGGCCCCAAACTGGCCCAGGAGGCCTTGGTACGCCGAGATTGTAAAAACGGCGATAGGAAGGCCCTGGAAGTTTCCACTCCGACACGACCTGCTGTCACAGGGTCCAGTATTCCACCCTTCCTTACAAAGGCTAAAGTTGACGGCCTGGCTGCTGAGACCCACATTTTTAAAAAGAGAGGGGTCTCTGGTCCGGCTCTTTCTACGCTCATTAATGCTAGAAAGCCAGCCTCCAGACTCATCTATCAGAGAGTCTGGAGAGCATACGTTTCCTGGTGTGAATCCAGATGTTGGAATCCTCAGAAGTATGAAATAAGTAGGATTCTTGCTTTTTGCCAGTTAGGAGTGGATATGAATTTAGCCCTTAGCACCATCAAAGGGCAAATATCGGCTCTATCAGTCTTCTTTCAGAGACCATTGGCATCTCACTCCCTAGTTCGGACATTCATTAAGGGGGTACTGAGGATAAATCCTCCAGTTAGGACTCCCTTGTGTCCATGGGATTTGAATTTGGTATTGTCAGTGTTGCAAAAGCAACCTTTTGAACCTATTCGCCATATTCCTTTAATTATATTAAGTAGGAAGTTGGCCTTTCTGATTGCTATAGCTTCTGCTAGGAGAGTATCAGAGCTAGCAGCTCTTTCTTGTAAAGAGCCTTATCTAATTTGTCACAAGGACAAAATCGTACTACGACCCCATCCGGCTTTTCTACCTAAGGTGGTGTCGGCTTTTCACTTGAATCAAGACATTGTTCTGCCTTCCTTTTTTCCAAACCCGCGGACGGCGGGGGAAAAATTATTACACTCTCTAGATCTAGTGAGAGCGGTAAAGGTGTATCTGCAAGCAACCGCTCAGATACGTAAAACAGATGTTTTGTTTATTTTACCAGATGGGCCCAAGAAGGGCCAAGCGGTATCAAAATCCACCATTTCCAGGTGGATTAGACAAGTAATTATTCAAGCTTATGGTTTAAAGAACAGGACTCCTCCTTTTCCTGTTAAGGCGCACTCTACCAGGGCGATAGGTGCTTCATGGGCAGTGCACCACCAGGCTTCGATGGCTCAGATCTGTAAAGCTGCAACTTGGTCTTCAGTCCATACATTTTCCAAATTCTATCAAATAGATGTGAAAGGACATGAGGATTCCGCCTTTGGGCGAAGTGTGCTGCAGGCAGCAGTATAGGGCTTCTGGTCCGCAAGCGGCCTGTTTTGATCTGTGTCTCCCCCCCTTCATATGAGCATTGCTCTGGGACGTCCCATTATGTAATGACTAGCTCTGTGTCCCGTGGTGTACGATAAAGAAAATAGGATTTTTATAACAGCTTACCTGTAAAATCCTTTTCTTGGAGTACACCACGAGACACAGAGGTCCCCCCCTTCTTATGGGAACCTTACTGCTTTGCTACAAAACTGAGGTACTTCCCTGATGGGAGGGGTTATATGGAGGGGAACTGTCTTCCATTGGTTGTGCCAGTGTCCAATCACCGCTGGTGACCCTTAACCCATTATGTAATGACTAGCTCTGTGTCCCGTGGTGTACTCCAAGAAAAGGATTTTACAGGTAAGCTGTTATAAAAATCCTATTATTACTGCAGTGCGGGATATGCTAAAATTGGAAAATACTGCAGAAGCAGCAGAGACTCCGGTCCACTTGGGTTTCATAGACCTGCCTGCACTGCTAAGGTGTTCCCTTGTGTGTCTTTTGATAAACTCTTATACAAGGAATGGGAGAACCCACAGGGTCTTTACAGCCCAAAGTGGTTTGCGGTACGGTACCCCTTTGAGGAGAGTTTTCTGAAGAAATGGACCTCTCCCCCTATAGTGGACCCTCCGGTGTCCAGACTTAAAAGAGCTACCACTATTCCAGTAGAAGGGGCTCCTGTTTTCAAGGACCCTGTGGATAAGAAGGCTTAAGCACTCGCTCGCTACCTATGCTCAGTGGTAGGCTCGGCAGTACGCCCGGCATTGGCGGGGGCCCTAGTGTCTCACACACTTACTGAATGGGCAAGATTGCTACTCCAGGGGTTAAGGAGCGAGATGCTCCTCCTGATGAGATAACATTGGCCGACCAGTTGGTCCAGGGCCTTAGGTTTGTCTGCGAGTCAGACATGAATACTATTCCCCTGCTGTCTAAGACTTCGGTTTATGCAGTAGCAATACGCCGCCTGATCTGGCTAAAAGGCTGGTCTGCGGACCAGACTTCCAAGAAAGCCCTGTTGGATCTGCCTTTTAAGGGCGACAGACTCTTTGGGGCTTCTCTGGATGACATCATCAAAGATGCCACAGGAAGTAAAAGCACTTTGCTTCCCCAAATTAGCAAGGGTAAGGGGCCACGCCAAGGGCAAGGGCCCTCCTTTACTGCACGCAAGCGATTTTTTTTCATCCCCCTAGGGCGACAGGGAAAAGACCCCAGGCCGATAAAGCGTCTGCCCAAGGACAAAAGCATCCTTGGTCCCGCATTCCCAATAAGCCTGCGGACAAATTTGCGTCCGCATGAAGGTCCACCCCCACCCAGCTCTCGGTTGGGGGGACGTCTTCGCAGATTCGCGACTCAGTGTACAGCTCTAATCTCCAACAGGTGGGTTTGCGAAGTAATCTCCTCAGGCTACAAGATAGAGTTTCTCTCTTGTCCACCGGACAGATGCAACACCTCCTATCTCCAGCTACTACCGACCCGTCGGGAGGCCCTGTATGGGGCGGTCCAGGGTCTACTGGAACGCGGGGTAGTTATTCCAGTTCCAGAACTGGAACAGGGTTTTTACTCAAATCTGTTCATTGTGCCGAAGAAGGAGGGGGTTTGTCCAAGCTTGGATCTCAGAGCCCTCAATTGCTTTGTGAAGGTACAAAGATTTCGGATGGAGTCGGTTCGATCTGTAGTCACGGCTCTCCATCCGGGTGACTTTCTGGCCTCCTTGGACATCAAGGACGCATACCTGCATGTCCCCATATACTCCAGACACCAGAGGTTTCTGCGATTTGCTATCGGGAAGGACCACTACCAGTTTGTGGCCCTCCCGTTGGGCCTTGCTTCAGCACCCAGGATGTTCACCAGGGTGCTCGCTCCGATTCTGGCACTTCTAAGACAGCGGGGTATCGCTAT
The DNA here is from genome assembly GCA_029206835.1 of Rana muscosa. Taxonomy (NCBI): domain Eukaryota; kingdom Metazoa; phylum Chordata; class Amphibia; order Anura; family Ranidae; genus Rana; species Rana muscosa. Next base: position 275,381,821 of record CM055127.1, on the reverse strand, counting down.
CACAGGCTACTTGGACGACCTTCTGCTGAAGGCCCCTTCAAGCTCAGAATTAGAGGTAAGCGTGTCCATTACCTATCGGACTCTTCGAGTCTGTGGTTGGATACTAAACAACCAAAAGTCAGTATTGGTGCCCACTCAACGCCTAGTGTACCTGGGGTTGATTATGGATTCTTCAGAGGCAAAGGTATTCCTCCCTGTGGAGAAGTTGCAGACCCTCCGGGCTGCAGTACGGCAGCTGACTTCCAGGAATTGGTCGTCACTTTTTTGCATGCGAGTGTTGGGCCTCATGGTAGCCTCCTTCGAGGTGGTCCCATATGCTCAATACCACACTCGAGTGTTACAGAAGGAAGTTCTGTCCAGATGGAACAGATGTCCATCATCTCTGGATTATCAAATCCGAGTGAGCCACCTAGTCAGGAGATCCCTGGTATGGTGGCTGACAGCACCGGCTCTAATGGCCGGGAAGTCATTTCTTCCGGTTTACTGGATAGTGATCACGACGGACGCCAGCCTTACAGGTTGGGGGGGGGGGGAGTCTGGGGTGTCCAGTCGGCGCAAGGTCGCTGGACCCCAGAGGAAGCCCTCCTGCCGATCAATGTCCTGGAAATCCGGGCGATCAGGCTTCAAATGGTCTCAGAGGCTGCAAGAGTGTCCAGTCAGGATCCAGTCAGACAACGCCACAGCAGTGGTATATGTCAATCATCAAGGAGGAACAAGAAGCTCGGCTGCAGCATCGGAGATCGCTCGCATCCTGAGGTGGGCAGAGAGGAGTGTACCGGCACTGTCGGCCGTGTACATTCCGGGTGTGGAAAACTGGCAGGCGGACTACCTGAGCCTCCAGATGCTGGACCAGGGAGAATGGTCCTTACACCTGGAGGTGTTCCAACTCCTCTGCCAAAGATGGGGCACACCAGACGTAGATCTTCTGGCTTCCCGACTCAATCGGAAGGTATTGAGGTTTGTGGCCCGGTCAAGAGACCCATGGGCAGACGCAACGGATGCGTTGGTGGCATCGTGGGATCAGTATCGGCTAATCTATGCCTTCCCTCCCTTAAGGCCTCTTCCTCTTCTGCTCCGCAGAGTGGAGGCAGAGGGAATTCCAATGATCCTAATCGCTCCAGATTGGCCTCAGCGTCCTTGGTACGCCGATCTAGTACGTCTGGTAGCAGACGTCCCCTGGCGCCTACCACTACGGAAGGACCTGCTATCGCAAGGTCCCATACTCCATCCTGCTTTACGGCCACTGGCTTTAACGGCATGGCTGTTGAGAACCAGGTACTGAGAGACCGGGGCCTGTCAGATTCAGTAATCTCTACGATGAGAAGTGCTCGAAAACCTCTAGGAAGGTTTATCACCGCACTTGGAAGGCCTACATCTCCATGTGTGAGGAAATGAAATGGCATCTGCGTACCTACAGTATTTGGTTTCCAGAATCCTGCTGTTTTTACAGCATGGGGTGGACCAAAGGCTTGCCCTAAGTACGATTAAGGGACAGATATCTGCCCTGGCTGTCTTTTTTCAGCGACCCCTGGCGGCTCACTCTCTCGTGAGTACATTTGTGCAGGGGGTTCGACATGTGGCCCCTCCGGTCCGTCCCCCGTTACTTCCGTGGGACTTGAACCTGGTCCTCTCGGTGCTTCAGAAGGCACCGTTTGAGAATATTAGAGATATTCCCCTGTTGACACTTTCTCAGAAAGTGGTCTTTTTGGTGGCTGTTACGTCAGTTAGACGAGTCTCTGAGCTGGCAGCCTTGTCCTGCAAGGCTCCCTATTTGATTTTCCACAAGGATAAGGTGGTGCTGCGGCCGCAGCCTTCCTTTCAAAAGTCGTTTCGGCTTTTTATCTCAATGAAGACATTGTACTTCCATCCTTGTGTCCTCAGCCGTCGAATCCTAAGGAGTCGGCGTTTCATTCCTTGGACGTTGTCCGAGCTTTGAGAGTATACCTATCTGCTACTTCCCTGTTCCAGAAGTCAGACTCACTGTTTGTTTCGGTGGCTGGTCCCAAGAAGGGCCAAGCAGTCTCATCGGCCACCATCTCTAGGTGGATCCGACAGATAGTAATCCAGGCTTACGCCTTAAAGGGTCAAGCGCCCCCCTTCCCGGTCACGGCGCATTCGACCAGGGCAATAGGTGCCTCTTGGGCTTTCCGACATCAAGCGTCTGTTTCCCGATTATGTAAAGCGGCGACTTGTTCGTCCGCTCACACTTTCACAAAATTCTACAAAATTGATGTAGGTGCATCTTCGGATGCCTCTTTCGGCCGCAAGGTTTTACAAGCGGCTGTTTAGAGTTGCAGCTCCTCCGTTGGAGGAGTGCTGTTTTGTGTTTGGGGTGAAGTTTATTTTTATGCTCTTACCACCCCTCGTTTTTTCTCTGACACTGCTTTGGGACGTCCCACTTTGTCAATAGAGAAGCTGTGTCGGTCCATGGACGAAAAAGAGTAAATAGGATTTTTTACTCACCGTAAAGTCCATGGACCGACACAGCACCCACCCCTCCTTTTAAGTTTGTACTGCTTTTTGACGAACTGATCTGCGAGATGCAGACTGAGAGGTTATACCCAGAGGGTCCGCCCCCTGGGCGGTACTGTAGAAGGTGTGATGCAACACTTTTTACAAGTTTTTCTGCCTAGTCACTCCTAATTAACGGATAATACCCACTTTGTCAATAGAGAAGCTGTGTCGGTCCATGGACTCAGAGAAAAGGATTTTACGGTGAGTAAAAAATCCTATTTTTTTCTACAAGTTTTTGGAAAATATGGAAAGAAAATCAACAGCTTTTTTTTTTTTTTTTTTACACAAAGTTGTCCATTTATACAATATTTCTAACGCATAGCATGTACATTGCAAAAATTAAACCCCAAAATAGATTCTCCTACTCCTGAGTACGACGATACCACATGTGGGAGACTTTTCCACAGTCTGGCCACATACAGAGGCCCAACATGCAGGGAGCACCGTTAGGTGTTTTAGGGGCATAAATTTCAAATCTAATTTGACTACCTATTACACTTTTGTGAGGCACTGTAGAGGCATGAATGGGGATGGATGAGCTGTGGATGAGGATGGTTGAGCCATAAATGTGGATGGCTGAGTATGGATGGGATAAATGAGTATGGCTGGGTACAGCTGAGTATGGATGGATGAGTATTGCTTAGTATGGATGGCTGAGCATGGATGAGTATTGCGGAGTATGGATGGCTGGATGAGTATGACAGAGGGATGGCTGAGCATGGATGGATGGCTGGATGAGTATGATGGCTGGATGAGGCTGCAATGGGCACAGATCAGCGCTGTGGGCACTACAGATCCAGGCCACAGCGCTGCGGCACCGGGTCCTCTCTCCGTACAGTGTGAGCGGTCACACTGTACGGAGAGAGGGCCCGGACATGACGCTGGTTTAACAAGTGATTGCTCAGTCATTTGACGGAGCGATCACGGGGTAAGTGGCCGCTGTCAGCGGCCATTTACCATGATGCGCCAGGTCCTCCAGACCCGGCGGTCACAGATACTCCCGTGTGCACACCATTCTGGGAGGATGTCAATGTATGCCCTCCCAGAGTTATTGAGCCGCACTGTAGCCGTCATTCGGCTATGGCCCGGTGGTTAATCAAGTTTACAAGCACCACGCTAAACCACAAAAATACCAATAAAATATATTTTTGTTGTTTAGCGTGCTGGCTAAAAGTCTACATGCTGTTAACTTGATGGAGGTTCTGTGTTAAGATGCTGTGGATAGGGGCAGGAACTGCCTTATGCTATGTGAACTGAAACAGGTAATGGATATAAAAAAAGGTGGTGTGTCAGTCTGGCTGCGAAATCGGAAATACACAGTTGGGCCTCTTGCACACTGGACGTTAAAATAATGTTATAAAAACGGCAGTAGCTTTGCAGTGAGTTTTTCAAAGCTTTTGCAATAGCTTGTTTTTTAGCGTTTATTAGCGGTTTTATGGATTTTTTTTTTGCGTTCGCGTTTTTTTATTTTTTTGTTTCAATGGATCAAAAACGTTAAACACTGGTGAGCGACGTTTTTGAGCGTTTATCAGCTGAAAAGTCAACTTTTGAAGTAGTATGTAAGGGTACATCGGTAGAAAATTACATGCTGGTGTCGAACTACTTTTAAAAGATGTCCGCTAGATGTAGCTTCAGGTGACAGGCACTCGGGAAGGACAAATGGCAGGCAGGTTGGTGAGGCCGGTGCAAAAGAGGGCTAGGAAGGGAAGGTTGAGTAGGCAGATACTGTGGCAAGAAAGTGTATGTAGAAAAAAAAACACGCTTTCAAACAATTAAAAATTAGATAAATCACAGATACAACAGCAGCGACACTAATGGGGGGTGCAGAAAGAACTGGGGTAAACAGATACTGTTGCAGTCTGATGATGGTCATACACTAGTTGAATTGAACATTTTTGTTTAAAGATCACAAGCAAATGAAAGTGTTTAAGGAATTTTTTTTCTATAGTTATATAACAGTAAGCTCCCCAGTGCATGTAATTTCTAAAAATATGCTGTATAATGGCTTACTTCAGAGCGCCGTTCGGTGCTTAGTTCACAGTCCGTCGGTCTCCTGTCCTTATTTGATAGCTGCAGGGGGCGATGCAGGGAAACCCCCCATTGATATCAGGAGAGGAGTGGAGGAAACCGACAGGCAGTCACATGAACGGCGCTCTGAAGTAAGCCATTATACCGCATATTTTTAGAAATGACATGTACCGGGGAGCTTAGTAATATCAGAGGGAACTATATAACTATATATGTTTTTTTAGAGCAGGCATTAAGGACAGGGAGGGGGTAGAGGAGGTGGATACACAGTAGATAAAGAGCAGGCTGCAGATGACAGACACGTACTGACTCCTAGTGGTGCAACGGATCGTCATTGATCCGTGATCCGCACGGGTCAATGACTTCGGATCGGCACACGTGGGATCGCAGAGCAGTAAAACGCACATTGAAACTGTCTCCGCTCTGCTCGCACACAGCCCCGCCTCCTCCTAACCCCGCGCTGTGATAGAATGCGGGTCCAATGCTGGGATGTGTTCTGTCTATCACAGCGCAGGGTTAGGAGTAGGCGGGGCTGTGTGAGTGCGAGCAAAGCGGAGACGGTTTCAATGGCCGGAACATATGGGCGGTGAGTTGCTTTCTAGCAGGACTTCACTTGTAAAATGTGTGCTGCTGTCCATCCTCCCCTCTCCCCCCCCCCCCCCCACATACCCCGCCGCCGAGTCTGTCTCCTGTCCCTGCCGCCGAGTCTGTCTCCTGTCCCTGCCGCCTATGTACACATTGAGAGGGGCGAGCTGTGCTCTTCCCATCTCAGCTGTGACAGGAGTTCTAGCACAGTGCTAGGACTCCTCTTTTGGAGGTGACAGGGTTAATAAAGAGAACCTGCCGCCTCCAATTGCTATCACACAGGGAATTGTTTTCTCCTGTGTGATGGCAATAAAGTTAAGTGAAAAAAAAATTGATAAAAAAATAAATAAAAAAAGATAAATTAATAAAATAAAAAAGTAAAGAATACGAAAAATAATATTACAAATAATAAGAAAATTATAAAAAAAAATAAAAAAAAGTAAAACGACAAGCTACAAATGCATAAAGAAACAAATAATATTTGCACTAACCGTGCCGCCCCTGCCACCCGGTTGCCATTCTCCGTTGATTTGGGGGGGTGGTTCGGTTGGTGGGGAGGGGGTGCATTGCGGAGCCTGGCCTTGGTGCGGCAGGGAGAGCAAATCCGGCCCTGCTGGCCGCCCTCTCGCTTCCTCCGCCCTGGCGTGGCTGCAATTTGGGGCACAGTGAGGCTGCAATTTTTTTTTTTGCTGATCCGAAAAATTATCCGATCCGAGGAACGATCCGAACCGTGAGTTTTTTGATCCGTTGCACCCCTACTGACTCCCGTGTCAGGGCTCTGCAGCCCTGATGCATGGGAGTCAGCACAGAGAGGGGAGGGTAGAAACTGGCAGGATCAACCAGCTATTTCCGGTGATACACGGGGCCAAATAATACAGCACAGGCACTGTGCTGTATAACATGCGTTAAGGGAACAGGATTCAATTTTTTTTTTTTTTTGGGGGTTAACCACTTAAGCCCTGTACCATTTGGCTGGCCAAAGACCAGAGCACTTTCTCTTAACGTCCATGGACTGACACAGCTCTAATACTGAAACACGTGGGTATATGTCCCTGCTCACAGGAGAAGATCTAGGCAGAATGTTAGATGTTAGAAACATACATTCTAGAACAAACCAGAGCTGAACAGCCCCGCCCAGTCTCCTGGAAGATTTTATTTTTATTCCTTTTGAGAATTTTATTTTATTTTTGTGACCTTCGATCAACTGTCGGCTGGGCAACAGGTTGGGTACACTAGTATCCTCGTAGTCTTCCCTGTATGACCATCGAGCGTACTGATCCTCGCCTTGTGTGCGTGAGACTCAGTTCACGACATGCCCCATGACTCCAGGGGTGGCCGGTGGGCTTTTATGCGCTCGCGGTCCTCACAAGTGCCTGCTGTATCTTTCGCGGTGGACCGGGCCGACAGCTACTCAGTACTACTCTGTGATAGGTCTGTCTGAAACAAGCCAGTGGGTCCCTCTGGGATGGGTAAGTGGTCTCTCCTGCATCAGGTGAGTACATGCTGGCTGTGTTTCTCTGTATGGGGGGTTTTTTCCCTGTCTCCCCCCTGTATGCTGCTCTCTGCACCCTAATCTGGCACTGCGCTGTGTGGGGGTACCTGGGGGTCACTCCTGGTGGGGGGGGCACTTATGTCTGTGTACTGGGGCTGTGAAAAACGTGGGGTGTTTGGAGACGCCATTAGGCGCTTTGGCTGTAATTTTGCTGCGCTCGGCGGCCATCTTGTCGCGGATCAATGGCGCAGTATTACACGCGGCCGGTGGCCATTTTCTTGAAGCCGCGGAGCTTTCACTTTCGTTTTTGACCTCTATCCCTGCTGCTGCGGCGCAAATCTTCTCACACTCTCCTCAGGCTTCACTCGCGCTGGCAGTGTGGTGCATACAGCGGAGCTGAACGGTCCTCTAAAGGGTTGGTGGGTCCTCTGGGTATCCCCTCCTCAGTCAGCACAGCCAGTGGGTGGACTGTTCACTTTTATTGTGCATAAGGTCTCAGAGGGTGGCGAGTCTGGTTCACCTGCTTCCCCACTCTTGTCAGAGGCAACAGGCAGTGCTCCTGCACTGTCCTGGAATCATTCCTTGTCAGGATGGAAGCAGTGTGTGAGCAAAGGAGCTATAAGCGCCCTCTCCCCACACAATCTCCACATGGGGAGTGCTCTGATTCAGATATGGACTTAGCTGCTGCTGCTCTGGGCCCTAGCTCTGGCGCCATTATTTTAACTTATCTTATACCTCTACACTGGATACATTCACAGTGTATGTATGTGTTGTTGGTCTCTGTATCTGCGTGGGTTTCCTCCCACTTTTCAATGCTGTTTCTTCAGTGCCATACACAATATGCTTATACACGACTAAATACATTCACAGTAAAACATCTCTGTTAAAAAAAAAAAAAAATACATTCACAGTATATGTATGTATTGTACTCTCTGGGTCGGCGTGGGTTTCCTCCGGGTGCTCTGGTGTCCTCCCACGCTCTCACGGTATGTACGCTTCGGCTCTCTGCACAGTATAGACATCTTCAATATGTTTATTGCACATACTATAAATACTTACAGTATGTGTATGCTGTCTGTGTGGGTTTCCTCCGGGTACTCCGGTTTCCTCCCACACTCCAATGGTAATGCACAGCATAAACATGTGCAATATGTTTATTCACATGTTATCATTCCTACACGGTATCTGTGTGCTGTCTGCGTGGGTTTCTTCCGGGTGTTCCGGTTTCCTCCCACGCTCTGACGGTATGTGCGCCTTTGGCTCTGCACAGTTTAAACATGTTCTGTATGTTTATCACGCATACTATCATACCCACGCGGTATGGGTATACAGTCTGTGTGGGTTTCCACAGGGTACTCCGGTTCCCTCCCCACACTCCAATGGTATGGGCGCTTTCGGCACTATGCACAGCTTAAACTTGAGCGATTTGATTATTCACATGCTAACATACCTACACGGTATGTGTGTGCAGTCTGCGTGGGTTTCCTCTGGGTGCTCCGGTTTCCGCCCAAGCTACATGACATGCGCGCCTTTGGTGCCATACACAGTATAAACATACACATTATGTTTATACACAACTCTAAATACATTCACAGTAGATGTATGTATTGTATTCTCTGGGTCTGCATGGGGTTCCTCCGGGTACTCCGGTTTCCTTCCACACGCCAACGGTGTGCGCGCCTTCGGCGCTATGCACACATAGACATGTGCAAACTTTTTATCACACATACTATAGTACCTACACGGTATGCGTATGCAGTCTGCGTGGGTTTCATCCGGGTGCTCCGGTTTTTCCCCCGCGCTCCAATGGTGTGCGCATTTTCAGCGCTATGCACAGCATAAACATGTGCAATTTGTTTTTTCGCATGCTATCATGCCTACACGGTTGTGTACGCAGTCTGCGTGGCTGGCTTCTGCCCACGCCCCAATGATGTGCGCGCCTTCGTTGCTAGCACAGTATAAACGTGTCTAATATGTTTATCCACACATACTAAACTACATACGCCGTAGGTGGTTGTACTATGCTCTTTGTGGCCGAGTAGGTTTCCTCCCACGCTCTAATTGCGCGTTTTGACGCAATACACAGCATAAACTATATGTTTGTACAATCAGCACTTATCAATGGAGTAGCTGCTGGATGGAGCATTGTCATAAGGATCCCTGGTATCAGGTGTACCACCTTCCACCTGCCCTTCGGTGGTGATCAGAAGTGCTGGCTTGGACTGTATTCGCTATGCTGAGGTTAGCGTTACGCCCGTTAGTGGCTGCGTCTCTGGCGTTTTCTGAAGCTCAATGACTGGGCAAAAGCCTCTGCTTCATCTATCGGTCGACCAGCAGCTGCACTGCAACTGCTTTAGCCTCTAGGGTCTCTGTGCCCGGGGTGGGTTTGCGCCACCTGTAGAGGCAGAGTTACTGGTCCACTGACCGAGTTTCTTGGGAAGCTCTGTCAGGTTGCCTTTCTTGGCCAACAATTGAGCCACCCCATAAGCCGGGGTCTCCCTTCTCCGATACATTGCGGGGTCTCTTTGGGATTATCATACCCATCCCGCTGCAGGACGGTCCTGTCGGCCGTGTGCATTCCAGGGGAAGGGTCCTTACATCCGGAGGTGTTTTCGCCTCCTTTACCGGAGGTGGGGCACCGGATGTGGACCTTCTGGCCTCTCGACTCACTCGCAAGGTGTCGAGATTCGTGAGCAGGTCCAGGGATCCCTGGGCAGACGCGTCAGTGGCCGTGGGGGCAGTATCGCCTGATGTATGCTTACCCTCCGCTACTGTTGTTGCCTTGCCTGCTTCGCAGTGTAGGGGCCGAGGCCATTGCAGTGATCCTCATTGCTCCGGAATGGCAACATTGGTACGCCGATCTAGTTCGGCTATTCGCAGACGTTCCTTGGTGACTGCCTATTTGGGTGGACCTTCTGTCTCATGGTCCCATACTTCATCCTGCTTTTACAGTCCTTGACTTTAATGGCATGGCTGTTGCCAGCCAGGTGCTGAGGGACCAAGGTCTCTCGGATTCGGTAATCTCATCTGTTGTGGGCATGGAAATCTTCCTCCAGAAAGATCTATCAACCTTCCTGGAAGGCTTACATTGGCGCTGACGGACGTATTCCGTTTGCTGTTCTTACAGCGTGGGTGACCCAAAAGCTGGCCTTGCGTACCATCGAGGGTCGGATTTCGGCCCATGCTGTCTTTTTCAACGACCGCTAGCGGGCCATGCCTTGATTAGCACCTTTGTGCAGGGGGTTTGCCATGCGATCCCCCGTCGAGCCTCCTCTCCCTCCTCGGGATCTCAGTTTGGTGCATCTCGGTTCTCCAAGAACATCCCTTTGAAAATATCAGAGATATTCCTCTCTTGACTTTGTCTCAGAAGGTGGCTTTCTTAGTGGCCATTACTTCTGTTGGACAGGTGTCTGAGTTGGCGGCTCTGACATGCAAGTCGCCTTACCTGGTCCTCCATAAGGATAAGGCGGTGTTGCGCCCGCGACCGACTTTCCTTCCAAAGGTGGTTTCGGCTTTTCGCCTTAATGAGAGCCTTGTCCTTCCGTCCTTGTGCCCTCACCCATCACATCCCAGAGAGTTTGCACTTCACACTTTGGATGTGGTGCGAGCCTTACGGGTGTACCTGGCGGCTGCTGCTTCTATTCGGAAGTCTGACTCGCTGTTTGTGTCTGTCTCTGGTCCAAAACCAGGGCCAAGCCGTGTCGTCTGCCACCTTTTCTAGGTGGATCAGTTATACAGGCCTATGCCCTTAAGGGGCGGGCGCCTCCCTTTTCCTTTTTTTTTTTTTTTTTTATATCAAAAGGTTTTTATTGCTCACAAAAAAAATACAAGGTACAAAAACATGCAGCATATTATATCTTTTACAAGTAGCAAGATACGTTTTTGTCATTCCCTGGTCACATCAAAAATCACATACATTAAACAATCCGCTCAGAATTTCAAATAGCATAAGGTGAACTGTACACAACCCATCAGTCTATCCCCCCTCCCACCCGCCCACCTGTTGCCGGTGGAAGCATGCTACACACCTCCCAACAGCCTCATCCTCACCAATTCCATTGGGCTTAAACCCGGTACAGCAAGCCATGCATCCCAGAGCCTATCAAACGTTCCTGCATTGCCCCTGTGCTGGTACATGTATTTCTCCATCAAAAGCATTTTACCCATCTGCTGTATCCATAGTTTGACCGTGGGCGGCTCCTCAGACTTCCATAGTAGTAGAATAGTTTTTCTCGCCTGGAACAATGCCCTAGTAAATGCCATTCGAGTCACCTCCTCCAGGATCTCCCCCTCCAGTATTCCTAGCAAGCAACATAAGGGGTCAGAAGGAACGTTGGTCTGGAACACCAAATTAAGCGTAGCCAGTACCTCCGTCCAATATCTATGGAGTTTGGGGCAACGCCAGAGGAGGTGAATCAGATCTCCAGGCACCGCCCTACACCTACCGCATAGCGGATCGGGCAATCTTCCCATCTTAAAGAGTTTTACTTGTGTAAAATGTACTCCGCAGTATATATAGTTGGGATACCTTTTGTGCCACATTAAGCGAGCAGGCGTTTACCACCTGCATTGCCTCCTCCCAGAGCTCCCCCTCTATAGGACCAACATCCGCCTCCCACTGTCTCACCACTTTCATGGGGTGTCCCTCTAGAAACGAGGACAACAGCATGTTATAGCACTGGGAGATGACACCCCTGGTCTCACAAGCGTCCTGCAGCATGTGAAAGACAGGAGTGGGGGACTGAACCCACTCCACTGCATCTCCCTGAGCCCCGACAGCATGCCGCAGCTGCAGGTAGTTAAACAACATATTGGACGGGAGCGCATATCTCGATTGAAGTACATGAAAAGGAAGTAGGGCCCCATTATGAAACACTTGTCTCAGGTGGGTTATACCTAATGACCTCCACTTAGGGCCCTGCTGAAGTTTGGCCAGTTCAATGTAAGTGCCGTTCCCCCATAGCGGGCTGTACTTAGTGAACCCCGTGACATTCTGAAGTTGTTTGGCCTTATTCCACACCTTCTGAAGGAGTGAATAAGTGGGCATCTTTTTAATTTCTGAAACCGTTGAGCCTCCAGCCCCTCCGGCACCGTGTCGGCCCCCGAGCCAAGCAGCATTAGCCTAGCCGAGGAGCTCACAGGAGCCGGGACCATGGCACCTATCAGGTGCTGTAGTTGCGCTGCCAGATAATATATCCAAGGGTTGGGGAGGGCAAGGCCCTCCCTTGGTCGCTGTAGTTGTTCCAATTTGATCCGGGGGGGTTTGGTGTGCCACAATAATTGTCTAAAGAGGGAATTGACGACCCTGAAGATTTTAAGCGTGATAACAACAGGAGCATTGTGTAGCAGGTACAGCAGCTGGGGCATTAGTATCATTTTAATAAGGTTCGTCTTGCCGGCCAGGGACATCCGCAGTCTGTTCCATATCTGTATTTTATCCCTGAATCTAGTCAACAAGGGGTATATGTTCAGCTGACAGAAATCTGTGATCACCGGGGAAATGAATACACCCAAGTACGTAAATGAGGATACTATGGGGACCGGGCAGGAGGGCCCCTCACCTAGCGCGGGGGCCTCATCCAGGAACATCAGAGCCGACTTGGACCAGTTAATTGTAAGGCCCGAGAAACGGGCAAACTCTGTGATAAGGGACCTGAGCCAATGATTCATCCACATCTTCCAGGAAGAGGAGCATGGCGTATAGCATAATTTTCTCGTGTACATCGCCATAGCGGAAGCCCCTGACCGACCAGTAGTTTCGCACCAGAGCCGCAAGGGGTTCAATGGCCAGAGCGAAGAGCAGGGGGGACAGGGGGCATCCCTGCCTGGTCCCCCTGCCCAGCGCAAAGGCGTGAGACATCCTGTCGGACATTCGTATGGCCGCCTGCGGCGAGCCGTACAGCAGCCTCACCCACCCTAGGAACCGGGGTCCAAACCCGAACTTGGCCAGTACAGCCCATAGATACCGCCAGCCAACACTGTCGAATTCTTTATTGGCGTCAAGAGACAACAGTGCCCTGTGGCCGACGGAATCCGAGGGGGTCTGCATGTTCAAGTATAGCCGCCTAAGGTTGGTTGCGGTGGAGCTGCGAGGCATGAACACCGCCTGATCTGGGTGAATAATAGACAAGATAATTTTGTTAACCCTTATAGCCAATACCTTAGCCAGAATTTTAACGTCGCTCTGTAGCAGTGAATTGGGCCTATACGAGCCAGGGTCCAGGGAATCCTTGCCTGCCTTTTAACAACAGTATTATATTGGCTCTATTCATGGAAGGGGGCAGTGCTCCGGACTTGAAGGAGGTGTTGAACACCGCAAGCAGCCTGGTCAAGATCACCTTACCATATTGGACATAGGCCTCCATGGGGATCCCATCATCCCAATGACAAGCGCTCTGTCATTCACTGACAGTTCTGTGTCAGTGAATGACAGGGCACTTGTAAGTGATCTCATTGATGATGTGAGGAACACTTTCAAGCTGGAATTGCTGTGTGTGACAAGCCTTTCTTTTACACAGCTTCCTCACTGTTTTCCACACACGCTGCCTCAGAGCAGCATGGATGATACATGGTGGGGGGGAGGGCTTTATTCATTTATGTCTCTAGTCCCTGTGAGCCTTCTGTGTGATATCCTGAGGCAACATTTCCCGCCATTTCCTGGGGAACGCTTGAGCTCTGACAGACACACGGTCTGAGGATCAGAGGTTACCTGCATGCTGCTTCGGCAGCACAGTCAAGCAGGTTGGAATGATACAGAGAAGATTATGCGCCTCTGCGCCATAATTTAAACTCATCCTATACCTCTACACGGCATACATTCACAGTGTTTTTATGTGTTATTGGTCTCTGTGTCTGCGTGAGTGTTCCCCCACGTTCCAATGCGGTGTTTAAGTGCCATGCATGATATAAACGTACAAAATATGTTCATGCACGACTCCAGATACATTCACAGTATATGTATGTAGTATACTCTCTGGGTCGGCGGGGGCTCCGGTGTCGTCCTGCGCTCTCATGGTATGTGCGCTTTGGCTCTCCGCACAGTATAGACATGTTCAATATGTTTATTGCACATACTATACATGTTTACAGTATGGGTATACTGTTTGCGTGGGGTTCCTCCGGGTACTCCGGTTTCCCCCCATGCTCCAATGGAAATGCACAGCATAAACATGTGCAATATGTTTATTCACATGCTATCATTCCTACACGGTATCTGTGTGCTGTCTGCGTGGAGTTCTTCCGGGTGTTCCGGTTTCCTCCCACGCGCTGACGGTATGTGCGCCTTTTGGCCTTCTGCACAGTTAAACATGTTCAATGTTTATCACGCATGCTATAATACCTACACGGTATGTGTAGGCAGTCTGTATGGTTTTCCTCCGGGTACTCCGGTTCCCTCCCGCACTCCATTGGTATGGGCGCTTCGGTGCTATGCACAGTCTAAATTTGTGCGATTGGATATCCACATACTAACATACCTACCTGGTATGTCTGTGCAGTCTGCGCGGGTTTCCGCCCACGCTACATGACATGCATGTCTTTGGTGCAATACACGGTGTAAACATACACATTATGTCTATACACTACACTAAATACATTCACAGTAGTTGTAGGTATTGCATTCTCTGAGTATGCGTGGGGTACTTCGGTTCCTCCCACGCGCCAACAATGTGCGCGCCTTCGGTGCTATGCACACATGGGCTTGTGCAAAATGTTTAGCACACATACTATAATACCTACACGGTATGCTTATGCAGTCTGCATGGGTTTCATCCGGGTGCTCAGGTTTCTCCCCTGCGTTCCAATGGTGTGCGCATTCTCAGCGCTATGCACAGTATAAACATGTGCAATTTGTTTATTTGCAGGCTAACATACCTACACGATTGTGTACGCAATCTGCGTGGCTGGTTTACGTCCAAGACCCGATGTGTGCGCCTTCATCGCTGGCACAGCATATACGTGTTTAATAGGTTTATCCACACATACTAAACTACATACGCCGTATGTGGTGGTATGCTCTTTGTGGCTGGGTGGGTTTCCTCCCACACTCTATTTGCGCGTTTGACGCAATACATAGTATAAACTATGTGTTTGTACAATCAGCACTTATCCATGGGTAGCTGCTGGATGGAGTATTGTAACAAGGATCCCTGGTTTCAGGGGTATCCCTTTCCACCTGCTTTCAGTGGGGATTAGAAGCGCTGGCTTGGACTGTGTTCGCCAGGCTGAGGTTAGCGTTACGCCCGTTAGTGGCTTCGTCTCTGGCGTTTTTTGTAGCTCAATGACTGGGCTGCAACTGCTTTAGCCTTTAGGGTCTCTGTGCCCGGGGTGGGTTTGCGCCACCTGTGGAGGCTGAGGTACTAGTCCTCTGACCGAGTTTCTAGGGAAGTTCCGTCAAGTTGCCTTTATTGGCCAACAGTTGAGGCACCCTGTACACCGGGGCCTCCCTTCTCCGATACATTTCGGAGTCTCTTTGGGATTTTCATACATCTCGCTGCAAGACGGTTCTGTCAGCCGTGTGAATTGCAGGGGAAGGGTCCTTGCATCCGGAGGTGTTTCCACCTCCTTTACCGGAGGTGGGGCACCGGAAGTGAACCTTGTGGCCTCTCGACTCACTCGCAAGGTGGCAAGATCGTGGTCAGGTCCAGGAACCCCTGGGCGGACGCGTCAGATGCGTTGGAAGCCTGTGGGGCAGTATCGCCTGATATATGCTTACCCTCCGCTACTGTTGTTGCCTCGCAGGCTTTGCAGAGTAAGGGCTGAGGCCATTCCAGTGCTCCGGAACGGCGACATTGGTACGCCGATCTACTTTGGCTAGTCGCAGACGTTCCTGGCGACTGCCTATTGGGGTGGACCTTCTGTCTCATGATCCCATACTTCATCCTGCTTTACAGTCCTTGGCTTTAATGGCATGGCTTTTTTAAAGCCAGGTGCTGAAGGACCGCGTTCTCTCGCATTCGGTCATCTCTTCTATGTTGTTGATACCTTTTTTTGGAGGGTCGGATTTTGGCCCGGGCTGTCTTTTTCAACGGCCGCTACCGGGCCATTCCTTGATTAGCACCTTTTGTGCAGGGGGTTCGCCATGTGATCCCCCCTGTCAAGCCTCCTCTCCCTACTTGGGATCTGAATTTGATGCATCTTGGTTCTCCAAGAACATCCCTTTGAGAATATCAGAGAGATTCCTCTCTTGACCTTGTCCCGGAAGTTGGCCTTAGTGGCCATTGCTTCAGTTAGACGGGTGTCTGAGTTGGCGGCCTTGTCCGGCACGTCGCCTTACTTGGTCCTCCATAAGGATATGGCGGTGTTGTGCCCACGACCGTCCTTCTTTTCTAAAGATGGTCTCGGCCCTTCACCTTAAGAAGGACATTGTTCTTCCGTCCTTGTGTCCTCACCCATCGCATCCCTGAGAGTTTGCGCTTTATACATTAAGATGGGTACAAGCCTTACGAGTGTACCTGTCTGCTACTGTTTCCATTCGGAAATCTGTGTCTGGTCCAAAACAGGGCCGAGCGGTGTCGTCTGCCACCGTCTCTAGGTGGATCAGGCAGACCGTCATACAGGCCTATGCCCTTAAAGGGCGGGTGCCTCCCTTTCCGGTTGCGGTGCATTCCACAAAGGCAATTGGTGCTTCCTGGGCCTTCCGACATCAAGCGTCGGTTGCACAAGTGTGCAAGGCGACGACCTGGTCGTCCGTTCATACCTTTTCAAGATTTTATAAGGTTGATGTTGCTGCATCTTCTGATGCTCCCTTCGGCCGCGAAGCATTGCAGGCCGCTGTTTAATGCTGCAACTCCTCCGTTCAGGAGCTCTGCTTGTTTGGAGTGAAGTTTTGGTTGTTCCTTTACTACTGCTCCCACCCTTCTGATACTGCTTTGGGACGTCCTACGCGTTTACAGTATCCAGCTGTCAGTGTCAGTCCATGGACGATAAGAGAAAATAGGATTTTTGTACTCACCGTAAAATCCATTTCTCTGACGTCCATGGACTGATACAGCGCCCACCCTTCCTTTTAAGGTTTGTACTGCTTTGTTACGAACTGAGGTCTGCTGACTGCAGGTGGGAGGGTAATGTCCGGAGGGACCGCCCCCCTGGGCGGGGCTGTTCAGCTCTGGTTTGTTCTAGAATGTTTCTAACATTCTGCCTAGATCTTCTCCTGCGAGCAGGGACATATACCCACGCGTTTACAGTATCAAGCTGTGTCAGTCCATGGACGTCAGAGAAATGGATTTTACGGTGAGTACAAAAATCCTATTTTTTTTGCGATTCGTCACTGCTCCGCTTTAACTGAAAATTGCGCGGTCATGCGACGTGGCTCCCAAACAAAATGGACGTCCTTTTTTTTTTCTTCCACAAATAGAGCTTTCTTTTGGTGGTATTTGATCACCTCTGCGGCTTTTATTTTTACGCTATAAACAAAAATAGAGCGACGATTTTGAAAAAAATGCAATATTTTTTACTTTTTGCTATAATAAATATCCCCAAAAAATATATATTAAAATATTTTTTTTCCTCAGTTTAGGCTGATACCTATTCTACATATTTTTGGTAAGCGTTTGATTGGTTTGCGCAAAAGTTATACCGTCTACAAAATAGGGGATTGTTTTATGGCATTTTTATTAACAATTTTTTTTTACTAGTAATGGCGGCGAACAGCGATTTTTATCGCGACTGCAACATTTTGGCGGACACTTTTGGCGCTATTTTGGGACCATTCACATTTTCACAGCGTTCAGTGCTATAAAAATGCATTGATTACTGTGTAACCAGGCGGGGGCGCTGAAGTGGTTAAGTGTGTCCTAGGGATGTGTTCTAACTGTGGGGAGGCATGGCTACGTGTGACACGACACTGATCACCGCTCCCGATCACAGGGAGCTGTGATCAGTGTCCTTATCACTAGGCAGAATGGAGAAATGCTTGTTTACATTAGCATTTCCCTGTTCTTCCTCTCTGTGAGACGATCGCGGGACTTCCGGCGGACATCAAGTCCACGGGACCCACGGTTAGACTCACGGAGATCGCTGCGTGCGCACGCCCGCAACCCCAGGCCTTAAAGGCAACGTAAATATACGTAGATCTGCCCAGCCGTACCATTCTGCCAACGTATATAGTCGTGCAGTGGTCGGAATGGGGTTAATAAACACTTTAAGTGATCCTCATTACTAATCGAATTCTTCAAAAGCAACTACAAAACTTAAAATGTGCAAAACAAAAGGGGAGAGTTACTAAAACTGGTGCCCTCAGAATCTCTCTGTAAACATACGACATACATATAACCATATAGCCATACATATGATTATAAATTCCAGTCCACCCATGTGTGAATAAATTAATATCACGTGAATAAATACAATAAAGTCCATTTATAAACTGGTTCTGAAGACAAGTATAGGTACATTTCTCCCAGTGATAATCTCATAATGTGCTTAACTGCTCCAAAGTGCTTTAAGGTATCCTATCCTCTTGCCAGATTGCAGTGATCCCCATATTATAAGAGATCAAACAAGCCTTGGGATTGAATATATCCTTCAGTGAGTAATCTTTCCTTCAAGCGTTGCCAGTGTTAATATCTCCGTGCACAGTGATCAGTATCCATGTCCCAACACGTTGAAATCTTGACTCTCTGGAAGCTGCCAATCAGCCCTCCCGCTCTCTTTTAGGCAGTGGCAAGGTATTGTGCATGGAAAAGAAGAAGGCTTATTGCGTAAGATTGACAAGTCTTCTAGCGAAATGTCCCCAACACTGCATCCACATTCACCACACAACAGAAGTTGCGCATTTGTAGAAACACCATGCGCTCAGGTAAACCTCGATGCTTAACCGCGACCGGCTCCTGTGTGTGTGTGTGTGTGTGTGTGTGTATATATATATAATATGGTGTTAGAATGGCTCTGCTGCACGAATCGCCGTATATATACACTGCGGCCGCTTTAAGAGCCATAGCAGGTGCGCGCCCGCTGCACGGCGATTGCGGGCAAGAGAGCAGGAACAGGGATTTGTGTGTGTATATGTGTAAACGCACACATCCCTGTCCTGTCAGGGGAGGAGAGACAGATCGTGTGTTCCTACTAAGTAGGAACAACGATCTGTCTTCTCTCCTAGTCAGTCCAATCCCCTCACAGTTAGAACACACACTTAACCCATTGATCGCCCCTAGTGTTAACTCCTTCCCTGCCAGTGACATTTATACAGTAGTCAGTGGCTATTTTTAGCTCTGATCGCCGTATAAATGTCAATGGTCCCAAAAAAGTGTCAGATTTGCCCGCCGCAATATTGCAGTCCCAATAAAAAATCGCTGATCACCGCCATAACAAAAAAAAATGCCTAAAATATATCCCCTATTTTGTAGATGCTATAACTTTTGCGCAAACCACTCAATATACGCATTTTTATACCAAAAATATGTAGAAGAATACATATCGGCCTAAACTGAGGAAAAATAAATGGGATATTATACCAAAAAGTAAAAAATATTGTGTTTTTTTTGCACAATTGTCACTCTTCTTTTGTTTATAGCGCAAAAAATAAAAACAGCAGAGGTGATCAAATGCCACCAAAAGAAAGCTCTATTTGTGGGGGGAAAAAAGGATGTGTTTTGTTTGTGTACAGCGTCGCACGACTGCACAATTGTCAGTTAAAGCGACATAGTGCCCTATCGCAAAAAATGGATTGGTCAGGAAGGGGGTAAATTCTTCTGGGGCTGAAGTGGTTAAGCAATTTATGATTACAAGTATGGCAATGTACAGCCAGCCATTCACTTGTATTGACAGCTCCCCAGGTGCAGGAAAGCATCAGGGATTATACACTAGTAGACTTACAGCATGTACACATTCGTGTGTGTGTGAGGCCCTAGGCTGGCCATGCATTATACGATTTTCTTGTACAATTTTCTTTTAGATTTACCAAAATCAATTAATATGAGGTCAAACCTAAACACTTTCATTTTCGATGCAACCAGGCAGGCCCAAGCACTACATAGTTGAAGGTAAATCTAAAGGAAATTGAATAACGTATGACCAGCTTTAGTATAGGAAATTGTTGGTGGATTGTAAACAGAAGATTCAAACGTCTGTTATATGTTTAATAAACACGGCCATTCTTTTTCCCCACAGCTGTCAGTGGACACCCTGACATTCCTTCTGTTTCTCTATATTCAGCAAATAAATAAGGTTTCTTTACGAACTTCTCTGATTGGTGAAGAGTGGCCAAGCCCTAGAGCTAGATCTCCTAGTCCTGACTTAGCTGGACAGTCTAACTTTCATAAGGTAAGTTCTTAAAGCGTTTGTTACCCCAACATTTCATATTCCTGATATGTGCCTGCTGTACCAGGTACTTGTAAGAAAAAGTATCCCGTTCTTTTTATTATTTTTTTGTTCCTTTGTGTGAAATCCCTGGTGTTTATGCCAGTCCCTCTGCTTTCCTATTAAAACTGACCACACTAAGCAGGAGAACACATCATGGTCAGTTCTCAAGCCATGCTGGGAACTCTGTGTACTCTCCTCCAATGATCAGGCTTTTCCTGACAATCCCCTCCTGCACAGCCTTTCACTGGGAAGCTTGGTTTGCTGCTGCTTCTTCCCCTCCCATCAGCTCTTATGCAGCGAACAGAGGAAAGGTGATCACTTAAAAAAAGGAAAAATGTCATGTTTTACAAACAGTAATGGACTTGCTGCCCTTGAATGACTTGAACTTGTATTATAATATACTGTACATGGTACTCCTTCAGTCATTTCTGTTTCAAGCTCAAGCGTAGTCGCACAAAAACCAAAATAAAAAAATAAACAGTATAAGGGACATTACTGACAGTCAATGAGATGTGTGCCTTGTGCTGCTGGCTGCAGATCTAGTTGAAATATTTTGTCTTCCAGAAGATTATGGCGAAGGGTGATAATAGAGCCAGGAGAACAGACTATGCCCAACTCCTCTATTTTTTTAGAAGCTGTACTGTAGCATTATATACTATATTCTATGCATGAAATTAATGATAATTGAAACGGTTAGGCTGACCTTTCATTTATCCCACCTGTCCTCCATTCTTAGATTAGTTTTTTTTTTTTTATCATATTTTATTCACAGCTATTGTACAGCATCTATGAATTTAGGAGGGGGTAGAAAGGGTGGGCATAGTATGCACTCCTGATCTGATGAGTCCATATGACAGGTCCCTTGGATCGATTAACCCCCCCCCCCCCCCCCCTCACACTGGATAGCCGCAGTTGTAGAGGGGACAGTATATTTAAACTTAATACAAGGACTAGCATAATGAACTGGTTTTAAAGGAGATTATTAATTTGATATGCTTAGTTTATTTCCACATTTGCAGTCAAATTGGAATCATGCCTACTCTAGATGTGTTTTTTTTTTTTTGTTTGTTTTTTAAAGATCTTTTTATTGAGTTTAAAGACCAACAACATGCAAAGAAAAACTTTGGTTGCTCAGTGGTATACATGAACATGCAATATTCTTACAGTCAATAAACAAATATCAATTCGCCCAGCTCGTGTGCATATTAATTGCATAATTACAGTAATTGACCATATTGTCAGTGTGAACTTTATCAACAGAGGAGAATAGCACACTGAAATATGTGGTACGACCAAGAAATGACATCACAATGTAACCACTCAGGAGTAAGAGTCAGGGGGCTAGCTAGCCACGGACCACAAATTTTGTGGAATGTCTTGTTCCTTTTCCGGAGTTCAAATGTAAGTTTGTATAGTGGTATAGAATTGTTAATTAACTTTAGCCAGAGGCATTTTAGAGGGGTCTGTGTTCCCTTCCAGGACAGCAGGATAGACTTTTTAACGTAGAAATACAGAATGCAGAGTAGTCTCTTGGCATGGGACGGTATGTGTAAATCACAGAAGATGCCTAGAAGACCATTCTTGGGATGGACAATGTTTGGGAGACCCACCGTCAAGGAAATGAAAGAACCTACATCTACCCAGAAGTCATGAACCACTGGACAGGACCAGAAGCAGTGTAGGAAATCGGCTGCTTGGCCAGAGCCTCGGAAGCACTCAGACGAGGGGGGTTAGCCCCATTTTATGTAACCTAGCTGGAGTGAGGTGAGAGTGGTGAAAGATTTTGATGTGTATAATGCGGTCCTTAGATGAAATAACTAAGGTCTTTGTACGTTTTACTAAATTCTGACCAATCATCTTCCATGAGAGAGATGTCCATAGAGGTCCATTTCGTCTAAGCCATACGAAATCTAGAGTTAAAGTCAGTCGTGAGGGCAGCATAGTAAGCGGAAATGAGTTTAGTGGGGTAAGGGTGTCTTAGCAGTTTCTCTAATGGGGGTATAGTTATAGGGTCGTCTAACGAGCCAAACTGGGCACGAACAGCGCGCCTGAGCAGATAATAACAGAACAAGTAGGAGCGTGGTAAGTCAAAGTCAATGCTTAATTGTTGGAAAGATTTTAAACCCTGTGCATCGTATAAGAGTGGATGCATACAGCAAGAGGCTCCATAGCTAGAGCGAATAGCAGGGGTGACAGCGGACACCCCTGCCTTGTGCCCCTAGTGATTGGGAAAGAATCAGTAACATGTGAGTTAACTCGGATACGGGCCACTGGGGAGGTATAGAGGAGCCGTATCCACAAAACCATACAGCTGTAACACCTGAAAGAGATATGGCCATTCCACACTGTTGAAGGCTTTACAAGTGTCTAGGGACACGATGGTAGGGGGACAGTCGTGGGGATACTGCATGTTGTGGAACAGTCTGCGAATATTCAATCTGGTGAATCTACCAGGTATAAAGCCTCCCTGATCGCTGTTGACCAAATTCGCAACCATGGCATTCAGACGATTTGCCAACACTTTGGCTAGAATTTTGACATCTACATTAATAAGAAATATCGGGGGGTATGAGTCACATTTGAGAGGGTCCTTGCAAGGTTTCAATAATGATATACTCAAAGCTTCCCGCATCTTAGGGGGAAGAGTTCCGATATCCAGGGCCTTGTTATAAGTATATAAAAGAAATGGGCATATCAGATTTTGGAACTGGGCATACCATTCGGCCAGATATCCATCCAGGCCCTGCGTCTTATGTGCTGGTAGCTGTGACATGGCAGTAGCGATTTTGTCAACCGAAATAGGGGACTCCAATTCTTCTCTTCTTTCAGTCGATAGGGGAGAGATATATCGGCCAAGTAGTCCATTTAATTGTGTTTCGGTGTAGTCAACCCTAGATGAATAAAGGTCCTTGTAAAAGTCTAAAAGTCTCCATAATATCCCTGGGGGTGACACTAATCTGACCCTGTGTAGTTAGAATGCGTGGGATAGAAATAGGAGAGCGGTCGGGCCTAGTCAGGTATGCCAATAGGCACCCAGCTTTGTTACCATGTTCAAACGACTTTTGAGTAGCGTGCAACATGCGTTTTTGTGTAAGGTCTAACAAACGGAGCACATATTCCCTGCGACTCTGTAGCCATGCATCTCTCGTGTCGGAGTCAGGGTTAGTAGCATAGGCAGACTCCGCTGTTAACATGACTGTCTATAGTTCCTTGGTGTTTTGCTGATTATTTTTGCGTATAACCCCCGTGATGGACATTAGGGTGCCCCCTCACTGTGGTCTTAAAAGCCTCCCATTCTGTTAATAGATCTGCTGTGTCCAGATTGTCCTTCCAATAACTAGCAATGCCCTTCCTGCATTCGCCCTGCACCACCTCATCTTCCAACCAGCATGAGTTCAAGCGCCAAAGAATAGGGCCTGAGCATGGGAGGAGGAGGAAGTCCACATGGAGAGGAGCATGATCCGACACTCCCCTGTGCAAATAGGACACCGCAGATACAATGGGAAGAGTGTCCTTGTCAGCAAACGCCAGGTCAATCCAAGACATGGTGCGGAAAGTGTCCGAGTGGCAGGAGTATTGGTAGATATCCGGATGATTTCAACGCCATATCTCCATGAGACTGAACTTGTGTCCAATCAGTAAAGGAGGGGAAGGGCTTATCACCACCCCCCCCCCACCAAGCGGTCCATAGTCAAGTCCAAAATGGCATTAAAGTCGCACATAAAGCAAGGGGCCCAGGGGTCTTAGTAGTGATTGGGAAAGAAGGCAATTGATAATTGCATAAGTGACTATCTTGACAATACATTCACCGAACATGGGGGAGGGATATAAATATTCACTAGGGTGAATGTAAGAGGCAGTTTGTAAGGTGAGTATAATAGACCTCCCATCGGGGTCCGTTTTTAACTTGTAAAGTTTCTGCGTAGAGGGATTTGGCCAGTAGAATAGACCCCCCCCCCCCGGAAGTAAGTTGTGTGGGTGGCGTGGTAGGACTGCGCCAGCAACGAACGGGCACTTAAGCGCTCTCATCCTTGTACCAGTAAGGTGAGTTTTTTTTAAGGCAAATTATATGGGGGCGACATTTTTTTAAAACGGAAGAACAGGCACCGCTTTTGGGGTGCATTCAAACCTCTAGTATTCCATGAGACTATCTTCAACGGCTTTGCCATGTTAAGGTAAACGGTATATAATGATCACATAAGGATACAGACATATGTAAAGCCTAATTGGTCATGCCACCCAGAAAACACATGAGCATAGGTGCAAGATAATGTCAAGATTTAAGGTTAAACCAGCAAGAGCATTGAGAGGAATGAAATTTAAAAACCTGGTCACTCTGCCAAAGGCAACAACAAAAAAAAAAAACAATTGAAAAGAGGAAAAAAAGTCCATTGGAAACCTCAATCTACCCGCCCCACTCGGCCATCCCAAACATAGCAAGCCCTGGATCCCCAAAAAAACAAAACACGAGGTTAGAACTGTCCAGTGGCTACGCCACCAACTGGTATGGTACGGTTCCATATCGATCTTTTTACCACGCCATGGCTTCTTTAGGGTTGGTGTAGAAATGGCCTTTGCCAGCATGGATAATACGTAGTTTAGCAGGGAAAAGCATAGCAAAGGATAGATCTTCAGTACACAGGCGGGCTTTCACAGCTGCAAAGGATATGTGTTGATCGTCCACTGAGAACACAGGGTACACTGAAATAGTATTGCCGTTGTATTTGAGGCACTTTCTCTCTTGCAAGGCGCAAGAGGTTGACTTTAACTTGGAAGTTAAGGATCCGTGCAATCAGGGAGCGGTGGGGGTGCTCCTGCAAGGGGGGGGCACGGGGGAGTGCCGTGCGCGCGTTTGATAACATAAGAGAAAGGTGCGTCGTGCCAATGTCCTGCAGCCAGGAGTATAAGAATTTTTCAGGATGGGAGCCCTCTGCACGCTCCGGAAACCCCATGAAACGGAGATTGTTACTGCGCAAACAGTTTTCCAGGTCATAAAGTTTAGCGCGGATAGCCGCTGTTTCACCTGTGTGATCCCGCACAGTGGCAGTTATGGGTGCACAACATTTTCCAGGAAACGTATAAGTTCTTCAGTGGCCCCAGTTCTATCATGCAGGTGCTGCACATCTTGTTTTAATAGAATCTATCCGCATGGATTTTTCACTATCTGTGTGGAAAGGGATGCCTTGCAATCCTGTATAGCCAGCATAATAGTAGCTAGTGTAGGCTCATCAGAAGGGGAATCTATGGCCTGAACTTCCTCATTATTATCCTGGTGGTATTCCTGGGACAGAAGGGAATCTGGCTGTGTGGCAAATAGGGCAGGTGTGGGCATAGTCACTCACCAGGGCTGCAGAGTTTCTGATAGAGGAGGACGGCTGCAACTTGTCATACGGCTCTGCCTGTGTCTCGGCACCAGCTTGCCACCGGAATCGTGCGAGTTGTCCCGGCGCGGATGTTGGCGTGGGTGGCCCGTATTTAACCATAGACGCCGATCCGAAAGGAGAAGGGACCCAGGATCACTGTAGGATGCCGTTCGTGAGCCGGAGCGGTGTCTCTACACGTCGGCTCACTCCACCATCAAGCCACGCCCCTACTTTACATTTGTTAGAAGTCCCCATTCACATAGCATATCTTAAAAAATATTTTAAAATTGGTACTTTTTTATATCCTCTTTTCTGCAAACTGTAACACTGTAAAATCCTACTAGTGCTCTTAGTTTATGAGGAGGTGGGGAACTGTTTGCCACAGTTTCCCTGTCTGTACTGTGCTGGCAGATATCTCATCAGTTGTAAATTTAGATTTAAACACTTCCTTGCTTAACTTTTGCCACATTTTGCTGGTTGGAAGCTGAAGAGTGGGAAATTTGAGTGTTGAGTGAAAATTACCTTGACCTTTTATGAAGTCTTACTCAGCCGCCATATCATTCATCGAGGCTGGAGGGTGTGACGGGGCATTGTCCATCAGAAGAAGTCGCCTTTAAGGCAGTTGGTTGTCAGATATTTTCTTAAGGTGGTTGCGAACACCTCGTGCAGCCATTCCATTAACAATTGGCTTGTGACCTAAGCTTTTGCATTGGCCGTCCACGTGACAGGCAGTCTCGTCTTGTTCACATTCTGTTCCCTGAATGCACAAGGGGGTCTGGGAATGGTACACCAGTAGTGGCTTAATCTTCAGATCAGCGTTTGCATTTCCACAAGGCAAAAGGGGTCAATCTGTCCTTCATTGGCTTGCGCCCCGGCAGTGCCTTTTCCTCCTGTGATATAGGTTCTGTTTAACATCATTTTCCGGAAGAACCCCGTTTCATCACAGTTGAACACTTGTTGAGCAACGTATCCTTCTGTCTTCATGAATTCCGCAAATTCTTGTGGGCTTCTGCACCGGCCTTGTCAGAACTGGAAGCCTCACCATGTCTTGTCACGCTGTGGATGCCACTTCTCTTGTTGAATTTTTTAAACCACCCTCTACTGGCTTTAAATTCTTCACTTGCTACACTTGTAGAGGGTTGTTTTTGCAGTAAATCACGGTGCAATTTCTTTTCTTTTTCACAGATCGTAGCTTTTTTTTATTTTTATTTTTTTTTATTTTTTTTATTATTTTTATTGAAAATTTTTGACACACAACACATACATAGCTTGGTACAATACCAAACTAAACAGTCAGCCAACATGGCCGGTAAGTCTAACAACATTAACTATGCCATTTAACCGACAGCTACAAGTATAACCTCCCCCCTGCCCCCCTCCCCTTACTCAGTTCCCATCCCTCCAACCATAATTAGATTTATTTGTGAGATACAAGCCGTATCACTTTTCTAATCACCCAAAATAATGTTTTTTGTACTCCTCCTCCAGGGTATACTACACGTTGGCTATACACCGGACCCTCCCATCCTTGTAGCTCAAGATTAACCCATCACACTGTTTGATCAGACTCATACCATGCTCTCCAAACTTTTTCAAATTTTTTACTGCACCCTCTAGCTCTATACGTGGCTTTGTAGTGCAGAAGCATTGCGTTCACCAATCCTTTCCAAAAGGTTATCTCAGGGGCCCCCATTTTTTTCCATTTTAGTAGTATGGCCTTCTTTCCATAAAATAGTAATATTGTAAGTAAGGTTCTGTGTGCCCTTGATGGGACTACCTCGTCTAACAATCCCAGAAGACACACCTCGACAGTTAATGGCACCGGAACCTGCAATACCTCCGCTTTACAGGAGGTGACCCCAGACCAGTATTGGCTGATCAAGGGGCAGCTCCAGAACACATGGTGTGCGTCCGCCGATGCGGCAGAGCACCGCCAGCACTCTGAGGAAACGGAGGGGTATATTGAGGCTAGCCTGGCGGGGGTATAATATATTCTATGCAAGAATTTTAAATGTATAAGCCTATCCCTTGCTGCCACAAAATTCTGAAATGGTTGTTCCCACATATCGTCCCAGTCCTGCCCCTGTATGACCGATACCTCCGCTGCCCATCTTTCTCTACATTTAGTTAGAGCCTTGGGACTAGTTTTGAACAGTTCTTTATATGTGACTGATAATGTCTTTGCTAGATCCTCCGTCATGAGTATGTCTTCTAAACTGGAGGGAAAGGATTCAACCCTCCCCTCCCTAAATTGCGTCTGAAAGGCGTGTCTTAACTGCAGGTATCTAAAGAACTGGGAATTATGGAGATCATGTCTAGCCTTAAGGTCATTCAATGTCAAGATTTCACCATCTCGTGTAATGTCTTTTAATAGTCTAATTCCCTTGCTCGCCCACCCAATTGAATCTTCCAGGGCATAGAAATGTTTCAGCTTGGGGTTCATCCATAGTGGGAGACGTTGGAGAAATTCTCAGAAAACTGGGGCACGCCAATTTCACTGCTTCCTCCCATGCCTTTATAGTGGCTTTCATAGAATCTGTGAGGGGGAGCTCACTTCTTAGACCCCTGTGTATGGCTAACCGAAGAGATTCGTATGAACCTAGGTGGGCTGCCTCAAGAATTGTTGCCGAGTCGCCCTCATCTGATACCAACCATCTATTCACAAAAACGAATTGGCCTGCTAAATAGTACTTACGCCAGTCCGGCAGGGCCAACCCTCCCCGTCCCCATGGTTCCTGTAGCACTTTCAGGCCTATTCTGGGCATTTTAGTGGCCCACAGAAATTAGCTGGTAATCCCATCCAGTTTCTTGAAAAAAGACTTCGGTACCCACACCGGAGCGTTTCTCAAGAAATATAAGATAACCGGAAGAATTTTCATTTTTATTAGATTAATCCTACCTATCAGAGATAGCAGGAGCCTTTGCCACACCTGCGTTTTTTGTTTAAAGAAAGTTATGAGGGGTTCTAAATTCAAGGACATGTTGTCCGACACCTTCGCCGTCACTTTTATTCCAAGATTCAATGGCAAATTTGGATTCGCTCTAGCTCTAGCTCTGGCTCCATCATCCAAAGGTAAAATGGAGGACTTGGCCCAGTTGACCTTTAGACCCGAGTAACCAGCAAAGGTGTCCATTAGATCCAAAGCCGCCACCAGTGAGTCTGCAGGGTCCTGTAGAAACAACAAAAGGTCATCGGCATATAATGCCACTCCCTCATCTATATTGCCCACCCGAATTGCTTAACCCTTGTCGACGCTCGCAATGCTACCGCTAACGGCTCCATCATGAGTGCAAACAAAAATGGTGATAGAGGGCACCCCTGACGAGTACCCCTACCTACTGTAAAATAATCAGATGTGTGTGTACCCGTGCGGATGGCCGTCCGCGGTGTACTATACAGGAGAGATATCCACTGACGAAAGCATGGGCCGAACCCCATACGCTCAAGGACTGCATGCATAAAGTGCCAGTCAACTGAATCAAAGGCTTTCTCAATATCGATCGAGACAATCATTCTATAGGATGAATCTAAGTTGGGAAGTTGTGAGTAAACAGTCTCCTCAGGTTGGTATCTGTCGATTTGCCCAGCATGAATCCCGTCTGGTCCACATCTACCAGAGAGGAGACCACCGCTGCCAATCTCCTTGCCAGGATCTTAGTCAGAATTTTAACGTCCATATTTAACAGAGCAATGGGTCGGTATGAAGAGCATTCTAAAGGGTCTTTACCAGGTTTAAGCAATAGGATCATATATGCGTCTAACATCGAGTCTGGTAACCTCTTTTGTTGTAAACAGTATGCTAGCAATGTCGTAAGTCTTGGGGCCAATAGGTCTGCATAAGTTTTATAAAAATCTACTGGGAACCCGTCTGGACCAGGAGCCTTATTGGGTGGAAATGCAAAAATTGCCGCTGTCGCTTCTTTTTTCGTAATTTCGGCTTCTAATGTGAGTCTATCATCTTCAGATAATCTAGGGAGGGTCAGGCCATCCAACATGTTTTCCAAGCCCTCCGTATCATATTGTCTACCCGGTGCATAAAGTGTTGAGAAGTATTGTCTAAATTCCGCCTAAATGTCTGACGGGTCTTTAAGCAAATCCCCATTGTGGCCCTTGATTATTGGGATGTGAGTAATTTGGTTATCTGCCACCAATCTTGCCAGCAAACTCCCATTTTTATCCCCTTCTGCAAATAAAGAGTTAGCCAAGTGTTTTGCCTCAGTATGTGCCAGATCATTACAATGCAAGGAAAGGTGCCTCCTGGCTTCCAGCAGCGCATTGTAGCCAAAATCCGAGGGAGCCGTGGCATTCGCCCTTGCATACTCCCTTTCCCTATCCTGTAACTGCTGTATTTCTGCACTTTGATCAACCCTCACTTTTTTGATGGTCGTTATGCATTCTCCCCGAATTACCGCTTTAAAGGCATCCCACACAACTGGGGGGTCTGCTGTCTCAGTGTTAGTGGCCCAATATTCTGTAGTTGAGGCTAGGAGATGCGAAGACACCTGTTCTTCCTGCAACCAGCCTGGGGCCAACCTCCACCCTCTTGACCCTTTCCCCATCGGCAAACACAGGGAGATACTGAGGGGGTTGTGATCAGATAGGCCCCCTGCCCTGTATTCTATCCCCCTCACATAAGACAGCATTGTGTGATTACCAAATGCCAGGTCAATTCTGGCTGATGAGTGATGTGACTGAGAGAGGTGGGAATAACAAACCTCATCCGGATTCCTCAATCTCCAGATCTCAGTCAAGTCTGCCATTGCAGCCCAAGACTTCAAATCAATTGACCCCCCCCCCCCCCCCCTCCTGGATTGGAGGAGTCTCTGGCCTCTAGCGTGGCATTGAAATCCCCCATCATCAGAAGCGGGAGGTGCATATGCAGGTCCAACTTTACCATTAAATCATATAAAAATTGTACTGTGAAAGGGGGCGGAACATACACATCAACCAGAAGCAGTTTACAATTGCATATATCTATAACCAAAGCCACATACCGTCCCCCCGGATCAGAGATCACCTGTTGGATTGTGCACGGAACTGCTTTACTGATCAATATTGAGACCACCCTTGCAAAGGTGGAGTATGTGGCATGATAGGCCTTTTGAATCCAGGATCTACGTAGAGCCAAAATTTTACTACCGTCCAGGTGAGCCTCCTGCAGGACGACGACATGTGGCCAAACCACCTTCAGATATTGAAACATTGCAGCCCTTTTGAATTTACCATTTAGCCCTCTCACGTTCCAGGACAGCAACCTAATCGTGTTAGCCATAATCCTGCAAAATGATTAGTAGTAGGGTGAATTTGTGTCTTAGGGTTACATTTAACCCTCTAATGAATACAATCTCCACCCGATAAATGATTACCGTCACTAGTTGGTGAATGGGAACTGAGTAATAACACCCCCACTTGTAAATAATACAATAACATACCCCCCCTGCTGTCATACCAGAACTAACTAGTAAAGAAAAAAGAAGAACCTGTAGAAAGAAATCTTAAAAAAATACCATCATCCGGTATGCAGCTTACACTCCTAAACTTGCAAAACAATCAAAAGAAAAAAATTGTTGCTAGAAGGTCTCCCGACGTAAAATAGTCCAACAAGACTAATAGATCGTACCTAAATTGTTCCGAGGAGCTCCCGTTTTATCAGTATAGTTGGAGCATGTTGCAATGTAAATTGAGCAAGGATATGCACCAAGGATTATAACAGGCATTAACAGTACCGCGGCGCCACCTAGTGACGCCAGGTTATATCAGTCAAAAACGCACCTAACTAGAACATAGAGACGTTTCAAAAGTCAACAGTATTAATAATGGATTTGTAGTCACTACTCACGACCATCCTGCTGCAGAAAGTGCTATTCAATCCTCCCCCGGCAAACTAGACAAAGAGTAATCTTCAGGCCTATTAAGGCACAACCGGTGCAACAGAAAAACATTATGTGGCCAACTCTTGTACCTTGCTTACGGATTCCTGTCCAGCCAGTCACAGGCATCCTGTGGTGTTTCAAAAAATTTCACTGCACCCTGATGTTGCACACGCAGCCTGCTGGGGTATAACATACTATATTGGATATTTTTCTCCCGCAGTTTCTTCCGCACCTCAGTGAACGATCTCCGTTTGCGTTGTGT
Organism: Rana muscosa; assembly: GCA_029206835.1. NCBI lineage: Eukaryota > Metazoa > Chordata > Amphibia > Anura > Ranidae > Rana > Rana muscosa. The sequence goes on along the minus strand of CM055127.1, from coordinate 275,350,404 downwards.
TTCAGCTGAAAAATCCAGAAACAGCATCACCTTCGTGTTGTCATATCTAAGCTCTGGGGTTTTCCTGGAGGCAGCCAGAATCATATCTCAGTCTCTGAAATTCATGAAACGCACCAGAAATGGCCTGGGGTAGTCACCAGGAGGCCGCCTCCCCGTGGGGACCCTGTGGGCACGCTCTACCACATACGTTGGCGGTTGTTCCCCCAATGACAGTAGCTGCTTAAAGAAGTTTTCAGCAAAGGTGGTTGTGTGGGACCCCTCCGCACCCTCTGGTAATCCCACCACCCGCACATTATTCCTCCTCTGTCTGTCTTCGGCATCATCTGCGCGACTTTGCAGCGATTTCACCATAGCGTGCAATTCGGACAACTGATTGCCTTGTATGTGTGAAACATCTTCCACCTCAGATATTCTTTCCTATGCCACAGTGAGCCGACCCCTAATCTTGTCTAAATCATGCCTAATAAAAGTACATTCAGTTGTCAAATGGTCAATGCTCACCATCACTGCGGCCTTGCTTGCTGGGATCGCTTCCAGGATCGCGTCCTGAGCATCAACTGGTACAGGAGAAGCTGGCCCCGATCCACTGGCACCCACCTCAAGCATGTCTTTTTCGGAAGCAGCCATAATCTTTGCTTGCCGCGCTGACCTCGTGGAAGGAGGAGGGGAGGGCAAGATGGCGGCAACTATTCCTGCGTCCAGGCTTCTTGAGGAAGCACGTCTGGCGTTGCTTCTTGGAATTCTGGTGACCGGCTCTTGAAGCCCCCTTCCGCATGACCGGGTGGACCCCTGCTCAGGCTGATGCTTTGGCTCCCAGGGTTTCTATTATGCAACCCCACTGATGTTAAAGGGCTTCCTGCACAGGGTCAAGGTCTCAGTAGAACACAGCTGCAATATGGGGGGAGACATAGGGAGGGCAGAGCAGTAACACTGGGGCACGGATGGTGGTTCAGGGAGGGAGATGCGGTTGTCACACAGGCACAGGGAGAAGAACACAGCAACCAGGACACAGTACCTTAGGGATGGGGGGGATGAGCCAGGCAGGATTGGGCCTTAAGATGGCGCCTGCAGTCAATTACCAGGGATCCCCCCACGTTTCCCCAGGCCCCCCACACCAACCAACCTTTTCCCAGGGGCTTCCAATTGGTAGATGATGTCTCTACCTGGGGATCGCGGTAATCGATCCCGAGGCTGTCGGATGCAAGGTAGGCCTCAAGTTTGCAATAGGCCTCTGAGGTGTGGAGCCAGCCACGGCCCCGTGTACTTCAATCAGCCAGTCTATCCCCACAACTCCTACTGGGACAGACTAAGCTGGTGTGCGGTTGTCTCCAGGGAGAGTCAGGAGTCCCTCAAGGAGCTGGTAGTGGCAGGACGGCTCCGGAGTTCCAGGCCGCAAGATGGTGGTGTTCCGGGAGAAGCCTGGTCACTTCCTTCAGTTTTTCCGGTCCCCCTCACCAGTCTGTAACCTCCAGGGGTGACCGCTGCGGATGGGCAGTATAACGCCGTTCGTCTTCCCGCAGATCGCGGCTCCGGAGCCCAAGAGAGACGTAGGCAGGCCTCAAGATGGCGGCGGGTCCCTGCAGCAAGAAGCCGGTCGCGGCCCTGTGGAGCCTCGATCAGTCGACCCAGCTCCACAATACTCTCAGGGGTAAGTGTATATGATGCCCGGTGCTGATTGAGGAGAGTCTGGGGACTCTCCAGGTGCCATAAGCCTCAGGATGGAGTTAGATTAAAACCGGATCAGCGGAGCTCCTCTGGAACACATCTTGTTCCTTCTACATCTGGACACGCCCCTCCTCACAGATCGTAGCTTCACTAATGCTATCACCTGGCAGCTGTTTCTCATTCAACCACACTAACAAAAGTTTTTCCTCCTCTTCCAGCACTTGCGTCCTCTGCTTGGTTAACATTGTTACTCGTTTTGCCACATCAGCTCCTTTTGATGGCAGCTTTCTTCTTCAAAATAGTCAAGATTGTCGACTTCGCCATCTTGTACTTCGAGGCCAGATCAGTCACATGAATACCACGGTCATGCTTTTCTACAATTTCCTTCTTCAGCGCAATGGTTATTTTCTTCACATTTTTATTCCTACAATTCCCGCTCTGCACCTTCTTGTCCCCTGCATTTCCGCTCTGCACCTTCTTGTCCCCTGCATTTCCGCTCTGCACCTTCTTGTCCCCTGCATTTCCGCTCTGCACCTTCTTGTCCCCTGCATTTCCGCTCTGCACCTTCTTGTCCCCTGCATTTCCGCTCTGCACCTTCTTGTCCCCTGCGTTAACACTCTTTTGTCCCCTGCATTTCCGCACTGCACTTTCTTGTCCCCTGCATTTCCGCTCTTTTGTCCCCTGCAGTTCCGCGCACTGCACCTTCTTGTCGCCTGCATTTCCGCTCTGCACCTTCTTCTTACCACCATGCTTGCTCTGAATTTTCTTTGGAGCCATACTGGATGTCCGGTACAGTATGTGATAAAAAGCACACAAAAAAGCTTTACAGCAAAGTGTGCACAGGGATGTGCAGTACTGCACAGTGTGTGCTAAAAAGCACCCCAAAAAGCTTCTCAATACTATAAGTGTCTTCACAGTACACTTTCAGTGTCTCTCTGTGACCACGATCTTGCCTACAGGAAGTTGCGAGCATGTGTCAGAGCAGGGAAGATGTCCGCGGCTCATGTTTGTGAACCGTAGCGGAGTTCGCGTACCGAAGCAAATTTTTGTGAACTCTTCTGTTCGCGAACCGAGTTGTTTTTTGAGCAGAAGCGTTTGTGGACCGAGTTATCACTGTACTTTGAAATTTTTGCTACTAAAAATTTGGGTGTTCATACAACAGGAATTCACTATTACTTGAGGTTCTAATTTTATGTATTTTAATGCATTGTACACAGTTTAATGTGAATAATAATGCTCATCTTATAACAGCATTGGTATTTCTGGTTTATAGTACTTTTTAACTATAAAACAAATTATACGTTCACTATATAACTGTCATTTTTGTCTGTTTTTCCTAGAACTGGGATGATTATAGCCAACATGCATTCATACAGAGCCATATGCCCTATCTATTGGAGTTGCTTTTGGATCCAGATCAGCTTACTAAATCATACCACTCAAGTGAATGCAGTCTGTTGTCCATTGGTGCAGCCAGAGCACTGGGCTTTCTCATTGAGGGAACAATGGATAAAAATAGGACTGTCCATCTTTTTTTTGATTTGGCTACATGGCAGCCTTTACATTCTAAAAGTGGTTACTCAAAAACAACTGAATCATTTTCACTGAGCAAGCTGCAGGCATGGATAAAGGATAGCCTCATGGTAAACCCATTTGGAATGTCAGCCTGTGTCAGATCGGGTAAAACGTTAGCATGGGCAGAGCAAAGTAAGTGTTTAATATTTGTTGTATCAGCATGAATGAGCTATGAGAGTGGTGTGTTCCAGATAAATTTTCACATCCTTTGGATAAATCTAGGATGGAAAAGGATCTGGGGGTCCTAGTGGATCACAGGCTGAGCAAAAGCGTGTAATGGCAAGCTGCAGCAAGCAAGGCTAGCAGACTATTTACTCATGGAGCGAAAACGATAATTCTACCACTTTGCAAAACTCTGGTTAGGCCATGTCTTGAGTATGCCATTCATTTCTTAGCCACCAGTCCTCAGGGTGGATGTGCTGGAACTGGTGAGAGTCCAGAAAAGACCAAAAAAGCTAATGAGGGGGGCTGCAGGGCCTCGATTTTAAGGAACAGCTATAAACATTAACCTTATTCTCCCTGAAGACGAGACGTTTAACAGAGGATATGATCGTAATATGCAAATATCGAAATGGTGATCCTAGCATAAGGAGGAAACTATTCAGTCTACGGTCTCCTAAGGTGACACTTGGCCACTCTATGAATTTGGATGAGAAGTGGTTTAACCTTTAAACCGTGAAAGAAGGGGGGGTGTAGAATTCTCTGCAAAATTATTTCAAACAGTTTAGCAACCCTACATTATAAAACCATTTCAGTGCAAACTTTTATAAATGCTAAAACCCTTTCACTAATCTATTAGTTGTCACTAAAATAGGGTCCTTAGAGCCGGTTCAAACAGGGGCGACGCGACTCTGGCCGAGGCAACCTGAGCGCGCACCACAGCGTGACCCCAGGCAACTTACAAGGCAACTTCAAGTCGCCTCCAGGACAGGAGGCTTTCCAGTGGCCAATCAAATAACAATCGGCTCTGTGGGAGGGAGGGGAAAGGGAGGGGTTTGCCTGGAAAAAAAATTCTCTCCCTGTATTGTTGCTTCAGTTAAGACAGGGGATCCGACTTTAGAGGCGACTTCCATTGAAATCAATGGGTTCAAGTCGCCTAGAAGTCGGATTGAAGTAGTACAGGAACCTTTTCTGAAGTCGGAGCGACTTCAGTTGTGTACATTAAGATTGTTCCATTCACTTACAGTGACTTTCTCAACCGCGCGACTTGGGGCGACTTCAAGTTGGATCCCAAGTCGCCCCTATGTGAACCGGCTCTTACTGCTCTTTATAGGATAGATCCTGGCTTGAAGTGTGAATTTTATCCAATAATTACATAGTATCAGTCAAAGAAACACATTTTTCTCTTATCGTCCATGGACTGACACAGCCTCTCTTACACTTTACCCGTGGGTTATGTCCCTGCTTGCAGGAGAAGACCTAGGCAGAATGTAAAATATTATACATACATTCTAAAAAGCCAGAGCTGAACAGCCCCACCCGGGGGGCGCTCCCTCCGGACATAACCCTCCCACTGCAGTCAGCAGACCTCAGTTTTTTTCTACCTAGCAGAAAGAGAAGACGTGGCTCTCTCAGGAGCCAGTCTCCTGACCTATTTTTATTCCTTTTTGGAATTTTTTCTTGTATTTTTTGATCTCTTCTATCAACTGTCGGCTGGGCAACAGGTTGGGTACAAGATATCCTCGTAGTCTTCCCTGTCCGACCATCGAGCGTGCTGATCCTCGCCTTGTGTGCGTGAGACTCAGTTTACAACATACCCCACGACTCCAGGGGTGGCCAGTGGGCTTTCCTGCTCCGCGGTCCTCTCAAGATTGAACAGTCCTGCTGTATCTTTCGCAGTGGACCGGGCGCGACAGCTACACAGTACCGCACTGTGATAGTCCTGTCAGAAACACACCAGTGGGTCCCTCAGGGGACGGGTAAGTAGTCTCTCCTGCATGCAGGTGAGTACATGCTGTGTTTCTCTGTGTGGGGGATTTTCCCTGTCCCCCCCTCACACTCTCCTCTCAGCTCACTCACGCTGATACAGCGCGGCGCAGAGAGGAAGAAGGCAGCAGAACCGAGCAGTCCTGGTCCGGGTTGGTGAGTCCCCTGGGCATTCCCCTACTCAGTCAGCACAGCCTGTGGGTGGACTTTTTTTTCTGAGGAGTCTGAGAGGGACAATATGGAGTCAGTGTCACCAGCTTCCCCTTACATGTCAGAGGCAACTGGCAGTGCTCCAGCACCTGCGGTCCCTATGTACCAGTTGTCGGCAGTCCTGGAATCATTTCTGACCAGGATGGAAGCGGTGTGCGAGCGCAAGGGAGCAAAAAAGCGCCCTCTCCCCACTTTATCTCCACAAGGAGTGCGCTGATTCAGATATGGGCCTAGCTGCTGCGGCTCAGGACCCTAGCTCTGAATATTTTGATGGTTTTGAACAGGACATTCCTTGTGAGGAAGACTCCAGTTCTGAGTCAGCAAATGACAGGCGCTTGTTAGTGAACTCATTGATGCTGTGGGGGACACTCTCAAGCTGAATGCTGCGGCTGCGGAACCTCAGGCGGAGGCAGTCTCCTTTTGGTTCTTTTAAGGCCAAGCCTTCTAAAAAGGTTTTTCCATATGCACCTTTCTTTGACCAGTTCATTGACCAGGTTTGGGAAAAGCCGCAGAAGACTTTTATGGTCCCACTGCGTTTGTCTATCAGATACCCCTTTTGAAGAAGCCCTACTTAAAAAGGTGGGCTTCTCCCCCAGTGGTCGACCCTCCGGTTGCCCGTTTAAACAAGGCCACCACTCTCCCGATGAAGGGGACTCCTGCATTTAAGGACCCCACTGACAGGAGGTCAGAAGTGGTGAGTAGAGCCATGTTTGCTTTGTTGGGGTCCGCCTTACGGCCTGTGGTAGTGGCGACCCTTGTGTCTCAGACGCTCATGGAATGGGCAAAAATTTTGCACCAGACTGTGCAGGAGCATAATCTTCCTCCAGACACTATTGCTCTGGCCCACCAGATGGTGCAGAACCTGATGTGTGCAACGCCACTTTGGACGCGGCCCCTTTTAATATCCAGGGCCTCTGTTTCTGCGGTGGTGTTGCGTCGTCTTATCTGGTTGAAATGCTGGTCTGCTGATCTAGCCTCTAAGAAGCTCTTGACAGATCTACCCTTTAAAGGTGGTAGACTTTTCGGTGCTGCTCTGGATGACATCATCAAGGATGTCACGGGAGGTAAAAGCACTCTTCTTCCTCAGACTATCAAGGCTAAGGAGGCCCGCCGTAAACCGGGTCCTTCCTTTCCAGCAAAAAAAGTTTTTTTTCATCAGTCAGAGTCCACGGGTAAGCCCTCACAGACTGACAACAGTGCGGCTGGTGGACACAAGCGCCCTTGGGTGCGCAAGCCGAACAAAGCGGCTCCCAAGCCCGCCTCCGCGTGAAGTCTTGCCCCCGCCCGACTTTGGGGTGGGGGGACGACTTTGCAGGTTCACTGATCGGTGGACCTCCCGGATCTCCGACCGGTGGGTGTGCGAGGTGGTCACCTCAGGATACAGGATAGAGTTACGTTCCTGGCCCCCAGACAGATTCTTTCCCTCAAATCTCCCTCTCCTTCCTGCCCGTCGGGCAGCCCTCTTAAGGGCTGTACAGGATTTGATTAGGTCCGGAGTGATTGTGCCGGTTCCGTCACAGGAGTGGTTTAAGGGGTTCTACTCTAATCTGTTTGTTCCCAAAAAGGACAGGGTTCGGCCAATCCTGGACCTCAAGGCCCTGAATGCCTTTTGTGAAGGTGCAAAAATTCTGCATGGAATCCATTCGAAGGTGATCGCTACACTCCATCAAGGGGATTTTCTGGCGTCCTTGGACATCAAGGACGCCTACTTGCATGTTCCGATCTGCGCAAGTCACCAGAAGTTTCTGCGCTTTGCGATCGGCGAAGTCCACTATCAATTTGTGGCTCTTCCCTTTTGGCCTAGCCTCCGCACCAAGGGTGTTCACCAAGGTGCTTGCTCTGGTTCTAGATTTGCTGAGACAGCGAGGCATTGCTATCGTGGGCTATCTAGACGATCTTCTAAGAGCAGACAATGGCTCAGAATTAGAAGAAAGTGTGACTATCGTCAGACCCTCAGGGACTTCGGGTGGCTCCTGAACATTCAGAAGTCGATCCTGGTCCCGACTCAGCGTTTGGAGTATCTAGGTCTGATCCTGGACTCCTTGGAGGCGAAGGTATTCCTACCCCCGGAGAAGTTACTGACACTTCAGTCTGCAGTGCGGGTACTGACGTCCCAAAAATGGTCGTCAATCCGTTTTTGCATGAGAGTCCTGGGACTCATGGTGGCCTCGTTCGAGGCCGTTCCGTATACCCAATCACATACACGGGCATTACAGAAAGAGATCCTGTCCACTTGGGACAAATCCCCGTTGTCCTTGGATCTTCAGATCCAGGTAAGTCAGGGCGTCCCTAGCGTGGTGGTTGAGGTCCCCGGCTCTTCTGTCAGGGAAGTCGTTCCTCAACATCCAATAGACGGTGATCACGACGGACGCCAGCCTGACGGGCTGGGGTGGAGTCTGGGGAGTCCTGTCAGCCCAAGGGCTTTGGACTCCGGACGAAGCCCGTTTACCGATCAATGTTCTGGAAATACGGGCAATCAGACTGTGCCTCTCCTCGTGGTCGGAGAGGTTACAGGGTCGCTCCCTCAGGATCCAGTCGGACAACACCATGGCTGTGGCGTATGTCAACCATCAAGGGGGGACTCTGAGCTCAGCTGCGGCTTCCGAGGTTGTCCGCATCCTAAGGTGGGCCGAAAGAAGCGTGCCGGCTCTGTCGGCCGTCTACATTCCGGGCGAAGACAATTGGCAGGCGGACTATCTGAGTTGCCAGACGCTGGACCAGGGAGAGTGGTCCTTGCATCCGGAGGTCTTTCAACTTCTTTGCCCGCGGTGGGGCATGCCGGATGTGGACCTGATGGCCTCTCAACTCAATCGCAAGGTGTCGAGGTTTGTGGCCAGGTCCAGGGATCCTTGGGCGGATGCGTTGGTGGCCCCATGGGGTCATTATCACCTGATATGTTTATCCTCCGCTGCAGCTGCTCCCTCGCCTGCTGCGCAGGGTGGTGACCGAGGGGATTCCGGTGATCCTCATTGCTCCGGATTGGCCTCTGCGTCATTGGTACACCGATCTGGTACGTTTCGTCGCAGACGATCCTTGGCGGTTGCCAATAAGGGAGGACCTTCTGTCTCAAGGTCCTATATTTCATCCTGCTTTACAGTCTCTGGCTTTAACGGCATGGCTATTGAAAGCCAGGTACTGAGAGACCGAGGTCTCTTGGATTCGGTCATTTCGACCATGTTAAGGGCACGGAAATCTTCCTCCAGAAAGATCTATCACCGTACCTGGAAAGCTTACATCGCCATGTGCGAAGAGCTAGACTGGCGTCCACGGGCGTATTCCGTCCCCTGAATCCTGCGGTTCTTGCAATGTGGCGTGACCCAAAAGCTTGCTTTGAGTACCATTTAAGGGTCAGATTTCGGCCGTGGCCATCTTCTTTCAACGACCGCTGGCGGGTCATTCCTTGGTTAGCACCTTTGTGCAGGGGGTTCGCCATGTGCTCCCTCCTGTCAAGCCTCCTCTCCCTCCTTGGGATCTGAATTTGGTGCTCTCGGTTCTCCAGGGACCTCCATTTGAAAATATCAGAGATATTCCCCTCTTGACCTTGTCTCAGAAGGTAGCCTTCTTAGTGGCCATTACTTCGGTTAGACGGGTGTCTGAGTTGGCGGCCTTGTCATGCAAGTCGCCTTATAAGGATAAGGCGGTGTTGTGTCCGCGACCTTCTTTTTTGCCAAAGGTGGTCTCGGCCTTTCACCTTAATGAGGACATTGTCCTCCAGTCCTTGTGTCCTCACCCATCGCATCCCAGAGAGTTTGCGCTTCACACATTGGATGTGGTACGAGCTTTGCGGGTGTACCTGTCCACTACTGCTTCTATTCGGAAGTCTGACTCACTGTTTGTGACTGTCTCTGGTCCAAAACAGGGCCAAGCGGTTTAGTCTGCCACCATTTTTAGGTGGATCAGACAGACTGTCATTCAGGCCTATGCCCTCAAGGGGCGGGTGCATCCCTTTCCGGTTACGGCGCATTCCACCATTGCAATTGGTGCTTCCTGGGCTTTCCGACATCAAGCGTCGGTTGCACAAGTGTGCAAGGTGGCGACCTGGTCCTCCGTTCATACCTTTTCTAAGTTCTATAAGGTTGATGTGGCTGCATCTTCGGATGCTTCCTTCGGCCGCAAGGTGTTGCAGGCCGCTGTTTGATGTTGCAACTCCTCTGTTGAGGAGCTCTGCCTTGTTTGGAGTGAAGTTTTTGGTTTTCCATTTATACTGCTCCCCCACCCTCTTGACACTGCTTTGGGACATCCCACGGGTAAAGTGTAAGAGGCTGTGTCAGGCCATGGACGATAAGAGAAAATAGGATTTTTGTACTCACCGTAAAATCCGTTTCTCTGACGTTCATGGACTGACACAGCACCCACCCTTCTTCTTTTTAAGGTTTGTACTGCTTTGTTACGAACTGAGGTCTGCTGACTGCAGTGGGACGGTTATGTCCGGAGGGACCGCCCCCCCCCCCCCCGGGCGGGGCTGTTCAGCTCTGGCTTTTTAGAATGTATGTATAACATTTCACATTCTGCCTAGGTCTTCAAAAATCCTTTTTTTTTTTTTTTTATACATCTGAAAGACATTTTGTATGTGCCATCGATATATAAAAATGAGTAACCTGTATAACTAAGTCTCACAGTAATTGGCGGCTTTAAAAGATATATATATATATAATCTCTAGTAGAAATCTAAATGCAGATAGACTAGCAAGGTTTCCTTCCTAAGTGGGTGTTCTGACGCATTCATATAATAGTATTATGAAGGAAAGGATTAAACAAAGCTAATCAATCTGGCATATAGCTGAAGTACACACAATTGTGAATAGCAGAGTGCATGAAACATCACCTATTCAAGTCCAATATCATGCTAATGTGTACAATATTAGTATACCTTTTAATTTGTGTGACTGTTCCTGGTTTCTCTTTCGTTCATGGACGTACACAGCATCTTATTCTTGACATTAGGGTATTAGCCTTCTATCAGGAGAGGACTAGGCAGAAAGGCATGTTAAGTGTTAAACATACATCAAAACTGTACAGTACCACCCTGAGGGCGGTCCCACTAGGTACAACCCCTCACCCTGCATCATGCAGCTCAGTTTTTTTTCTGCCTAGCATAGAAGGACCTGGCTCCCTGTGGGCCCCTTGGTCCTGTCGATTTTTTTCTATTTATTTTTTTTCTACTTTTTGATCCTGACATCTACTATCAACTGCTGACTGGGTGACAGGCTGGATCCTCGATCCTTGTCCCCCCAGTTTCAGCCATCGAGCGTGTGCCGACCTTTAGCTACGGGCTGAAGCTGGCGTTGTCTTTTCCTGACATCCCTGTGGTGGCAACCGGTGCCCTGTACCTGGGGTGAGTATGGACGCCTTGTCGGTGTTCCTGGAGTCCCTTTATTACCAGGGTAGAAGCGGTGTGCGGGCGCAAGGGGGGTAAAAACGCCCCTCCCCCCACCATCTTCGGGGTAGAGTTCTGATTCAGACTTGGGCCTTGCTGTGACAGATGTCCCCTGCTCTGACCTGTCAGAGGATGCAACCCAGGACCTTCGGACTGTGCGGAACTGTGTTCACGCTTGCTTCCGTGTCCGGGTCAGTGCTAGATGGTGCTTGTTGGAGCACTTATCACCACGTGCGGGCTCTCCAATAAAATGGAGGTTACAGCGAGTGCATCTATTATGGTGTCGGTCCCTTCTGGGTCCTACAAGCTGGCCCGCACCGCTGGGAGGTTTTCCCTACAAGCTTATTGGATACGTTTACATGCAAAAAATGGGAACGGCCACAGCGTTTAAAAAAATCGCATGGCTGTCCGTTGTCCCTTTGTGGAATGTTTCCTGATGGGGGAAATCTCCCCCGATGGGGCCCCCTGGTATCCAGGGCCCGGCCCTTGTTCAGGGTATATGGGGTCAGCATTGCGGCCACTGTTGGCTACACCGTGATTTGTATAGCATATGGCTTCCCCGGTCTTCATGATAGCGGACCAGGTGGTGCATGGCATTACGTATGTCTGCAATGCAGCCTTAGATACAGCTTCCTGGCTGTCAAGTACCGTCAGTATCTGCGGTGGGGCTATGCGATATGATTTGACTGGGATGCTGGTCTGCGGATCAGACGTCCAGGAAGGCTCTGGCGGATTTGCTCTGCCGGGTTTAGAGGTTTTTGGAACCTCGCTGGATGACATTATTAAAATGTTTGGGGGAGAGCACTGTGCTCTCAGAAACTCAGAAAAGGTTAGGAGCCACGCCGTAGGCCAAGGCCCTCCCCCTTTTTTCCCTATTCGTCTTTCAGGACAGCCACAATGAGAGACATAGGCTCCTCCCTTTCCACAGGAAACACTGTGCCAGCATACATAAATTCTCACTTCCCCTGCCGGCCTTCAGTTGTTAGTGTTTCCTCCGGAGGGGAGACACTGTGCAGGAGCCAGACTAGATCAGTCAGGGGACTGAAGCATGTTTCTTACCTGAAAGGAAGCAGGGGCTTCCAGGGTATGGTTGTGGGGTAGTCACTCACCTTCCGTGAGCCACCCCAGCCTGGTCGAGTGCGGCTGAAGGCTGAGGGGGGACCCATATCGCGTCCACAGGGCTGCAGCAAGGAGGCAATCCGCCCTCCGTGTATATGGATACATGCCGCATTTTTTGGAACCCGCGGGCCGGACGACGTGGCGACGTCATTTCCGGCGGAGGGCGGATGCTTCCCCTTTAACCCGCGACTTCCGGTTCCGGGTCCCGGCGCTGATAGGGGCCCAGGCAGAAGCTGGAGAGAGTCCAAATTGCGCACAGGCAGCGTGGGACTCAGCGGAGGCAGCCACCTGCAGTCAGCATGTCGGAAGCAGAGGCTCAAGCGGCACACACTGACACCACCTCCAGCCTTCCTAAGGTAAGAGTACCCTGGGGTGGGTTCCTCTCTACCTAGGAATACCCCTCCATGCATGGTTCCTGTCCATGGGGGGGTAATCCCCCTGGGTGGTCGGGGGGGGGGAGGCACTGGTTCCTTACATGATAAGAAGGTTCAGCGCACTCCGGGGGTTGTACCTGTTGTCAAAATTTTTACTACATTTTTTTTTTGTATGGTTTTGTTGTCTTCCTGTATTCTAGAAGGCTACAGAGAAATCGAGATCAACCCATACCTCTAAAAATAAGTGTGCCTCCTGTAGGGACACGCTAGGGGAGGCATGGGGGAAGGTCCTATGTAAAAGTTGCATTGACACCCTGGTGAAAGAAAGGGATTCAGAGCAGGAGTCTGGACTGGCAGCTTCCGTGAAGGAGCTCTCGTCCACCTTTTCGTCTTTCAAGAGTCTATTTGAAAGATTTCAACTCCCCTCTGTTCCCACTTCCCAGGATACAACCCCCCACCGGCTCAGGGCTCTGTACCGGCTAATCCTGCCACTGTTTCAAGGGCAGAGGAGGTTTCAGGCCCTTCCGGTGTACAACAGGCACATCCAGATAGTGTCACCTCTGAGTCTCAAGAGGACTCAGACGGAGAAGCCCAGGACGGGGAGTCCAGGAAAACCTCCAGGTATAAGTTGTCCCTGGATGAGGTAGAGGACCTCTTGGGGGCAATTTATACCACCCTCGGTATACAGACCGATAAAAAACCCTTGACCCTCCATGATAAAATGTATAAGGGTCTGGGTGAACAGAAGAAAAAAGTCTTCCCAGTACACGAAGTACTGATTGACACTGTCAAAAGGGAATGGCAGGACCCCGAGAGGAAGCCCTTCTTTTCTACATCTCTAAAAAGAAGGTTTCCTTTCTCGGATGACCCAACGTCCATTTGGAATAAAAACCCCAAATTAGACGCCGCCTTCTCCCAGGTCTCTAGGAACACGGACCTAGCTTTCGAGGACATGGGAGCCTTGGCGGACGTCATGAACAAAAAGGATAGACTCCCTACTAAAGAAAACATGGGACTCTACTATGAGTAATCTAAAGCCTGAGATGGCCGTGACAGTTGTGGCCCGCAACTTGGAACATTGGCTCCTTAAAATCCAGGAGCACATTGAGGCTGGGATGGCTAAAGAAACAATTCTAGCTTCCTTTCCGACTATCCTGCAAGGAATTGCTTATATAGCGGACGCCTCTGCGGAATCAGTCCGCATGTCAGCCGGGTCGGCAGCCCTGGCCAATTCTGCCAGAAGAGCCCTCTGGCTGAAGACTTGGCCAGGTGACAGTGCCTCCAAGGCTAAGCTGTGTGGGATACCCTTAACGGGAGACCTACTTTTCGGCCCCGCCCGGTCTCGATTCTGTTCTGGACCAGACGGCAGATAAAAAGAAGTCCTTTCCCCCTAATCGTAAGGCCCTAGTATTATCAAAAAAGGGGTTTCATCCGCAGGGTCAGAAGGGGGCTCCCAGGTCTAAAAGACAGAGGAAGACTTGGACCTCCAGAGGCAGAGGTGGAGCAATTTTTCGCCGCCCTCAACAGCCCGGGAAAAACCCCTGACTCTCTAGTCAGGGTGGGAGGAAGACTGGGGATCTTCCTCCCACTGTGGGAGACAATTTCCCCCAACCAATTTATTCTGGGGATCATAAGAAGGGGGTACCATTTAGAGTTTGCAAGACCCCCCCCCCCAGAGATATCTTGTCACATCTCTTCCCAAGTGCAGGGAGAAATCCCAAGCCTTGTTGGGAGCTCTGGAAAGTCAGAACGTAATACGCAGAGTTCCAGAAGCAGAAGAGGGAAGGGGATTCTATTCTCACATTTTTGTGGTAAAGAAAGCTTCCGGAGGGTTCAGACTAATTCTGAATCTAAAGCCCCTGAACAGATCAATTGTATACAAACGGTTTCGGATGGAGTCGATTTTTTTCTGTCAGGGCCCTCCTCCCCCGGATTGCTTCATGGTGTCCCTGGACCTCAGGGACGCATACCTGCACATCCCAATTGCAGAGAACTCTCAACGTTTTCTACGTCTAGCAGTCAACCTAGACGGAACAGTAGTACACCTACAGTTCCAAGCTCTGCCATTCAGGCTATCCTCATCGCCCCGCATTTTCACCAAGGTTCTGGCGGAACCGTTGGCGTTTCTGCGACTTCAGGGAGTATCCATCATAGCCTACCTGGACCATCTGCTTCTATTCGCAGCATCCCCAGAACAGCTATCCAGAGATCTGGAAGAGTGTTCTTACGGACCTAGGGTGGCTTCTAAATTTTAGAGAAGTCCAGCCTAGTCCCATCACAGAGGATAACGTACCTAGGGTACACTTTGGATTCAACTCTTTTGAGAGTATTCCTCCCGATGGAGAAGATCCTAAAGTTAGACAGGGCAGTGACGTCCCTTCAGAGCAACCTCCAAGTGACAATAAGATATCTGATGTCGACATTGGGTCTGTTGGGATCTACCCTCCCAGCAGTCCAATGGGCAGGACTGCACTTTCGCCCACTACAGGCCTTCGTTTTGAAGATCTGGGACCACAGTCTAGAAGCTCTAGACAACCTGGTTCAGGTACCTGCTCGGATAAAGAGATCCCTCTGGTGGTGGTGGAGGGTTTCAAACCTGTTGCAGGGGCGTCTGTGGTTTATCCCGGTATCTCGGGTGGTAACCACGGACGCAAGTGGCAGAGGCTGAGGGGCACACCTGGGATCCCTTCCAGCACAAGGCACCTGGGAGTTAGAGGAACTAAACAGGTCGTCCAACTGGAAGGAACTGAGAGCAGTGGGTCTAGCTCTCAAGTTTTTCCAGGAACAACTCCGGGGTCACCACACTCAGGTGAGGTCAGACAACTCTTCCGCCGTAGCCTATTTGAACAAGCAGGGCGGCACAAAGAGCGGAGTCTTGTCGGCCCTAGCAGCAGACATTCTGGGCTGGGCCGAAATCAACACACTCTCACTCTCAGCAATCTTCCTGAGAGGCGAGAGGAACGTCATAGCAGACTTACTCAGTCGGACACAACTGAGAGAGAGCGAATGGGTCCTCAATCAGGAGGTTTTCCTGCTCTTAACCAGGAGGTGGGGCCCACCAGAGGTGGACCTCTTCGCGTCAAGAAGAAACGCGAAAGCCCCCTGTTTCTTCTCTCTAAACAGGGGAGAGGGAGAGTTGGGAGTGGACGCATTAACCCAAAGTTGGGAATTCAGAATGTGTTATGCATTCCCACCACCGGTTCTGTTGCCCGCTGTTCTAAGGAAGTTTCAGGTAGAAAACACTTCCCTGATTCTAGTGGCACCACATTGGCCCAAGAGAGCATGGTTCTCAGTTCTCAAACAGTTGGCTGTAGAACCCCCCTTCTTCCTTCCACCTCGAGAGGATCTCCTCTCACAGGGTCCAGTCCTTTGCCCCCAGGTACACAGATGGAGGCTAGCGGCTTGGCTACTGAGGAGGGCATGTTAAAAGCCAAGGGCTTTTCAGAAAAGCTAGTTACCACCCTCCTTAATAGTAGGAAAAAGGAGACTCGCCAGATCTATAGAGTATGGCTCCACTTTAACAAGTGGTGTGCGGACTGTTCCTGTTCGGTCCATAATTCCACGTCCATCCTGGAATTCCTTCAATGTGGGGCAGATAAGGGACTTTCCATAGCTACCCTTAAAAGGCAGATTTCAGAACTCAGTGCTTACTTAGAGAAACCTCTGGCCTCCGATCCCTGGGTTGTCAGGTTTTTCAGAGCCCTATCAAGACTGAGACCAGCTCAGAATCCACCATTTCCCAGTTGGGACCTGTCTTTTGGTCTTGCAGACCCTTACGGGTGCTCCCTTCGAACCCTTAGAGGAGTCTCTACTAAGGGATCTAACTTTAAAAAACGCTTTTTTGATTGCAGTGACCACTGCTAGTAGGGTCAGTGAGTTAGAAGCTCTATCCATTAGACCCCCTTTTTGTATTATTTTTCTGGATCGGGTCTTTTTAAAGACCGATTCAGCATTTTTGCCCAAGGTTACTTCAAAATTCCACAGGAATCAGGAAGTAATCTTGCCTTCTTTTTGTCCAAACTCCTCAGGTGAAGGGGAGTTGAAATTTCACACCTTGGATGTCAGGAGATGCATCCTGCACTATCTGGAACAGACAAGAGTCTTTAGGAAAAACAATAGCAAATGCAAGCGCTTGGGAAGCCTGCACAGACAAACACGATTAATCCTAAATGTGTAAAGGATATTATACAAAGGTTGAAAATCAAAAAAACAAAAAAAGTATTCCAATCAGATGGACATAAAGTTATTACTGTTACCAAGGGATGGCAGGTAGCATAAGGTTTTGAAAAACTCTATAGTAACAATTGTGGATAGGAAGTCTTTAATAAAAACTCAGTTGCCCAGGGCAGCTCTTCTCCAAGTTGAAGCCGACTCAAGGAAAATGACATGAAAGGAAAAATAGAAAAGCGCCTCTTAGCAAAACAGATTTATTATGTAGCAGACAATTTGTATCAAACACTTACATCATGGTAAGTTTCAGGTGTCATCCAGTAGGATTAATGTTTATATTGCGTCCAGGATCTCTGACGCTACTCCACGGATTTCCCAGGTCCCGGTTATGGCGGCCGCAAGTAGCCGGGATACAGGCTGGCTTGTCCGTGATAGGAGACAGCAGCGAAAGATGGCAACGGTCGGTCCGGAGAGGAGCGTCTGACGTCAACTGGATGGTGCAGGGAACCACAACGCGTTTCAGAGCATGCGCAGCTCTCGTACAGGGCATGCGCGCTCCTTTCTCAAGTGTACAAGGAGACAGGAAGGACGGATGTTTTAAAAGTAATTCTGCCCGTCAGCGCAGCAGAATTCAATAATTGCTATGACAAGTGTGTTGCATAAAACAAAACGGGAGTTTTAACCCCACTAACTTGGGATAGCTTAAATAGCAGAAAACTAATAATAGAATGTATAATAATATATTAATATATTAATATATTAAAAAATTAATAAAAAAATATATATATTAATAAAAAATATATATATATATAATAAAAGTAATAATAATAATGATAATAAAGGTAATGAATAGTGATGAAATAATATTGCTCATAATAAAATAATTAAAGAAGTAATGAAATAATATTGCTCATAATAAAATAATTATGAAGTAATTAAGGCATAACGTTTATAATAGCAAAAAATTATTATTGTATGATAAAAGCTTTTTAAGGGAATGTCTATATAGACATTTTAGTGTTAAATTTTTTTTAAAAAAAATTAATATATGACAGGGATATGATGCCTGCCAACAAAATATTTGGGTGCAAGCTCTTAAATGTTACGATAAATACAATCAAAGTGATAAAATATAATGAGTATGATATAGGCACAGTGAATAATCATCAATCACTAGTCATTATAGAGGATTGTCAGCGTAGCTGTATACAAAACAAAAGGAAATAATAAGAATAAAATATATATATATACACATATATATATATATATATATATATATATATATATATATATATGCTCGTGTGCCTATGTGTGCCCACGTGCACACACACGTATAAAGGGACACACATACACATATATGCTAGTGCACGCTAGCGCTCGCCCACACATGCGTGGAGGCTTGCGCTGTGTAACAGAAGAGCTAAAATTAAAAAATGATAATGGTAATAATGGTATTGTATAATTATAATAAATGATAATAAATGAAGGGATTATATATATGTAAATGTGTAAAAAGAAGCCATAAGATTCCTTAATGGAAAAGCACACACATATAGGTGCTGACACTACAATATGTACATGCACACTTGCAACCGTGCATCATAAGGAGAGGGCAAATAAGAAAAGGGGAACATTTTTTAGAGGATCGTGTTAACCTCTAGTTCCTCGTTTAACCCATTCGGCACAAGGGTATCCAGAGTAAAGATCCAATAAGTTTCGCGCTCACACAGTCTGGAAAAACGCTCGGCCTCAGATAGGCCTTTAGGTATGGCTTCTATCACCCAAACCTGTAGGCCCTCCGTGGACTGGCCATGAAATTCCAAGAAGTGCCGTGGTACACTGTGTTCATCACAACCAGTTTCCACAAAGCGACGATGTTTGCCAAAACGCTGTCTTAGTGGGTTAATAGTGCGACCCACATATAGCATTTTGCATGGGCATGTTAGGCAATAAACGACATAATCACTTGAACAGTTGAAAAAATTGTCAAGTTGATAAGTCTTATCCCTATGAGAGAAATTTTTTTGTCCATGTTGGACAAAATTGCAAGTTTTGCACAGGGCTTTATTGCATTTATACATCCCTTTAAGGGGGGCCGGACAAATAGCACTAATTGGTTTAGTGTGTTTTAACTTGCTAGGCGCTATTTTGTTTTTTAGAGTCGGTGCCCTTCTGTAGGTAACTTTAGGTTTATCACAAGCAATTGTAGCTAGGTGGGGGTCTTGCTTCAAGATGTTCCAGTGTTTATGAATGATATGTTCCATTTTTCTATACTGTCCATGGAACCCAGTGACAAATCGAACAACCGGTTTTTCTGGCGATTTTATTCTCTTGGGTTTCTTGCCAGAAAGATAGATGGTATGGGCATGGTCTATAATTTTTTCTGGGTATCCTTTATCCAAAAATTTTTGTTTCAAGTGTGCACTTTGTAGTATGTAGTCACTATCCCTGGTGCAGTTCTGTCTTAATCTACAGTATTGACCCTTAGGTATATTTTTTACCCAGAGGGGATGGTGACAGCTATCGTAATGGAGGTAAGAGTTACCTGCAGTGGGTTTAGTATAATTACGAGTAAAGATCTTATCTAGCTCATGATTGAGTTCTAAATCAAGGAAGGCCAAACTGTCCTTATTCCAGACAGCGGAAAAGGAGAGTCCCATGTCATTGGTATTGCAGTATGTGACAAAGTCATCAACCTGAGAGGAGGAGCCATCCCAGATGATGACAATATCGTCGATATACCTGCCATAGAATACTATGTATCTAGCAAAAGGGTTATTTTTCCATATGAGTAGATTCTCCCACAGTCCCATGGTCAGGTTGGCATAGGAGGGGGCAAAATTAGCCCCCATCGCTGTACCATGGGTCTGTAGGTAGAAATCTCCCTCGAAATGGAAATAATTATGCGTAAGGCAAAACAGAGTAGCGTCCAGAATAAATTCAGCTATATTCCCCATAATATAGGCCTTTTGGCCGTACAACATTATCTATCCTCCAACCCTATGCTCAACAATAAACAAGCTGAATTTATTCTGGACGCTACTCTGTTTTGCCTTACGCATAATTATTTCCATTTCGAGGGAGATTTCTACCTACAGACCCATGGTACAGCGATGGGGGCTAATTTTGCCCCCTCCTATGCCAACCTGACCATGGGACTGTGGGAGAATCTACTCATATGGAAAAATAACCCTTTTGCTAGATACATCGTATTCTATGGCAGGTATATCGACGATATTGTCATCATCTGGGATGGCTCCTCCTCTCAGGTTGATGACTTTGTCACATACTGCAATACCAATGACATGGGACTCTCCTTTTCCGCTGTCTGGAATAAGGACAGTTTGGCCTTCCTTGATTTAGAACTCAATCATGAGCTAGATAAGATCTTTACTCGTAATTATACTAAACCCACTGCAGGTAACTCTTACCTCCATTACGATAGCTGTCACCATCCCCTCTGGGTAAAAAATATACCTAAGGGTCAATACTGTAGATTAAGACAGAACTGCACCAGGGATAGTGACTACATACTACAAAGTGCACACTTGAAACAAAAATTTTTGGATAAAGGATACCCAGAAAAAATTATAGACCATGCCCATACCATCTATCTTTCTGGCAAGAAACCCAAGAGAATAAAATCGCCAGAAAAACCGGTTGTTCGATTTGTCACTGGGTTCCATGGACAGTATAGAAAAATGGAACATATCATTCATAAACACTGGAACATCTTGAAGCAAGACCCCCACCTAGCTACAATTGCTTGTGATAAACCTAAAGTTACCTACAGAAGGGCACCGACTCTAAAAAACAAAATAGCGCCTAGCAAGTTAAAACACACTAAACCAATTAGTGCTATTTGTCCGGCCCCCCTTAAAGGGATGTATAAATGCAATAAAGCCCTGTGCAAAACTTGCAATTTTGTCCAACATGGACAAAAAAATTTCTCTCATAGGGATAAGACTTATCAACTTGACAATTTTTTCAACTGTTCAAGTGATTATGTCGTTTATTGCCTAACATGCCCATGCAAAATGCTATATGTGGGTCGCACTATTAACCCACTAAGACAGCGTTTTGGCAAACATCGTCGCTTTGTGGAAACTGGTTGTGATGAACACAGTGTACCACGGCACTTCTTGGAATTTCATGGCCAGTCCACGGAGGGCCTACAGGTTTGGGTGATAGAAGCCATACCTAAAGGCCTATCTGAGGCCGAGCGTTTTTCCAGACTGTGTGAGCGCGAAACTTATTGGATTTTTACTCTGGATACCCTTGTGCCGAATGGGTTAAACGAGGAACTAGAGGTTAACACGATCCTCTAAATAATGTTCCCCTTTTCTTATTTGCCCTCTCCTTATGATGCACGGTTGCAAGTGTGCATGTACATATTGTAGTGTCAGCACCTATATGTGTGTGCTTTTCCATTAAGGAATCTTATGGCTTCTTCTTTTTACACATTTACATATATATAATCCCTTCATTTATTATCATTTATTATAATTATACAATACCATTATTACCATTATCATTTTTTAATTTTAGCTCTTCTGTTACACAGCGCAAGCCTCCACGCATGTGTGGGCGAGCGCTAGCGTGCACTAGCATATATGTGTATGTGTGTCCCTTTATACGTGTGTGTGCACGTGGGCACACATAGGCACACGAGCATATATATATATATATATATATATATATATACAGGTCCTTCTCAAAAAATTTGCATATTGTGATAAAGTTCATTATTTTCTGTAATGTACTGATAAACATTAGACTTTCATATATTTTAGATTCATTACACACAACTGAAGTAGTTCAAGCCTTTTCTTGTTTTAATATTGATGATTTTGGCATACAGCTCATGAAAACCCAAAAATCCTATCTCAAAAAATTAGCATATTTCATCCGACCAATAAAAGAAAAGTGTTTTTAATACAAAAAAAGTCAACCTTCAAATAATTATGTTCAGTTATGCACTCAATACTTGGTCGGGAATCCTTTTGCAGAAATGACTGCTTCAATGCGGCGTGGCATGGAGGCAACCAGCCTGTGGCACTGCTGAGGTGTTATGGAGGCCCAGGATGCTTCAATAGCGGCCTTAAGCTCATCCAGAGTGTTGGGTCTTGCGTCTCTCAACTTTCTCTTCCCAATATCCCACAGATTCTCTATGGGGTTCAGGTCAGGAGAGTTGGCAGGCCAATTGAGCACAGTAATACCATGGTCAGTAAACCATTTACCAGTGGTTTTGGCACTGTGAGCAGGTGCCAGGTCGTGCTGAAAAATGAAATCTTCATCTCCATAAAGCTTTTCAGCAGATGGAAGCATGAAGTGCTCCAAAATCTCCTGATAGCTAGCTGCATTGACCCTGCCCTTGATAAAACACAGTGGACCAACACCAGCAGCTGACATGGCACCCCAGACCATCACTGACTGTGGGTACTTGACACTGGACTTCAGGCATTTTGGCATTTCCCTCTCCCCAGTCTTCCTCCAGACTCTGGCACCTTGATTTCCGAATGTACTTTGGACCACTGAGCAACAGTCCAGTGCTGCTTCTCTGTAGCCCAGGTCAGGCGCTTCTGCCGCTGTTTCTGGTTCAAAAGTGGCTTGACCTGGGGAATGCGGCACCTGTAGCCCATTTCCTGCACACGCCTGTTCACGGTGGCTCTGGATGTTTCTACTCCAGACTCAGTCCACTGCTTCCGCAGGTCCTCCAAGGTCTGGAATCGGTCCTTCTCCACAATCTTCTTCAGGGTCCGGTCACCTCTTCTCGTTGTGCAGCGTTTTCTGCCACACTTTTTCCTTCCCACAGACTTCCCACTGAGGTGCCTTGATACAGCACTCTGGGAACAGCCTATTCGTTCAGAAATTTCTTTCTGTGTCTTACCCTCTTGCTTGAGGGTGTCAATGATGGCCTTCTGGACAGCAGTCAGGTCGGCAGTCTTACCCATGATTGCGGTTTTGAGTAATGAACCAGGCTGGGAGTTTTTAAAAGCCTCAGGAATCTTTTGCAGGTGTTTAGAGTTAATTAGTTGATTCAGATGATTAGGTTAATAGCTCGTTTAGAGAACCTTTTCATGATATGCTAATTTTTTGAGATAGGATTTTTGGGTTTTCATGAGCTGTATGCCAAAATCATCAATATTAAAACAAGAAAAGGCTTGAACTACTTCAGTTGTGTGTAATGAATCTAAAATATATGAAAGTCTAATGTTTATCAGTACATTACAGAAAATAATGAACTTTATCACAATATGCTAATTTTTTGAGAAGGACCTGTATATATATATATATATATATATATATATATATATATATATATATTATATATATATATATGTGTGTGTGTGTGTGTGTATATATATATATATATATATTTTATTCTTATTATTTCCTTTTGTTTTGTATACAGCTACGCTGACAATCCTCTATAATGACTAGTGATTGATGATTATTCACTGTGCCTATATCATACTCATTATATTTTATCACTTTGATTGTATTTATCGTAACATTTAAGAGCTTGCACCCAAATATTTTGTTGGCAGGCATCATATCCCTGTCATATATTATTTTTTTTTAAAAAAAATTTAACACTAAAATGTCTATATAGACATTCCCTTAAAAAGCTTTTATCATACAATAATAATTTTTTGCTATTATAAACGTTATGCCTTAATTACTTCATAATTATTTTATTATGAGCAATATTATTTCATCACTATTCATTACCTTTATTATCATTATTATTATTACTTTTATTATATATATATATATTTTTTATTAATATATATATTTTTTTATTAATTTTTTAATATATTAATATATTATTATACATTCTATTATTAGTTTTCTGCTATTTAAGCTATCCCAAGTTAGTGGGGTTAAAACTCCCGTTTTGTTTTATGCAACACACTTGTCATAGCAATTATTGAATTCTGCTGCGCTGACGGGCAGAATTACTTTTAAAACATCCGTCCTTCCTGTCTCCTTGTACACTTGAGAAAGGAGCGCGCATGCCCTGTACGAGAGCTGCGCATGCTCTGAAACGCGTTGTGGTTCCCTGCACCATCCAGTTGACGTCAGACGCTCCTCTCCGGACCGACCGTTGCCATCTTTCGCTGCTGTCTCCTATCACGGACAAGCCAGCCTGTATCCCGGCTACTTGCGGCCGCCATAACCGGGACCTGGGAAATCCGTGGAGTAGCGTCAGAGATCCTGGACGCAATATAAACATTAATCCTACTGGATGACACCTGAAACTTACCATGATGTAAGTGTTTGATACAAATTGTCTGCTACATAATAAATCTGTTTTGCTAAGAGGCGCTTTTCTATTTTTCCTTAAGAGTCTTTAGGAAGTCAGACTCTCTGTTTATTTTATTTTCTGGGGTCAGAAAGGGCTACAAGGCATCTCGACGCACTATTGCCAGATGGCTCAGAACAGCCATAGGACAGGCATATTCCTTAGCGGGTAAAGAGGTCCCTACAGGAATAAAGGCACACTCCACCAGAGCTCTGGCAGCCTCTCGGGCAGAAAAGGCTGGAGCAACGCCAGAACAAATATGCAAGGCAGCAACTTGGTCCAGCTACGCTACCTTTGTTAAGCATTACAGAGTGGATCTGGTGTCGGCAGGTGAGCAAGCCTTTGGGCGAAAGTTTTTGCAAGCTGTAGTCCCACCCTAGTTGGTAAGTGCTCGTCTATCCTCTCATTGTGGCTGTCCTGAAAGACGAATAGGGAAAATTAGAGTTACGCTTACCGGTAACGTCTTTTCCAGTAGTCTTTCAGGACAGCCCTAGTACCCACCCTAAAATTGGGGGGGTCTTACTAAAGACCGGAACACAGCATGATCGAGATAATAATATGCTATTAATGTGTTCTTGTGTCTTCCCAGCTGTCCGGAGGTGATCTCAGAAAAACTGAAGGCCGGCAGGGGAAGTGAGAATTTATGTATGCTGGCGCAGTGTTTCCTGTGGAAAGGGAGGAGCCTATGTCTCTCATTGTGGCTGTCCTGAAAGACTACTGGAAAAGACGTTACCGGTAAGTGTAACTCTAATTTTTTTGCTCAGAAGCGTTTTTTTCCTTCCGCCGGGCCAGCAGGTAAGCGGCCCCAGGGCGCCCGCTAAGGGACTAAAAAAGGTATCTCTGTTTCTCGCAAGCAAAACATGCCTGCGAGAAAATCTGTGGCGACATGGAGGTTTTTGCCCCCACCCGACTATGGGGTAGGGGGTCGCCCTTGTGAGCTTGCAGCTCGGTGGACTTCCCTACTTTCGACCAGTGGGTCTGTGAAGTGGTTTCATCTGGGTACAAGATGGAGTTTTTCTTCTCTTATCCACCAAAAAACAGATTTTTTTTCCTCCACCCTTCATCCCCTTCTGGCTTGCTGGGCTGCCTTGTTTGGGGCAGTGCAAGACCTGCTCATGCACAGAGGCTAGTACCTGTGCCGGCAAGGTTTTTTCAAGGAATCTACAATCTGTTTGTAGTCCCAGAGAAGGGAGGGGTCGGTCCGGTCCTGGATCTCAAGACCCTTAACAGCTTTGTGATAGCACAAAGGTTCAGGATGGCAGCTTGTCACTTTGTGGTCGCTGCACTACATCCGGGGGATTTTTTTGCTGCCATCCTTGGACATCAAGGACGCATTTTATTGCAACCCCCATATGCGTCAGGCATCGGAGGTTTCTGCGATTTGCAGTCTGGGATGAGCACTGCAAAATGGTGGCTCTCCATTTTTGGCCTGGTGTCGGCACCGGGAGTTTCTTCAGGGTGCTCTCCCCGATCCTGGCCTTGCGGAGGCAACAAGGGATCGCAATCATGGCCTGTTTGGTCGATCTCCATCTGAGGGCTGATCCACCTCAGAATTCGGGGTGGATGTGGCGATTGCCAGTCTGACTCTTCGGGAGTTTTGGTTGGGTACTGAACCCCCAGAAGTCTGTGTTGGTGCTGACTTCACGCCTGGAATACCGGGGTTCGATCTGGACTCCTCAAGGGCAAGAGTCCTTTTCTCCCTTTGCAAGTTGCAGACTCTTCAGGCTGCGGTACAGCGGTGGGCATCACGCTGGTGGTGGTCACTGTGCTTTTACATGCGTGTCCTGTTTTTTTCATGGTAGCCACATTCGAGGCGGTCCTGTGTGTTCAATTCCACACTCGAGTCTTGCAAAATGGAGATCCTGTCGACATGGGACACATCTCCATTGTCCCTGGATTGTCAAATCCGGGTGAGCCGGCTAGTCAGGGATTCCCTGATCCAGTGGCTGAGGTCTCCGGCTTTTCAGACCGGGAAGTCGTTTCCTTTTTTGTTGGATGACACAGGGTCGCTGGACGCAGGAAGAACCCTGCCTGCCAATCAGGGTGCTCCTTCAGGCGGTGCCCCTCCACTTGGTCATGGAGGCTGCGGGAACATCCAGTCAGGATCCAGTTGGACAACGCCACAGTGGTGGCATATGTCACCCATCGAGGGGGGACAAGTCGCTCGGCTGCTGCATGCTGTCGCTTACGTCCTGTGGGAGCGGGGCAAAGATGTGCTGGCTCTATCGCCCGCATACAGTCTGGGCGTAGACCTCTAGCAGGCGGACTCCCTGAGTCGGCAATTGCTGGGCCGTGGACTATAGTCTCTACACCCGGAGGTGTTTCGACTCCTCTACCGGAGATGGGGATCACCTGATGGGGATCTCCTGGCTTCTCGACCCAATCGGAAGGTTTTGAGGTTGTGGCCAGGATCGAAGATTCCTGGGAGGACGCGTCAAACGCGTTTGTGGTCCTGTGGGGACAGTCTCGGCTATGTATGCCTTCCTCCTGAAAATACTCTTCCTCATCTGCTCACAGAGTAGTGGCCGAGGGGATCCGAGTAGTCTACTTGTCCCAGATTGTTTCCGGTGTCCCTGGTACGCCGCTTTAGTTGCGACTGGTGGCGGATGTTCTTTGGTGGCTGCCAATGCGATAGGACCTTTTTTATCCCAAGGTCATACATTTCATCCTGCTTGCAGTCACTGGCCTTCACGACATGGCTGTTGACAGTCGGATACTAAGTGACCGTAGCCCGTCGGTTCGTTGCTTCCACCATGCTGAGGGCACGGAAGTCATCTTTTCGGATGAATTACCATCGCACTTGAAGGGCCTACATCTCTAGGTGTGGAGATAGAGTGGCTTTCACGTACATATTCGGCTTCCAGGATCCTGCTGTTTTTTTTGACAGCGTGGAATGGTTAAAAGACTTGCTTTTCGCTCCATTGAGGGGCGGATATCGGCCTTGCCTGGTTTCTTCCGCGACCCTTGGCGGCTCATTCACTGGTGGGTAAGTTTTTGTCCAAGGGGTTCCACGTGTGGCCCCTCCGGTTCAATCACTGCTGCCTTGTGGGATTGAATCTGGTACCCTGGGTGTTTTCAAAAACCACCTTACTCTTTCGTCCATGGACCGACACAGCTTCTCTATTGACAAAGTGGGTATTATCCGTTAATTAGGAGTGACTAGGCAGAAAACTTGTAAAAAGTGTTGCATCACACCTTCTACAGTACCGCCCAGGGGGCGGACCCTCTGGGTATATCCCCTCAGTCTGCATCTCACAGATCAGTTTTTTTCTGTCTAGCAAGGAGTAGGACATGGCTCCCTTCGGGCCCATTGGTCCGGGGGAAAAATATATTTTTTGCTACATTTTTTTGTTTCCTGCGATCTTCGATCAATTGCAGACTGGGTGACAGGCTGGATCCTCGATCCTTGTAGTCTCCCCAGTTTCGGCCATCGAGCGTGTGCCGACCCTAGCTACGCGCTGGGTTTTCCACTACATGCCCGTCGCTCCACGGGTGGCTGGTGAGCCTACGCTCCAGGGCCTGCATCGGACCGCTCAGCTTCGGCTGACCTTACGGCCGAGTCGCAGCAGCCTGTCCGGTGAGCGTCGCGCTCCAGGGCATACATATGATCGTCCCCCTGGGTCCAATCACAGCATGCCTGGCCAACAGTCACCTTCCGTGCGCGGACGATGATCTGTTTGGAATGTCTTCCAGCATAATACATGCAGGATAGGTAAGTAAACTCCCCTGCCTCGGCTGGGTGATTTGGCTGGACATTCCTGGAGAGACCAAGTAAGTGGTTGTGGCCCCTTTCTTCCCTCTCTCCCTGCCTTTCCCTCCTCCCTGGGCTTCTAGCTAAAGGTTTCTGGGTGCTGGGGGTCACCTAAGGGGTTCCACTGGAGCGGGGCTGCCTGTAACTAACATTTAAAAGAAATGTCATTTCTGCTTACCTGTATGTGCTTCCTCCTCCATGCTGTCGGCGGCCATTTTGCGGTGGTCCATGCCGGGTTCGGCCTCTAGTAACTGCCCGGTGGCCATCTTCCTGTGGTTTCGGCACCATTTTCTTGTAGTTCCACACCCACTGGCCTCTATCGACTGATCGGTGGCCATGTTTGAAATGATCCAGGCTGTATGTATATATTGCCGTTCGGCGGCCATCTTTTTGTGGTCTACGGCTGCTTTGGCCTCTATCTTCAGCTTGGGGCCATTTTCTTAGAGCCCACATTATCTTCCATACAGACGTTTTAGCTGCCATTTTGCGAGAGTCTCTGGCTTCTAGGGTGCTGAACACTGGCGCAAAAAATTCACACAGGAAGCGCTGATAAAAGAAGCAGACTGACAAAGCAGCAGTGGGACAGCATCACAGGCGCCGCACACGGCAGCATAGCAGTACCGGTCCAGGGTGGTGAGTCCTCTGAGTGACCCAGCATCTCTGCAGCGCAGGAGGGTGGCCTATTGATATCTTGCCTGGAGCCCTGTGGGTGTCAGCGTGTGGTCAGCATGGCATCTGAGCCAGATGTCTTCTAGCCTGAAACACCAGATTTAGCAGCTGGTGCCCC
This sequence comes from Rana muscosa, assembly GCA_029206835.1. Taxonomy (NCBI): domain Eukaryota; kingdom Metazoa; phylum Chordata; class Amphibia; order Anura; family Ranidae; genus Rana; species Rana muscosa. Next base: position 275,322,141 of record CM055127.1, on the reverse strand, counting down.
TGAGGTGTCTATGGACGGCAATCCTAGAAGCGTTTGCTGCCAGGGTGGAAGCAGCACACGGGAATACAGGGGGTAGTAAATGCCCCCCTCCCCTGCAATCTTCTGGGGATAATTCTGATGCAGAACCAGGTCCAGCTACGGCTCATGACCCAGATTCTGACGCATCAGAGACTGCAGACCGTGACCGATCGGGCAGGGAGGATGACTCCAAGTCCAGGTCAGTACGTGAGACGGCTTTGGTATCTGACCTTATTACTGCAGTGCGGGATACGCTAAAGTTGGAAAATACCTGCCCGCACTGCTAAGGTGTTCCCTTGTGTGTCTTATTTTGACAAACTCTTATACAAGGAATGGGAGAACCCACTGAGGGTCTTTACAGCCCCAAAGAGGTTTGCGGTACGGTACCCCTTTGAGGAGAGTTTTCTGAAGAAATGGACCTCTCCCCCTATAGTGGACCCTCCGGTGTCCAGACTTAATAGAGCTACCACTATTCCAGTAGAAGGGGCTCCTGTTTTCAAGGACCCTGTGGATAAGAAGGCTTAAGCACTCGCTCGCTACCTATGCTCAGTGGTAGGCTCGGCAGTACACCTGGCATTGGCGGGGGCCCTAGTGTCTCAGACACTTACCGAATGGGCAAAATTGCTACTCCAGGGGTAAAGGAGCGAGATGCTCCTCCTGATGAGATAACTTTGGCCGACCAGTTGGTCCAGGGCCTTAAGCTTGTCTGCGAGTCAGACATGGATACTATTTCCCTGCTGTCAAAAGCTTTGGTTTATGCAGTAGCAATCCGCCGCCTGATCTGGCTAAAGGGCTGGTCTGCGGACCAGACTTCCAAGAAAGCCCTGTTGGATCTGCCTTTTAAGGGCGACAGACTTTTTGGGGCTTCTCTGGAGGACATCATCAAGGATGCCACAGGAGGTAAAAGCACTTTTCTTCCCCAAACTAGCAAGGGTAAGGGGCCACGCCAAGGGCAAGGGCCCTCCTTTACTGCACGCAAGCGTTTTTTTCGTCCCCGTAGGGCGACAGGGAAAAGACCCCAGGCCGACAAGGCGCCTGCCCAAGGACAAAAGCGTCCTTGGTCCCACAGACACAACAAGCCTGCGGACAAATCTGCGTCCGCATGAAGGTCCGCCCCCACCCAGCTCTCGGGTGGGGGGACATCTTTGCAAATTCGCGACTCAGTGGACAGCTCTAGTCTCCAACAGGTGGGTTTGCAAAGTAATCTCTTCAGGCTACAAGATAGAATTTCTCTCTTGTCCACCGGACAGATTCGTCGCCTCCAATCTCCAGCTACTACCGACCCATCGGGAGGCCCTGTATGGGGCGGTCCAGGGTCTACTGGAACGCGGGGTAGTTATTCCAGAACAGGAACGGGGTCAGGTTTTTTACTCAAATCTGTTCATTGTGCCGAAGAAGGAGGGGGTTCGTCCAATCTTGGATCTCAGAGCCCTCAATTGCTTTGTGAAGGTACAAAGATTTCGGATGGAGTCGGTTCGATCTGTAGTCACGGCTCTCCATCCGGGGGACTTTCTGGCCTCCTTGGACATCAAGGATGCATACCTGCATGTCCCCATATACTCCAGACACCAGATGTTTCTGCGATTTGCTATCGGGAAGAGCCACTACCAGTTTGCGGCCCTCCCGTTTGGCCTTGCCTCAGCACCCAGGACGTTCACCAAGGTGCTTGCTCCGATTCTGGCACTTCTAAGACAGCAGGGTATCGCTATCATGGGCTACTTGGACGACCTTCTGCTGATGGCCCCTTCAAGCTCAGAATTAGAGGTAAGCTTGTCCATTACCTGTCAGACTCTTCAAGACTGTGGTTGGATACTAAACACACAAAAGTCAGTATTGGTGCCAACTCAACGCCTAGTGTACCTGGGGTTGATTCTGGATTCCTCAGAGGCAAAGGTATTCCTCCCTGTGGGGAAGTTGCAGACCCTCCGGGCTGCAGTACGGCAGCTGACTTCCAGGAATTGGTCGTCACTCCGTTTTTGCATGCGAGTGTTAGGCCTCATAGTAGCCTCCTTCGAGGCGGTCCCATATGCTCAATACCACACTCGAGTGTTACAGAAGGAAGTTCTGTCCAGATGGAACAGATGTCCATCATCTCTGGATTATCAAATCCGAGTGAGCCACCTAGTCAGGAGATCCCTGGTATGGTGGCTGACAGCACCGGCTCTAATGGCCTGGAAGTAATTTCTTCTGGTTTACTGGATAGTGATCACGACGGACGCCAGCCTTACAGGTTGGGGGGGAGTCTGGGGTGTTCAGTCGGCGCAAGGTCGCTGGACCCCAGAGGAAGCCCTCCTGCCGATCAATGTCCTGGAAATCCGGGCGATCAGGCTGTGCCTCTTCAAATGGTCTCAGAGGCTGCAAGGGCATCCAGTCAGGATCCAGTCAGACAACGCCACAGCAGTGGCATATGTCAATCATCAAGGAGGAACAAGAAGCTCAGCTGCAGCATCGGCGGTTGCTCGCATCCTGAAGTGGGCAGAGAAGAGCGTACCGGCACTGTCGGACGTGTACATTCCGGGTGTGGAAAACTGGCAGGCGGACTACCTGAGCCTCCAGATGCTGGACCAGGGAGAATGGTCCTTACACCCGGAGGTGTTCCAACTCCTCTGCCAAAGATGGGGCACACCAGACATAGATCTTCTGGCTTCCCGACTCAATCAGAAGGTATTAAGGTTTGTGGCCCGGTCAAGAGACCCATGGGCAGACGCAACGGACGCGTTGGTGGCATCGTGGGGTCAGTATCGGCTAGTCTATGCCTTACCTCCCTTAAGGCTTCTTCCTCTTCTGCTCCGCAGAGTGGAGGCAGAGGGAATTCCAATGATCCTAATCACTCCAGATTGGCCTCAGCATCCTTGGTACGCTGATCTAGTACGTCTGGTAGCAGACGTCCCCTGGCACCTACCACTACGGAAGGACCTGCTATCGCAAGGTCCCATACTCCATCCTGCTTTACGGCCACTGGCTTTAACGGCATGGCTGTTGAGAACCAGGTACTGAGAGACCGGGGCCTGTCAGATTCAGTAATCTCTACTATGAGAAGTGCTCGGAAACCATCCTCTAGGAAGGTTTATCACCGCACTTGGAAGGCCTACATCTCCATGTGTGAGGAAATGAAATGGCATCCGCGTACTTATTTTGGTTTCCAGAATCCTGATGTTTTTACAGCATGGGGTGGACCAAAGGCTTTCCTTAAGTACGATTAAGGGACCGATATCTGCCCTGGCTGTCTTTTTTCAGCGACCCCTGACGGCTCACTCTCTCGTGAGTACATTTGTGCAGGGGGTTTGACATGTGGCCCCTCCGGTCAGTCCCCCGCTACCTCCGTGGGACTTGAACCCAGAAGGCACCGTTTGAGAATATTAGAGATATTCCCCTGTTGACACTTTCTCTTTTTGGTGGCTGTTACGTCAGTTAGACGAGTCTCTGAGCTGGCAGCCTTGTCCTGCAAGGCTCCCTATTTGATTTTCCACAAGGATAAGGTGGTGCTGCGGCCGCAGCCTTCCTTTCTTCCGAAGGTCGTTTTGGCTTTTCATCTCAACTAAGACATTGTACTTCCATCCTTATGTCCTCATCCGTCGAATCCTAAGGAGTCGGCGTTTCATTCCTTGGACATTGTCCGAGCTTTGAGAGTATACTTATCTGCTACTTCCCTGTTCCGGAAGTCAGACCCACTGTTTGTTTCGGTGGCTGGTCCCAAGAAGGGCCAAGCAGTCTCGTCGGCCACCAACTCTAGGTGGATCCGACAGATAGTAATCCAGGCTTACGCCTTAAAGGGTCAAGCGCCCCCCTTTCCGGTCACGGCGCATTCGACCAGGGCAATAGCTGCCTCTTGGGCTTTCCGACATCAAGCGTCTGTTTCCCAATTATGTAAAGCGGCGACTTGGTCATCCGCTCACACTTTCACAAAATTCTACAAAGTTGATGTAGGTGCATCTTCGGATGCCTCTTTTGGCCGCAAGGTTTTGCAAGCGGCTGTTTAGAGTTGCAACTCCTCCGTTGGAGTGCTGTTTTGTGTTTGGGGTGAAGTTTATTTTTATGCTGTTACCACCCCTCGTTTTTTATCTGACACTGCTTTGGGACGTCCCACTTTGTCAATAGAGAAGCTGTGTCAGTCCATGGACGAAAGAGTAAATAGGATTTTTTACTCACCGTAAAGTCCATGGACCGACACAGCACCCACCCCTCCTTTTAAGTTTGTACTGCTTTTTGACGAACTGATCTGCGAGATGCAGACTGAGGGGATATACCCAGAGGGTCCGCCCCCTGGGCGGTACTGTAGAAGGTGTGATGCAACACTTTTTACAAGTTTTCTGCCTAGTCACTCCTAATTAACGGATAATACCCACTTTGTCAATAGAGAAGCTGTGTCGGTCCATGGACTCAGAGAAAAGGATTTTACGGTGAGTAAAAGATCCTATTTTTTTAAAGTCCATAGAGAGATTCCCCTGTTGGCACTCTCTTGGTAAGAAGTTTTCGGTTGGATGTTACCTCTACCAGGGGGTTTTTGAGTTGGCGGCCTTGTCCTTGCAAGTCTCCCTACTTACTCATCCTAAGGGATAAGGCGGTGCTGCGTCCGCAGCCTTGTCTCTACCTGAGGTTTGTTTCGGCTTTTTTATCAATATGTGGACATTGTGCTTCATCCTTCTGTCCTCGGCCGTCTCATTCCAAGAGATTGCTTTCTTTCCTTGGGCTTGGTACAAGCTCTGCGGTTGTACCTGTCTACTACGACTCAGTTTTCGGAGGTCAGACTCACTGTTTGTGTCTGTGACTGGCCCATAGTAAGGCCTGGCGGTCTCGTCGGCCACCATGTCTCGGTGGATCAGACAGATTGTAATTCAGGCTATGCCCTTAAAGGGCGGGCGCCTCCCTTTCCTGTCACGGCGCATTCGACCAGGGCAATAGGTGCCCCCTGGTTTTTCCGACGCAAGCGTCGGTCTCACAGGTGTGTAAGGCGGCGACCTGGTCATCCGTTCACACTTTCACTAAGTTTTACTAGGTTGACCAGCGTGCGTCTGCGGATGCCATGCTTCGGCCGCAAAGTTTTGCAAGTGGCTGTTTAAGGTTGCAACTCCTCCGTTGAGGAGCTTTGTTTGTTGTGAAGTTGGTTTGATTGCTGTTCCCACCCCTCGTTTTTGACACTGCTTGAGGACATCCCTAATGTCAAGAATAAGATGCTGTGTCCGTCCATGAACTAAAGAGAAGATGGGATTTCTCTTGCGTTCACTGACGGACACAGCTCCTTTACTTTAGACCATCGGGTTGTTACGCCACCTTCAGGAGAGGACTAGGCAAAACATGTACAAAAAAACAGAACTTTCTAGTTCCGCCCAAGGGGCAGCCCCTTCAATAACAACCCCCCAGTCTGCACCTTGCAGCCTCAGTTTTTTTTCTGCCTAGTGAAGGAGAAGGACCTAGGAACCCTGCGGGCCCATCGGTCCGTTGATTTTTTTTCTGCAGAAGTTTGCCTTTTGCGCAATATTAGGATCCTGGGATCTGCTATCACCAGCCGGCTGGGTGACAGGCTGGATAACCTTATCCTGTAGTCTCCCCAGCCTGGCCAGCGATCGTGTGCAGACCAGAGCTCCGCGCTGGGTCGGCCACGACATGCCCCTCAGGCTCCAGGGGCGGCCGGTGAGCGTAATGCTCCAGGGCACACATATGACCGGGCTACTGATGTCTGCGTCACAGTGTTCCGGGCCAGCAGCCACCCCGTACTGATCGGAGAGTGGGTCTGTGATGGAATGTCCCCAGCTCGTCCGGAATGGTAAGTACAGCTCTCCCTGTCCCAGTGGGGCTGAGCAGCTGGGCATTCCCTGGGAGGTCCCTCTCCTCCCTCTCTTCTCTCCCTGTCCCTATCTCCCCCCCCCCCCGTGGGGGATGCTGCATGGGCTGCTACTCGGTGTGTGTGCCACATGGACAGGGGTCCCCCGGGGGGGGCTCTCACCTTGGGTGGGGGGCTGCGCTGGGTGGCTGTGCCCTGGGTGTCTGTTGTCTCTCCCTTGGGTGTCTGGAGGGCTTCTATGCTGATCTCTGCCTGTTTTCACTGTGTCTTTCCCTGCATACAGTTGTTTGTCGGCCATCTTTGGTGTGCCCAGGGAGAAGCATAGTCAGGAACCATTTTCTTGTAGTTCGGCGGCCATTTTACCTGTGATTATGTCCTTTATACTGGACGCTCGGCGGCCATCTTGTTGTAGCCTGGCGCGTTTTTTATGCTCAGCGCTGATCCAGGAGGCTCAGAACGGCACGGTTTCCTCTCACAGACACCTGGGAGCTGACACAGGACACAGGCACACCTAGCTGGACGGCGCAGAACTCGGTCAGGGTGGCGAGTCCTGCGGTGGGGGCCCCTCAGCCTGCAGCAGTTAGGAGGGGTGGGGCCATTCACTGTCCTAAGTCCCCAACAGGCGGCAGACAGGGTGGGTCAGCATGGCTTCAGAACCTAGTGTTTCTTCCCCCGAAATTCAGGCAATTGCAACCGGTTCGCCTGCAGACAGTGCGGTGCCTATGGACGCTTTGTCGGCGGTCCTTAACTCGTTTGTTGCCGAGATGGAGGCGGTGCGTTGGCGCAAATGTGGTAAAAAGTGGCCTCCGCCCCCCCCCCCCCGTCCGGGGAGAGCTCTGACGCAGACTCGGGCCCCGCTGAGGCTGGTGACCCCTGCTCTGTTTCAGATTACGCTGACCAGGACCGATCGGACAGCGCTAGTTGGAGCACTTATGACAGCTGTGCGTGATACCCTGAAGATTCAGGATATGGCAGATTCCTCTGCTGAAGTAGTGGTCCCTTCTGGGTCCCGTAAGCCAGCCCGTACACCTAAGGTGTTTACGTATCTGACTTATTTCGATAAGTTCATATACAAGGAATGGGGGCGTCCGCAACGGACCTTTTCGGTCCCAAAATATATGGCGGTGCGTTGCCCCTTTTGAGGAGAGCCTTTTTAAGAAATGGTCAGCTCCTCCGGTCGTGGACCCCCTGTATGCAGGTTAAATAAGGTAACCACGATCCCGGTAGAGGGGACTCCAGCCTTTAAGGACCCCACGGACAGGAAGGCCGAGGCAGTAGCCGTTCCTTATTTACGGTTGTGGGGTCAGCGATGCAACCAGTACTGGCCTCCTTGCTTGTGTCACAGACACTGACCGAGTGGGCAAAACTTTTGCACCGCGAATTGGGGGAACAGGCTTCTCCTGACTGCGTGGAACTAGCAGACCAGTTAGTACAAGGCCTTAAGCACGTTTGTGAAGCGGCCCTGGATACCCTCCCTCTGTTATCCAGGGCTTTGGTGTCAGCAGTGGTGCTGAGGCGCCTGATTTGGCAAAAATGCTGGTATGCAGACCAGGCATCTAAAAAAGCATTGACGGATCTACCCTTCCTTGGCGAACGGCTCTTTGGAGCCTCATTGGATGACATCATTAAGGATGCCACCGGTGGGAAGAGTACCTTACTCCCGCAGACCAGGAAGACTAAGGAGCCACGCTGTAGGCAAGGGCCCTCTTTTTCCGCTCACACGTCCCCAGCCCGACAGGACGACCTCTGAGGGACAAAAGCGTCCCTGGAACCGCAAGCCTGCGAGCAAAAGCGCTACCGCATGAAGGTTTGCCCCCGCCCGCCACACGGGTGGGGGTAGCTTTCGGGAGTTTGCAGCCCGGTTGGTCTCTCGGCTGTCCGACCAATGGGTCTGCAAACTGATTTCCTCTGGCTACAAGATAGAGTTCTTCTCTTGGCCACCAAACAGATTCTTTCCCTCCAGCATACCCGCGCTCCCGGCTCGCCAGGAGGCCCTCCTGGGGGCGGTAAGGGACTTGCTGAGTCACGGGGTGATAGTACCTGTTCCGGAGCCGGAAAAATTCCAGGGGTTGTACTCCAATCTGTTTGGACACACCCCTTCCTTTTTGGGAACTACAATCTTGGACCTAAAAGCCCTCAATTGCTTTGTGAAAGTACAGAGGTTCCGAATGGAATCAGATCGCTCGGAAGTCGCTGCACTCCATCAAGGGGACTTCCTGGCGTCCTTGGACATCCAGGATGCGTACCTGCACATACCCATATGCCCTTGGCATCGGAAGTTTCTGCTATTTTGCAGTTGGGGATGCCCACTACCAGTTCGTGGCTCTCCCTTTTGTCTTGGCATCAGCCCCCCGAGTCTTTACCAAGGTATTTTGAATTATAACTAGAAGGTTGAGACTTTTACGTGAGGCCAGCTAGATGTACCTCCATCCCCGATAGGTTGATATAGAAGAACTAAATTTTGGGACTTTAAATTGAAGTGTGCAGCCAGGAAAATAACATTGCATGATACTATAATCTGGTGGTGGAGCCATCTATAGTGCCATATAGTAAATGCATAGACATGTAGTAACCATCATAGTAAAGTAAAAAACTTTTATTCAATGACATGATACATAGTAATAAATTAACAGAATAGCATAATGACACACTGATAGCATATTGGCCTAGAGCCACAGTAATGCGCTACAGCAACGAAACGCATCAAGCTAATAGATGCCTTCCCTGCTGTTCTTTTTATTCAAGATACCATGATTACGGTTCACTGGAATATACCTATATATTACTTACTGTGGGAATACGTTGCAACTAGTCTGGTGTGTCATCATTATGTCATTACTGTGGCTCTAGGCCAATATGCTATCAGTGTGTCATTATGCTATTCTGTTAATTTATTACTATATCGTGTCATTGAATAAATGTTTTTTACTTTACTATGATGGTTACTACATGTCTATGCATTTACTATATGGCACTATAGATGGCTCCACCACCAGACAGCATTATAGTATCATGCAATGTTATTTTCCTGGCTGCACACTTCAATTCAAAGTCCCAAAATTGAGTTCTTCTATATTTACCAAGGTATTGGCTCCAGTTCTGGCTTTGTTGCGACAACGCGGGATCGCGATCATAGGCTACCCAGACGATCTCCTCCTGAGAGCATCTTCCGCCTCAGAATTAAAGGAGGATGTGGCGATCACCATGCAGACCCTGCAGGATTTTGGGTGGCTATTGAACCTAAAAAAGTCGGTACTCTTACCGACTCAGCGTTTGGAGTACCTGGGCTTACTGCTCGACTCCGTGGAAGCGAGAGTGTTTCTCCCTCCGGACAAGCTACAGACTCTCAGAGCCGCAGTAAACCTGTTGGTGAACCGCAGGTGGTCGTCCTTACGCTTCTGCATGTGAGTCCTGGGGCTCCTGGTGGCCTCCTTCGAGGCAGTAGCGTATGCTCAGTTTCACACCAGAGTCTTGCAGAAGGAGATCTTGACAAAATGGGACAAATCTCCGTTATCCCTGGATCGGCGGATTCAGGTGAGCCGGTCGGTCAAGGACTCCCTGCTCTGGTGGCTGAGATCCCCGGCACTTCGGTCCGGAAAGTCGTTCCTACCTCTACATTGGACAGTGATCACTACGGACGCCAGCCTGTCCGGCTGGGGTGGAGTACTGGGAGTACAGTCATCCCAGGGCCTCTGGTCGGAGGAGGAATCCAAGTTGCCGATCAATGTGCTCGATCTACGTGCGATCAGGCTATGCCTCTCCACATGGTCAATGAGACTTCGAGGACGTCCGATCAGGATCCAGTCCAACAACGCCACGGCAGTGGCATATGTCAATCATCAAGGAGGAACGAGAAGCTCAGCCGCCGCACGGGAGGTCGCTCACATCCTTCAGTGGGCAGAGCGATATGTACCGGCCCTGACGGCCATTTACATCCCAGGAGTGGAGAACTGGCAGGTGGACTACCTAAGTCGCCAGGAGAATGTGCGCTGCATCCAGATGTGTTCAGGCTACTGTGCCTGCGGTGGGGCACACCAGACGTGGATCTCCTGGCTTCCCGTCTCAATCGGAAGGTGCCGAGGTTCGTGTCCAGGACAAGTGATCCTTGGGCAGACGTGTCAGACGCGCTGGTGGCTCCGTAGGGTCAGTACCAACTGATCTATGCTTTTCCTCCGCTCAAGCTACTACCATGTCTGCTCCGCAGAGTGGAGGCCGAGGGGATTCCAGTCATTCTGATTGCCCCAGATTGGCCTCAGCGTCCCTGGTACGCAGACCTAGTGCGCCTGGTGGCGGACGTCCCCTGGCGTCTGCCGTTACGAGAGGACCTTTTGTCTCGAGGTCCGATTCCCCATCCTGCTTTACCATCGCTGGGTTTAACGGCATGGCTGTTGAGAGCCAGGTGCTAAGGAACCGGGGCCTATCGGACTCGGTGATTTCAACTATGTTGAGAGCTCGGAAATCTTTGTCTCGGAAGATATATCATCGTACCTGGAAGGCCTACATCGCTATGTGTGAGGAGAAAGGCTGGCGTCCGCGCTCCTATTCCGTATCTAAGGTCTTGCTGTCTCTGCAGCGAGGAGTTGACCAGAAATTGGCTTTAAGCACCATTAAAGGACAAATATCAGCCTTGGCTTTCTTTTTTCAGCGACCCCTGGCGTCTTACTCTCTGGTGAGCACCTTTGTTCAAGGGGTTCGGCATGTAGTTCCTCCGGTGCGTCCACCGTTACCCCCGTGGGATCTGAACCTGGTGTCGGCGCTTCAGAAGCCGCCGTTTGAGAATATCAGAGAGATTCCCTTGTTGACTCTTTCCCAGAAAGTTGTTTTTCTTGTGGCCATTACATCGGCCAGGAGGGTGTCGGAACTGGCGGCTTTGTCTTGCAAGTCGCCTTATCTGGTTATCCATAAGGAGTGTTGCGTCCGCAAACTTCTTTTCTGCCGAAGGTGGTTTCGGCGTTCCACATCAATGAAGACATTGTATTACCGTCTCTGTGCCCTAGACCGACACATCCCAAGGAGGTAGCCCTCCATTCCCTGGACGTGATCTGAGCTTTAAGGGTATATTTGTCTGCCACGGCTCCCTTTCGAAAGTCAGACTCTGTTTGTTTCGGTAGCTGGTCCGAAAAAAGGCATGGCGGTCTCGTCGGCGACCATTTCCAGGTGGATCAGACAGATTGTGATTCAGGCCTATGCCTTGAAGGGGCAGGTGCCCCCCTTACCGGTCATGGCCATTCCACCAGGGCAATTGGAACCTCTTGGGCTTTCCGACATCAAGCGTCTGTCGCTCAAGTGTGTAAAGCGGCGACTTGGTCGTCTGTTAATACTTTTACAAAATTCTAGAAAGTAGATGTCAGTGCATCGGCTGATGCCTGTTTTGGCTGCAAAGTTTTGCAGGCAGCTGTGAAATTTGCAATTGCACTTGATTTTTGGCAAGAACCACAGTTACTTTTCAGTCAATGCACTGTTGCATTGTTACCGCAAGTTCTGAGGCGGTTAGATAAGGTGTTGTCTCCCCTGTTAGGGAGCACTTCTGTTTTTGTGGGTGAAGTTTTTTATGCTGTTTCCCACCCCTCGTTTTGACACTGCTTGGGGACGTCCCGATGGTCTAACTCTAAAGTAAAGGAGCTGTGTCAGTCAGTGAACGTAAGAGAAAAAGGGATTTTTGTACTCACTGTAAAATCCTTTTCTCTTTAGTTCACTGACTGACACAGCACCCACCCCTCCTATTTTTTTACGTTATACTGCTTGTTGATGTACTGAGGCTGCAAGGTGCAGGCTGGGGGGTTGTTACTGAAGGTACCGCCCCTTGGGCGAAACTAGAAAGTTCTGTTTTTTTGTACATGTTAACATGTGTTGCCTAGTCCTCTCCTGAAGGTGGCGTAACAACCCGATTGTCTAAAGTAAAAAAGCTGTGTCAGTCAGTGAACTACAGAGAAAAGGATTTTACGGTGAGTACAAAAATCCTATTTTTTGTACTCGCCGTAAAATCCTTTTCTCTGCGTTCATGGACGGACACATCACCCTCCCCTCCTTTTTTATATGTTTGTACTGCTTTTTGACGAACTGAGCTGCATGATGCAGGGAGAGGGATTGTACCTAGTGGGACCGCCCCAGGGCGGTACTGTACAGGTTTGATGTATGTTTAACACTTAACATGCTTTTCTGCCTAGTCCTCTCCTGATAGAAGGCTAATACCCTAATGTCAAGAATAAGATGCTGTGTACGTCCATGAACTCGGAGAAAAGGATTTTACGGTGAGTACAAAAATCAAATTTTTTTGTTTGTTTGAAATGTTGAATATAGTCGCACGCTGCTTTTGGAACAAGGAAGTAGTAGTCATTACCTATATTACACAGCTGGTGGTGTGGTTGTGGAAAGTGATTACTCTGCGATTTATTCTCTGCATTCTGTTACACATTTTTAATGTAGGGGAAATTTATTGCAATGCATGCCTAGGAAAGTTTTTGCTGCTCCATTCTTCTGCACTCTGTGTCAGAGTTTGCATAGGGTTTATGGAATCGCCTTTTCTTTCCCTGACAGTATTGTGGCTTGACTGTTGGCACTTGGGCCCAGGCACCTCATCCTTGGAGGGGGTCACATGTGTCCATTTCAGGAAGTGCTGGGTATTTTGTGCCAGCTCTATTGGAGTGGCAGAGGAATGCAGAAAAATTGAGTATAAGTGTGTCCAGGGTGTGGACTTTTGAAGTGGCAGTCCCCCAACATTTTACATGACACAATACAGTTGGTGCAAGTGTAATTTTTTACCAGGTTATCTTTTAAACCACTTCCTGTCCATAGGACGTACCTGAACCTCTTTGGTTGGGAAGGGTGCTATCTGTCATCGCTGCAGTGATGACCAAGATATTCTTTAGGGCCAGCGATTTTGCCCAAAATAGAAGTAATCTGAGTGACTGAATTTCTTTTATAGGCGATGGATAAGGGTTGCCACCCCTGCTGCCATTTTCCTGAGAAATGGTGGGATGAATGAATGCTTTTCCTCCCACTGTGTGATATCAGAAATCAAAAGCGATGAGGATTTCGTCACTTCAGGTTTTTATCTGTTGTTTACCGGCCATTGCCGCCTTGGGAAAACTTCAGATCGAACCAATCTACGTTCAGTTTCGAAGGTTTCAAGCGCAGAAGAGATGTCTGTGGTCTAATAGACCCCAGATGTCTCAGTAAAGAGGACCTGTCACTGCTTGTTTTCACAAGAGATGTTTACTAATGTGTTGTACAGTTGGGTAAGAAAACTCTGGAGCCATTGCTTAGCAATTTTTGCATACCTGTTCACATGTTGAGTGTAATATACGATGAATACAGTAAGCTTTCTTTTGGTGGTATTTGATCACCTCGGCGGTTTTTATTTTTTGCGCTATAAACAAAAAAGAGTGACAATTTTGAAAAAAAAAGACGACATGCGCACCCGGCTGTGAAGCTGCAAGCTGTCACAGCCGGATGCCCACAGTAGTATTGCCAGCACCGTGGACAGGCGGGGGAGAGAATGGAGGGTTTGGGTGGCCACTTCGCTGAATTGTGGGACAGGTGAGTGTCTTATTATTAAAAGTCAGAAGATGCACTTTTTTTTTGTAGCTGCTGACTTTTAATAAACAAAAAATTTACTGGAACTCTGCTTTGAATTAAAAATAACCTCACTCCCTTAAAAAGTGCACTAATACAGGGTACAGGCATTCACACACACGGCTACTGGGAGGTCAGGAGGGATTAGAATCCACAGCTGACAAACAGCCCTGTGAAGTTCCCTGTACTGTCTCTGTGCTGACAGTTCCCTGGCTTCCCCGTTTGTACCTTCCAGCACACTAGGTGTTAACAAAGTGGAATGTGCAAACGGGGGAAGTCAGGGAACTGGCAGCACAGAGCGTGTACGAGGTGTAAGTAGAGTACAAACACATTTGTACTCTACTTACTGCTGTTATCCATTAAGTGCTTCATTCCCCATTTCTCAGCCTGTGTACAGTGTACATTCCGCTCATGTGACTGCCCGGCCCGCCTCTCTCCTCTCACGTCTCTCCTGACATCAGCGAGGAGTTCTCAGATGGGAACTCCCGCTGACGTCAGGAGAGACGTGAGGAGAGAAGCGGGGCCGGGCAGTCACAAGAGCGGAATGTACACAGACTGAGAAATGAGGTATGAAGCTCCGTGTTTTTTAAAAAGCACATACAGCGGGGCACTTAATGGATTATAACTCAGGATTTCTCCCGGATGGGCGGGGCAAATCAATGGGCAGTGCTTGCAAAGCGGCGCATTGCAGGCACTTTTGACCCTTCATTGGGCCGCTAGCGGTGGGTTAAAAGCGCTGCAAAAACTACGCCCCGGCGCTGGCAGTGTGAAAAGGCTCTTAGTCCCCACCATATCCTAATCACATCCCCACTGGCAGGGACATGGACTGAGCCATATTCAGTTCTTAGACTCATTTATTCAGTCCACCATATACTTGTGTCAGTGATTTTTTTTAATTTTATTTCTTCTCTATTCATAATATCTGGTTCAATGTACTCCACAAATTTGCTGCAATATCTTCCCGTGCAATCGTGCAAATCTCGTCACTGACACACAAATATCCTCACCTTCTGTGTATGACCTAAATGTATTGGGTCCAATGCACCTTCCTCTTTAAACTAGGGTCAGTGAAGCCGCAACTAGCCTCAAGTTATTTCAGTCCACAAATCTGGTGCACTTCCGGTAACCACTTTCCGACCAGCGTTGTACCCGTACGTCACTGGACTTCAAGTGGTTATACCGGGATGATGCCTGCAGCTGTACCTTCGGGAGTGCCGGTATAGGCGTATGAGTGGGCTTCCTCCGCACAATTTGACGATGTCCTCATCGGCTGGTGAGCTTTCATTGACGTCCAGGAAGTTGGTTGGCCAGGCTTTATAACTGACAGCCTAGGGAGATGCCAGTTACAGCCAATGCCAGTGCAAAAGGCATTACATGCTTGCCCAGGCACACATCGGGGGTTACTGACCCCTGTCTAAAGAATTGTAGGGGCAACACAATTGTATGGTGTAACATGCTCCACTAAAAAAAAAGTGCGCTTGTGCCAGAGAACCCCAAAGAGCTGTAGAAACAAGAGGTAAGCAGACAAGTGAGACCTATATTCACTCGGCTACTACATGTGAATAATTGCATGCAACCACCAAATGTGAAAGGATAGCATGGACATTTTAAAGCTGTGTAGAGGATGATGCATATGTTTATGAAGGGTTGGGACATTTGTGCAGGAAGTAGTGACTGCAGTGAAGAAGACATTGTCAGGGTTTTATAAAAATAAAAAAAATCACTTCTGCATAGGAGCATATTGTCCTCTACATTGTCACTACTATCGCCTTTTCCTAGATTCCATTGGTAAGATGTCCTAACTTTTTAAATAAACTTGAGCCATGCCTTGAAGCCCACTGGCTCCAAGCATCATCTTAAAGTGGTTGTAAACCCACTCTTGCAACTTGCACCTACAGGTAAGCCTAGATTGAGGCTTACCTGTAGGTTTTTGCAATATCTCCTAAACCTACAAGGTTTAGGAGATATTTGCCAAAAAGAGTACACCGATGTGTACGGCGCAGGCGCACTGTAAATGCCGGTTTTATGAATGATAACGCCGGCTTTTACGGCCAATCACAGCATGCGCTGAGTGATGTCATTGCCGCTCCAGCCAATCACAGCGCCGGAGTGGCGATACCTGGAAGTAACCTCTGGGAGAGATGGCTGCGGCTCGAGGGGGAGACTAGGACGGATTCGGGGGCTTCGATCTAAGGTAAGTAATGCATAATGAGCTAGTATGCTAGTCATACTAGCTCATTATGCCTTTGTCTTGCAGGTTTTTTTTTTTTTTTTTTTTTTAAATGGGTTTACAACCACTTTAAGCGCATGATGAGGACAGGCACACCACAGCTCCAGCTGCTACTCTGCTTTATTTGGTGTATTTATATTTAGAATTGGTTTGTAATAAAATGTGTTAAAACCTAACTTGTTTTTCATTTTGTTTTAGTTGATGGATCGAGTAGAAGGGCAAAGATTGCTTGCAACATTTACAAAGTTCCTCCTGGTAATCAAATGGTTGTCATGAGTCACATATGCAGACAAACATTGGCAAAAAGTTCTGAAACACTGGTCAATGCACGTGTAAAAATTGTTAACTGCAATGAATCCTATATATATCTGTTATCTCCTTTAAGGTGAGCTTGTTATACATAGTTTTAATTGGTAATATTTTAGTAGAAGACATTCTGTACATATATTGTATTAAAATACTAAATATCTTCAATCACATTGATGAAATATTTTAGCATTAATACCAAATAACAAGCTTGTCTTTTTTAGTAGCAGTAAATTTTTTGAACATTTATTGTGTTCGTTACAAGAATATCTTCCTTTCTCTTTTCGTCCGTGGACGGACACAGCTCCTTAAATCTTGACATGTGGGTTATGTTCCCGTTCATAGGAGAGGACTAGGCAGAACATGTTGGTTATCTTAAAACATGTAACTTTAACAGAGTTAAATAGCCCCGCCCAGGGGGCGGTCCCTCCTTACATAACCCTCCACCCTGCAGTCAGCAGCCTCAGTTTTTTTCTGCCTAGTAGAGGAGAAGGACGTGGCTCCCTTTGGGCCCAGAGTCCTGAAGACATTTTTAATTTTTATTTATTTTATTTTTGGATTCTTCTATCAACTGCTGGCTGGGCATGTCAGGCTGGATATTATAGATCCTTGTAGTCTTCCCAGTCCGGCCATCGAGCGTGCCAGTCCTTAGCTACGCACTGGTTCTGCCACCACATACCCCATGGCTCCAGGGGTGGCCGGTGAGCTTATGCTCCGGGGTCCACGTATGACTGGGCTGCTTGTTGTCTCACTCACAGTGGACTGGGGCGACAGCTACTCCGTACCATCGGTTGTGGGTCTGTCAGGAACGCGCCAGCATGTCCTCGCAAGGACGGGTAAGTACGGTTCCTCCTGCCTCGGCAAGATGGGACAGCTGGGCATTCCCGGGATTTAGGGGTTCTCCTGTCCTCCCTTTCCCTGCTCTCTGTCGCCCTTTCCCCTCCTGCCCTAGGGCCGCTGCGACCGGGGTGTACCTGTGGGGTGGCTCCGGGTCCCTGTGGGGGACTGCGGGGCGCCGGGGTCCACTTTCTGTGAGGGGGGGGGTTTGTCTTCTGGGAAGTCTCTGCACGGCCTTCTCATCCACATCCCAGGGCTAGGGTGCCATTTTTTGCTGCACTGCCGCCATTTTTAGTGTGCCTGCTTTCTCTATTAAAACTTCCAT
Source organism: Rana muscosa (assembly GCA_029206835.1). NCBI lineage: Eukaryota > Metazoa > Chordata > Amphibia > Anura > Ranidae > Rana > Rana muscosa. Next base: position 275,305,068 of record CM055127.1, on the reverse strand, counting down.
TGGTGGCCATTTTGTCATGGCCGCGCTGTGGCGCAGGTCGGTATTGCGGGCGGCCATTTCTTGTGGTCCACGCCCTTTTTATCTGAGGCGTCTGGTGGCCATTTTGGATTGGGTTTTGGTCTCTAGCACTGGCTTTCTGTACGGCGCACAGCTCATTCTCCTCAGTTTTCTTCCTCACACACACGCTGTGTATACAAGGAAGGCGGGCAGCGGTGCAGAGCGGTCTCCCTCTGGGTGGTGAGTCCCCTGGGTTACCCCCCCGGTCAGTGCAGCAAGGAATGGTGACTTTTTAAGTGTTTTTCACTTGGTCCCTGAGGGCTGTCAGTGGGTGTTAATGGAGTCAGTATCTGCCCTTTCTTCCCCTAAATTGCCAGAGGCCGCTAACGGTGCCCCTGCACCTGCGGTTCCCATGCATACGCTGTCGGCAGTCCTGGAATCATTTGTTGCCAGGGTAGAAGCGGCGTGCGGGCGTAAGGGGGGTAAAAAAGCGCCCCCTTCCCCGCCATCTTCTGGGGAGTGCAAGATAGGGCACTTGTTAGTGCACTTCTTGATGCTGTGAGGGACACTCTCAGGCTGGTATATGCAGCTGGGACTTCCGCAGAGGAGTCTGTCTCCTTTGGGTCACACAAATCTAACCATTTTGTGACAGTTTTTCCCTATGTTACTTTCTTTGATAAGTTCATAGATAAGGAATGGGAATGACCGCAGAGGTCTTTTGTGGTCCCTCAGCGCATGGTGGTCCGTTATCCTTTTTAGGGAGAGCCTTTTAAAAAAAAAAGAATGAGCCTCTCCTCCGGTCGTGGACACCCGGGGTCTTGGCTAAATAAGGTAACCACTCTCCTGGTAGAGGGGACCCCTGCCTTTAAAGGCCCTAATGATAGGAGGTCTGGAACGGTGACCCGCTTCATATTCGTCATGCTGGGGTCAGGGTTGCGACATTTATTAGCTGCAGCTTTTGGTGTCTCAGACACCCCCTGAATGGGCAATATTTTGCAATAGACAGTAGGGGAGCATCAGCTTCCTCCAGAGTGCGTAAGGCTGGCTGACCAATGGTCCAGGGCCTTGTGTGTGTCTGTGATGCCACTCTGGATACGGCCCCCTGGATTTCCAGAGCCTCTGTATCTGCGGTGGTACTGCGCCACCTGTGAAATGCTGGTCCGCTGACCAAGCATCCAAAAAAGCTCTGGCAGATTTGCCCTTCAAGGTGGTAGGCCTTTTTGTACCTCGCTGGATGACATTATTAAAGATGTCACTGGTGGTAAGAGCACACTTCTCCCACTGTCCTCGAGGTGGTTGCTTCGGGGTACAAGATAGTTTCTTTCTTGTCCGCCATACAGATTATTTCCCTCGAATCTTCCTCTCCTTCCGGCTCGTGGGTCTGCTTGATAGGAGCAGTACGAGACTTGCTCAGGTGCGGAGGTGTCCATCCAATATTGGACCTCATAGTCCTCAATGCCTTTGTGAGGGTGCGAAATGATCCGGGGGATTTTCTGGCGTCCCTGGACATCAAGGACGCCTTCTGCGACAGGCTTCAGAGGTTATCTGCGCTTTGCGATCAGCGAGAACCACTATCAATTTGTGGCTCTTCCCTTTGGCCTAGCGTCAGCACCAAGAGTTTTCACCAAGGTGCTCGCCTCGATTCCTAGCTTTGCTGAGACAGCAAGGCATTGCTGTCGTAGGTTGCTTAGACGATCGTCTTCTGAGAGCTGCTTCCAGCCCAGTATTAGAGGAGGATGTGTCTATAGCCAGTCAGACTCTCCAAGAATTTGGATGGATACTGAACCTCCAGAAGTCGGTGTTCCGATTTCAGCGCCTAGAAATCCTGGGGCTGATTCTGGACTCATCGGAGGCGAGAGTCTTCTCCCTCCAGAGAAGTTGCAGACACTCCAGGCTGCAGTGAGGTCGTTAACATCCCGCAATTGGTCGTCTCTCCATTTCTGCATGAAAGTCCTGGGCCTCATGGTAGCCTACTTCGAGGCAGTACCGTATGCCCAATCCCATACTCGGGTGCTGCAGAGGGTGATTCTGTCCAAATGGGACAAATCCCCATTGTCTCTGGATCATCTGATTCAGGTAAGTCGCCTAGTCAGGGCCTCTCTGACTTGGTGGCTGACATCCCTGGCACTTCAGTCCGGGAAGTCTTTCCTTCCTTATTCACTGGATTGTGATCACGGCGGAAGCCAGCCTGACCGGTTAGGGAGGGAGTCTGGGGGGTTCGGAAGGTCCAGGGTCGCAGGATTCCAGGAGAATCTCTCCTATTGATTAATGTCCTCGAACTTCGAGCGATTAGACTGTGCCTCTCCTAGTGGTCGCAGAGGCTTCAAGGGCGTCCGGTCAGGATCCAGTCGGACTACGCCACAGAGGTGGCTTATGTCAACCATCAGGGTGGAACAAGGAGCTCGGCCGCAGCGTCGGAGGTCGCTCACATCCTGAGAGCCGGTACGCTCCTTTCGGCCCATCTATCGGCTGCTTACATTCCGGGCGTAATAACTGGCAGGCGGACTATCGGAGTCGCCAGATGCTGGACCACGGGGAATGGTCGTTACACCCGGAGGTGTTTCAACTGCTTGTCAGAAGTGGGGCACACCAGATATGGATCTCCTGGCCTCTCAACTCAATCGCAAGGTGTTGAGGTTTGTGGCCAGGTCCAGGGATCCCTGGGCAGACGCGTTAGTGGCTTCATGGAGTCAGTGTCGGCAAATTTATGCCTTTCCCCCAATGAAAATGCTTTCTTGTCTGCTCCGCGGAGTGGAGGCCGAGGGGATTCCGGTGATTCTATTCGCCCCGGCGTCCCTGGTACGCCAACCTCGTGAGACTGGTAGCAGATGCCCCTTGGCACCTGTCAATGCGGGAGGACCTTCTGTCTCAAGGTCCCATATTACATCCTGCCTTGCAGTCGCTGGCTTTAACGGCATGCTATTGAAAGCCAGGTACTGAGGGACCGTGGTCTGTCAGATTTGGTAATTTCTACCATGTTGAGGGCCCGGAAATCTTCTTCCCGGAAGATCTACCATTGCACTTGGAAGGTATACATCTCTGTGTGAAGAGATGTCTTGGCGCTCACAGGCATATTCGGTTTCTCGTATCCTGCTGTTCTTGCAGCGCGGAGTAGATCAAAAACTTGCCTTAAGCACTATTAAGGGGCAGATTTTAGCCTTGGCTGTCTTCTTCGAACGACCCCTAGTGGCTCACTCACTGGTAAGTACGTTTATACAGGGGGTCCGACATGCGATTCCCCTGATTGGGCCATCACTTTCTCCGTGGGACTTGAATCTGGTTCTCTCGGTACTTCAGGAACCTTCCTTTGGGAACACCAGGGAGTATTCCTCTCAACACTTTCTCAGGAAATTGCTTTTCTAGTTGCCATTACATCGGTCAGAAGGGGTTCTGAATTGGCGGCGTTGTCTTGCAAGTCTCTTTACTTGGTCATCCATAAGGATAATCGGTGCTGCGCCCGAAGCCCTCAATCATTCCTAAGGAAGTTTCGGCTTTTCACCTAAGCGAGGACCTTGTACTTCCATCCTTGTGTCCTTGGCCTTCGCATCCCATGGAGGTTGCGCTACATACTTTGGACGGGGTACGTGCCCTACGGGTGTACCTGTTTGCTACGGCTTCCGGAGATCTGACTCACTGTTCGTGTTGATGTCTGGTCCACAGTAGGTCCTGGCGGTTTTCGTCTGCCACCTTTCTAGGTGGATCAGGCAAACCGTCATCCAGGCATATGCCCTTAAGTGGCGAACGCCTCCCTTTCCTGTCACGGCGCATTCTACCAGGGCAATTGGTGTCTCCTGGGCTTTCCGACATCAAGTATCTGTCTCACAGGTGTGTAAGGCGGCGACCTGGTTGTCTGTTCACACCTTCTCAAAGTTTTCTAAGATTAATGTGAGTGCATCTTCGGATGCTTCCTTTGGCCGCAAGGTTTTGTTTTTGTTTGAGGTTGCAACTCCTCCGTTGAGGACCTCTGTTTGTTTGGGGTGAAGTTAAGTCTTCTTTTGATTGCTGTTCCCACCCCTCGTTTTTTCTGACACTGCTTGGGGACGTCCCACATGTCAAGATTTAAGGAGCGGTGTCCGTCCATGGATGAAAAGAGAAAATAGGATTTTTTTGTACTCACCGTAAAATCCTTTTCTCTGTCGTCTATACTGCTTGTTGACGTACTGAGGCTGCAAGGTGCAGGCTGGGGGGTTGTTACTGAAGGGACCGCCCCTTGGGCGGAACTAGAAAGTTCTCTTTTTTTGTACATGTTAACATGTTTTGCCTAGTCCTCTCCTGAAGGTGGCGTAATAACCCGATGGTCTAAAGTAAAGGAGCTGTGTCAGTCAGTGAACTACAGAGAAAAGGATTTTACGGTGAGTACAAAAATCCTATTTTTTGTAATCGCCGTAAAATTATTTTCTCTGAGTTCATGGACGGACACAGCACCCACCCCTCCTTTTTTAGTTTGTACTGCTTTTCTACGAACTGAGGCTGCTGACTGCAGGGGTTATGCACGGAGGGACCGCCCCTGGGCGGGACTGTTAAACTCTGTTAAAGTTACATGTTTTAAGATAACTAACATGTTCTGCCTAGTCCTCTCCTATGAACAGGAACATAACCCACAAGTCAAGATTTAAGGAGCTGTGTCCGTCCGCGGACGACAGAAAAGGATTTTACGGTGAGTACAAAAAATCCTATTTTTTAAGTTTTATTCTTCGTTTTAGCAGTGTTGTAGCTGGACAACTTGGATATGGTGATATTGGGACACATCTGGCTACTTTAGCACAGAGTTATGCCTTTTCTGGGTATTTTTAACCACTTCCTTACCGGGCCTATTCTGGCACTCCTCTCCAACATGCAAAAATCATAATTTTTTTGCTAGAAAATTACTCAGAACCCCCAAACACTATATATGTTTTTTTAGCAGACACCCTAGGGAATAAAATGACAGTCATTGCAACTTTTTATCTCGCTCTGTATTTGCGCAATAATTTTTCAAACGCCTTTTTTTTTAAAAAAACACGGTTTTAATGAATTAAGAAATAACAAAACAGTAAAGTTAGCCCAATTTTTTTGCATAATGTGAAAGATGTTACGCCGAGTAAATGTATACCCAACATGTCTCCCTTCAAAATTGCACACGCTCGTGGAATGGCGCCAAACTTCGGTACTTAAAAATCCTCATGGGCGACGCTTTAATTTTTTTTACTGGTTACATGTTTTGAGTTATAGAGGAGGTCTAGGGCTAGAATTATTGCTCTCGCTCTAACCTCACATGTGTGGTCTGAACACGGTTTTCATATGTGGGCGGGACTTACATGACCGGACCAGTGTGGGCTGAAAATAGGTAAGTTTTTCTTTCAGGTTCTTCAGTCACCTTGAATGGCCAGGTTGGTATGATGTAACTCCAGGGCATGCGCACTGAAGTTCATCCATCTCGACACCTGACCGATGCTGGGATTTTACACTGAGCTTAACACGCACAGCTAAGTGTATGTGCTAAAGAAACTGAAAAATAAGCAAAAGAGACATAGTGAGAGTGCTCATTATACTTCTGATTGTTGTAGCGCCTCCAGAGGCCTTTTCAGACAATCCTGGGATCAAGGAACTTAAGCTTTAGATGCTGGCTGTACCTCCTTCCGCTTTCTTAAGATTCTAGGAAATTAGAGCTTGTTACCATTGTAGATTATTTAGAAGCCAGTTCATGAGTCCTATGGTTCCCCTTTTTTATTTTTAAAAGATGATTTGAGAAACTGAAAAGAAACTACCAATGGCAGGGCAGAGCTCCAACCCACAGCTGCAGGGCTATATCATAATATTGCGTCTTACCAGTCCTTAGACTGTTAAAAATATTTTGGTGAATATTTTGGTGACTGTAGCTACCACTACAGGGTTTGCATAACAGCCAGTGCCTCTGATTTTGGTAGCTGTAGAATTTTTCTGCAGCCAGTATCTCATTACATCTTTGTTTTGGTGGTGTTTATTTTGTGCCCTGATCTTTGTTGTACTGCTGCTTTAGTACCCATTAGTATATTAGTAATGTCATCTCATGAGGAACAGGAACATGGAAAGTTTTTATGACCTACTCGCATATTGCACAGAGCAGCTCCGATCCCCGGGTCCCCCGCCAGCATTCCTGGCCCTTCCCCCAGCCTAGTGCTCCCATAGCAAGCCACTTACCATGTGGGCACTTTTGCGTGCTCGCTCCCGAGCCCTACTGTGCGTGTGTCTGTCCACCGAAAGTGAGCTCTATTTTTGTAAAAAAAAAGTATAAATAAAAAAATAATAAAAGATTTGTATGGGTACACTGTAGCATGACCGCACATATGTCATTCAAAGTGCTGAAAATTGTCCTGGGCAGGAAGGGGGTAAAAGTGCCCAGTAGGGGAGTGGTTAAGGTAAAAAAACAGTACAGTTAGCCCAATTTTGCATAATGTGAAAGATGATATGCCGAGTAAATAGATACCCAACATGTGACACTTCAAAATTGCACACGCTCGTGGAATGGCGCCAAACTTTGGTACTTAAAAATCCCCATAGGCGACACTATTTAAAATGTTTTACTGGTTACATGTTTTGAGTTGCAGAGGAGGTCTAGGGCTAGAATTATTGCTCTTGCGCTAACGTTTGCGGCATCCCCTCACATGTGTGATTTGAACACAGTTTACATATGTTGGTGCGACTTGCGTGTGCGCACACACGGGGATAGGGTCATTTAAAAAAAATATATATATTATTTTTTATTTACATTTTTTTTCACTTTTATTCCTATTGCAGTATTAAGCATGACAGGTCCTCTTTACAGTGAGATGTGGGGTCAATAAGTCCCCACATCTCACCTCTAGGCTGGGAAGCCTGGAATAAAAAAAACAAAAAAAAAATCCCAGCCGATGCATTTTTTCGAATGCAGAGGCCCGGCCGTGACGTCATAACATCGCGCCTGGCCTCTGAACGATCATAGAAATTTCGGGGACCATCTGCTTCACCGGAAATCTCTATGGTCAGCATTCAGGGCCAGCGGATCCCTTCGGCAGTTCGCTCTCACCACCTGTAAGAACGATCAAGCGGCTGAACGGCCGCTATGATCGTTCTTATAGGGTAGGGCAGGGATATGCAATTAGCGGACCTCCAGCTGTTGCAAAACTACAAGTCCCATCATGCCTCTGGGTGTCATGCCTGTGGCTGTCAGTGTTGCTATGCCTTATGGGACTTGTAGTTCTGCAACAGCTGGAGGTCTGCTAATTGCATATCCCTGGTGTAAGGAATCGCTGGCTGAAAGAAGATATCTGAATGGTGTCTGTAACTGCAGGCATCATTCAGATATCACCGCTCAAAGTCAAGGACATCATCTGACTGCCGGCGGGCGGGAAGCGGTTAAAGTGAAAACGGCTTCACTTTATTTACTGAAGTTCATTGTTCAAAGTGAAAATACACTTTACAAAGGTAAAGTGGTTTTAACCCCCAAAAAAAAAAAATTATCCTGTTCGTTTAACCACTTGTATATGTGTATGTGTAATGTGTATATATATGTGTGTGTGTGTGTATATATATATATATTTTTATATATATGTGTGTGTGTGTATATATATATATATATATATTTTACAGTGGGTACGGAAAGTATTCAGACCCCCTTAAATTTTTCACTCATTGTTATATTGCAGCCATTTGCTAAAATCATTTAAGTTCATTTTTTTTCCTCATTAATGTACACACAGCACCCCATATTGACAGAAAAACACAGAATTGTTGACATTTTTGCAGATTTATTAAAAAAGAAAAACTGAAATATCACATGGTCCTAAGTATTCAGACCCTTTGCTCAGTATTTAGTAGAAGCACCTTTTTGATACAGCCATCAGTCTTTTTGGGAAAGATGCAACAAGCTGGATTTGGGGATCCTCTGCCATTCATCCTTGCAGATTCTCTCCAGTTCTGTCAGGTTGGATGGTACACGTTGGTGGACAGCCCCATATTTGGGTCTCTCCAGAGATGCTCAATTGGGTTTAAGTCAGGGCTCTGGCTGGGCCATTCAAGAACAGTCACGGAGTTGTTGTGAAACCACTCCTTCGTTATTTTAGCTGTATGCTTAGGGTCATTGTCTTGTTGGAAGGTAAACCTTCGGCCCAGTCTGAGGTCCTGAGCACTCTGGAGAAGGTTTTCGCCCAGGATATCCCTGTACTTGGCCGCATTCATCTTTCCCTCAATTGCAACCAGTCGCCCTGTCCCTGCAGCTGAAAAATCCCCCCACAGCATAATGCTGCCACCACCATCCTTCACTGTTGGGACTGTATTGGACAGGTGATGAGCAGTGCCTGGTTTTCTCCACACATACCGCTTAGAATTAAGGTCAAAACATTTTATCTTGGTCTCATCAGACCAGAGAATCTTAGTTCTCACCATCTTGGAGTCCTTCAGGTGTTTTTTTTTTAGCAAACTCCATGCAAACTTTCATGTGTCTTGCACTGAGGAGAGGCTTCCGTCGGGCCACTCTGCCATAAAGCCCCGACTGGTGGAGGGCTGCAGTGATGGTTGACTTTCTACAACTTTCTCCCAACTGCATCTCTGGAGCTCAGCCACAGTGATCTTTGGGTTCTTCTTTACCTCTCTCACCAAGGCTCTTCTCCCCCGATAGCTCAGTTTGGCCTGACGGCCAGTTCTAGGAAGGGTTCTGGTCGTCCCAAACATCTTCCATTTAAGGATTATGGAGGTCACTGAGCTCTTAGGAACCTTAAGTGCAGCAGAATTTTTTGTAACCTTGGCCAGATCTGTGCCTTGCCACAATTCTGTCTCTGAGCTCTTTCCTTTTGACCTCATGATTCTCATTTGCTCAGATATGCACTGTGAGCTGTAAGGTCTTATATAGACAGGTGTGTGGCTTTCCTAATCAGGTCCAATCAGTATAATCAAATGAAGGTGTAGAACCATTTTAAGGATGATCAGAAGAAATGGACTGCACCTGAGTTAAATATATGAGTGTCACAGCAAAGGGTCTAAATACTTAGGACCATGTGATATTTCAGTTTTTCTTTTTTAATCTGCAAAAATGTCAACAATTCTGTGTTTTTCTGTCAATATGGGGTGCTGTGTGTACAATGAGGAAAAAAATTAACTTTAATGATTTTAGCAAATGGCTGCAATATAACAAAGAGTGAAAAATTTAAGGGGGTCTGAATACTTTCCGTACCCACTGTATATATAAATAATTTAGAAGTGCACATCTTCACTGGCCTCACGATTCGATTACGATTATCATGTCTTTGATTCGATTCCGCGATGCATCAAGATTACTGCGCACGGTTTTCATTAAAAAAAATTCAAGCAGTCAGGAGAACTCCATTTTTTTTTTTTTTTTTATCTGTTCTTAAAAAAAAAAAGACAACACTCCCTGCATGCAGCAAAGTCCAAACACAGCAGACAACAACTTAGAGGAGTTCCAGTACCGCCCCCCTCCCCCCAAAAAAAAAAAATACTATACTGCAGACATGATACAGGAGACGGTCAGGGACTGCAGACATGATACAGGAGACGGTCGTGGGCTGCAGACATGATACAGGAGACGGTCGGTGACTGCAGACATGATACAGGAGACGGTCGGGGACTGCAGACATGATACAGGAGACGGTCGTGGACTGCAGACATGATACAGGAGACGGTCGGTGACTGCAGACATGATACAGGAGACGGTCGGGGACTGCAGACATGATACAGGAGACGGTCGGGGACTGCAGACATGATGCAGGAGACGGTGGGGGACTGCAGACATGATGCAGGAGACGGTGGGGGACTGCAGACATGATGCAGGAGACGGTGGGGGGCTGCAGACATGATGCAGGAGACGGTGGGGGACTGCAGACATGATGCAGGAGACGGTGGGGGACTGCAGACATGATGCAGGAGACGGTGGGGGACTGCAGACATGATGCAGGAGACGGTGGGGGACTGCAGACATGATGCAGGAGACGGTGGGGGACTGCAGACATGATGCAGGAGACGGTGGGGGACTGCAGACATGATGCAGGAGACGGTGGGGGACTGCAGACATGATGCAGGAGACGGTGGGGGACTGCAGACATGATGCAGGAGACGGTGGGGGACTGCAGACATGATGCAGGAGACGGTCGGGGACTGCAGACATGATGCAGGAGACGGTCGGGGACTGCAGACATGATGCAGGAGACGGTCGGGGACTGCAGACATGTTGCACCAAGTAGCCAGCACTGGCAGACACAGGGGGAGAGAGGAGGGGCAGCTGTATGCAATGCATCGTTCTGTTCATATCCCGTCCGTTGCTGGGGGGGGGGGTGAACTTCACTGGGCTGTGTGAGATGAGTGTCAAAGATACTCCACTCGGCTGCAGCCACCGGACCCTAAATGTACACACTGATTCTCCTGTCCTGCGGAAGGGAGAAATCATTCTGTTTTCTCAACCTGTCACTGCATGGGGCCCCCCCACAGTGCAGGATCTCCAGGGACTTTGGCAACCCCGATTGTTCTGCCACTCCCACGGATGTGATGACAGCTACAGTGATCGGTCTCACAGCTCCGTGGGGCTCTGCGCCCGCCAATCGGGGAGATGAGAGGGGTCACTGTCCACAGGTACAAATCATGAGGAAGGGGAGAGCCTGGGTGGGGGGCAGCATGCTGAAACTACAGCATCCATTGACGGGGGAATGGTGCCAGGATAAGCCAGCCGATCAGTGCAAAGACACTGCTGTGCGGGTGGGGGGGGGGAGGAGCCGGAATGACGTCATGCATAATCGATTACGCTGGCTACCACATCAATGCCGAATCAGGAAGGGCAAAATCGTGATGCGGCGATCATTTTCAACATGTGTGTGATATATATATATATATATATCTCTATATCTCTCTCTCTATATATATATATATATATATATATATATTAATCTCTCTATGTACAGTCAGGTCCATAAATATTGGGACATCGACACAATTCTAATCTCTTTTGCTCTATACACCACCACAATGGATTTGAAATAACACTACGTACTTTAACTGCAGACTTTCAGCTTTAATTTGAGGGTATTTACATCCAAATCAGGTGAACGGTGTAGGAATTACAACAGTTTGTATATGTGCCTCCCACTTTTTAAGGGACCAAAAGTAATGGGACAGAATAACAATCCTAAATCAAAACTTTCACTTTTTAATACTTGGTTGCAAATCCTTTTCAGTCAATTACAGCCTGAAGTCTGGAACGCATAGACCTCACCAGACGCTGGGTTTCATGCTCTGCCAGGCCTGTACTGCAACTGTCTTCAGTTCCTGCTTGTTCTTGGGGCATTTTCCCTTCATTTTTTGCATGCTCAATCAGATTCAGGTCAGGTGATTGACTTGGCCATTGCATAACATTCCACTTCTTTCCCTTAAAAAACTTATTTCGCATTATGCTTCTGGTCATTGTCCATCTGCACTGTGGAGCGCCGTCCAATGAGTTCTGAAGCATTTGGCTGAATATGAGCAGATAATATTGCCCAAAACACTTCTGAATTCATCCTGCTGCTTTTGTCAGCAGTCACATCATCAATAAATACAAGAGAACCAGTTCCATTGGCAGCCATACATGCCCACGCCATGACAATACCACCACCATGCTTCACTGATGAGGTGGTATGCTTTGGATCATGAGCGGTTCCTTTCTTTCTCCATACTCTTCTCTTCCCATCACTCTGGTACAAGTTGATCTTGGTCTCATCTGTCCATAGGATGTTGTAACAGAACTGAAGGCTTTTTTAGATGTTCTTTGGCAAACTCTAATCTGGCCTTCCTGTTTTTGAGGCTCACCAATGGTTTACATCTTGTGGTGAACCCTCTGTATTCACTGGTGAAGTTTTCTCTTGATTGTTGACTTTGACACACATAGACCTACCTCCTGGAGAGTGCTCTTGATCTGGCCAACGGTTGTGAAGGGTGTTTTCTTCACCAGGGAAAGAATTCTTCGGTCATCCACCACAGTTGTTTTCCGTGGTCTTCCGGGTCTTTTGGTGTTGCTGAGCTCACGGTGCGTTCTTTCTTTTTAAGGATGTTCCAAACAGTTGATTTGGCCACACCTAATGTTTTTGTTATCTCTGATGGGTTTGTTTTGTTTTTTTAGCCTAATGATGGCTTGCTTCACTGATAGTGACAGCTCTTTGGATCTCATATTGAGAGTTGACAGCAACAGATTCCAAATGCAAATAGCACACTTGAAATGAACTCTGGACCCTTTTATCTGCTCCTTGTAAATGCAATAATGAGGGAATAACACACACCTGGCCATGGAACAGCTGAGCAGCCAATTGTCCCTTTAATTATGGTCCCTTAACCACTTCAGCCCCGGACTATTTTGCAGCTAAAGGACCAGGCCTCTTTTTGTGATTCAGCACTGTGTCGCTTTAACTGACAATTGCGCGGTCGTGCAACGTGGCTCCCAAACAAAATTGGCATCCTTTTTTCCCCACAAATAGAGCTTTCTTTTGGTGGTATTTGATCACCTCTACAGTTTTTATTTTTTGCGCTATAAACAAAAATAGAGTGACATAATATCCCCAAAAAATATATAAAAAAAAGTTTTTTTTCCCCCTCAGTTTTGGCCGATACGTATTCTTCTACATATTTTTGGTAAAAAAAATCACAGTAAGCGTTTGTTTGGTTTGCGCAAAAGTTATAGCATCTACAAAATAGGGGATAGTTTTATGGCATTTTTATTATTTTGTTTTTTTACTAGTAATGGCGGGGATCAGCTATTTTTATCGTGACTGCGACATTATGGTGGACAGATTGAACACTTTTGGCACATTTTTGGGACCATTGTAATTTTTACAGCGAACAGTGCTATAAAAATGCACTGATTACTGTGAAAATTACACTGGCAGTGAAGGGGCTAACCACTAGGTGGCGCTGTAGGGGTCAAGTGCTCCCTATTGAGTGTTTCTTACTGTAGGGGGGATGGGCTGTGTCACATGACACTGATCTTCGCTCTGAGAACACACGGAGCGGAGATCAGTGTCATTGTCACTAGGCAGAGCGGGGAGATACTGAAAGTCTGCAGTTTAAGCACATCTTGTTCGTTTCATTTCAAATCCATTGTGGTGGTGTATAGAGCCAAAAAGATTATAATTTTGTGTGTGTGTGTGTGTATATGTATATATATATATATATAATGTGTGTATATGTATAGCGGCAGGTGAGCTCGATTGCGCAAACTGCCGTACCCGCATGGGGGTCTGTGCATGTTACACTGTTAGCGTGCCTGCTGCACGCCACCGGAGCACGCCCGTGGGTTCCGCGGACTCGATTTGTCCGCCAGCGACCCACGGTACACAGAGGCAGACCAGGGATCTACCTATGTAAATAAGGCGGATCCCTGTTCTGACAGACATGGAGATCTGCTGTTCCCAGTGATCGGGAACAGCGATCTCTGTGTGTTCCAGTGAGCCTAGCCCCCCACCCACACACACAGTTAGAACACACACAGGGAACACGGTTAACCCCCTTGTTCGCCCTCTAGTGTTAATCCCTTCCCTGTCAGTGTCATTTATACATTGATCCTTGCATTTTTTTGGGCACTGATCAACTTAATGTCACTGGTCCCCAAAAAGTGGCACTTGGGGTCAGATTTGTCGCAGTCCTGCTAAAAATCCCAGATTGCCGCCATTACCAGTAAAAACATTTATATATATATATGTCCATAAATCTTTCCCATAGTTTGTAGACGCGATAACTTTTGCGCAAACCAATCCAATATACGCGTATTCCAAAAATTTGTAGCAGAATACATATTGTCCTAAACTGATGAATAAATTTGTTTTTATATATATTTTTGGGGATATGTATTCTAGCAGAAAGTAAAAAAAAAAAAAAAAAAAAAAATATATATATTATAAATATATAATGTGTGTGTGTGTGTGTGTGTGTGTGTGTGTGTGTATATATATGTATATATATATATATATATATATATATATATGTGTGTGTATATATATATAATGTATTTTTATTTTTTTCAGAATTGTCAGTCTTTTATGTTTTATAGCGCAACAAATAAAAACCGCAGAGGTGATAAAAAACCACCAAAAGAAAGCTCTATTTGTGGGAAAAAAATACATCAATTTTGTTTGGGTACAACGTCGCACAACTGCGCAATTGTAAGTTAAAGCGACACAGTGCCGTATCGACAAAAATTACCTGGTTGTTAAGGGGGTAAATCCTTCCGGGGCTGAAGTGGTTAAAGCATGAATAACAGCACAGTGCTTGTGCTGTGTAATTTGGCCCCTTGTATAATCTAAAATACCTGGCTAATCCTGCCTGGGTCTCCCCTCCTCTGTAAACTGATCATGGTTTATTATGGCTGCTGAGCCCTGACACCATGGTCAGTTTATGTGCCTCCGTCATTCGCTGTCTCTGCTCTGTCCTCCCTCCTTTCTCCCCTCCCTGTCGGCTCTGATCTGCTCCCCTCCCCTCCTGCTGCTATCATAACTGAGTCTTATTGCTACAATCTCCTCTGTCGCATTAAATGATGTGTCACAGTGTATGTGTGTTTTAAAAAATAAGCCGCTGTATACCTTATTTCATAGTGGCGCTCACGTGACTGCTTGCCGCTCTCCTCCTGGCTGACATCAGCGGGGGATTCTCGGCCCCTCCTGCTGTAGTTATCAGACTGGGAGAGAAGAGCGGCGGGCAGCCAGGTGATCGCAGAGCGGTGCTATGAAATAAGGTATGCAGCGTCTTATTTTTTAAAAGACATACACTAGGCACATCATTTAATGTAACAGAGGAAATTGTAGCAATATCACACAGTGGCTTTACAACCACTTTAATATTTATTTTGCTAGGTAAACAGACTCATAGCACCCCCTTCACTTTTTCCTGCTGCATCTAAGCCCACGTTCACACTGGGGCTGCAGGAGTGAAGCCTGCGAGTTCAGCTGAACTCGCACGATTTCACTCCCGCTGGAAACAGATGTCAATGTAAATCGCGGCTGAAATCGCAAAAAGTAGTACAAAAACTACTTTTTGTAATCGGTGCAGCGCAGCAGATGCGGCGTCGCACCGATTAGGACGGTGCCATTGCGCGCAATTTGCAGAAAATTTCGCAGATTTGACATGCGATTTGACATGTCAAATCGCACCAGTGTGAACCAGGGCTTAAAGTGGTAAAACCCAAAAGTAGACATTTTATTATATTGCAGTTTTCCAGTTCTTAGATGTGATGGCTGCATTCGTTTTCTTTGTTAGACTCTTTCCCTTATTTTTGCGTAGTGATCCTGCCAGTCAGTCTGTTTTTCAACAGAACAAGCTTTCCTAAACACTGTTGAGACAAACGACCACTGCCAGGGGTGCTTACAATGATCAGCTTTTTTTTATTTATGTAAAACTTTATCCCATAAGAAGGGAGGTTGGCTTTAATTAGTTGGCGCAACTAAACATGCCATCGAAGCTGAGCCAGCTGCCAGTCCGGGGATCTAGGTGGATCCTAACTGTAAAGTCGGGATCTTTCCCCAGCCTGGACCAGTGATGTAAGGCTGCTGTTGGCGAAAAACCCGTCACAGGAGTGCAGAATGAACTGCACTCCTGTGATCCATAGGAGGAGCATGGCCAAAAAAAGCTTTGGCCATGCTTCTCATTTAAGTTTTTGCAGATGGCATGTGCTATCATACGGGGACATCTGCTTTTCAGTTGGGTTACCAGCACAGCCCTTTTAGAGCCAGTTCACACAGGGGCGACCTGGGATCCGACTTGAAGTCATCCCAAGTCGCGCTGTTGAGAAAAGCAATGGAAGTGAATGGAGCTGTCTTAATGTACACTACTGTCGCTTCGACTTCAGAAAAGGTTCCTGTACTACTTCTGTCCGACTTCGAGGCGACTTGTATCGATTGATTTCTATGGAAGTCGCCTCCAAAGTCGGATCGTGTCTTAACTGAAGCAACAATACAGGAAGAGAAAATTATTTTCTCATGTTTTTTCTCAGGCAAACCCCTCCCTCCCCCCTCCCTCCCTCCCACAGAGCTGATTGTTGTTTGATTGGCCACCAGAAAGCCTCCTGTCCTGGAGGCGACATAAAGTCGCCTTGTAAGTCGCGGGCAGAGTCGTGTCGCCCCTGTGTGAACCGGCTCTCAGTAACAGACATACAGTTTTTGTGACGTTTTCCTTTTATTCAATGTCAAAATACAGTATGTGTAATTTTGAGTCAGTCCTGGCATATATTGTTCATATAAATTATTGTGCCACAACAACATATAAAATGTAAATTGTGCAATATCTCTAATAAAATTACTAAAAGCAAACTGCGCTATCCCTTTTAAATCTCCAAAAAAAATTATAAACAAATTCATAAATTAGTGCAAATGAACATGTGTGAAAACAAACATCCAATGCAATAAATATATACTGTCATTTAAAATCACACAAAAATATAAATGTCTGATTCATAAAAAGTACAAATAAGCAAATGTGAAAATATCCAATTACAATAATGTGTGCAATATTTTCCTTTTTAATGTAATGTTCAAAACAACCAAAAAAAATATCATAAATTAATAGTCCATATTGAATCGATGGTGACAGTGCTCAGTGCTTGTAAACTTCCACACACAAGTGCTTCAGTGCTCAAAGGTGCTCCTTAGAGCAAAAGAGGGGCCTCTTACCAAATTCGGATGATCTCTAATTAGAGGTCAAATACCCTCAATCTCCATATCCAAGGAAGGCACTCACTGACAAAGGCCTCTGATGGTTAAAAACCTCATCGATGGAATGTGTAGATAAGCCCCTTGTTATCAAAATGCCACTCTCTCCACATAGACATATGTGAAGTACAAACAGGGACTGTCCCTTCTGTCACAAACTGTCCCATCTCACAGAAATTGGCCCATGTCACAGAGACTGCCCCCCAGCCCTAACTGTCTAGGAGAGAGAAGCACCAGTTCTTTAAGAGCAGCAGAATAGAAACATTTGCAAATGTTCTGCTCTGATTAAATTAGCTGCCCCCACATAGCAACCACGTTCACTGGCAGTCAAGGGATCTGCGGTGGTGAGGTCAGTGGCTGGTGAGGCACTGGCTAGTATCGGAACCAGATACACACAGGTTACATAGCCTGCAAACGTATGTAACCAAGAGCAATAATTCTAGCACTAGACCTCCTCTGTAACTGTTAACGTGTAACCTGTAAAAAATGTTCATGTAGCTCATGGAGATTTTTATGTACTGAAGTTTGTGGCCATTCCACAAGTGTGTGCAATTTTAAAGCGTGATTTATCAGGTATCTATTTACTCAGCGGAATATCTTTCACATTATACAAAACAATCGGGCTAACTTTACCTTTTTTTTTTTTTTTTTTTTTTTTTTTTTTATGTATATTCATGAAACAGTTTTTCCAGAAAAAAAAACCTGTTTGAAAAATTGCTGCACAAACGCTGTGTGACATAAAAAGTTGCAGTGATCACCATTTTCTTCTCTACGGTGTCTCCTAAAAAATAGATATAATGTTTGGGGGGTTCTGTGTAATTTTCTAGCAAAAAAAATATGATTTTTACATGTAGGAGAGAAGTGTCAGAATTGGCCTGGGTGGCAAGGGGTTAATTACTATAAGTAATATACAAATAATTATTATTAATAATAAATATATTTTTTTTAAGGTAATTTACTATATTTTCAAAATCTGTACTCAAGCAGGTAGCTTAATGGACAAATTGCTTAAGTTTGAAGTTATAAATTCCAACCAGTAATTTCACAGTAAATGGATATTAAATTATGTTTATAACGTATATTTGATTTAGCTTGATTATAACAGTACTTTTTGAACAGCAGCAGATTCTCATTCTCCCTCTTAACTGTGTGAGAAAAACATGGGATTGTGGGTAAATCTTATACCCATAAGCCCATGTTTTTCCTTCTAGTTAAGGGGGCTGGGCTGGGCTGGAAGGGAGCATTTGTCTTTTTAAATACATGCCCCCCTTCTATGATACTGCAGTAAGAGGAGAGCCTCCACTGCAGCATTTTTATTGGACAGCTTGGACCAATGGTAGTTTAACCATTGGTCCAAGACTCCAAGCTGTCCATTAAGCTCAGTGCCTCTGACAAGAAGTGGCACTGTGAGCTCATTCTCTGTCTGCTGCAAACAACAGTTTGCCAGCTTGTATTTAACCACTTACGGACCGCCCACCGTCATTATACGGCAGCTGTTTAATGGTGCTATACCATTGCTATGGCAGCAGATAGCTGCCATAACCCCGTTATTGTTTTAAACAGCGGGCGGACCGCTTTCAGATAAGTGTTCTCTGTGGCGGATTCGCCTCAAGATCACTTTTGTCAGGGGTGAGAGTGGTCCCCCCCTCCCGCCGCTCCCTGGTGGTCTCTGCCACTTACCGGAGCCTTCGGTAGTGGCGGAGAAGATCAGGTCCTCTCCGCTGTGAGGCTGGATGCCGAGTGAGGGAATGATGGCCCCCACTCGGCTCCATACCATTGGATGACAGAAGCGACGTCAAAAATCCCCCCCATGGTCTTTTATTTTTTGTTTTGCATTTAAGTGTAAATGTGAGATCTTCTTGACCACCGATCTGACGTTAAAGATGTCCTGTCATGCTTTTTTTCTATTACAAGGGATGCTTATATGTCTTGTAATAGGAATAAAAGTGACCCAAATATTTTTTTTTTTTTAAATGGACAGTGTAAAAAAAAAAGAAAGTAAAATGCATAAGAAAAAAAAAGTACAGGTATACCCACCCCACTTTTAAGTACACAATGGGACCAGAGCATGTATGTAAAACGAAAATGTACTTAAAGTGAAACAATACCTTTTTTCACTTCTAGGGTGTAGTGGGGGTGTCAGGAGCTGTAGTTGAGGTCTCAGGGGCTGTAGTGGGGGTGTCAGGGGCACACTGGAACAGGGCGGGCTATGCTCTCGGAGCTTCAGCTCCTTCTACTGCGGCTGCAAAATGTCTGTACAGTACTTGAGGCACTTTACTCGCGGGTATGTCCTTACTCGCGAGTGTATGTAAAGTGAGTGTACGCCTGTATAGCGCTCCATCATGCCGAGCTTGCATGCAGAAGTGAACGCACTCGTAAGTCACGCTCGCATTTGAAAACTGTGTTAAAACCACACGTTAGGTATTGCTGCGATCGTTGGAGTGAGGGCAATAATTCTAGCAAAAGATCTCTAACTCAAAACTGGTAACGGTAGAGTTTTTTTAAACGTCACCTATGGAGATTTTTAAGGGTCAAAGTTTGTCGCCATTCCACGAGCGGGCGCAAATTTGAGGCATGACATGTTGGGTATCAATTTACTTGGCGTAACAACATCTTTCACAATATAAAAAATAAATTAGGCTAACTTTACTGTTTTTCTTATTTTTATAATTCAAAAAGTGTATTTTTTCCCAAAAAATTGCGTTTAAGTCCGCTGCGCAAATACGGTGTGACATAAAGTATTGCAACAACCACCATTTTATTCTATAGGGTGTCTGAAAAAAACATATATTTAATGTTTGGGGGTTCAAAGTAATTCTCTAACAAAAAAAATGGGATTTTAACTTGTAAACAACAGATCTCAAAAAGAGTCTCGGTCCTTACTGGCCGCTCTGTATGTAGCTTGACAGGCTCTGGCCTAGACCATTTTTCATGTAGAACAACAATTCTTTTTCAGATCCTCAGAGTTCTTTACTATGAGGTGCAATGTTGAACTTCCAGTGACCATTATGAGAGAGTGAGAGCGATAACACCAAATTTCACACCTGCTCCCCATTCACACCTGAGACCTTGTGACACTAACGAGTCACATGACAACGGGGAGGAAAAATGGCTAATTGGGCCCAATTTGGACATTTTCACTTAGGGCTGTATTCACTTTTGTTGCCAGTGGCTTAGACATTAATGGCTGTGTGTTATTTTGAGGGGACACTGTTATATAAGCTGTACACTCACTACTTTACATTGTAGCAAAGTGTAATTTCTTCAGTGTTGTCACATAATATATAATAAAATATTTATAAAAATGTGAGGGGTGTACTCACTTTTGTGATATAATGTACATACACACTATATTGTCAAAAGTATTGTGCCACCTGCCTTTACACGCACATAATCTTTAATGGCATCCCAGTCTTAGTCCGTAGGGTTCAATATTGAGTTGACCCACCCTTTGCAGCTATAACAGCTTCAACTCTTCTGGAAAGGCTGTCCACAAGTTTTAGGAGTGTCTATAGGAATGTTTGACCATTCTCCCAGAAGCGCTTTTGTGAGGTCAGGCACTGATGTTGGACGAGAAGGCCTGGCTCGCAGTCTCTGCTCTAGTTCATCTCAAAGGTGTTCTATCAGGTTAAGGTCAGAACTGTGCAGGCCAGTCAAAATCCTCCACCCCAAACTTGCTCATCCATGTCTTTATGGACCTTGCTTTGTGTACTGGTCGAAATCATTTGGTGGAGGGGGAATTATGGTGTGGGGTTGTTTTTCAGGGGTTAGGCTTGATACCTTGGTTCCAGTGAAGGGAACTCCTAAGGCAACAGCATACCAAGAAATTTTGGACAATTTCATGCTCCCAACATTGTGGGAAGAGTTTGGGGTTGGCCCCTTCCTGTTCCTACATAACCACGCACCAGTCCAAAAGCAAGCTCCATAAAGACATGGATGAGCGAGTTTGGGGTGGAGAAAGTTGACTGGCCCGCACTGACCTCAACCCGATCGAACACCTTTGGGATGAACTAGAGTGGAGACTGCTAGCCAGGCCTTCTAGTCTAACATCAGTGCCTGACCTCACAAATGCGCTTCTGGAAAAATAGTCAAACATTCCCATAGAGACACTCCTAAGCCTTGTGGACAGCCTTCCCAGAAAGGTTGGAGCTGTTACAGCTGCAAAGGGTGGGCCCACTCAATATTGAACCCTACTGACTAAGACTGGGATGCCATTAAAGTTCATGTGCGTGTAAAGACAGGCATCCCAATACTTTTGACAATATTTAGTTAAAATTAGGGAACGAAGGGTGGAACTTTGAGCAAAGCACATGGTTGAAATTAATACAATGGTGGAAATTGAGAATTTTATATTCCGTAAATAACAAAATTACACACACAGATTTCCATATACGTACAAATAGGAATACACATTAAATGTGGCGTCAATTCCTAAAACAGTGGTAGCTGGTAATAACATGGTTAAAATTGGGTAACATGATAAAGTTACAGGGTCCACCATATGTCACAGTTGGGTATAAAAATATTGCAAGGTAGCAACTGCTTGGTCTATGACCTTGCTAATCCCTGTCACAGGTGTAAAGATACAAGTGTATAGACATTAGAGACTGTTAGGGCTGTAGTATACTAGTACACGGCTATTGTTAGCTCGGCGCTTTTCGTGGCTTGGTGCCGCTCATCAGGAGCAAGCACGTGGTGTATCTGCAAATAGGAAATGAACAAGTAGTTAAATCTTGTATCAAAAGAGGGGAGGAGAACAGAGATGGGAAACACCCCCCCCCCCCCCAAATGGATCACTTACAAGTGTATATGCAGCTGGAGGCATGAAGTTAAGGACCACGGACCACCCAGGGCATCAATGTCAGGAGCTGGGGGGGGCTGGTCCAACGGGGACACACATCACATGGGCGGCAACCCAGGCGAACCCGGGCACACAGGGCATACCTAGGTGAATATGTGAAAATGAGAGTGTGAGGTGATGGGGCCAAAATGAATGTTGTGCAAAATTGGTATGGGGGGGGGGGGGGTGGTGACAGTGAGGTGGTGTCTAATGATTGGACTGATGTGGAACAAGGGAAAGGGAAGGTGTGGGGTAAATATGCAGGAGTGAAGGTGAACAGCCACGGTAAAGGTTGCCACCAGGATGCCTGAGGACGGGAGTGTGTATGAAAGGCTACTATTTACAAACTTACAAACGTGGACTGCAAACAAAACAATATTTATCTGGTGCTGGAGAGGGAGGAAAGGGGGATCCTAATCCAAAGGAGGACATGAGGTCTAGTGTATGCAAGAGGCCTGTGCGACATTGCCCAGCCCGGGCAGCCGTCCATAAATAACCGCGCGCCGCCGCCGGACCGCCCCCAACGTCACACGCACGAGTGCCGTGAACGGGAGATGGCGCCAAAGCCCGGTGCCCTCCCAAACATGCTCAGCCCTCGTGGAGATGGAAAATGGGCCGCCACACGTCTGGCGCACAATGTGTGACATCGATGCGCAGTGACTCGGGGCCCGCCAAGCATCAGAAGGAGCGGCGGGAGGGAGGGACGCCCCGCAGTGCGCATCGCAGCTCTCGGACAAGGCGATACTATTATTGTTCAACATTCTGCAATTTAGTGGCCCATTGTCCACCCTCCCTGCTTTACCTTCATAAATTTGTATTGGCTATTATACTGGTTCTTATTCCCTTGGTGACCTATCTTTGCAAATACTAGGCTTTATTTAAGTTTTTTTGTGATTGTGCAGCTGCTGGCGTGCGTTGGGGCCCCCTTGCCAACCGTAATTCGCCTTGTCCGGGAGCTGTGATGCGCACTGCGGGGCGTTCCTCCCTCCCGCCCCTCCTTATGATGCTTGGCGGGCGGACGTCAGTCACTGCGCATCGACATCACACATTGTGCGCCGGAGGTGCGGTGGCCTTTTTGGCGCCGCTTTCCCGGCGGCCATTTTCCATCTCCATGAGGGCCGAGCGTGTTTGGGAGGGTGCCGGGCTTTTGCGCCATCTTCCGTTCCCGTCACTCGTGTGTTCTCCTCCCCTCTTTTGATACACGATTTAACTAGTTGTTCATTTCCTATTTGCAGATACACCACGTGCTCCTGATGAGCAGCACCAAGCCGCAAAACGCGTTGAGCTAACCATAGCCGTGTATCAGTATACTACAGCCCTAACCGTCTCTAATGTCTATACACTTGTATCTTTACACCTGTGACAGGGATTAGCAAGGTTATAGGCCATGCAGTTGCTACCTCGTGATATATTTTTACCCAACTGTGACATATGGTGGACCCTGTAACTTTATCATGTTACCCAATTTTAACTTTTTTTTCTACCAGCTACCACTGTTTTAGGAATTGACACCACATTTCATTTGTATTCCTATTTCTATGTACCGGTATATGGAAATCTTTGTGTGTAATTTTGTTATTTATGGAATATTAAATTCTCAATTTCCACCATTGTATTCATTTCAACCACGTGCTTCACTCAAAGTCCCACCCTTCGTTCCCTAATTTTAACTAAATGATTGTCAGGGGTGGAGGCACATGACCTTACCAGGCCATGGCCTCATTCAAAGTCCCATTGTTTCCCCTTCCCCTTCTCCTTTTCCCCAATTTTTACTTTTGACAATATAGTGTGTATATATAGAACACAAAATAATCTCACAGGGTTATTGAGTGTGCCATGAGCTATTATTATTTTCTCTTTTTAGATAATTAAATGTATGCATAGGTTAAAGCTCTGTACACACGATCGGTTTGACTGATGAAAACCGTCCGATGGACGGTTTTCATCAGACCAACCGAACGTGTATGGGACCCATCGGTCTTTTTTTCCATCGGTTTTAAAAAATAGAACATGTTTTAAATTTTTCCGATGGATAAAAAACCGATCGAAAACTCCGATCGTCTATGGGCAAGTCCATCGGATCAAAAACCCACGCATGCTCAGAATCAAGTCGACGCGTGCTCAGAAGCATTAAACTTCATTTTTCTCGGCTCATCTGAGTGTTTTACGTCACCGCGTTTGGAACGGTCGGTTTTTTGACTGATGGTGTGTGGGCAAGACTGATGAAAAACAGTTTCATCGGATTTCCGATGGACAAATCCATCGGAGAAAATCCATAGGTTATCCGATCGTGTGTACAGGGCTTTAGAGATATTTTGTGAATGACAATTGTGAATGAATTTTAGAAACTAAAAAATATTATATTTTTCTCTTAAAAAAAAAAATGTTTTAAAATAACTGCATTGTTCTTCTAGGTGTGTGACCATTGAAAAATGTCGGAATAGCACATTTGTCCTCGGACCAGTGCAAACTGTTGTTCATGTGCAGATGTGTGACCATGTGACAATCATAAGTGTTTGTCAGCGATTGTCATTGTCTTCTACAACCAGTTGTACTTTTCACATTCTTACTCCTACAAGGCCTCTTTTATTTAATGGAAATCAGGGTGTCATTTTTGCTCCATATCATACTTACTATGCAATGCTAGAAGATCACATGGGACAAACTGGTTTAGCTACATTACCAAATTACTGGGACAGGCCACAGTTTTTTTCTGCGGAAAGCGACTCTCAAGTTTGGAAACTCATGTCCCCTCGTGAATTTTATACATTTTCTGTGCCTTTTGAAATGGAAGGTGATACAACTGAAATTCCTGGAGGCTTACCCCCAGCATTTCTTAAGGCAATGGATCAAAGACAGCAAAAGATACAAATGTGGCAGAAAACTGTTAAGGAAGCAAAATTAAACAGGTAAGACTGATCATTAATGCTTTTAGATGTATGCATTTGACCTTGCTTATATTTCTTTAATTTAGTTAACCAGTTTGTGATCACCTGCTGTATATGTGTTCCTTTTAGGCCCCTTTCACACTGAGGCGCTTTGCAGGTGGTATTGCGCTAAAAATAGCGCCTGCAATGCGCCCCAAAAAAGCCGCTCAATTGTATCCAATGTGAAAGCCTGAGGGCTTTCACACTGGAGCGTTGCGCTTGCAGGAGGGTCAAAAAACTCCTGCAAGCCGCATCTTTGAGGCGCGATAGGAGCGGTAAAAATACCGCTCCTATAGCGCCCCTGCCCATTGAAATCAATGGGGTAGCGCCTCCAATACGCCCACAAAACACCGCAAAGAGGCGTTATTGCGGGCGGTTTTAACCCTTTTTCGTCCGCTAGTGGGGGTTAAAATCCCCCCCCCCGCTAGCGCCCGCAAATCGCGGCAAAAAAACGGTATAGCGGCGCTAAAAATAGCGCCGCTATACTGCCAGCGCCTCAGTGTGAAAGTAGCCTTATTTTCTGCTTATAGCGACGTATGATTGGTGTTAGCTTATTGTTTCTTCTTAAAGCATTGATGGCTTTAGGCTTTGCATACAGTAAGATTCAAAGAGCACATTTAGCCTCAACTTTTGTTAAAAGTGAAAATGTGGTGTCTTTAATCTTTTATATTAAAGATGGGTGATTACAATAGAGACCAGTATAAGTACATTTAGAGTTAAAAGGGTAAGCTCTTAGATCAAAAATGCAATAATAAAATGGTCTTTTTAATCCAGTGTCCCATGTAGTTTCTGAGAGCTAGCATTCCTAGTTCTCAGAAATGGTTTTTGCTATTGTTCATTAAGGGATTGTAGCGTAGTCTTATATGCAGCTACCTTCAGGAGGTGGATACTTGCAAACAGAAAAAAAAATGAAGGCCAGCCAACCCCAAGTATTTACTAAGGTACTTTCATCCCATCTTGCCATGTCAAGAAGACGGATCGTTCAGGTCACGAGGTATCTAGATGACCACCTTCTGAATGTCTTCTTACCCTTCCAGTTGTCTGTAAAGTTCCATCGGACTATCCAGATGCTTCAGGTCAGTGGTCATCAACGTATGAGTTATAGGGGCCTCAACTGCGGCCCCTGATGTCTCCAAAGGGCCACACATAATGTTCCATATATGTAATGTTTAAGGGGGCTACCAGACTGCAAACCTAATAGTGGAATCGATGGTCTGAGAATGCTAGGCTACATTTTTGTCCTGGATATATGCTTCAGAAGACCATCCGAAACTGGGAACATTGTTACATGACGTTGGTAGAAATCTGTGCAATTACCTCTAAACCCTGTTCCCACTACAGACTGCTTAGGTTCGAGGGCTACACAACTTGTACCAAAGGACTGCATGCTGGGCACCAGGGCTTCAGGCTTTCAGTTGGGTAATCGACTTCTAAAAATCCACTCTGACCTTCCCTTTGCATGAAATACTTGGGTCTCATTCTAAACACAGCCCAGAAAATGATTTTCTCTTATCCAGAAAACAAACTGGTCTCTCTGATCTCACACCCAGGCTCCATGAACGAGAAGTGCCCTTCTGTGAGTTCGGACCTTGTGGTGGCCTCCCTTCAGGGTTGTTCCATTTGTCCAATTACATTCAATGCAACATATCATATTGTTGGCATGGAACAAACATACTCCCTTTCTCAACTGTCTATGCTCCTATTCAGCCAATGAACTCCTTAGATTGGTGGATTTCCAACCCAGTCTTAGCATTGGACAAGTTGGTTGTGGATATCCTGGCCTCCAGATTCCACTACGAATAACCTCTGATTGTGGCCAGAACAAAGGAGCATTGAATGCTCTGATAATCCCCTAGCCTCAGTTCAGGACAATCTGTGCCTTCCCTCAAGTGCAAATTCTGCCTAGACTGATCCTCAATATAGAGCAAGAAGCCAGTGATTCTCATAGTACAAAACTGACCCAGAAAACAGACATAATCAGATTTTTAGGAGATGACCACTGGTTCCCCCCCCCAGTGCACACTCGTATAACCCCAGCTGCTCCATAGGACTTCAGTGGTTTTTATTTTTGTTTCTTTGGGTGATGAAACTAAAGACAAGAAAATGAAGCAAGACAGGAGCTTCCCACTCATAAACCGGTGAACAAGGAAAATCAGAAATGATAAGCTGTAGCTAGATCTATAGATTCCTTGTTGGCTCCAAACCACCCCAAAAAAAACAACCAAAAAAGTCCATGTAAATTAGTCCGTAAAGTACTGTATATACTCGAGTATAAGCCGACCCGAATATAAGCCGAGGCACCTAATTTTACCACAAAAACTGGGAAAACGTATTGACTCGAGTATAAGCCTAGGGTGTGCCTCACTTTGCCTCATTGTGTCCATGCCTCACTGTGTCCATGACTAGTCTGACGTTTAACATGGGAGTCTATGGAGGGGGTGCCCGGCTTTGAAAAATCGGTGCTCCCCGGCCGTAAGTCCCCGGACAAGAAACTTTGCAAACTTGTAGAGGAAGAGTGGGGCTACATGTGTGCCAAGATTGGGGTCCAGAGGACCTATGACCGGCCGGTACAGGGTCCGCAAAGTCGCCAGAGAAATTACCGTTTAACATGAGAGTCTATGGAAGGGGTGCCCGGTTTTGAAAAATCGGTGCTCCCCGGCCGTAGGTCCCCCGGACAAGAAACTTTGCACACTTGTAGAGGAAGAGTGGGGCTATATGTGTGCCAAGTTTGGGGTACAGGGGACCTACGGCCGGCCGCTACCGGCTCCCCAAAGTCCGGGAGATTAGGCGCAAAAAGGTGACTCGAGTATAAGCCAAGGGGGGCATTTTCAGCACAAAAAATTGTGCTTAAAAACTCGGCTTATACTCGAGTATATACAGTACCTCCTGAGAAAATAAAAAGGAACAGCAGACTAAGTACAGTTGCATGAGCACAGTTTTTATTAAGACAATTGTCAACTCACTTTTAGATGTGAAAACAAAGCCTGGCTCCATGATTATAGATCAATATGCGCTGTAGGTCCACAAGGTGAATGGTCAGGATGCTTTTGTGGCGTGGTTATGCGTGTCAAAGCCCTGCGGGTTCTTCCTCAAACCACACCCTCTGCTTCCTGTTCTGCCCATGTGATATCGCTTCCGGTCCAGTGCCCTTGTGTGTTCCAGCATGGTTCTCGGCATTACCTGGCTCATCCTACAGTAGCATTTAATCCTTTTGGTGGCCACAGCAGCATCCTGACCATCCACCTTGCAGACATATGGAGAACAGTGATCTATATCATGGAGACTTACTTTGTTTTCACATCTAAAAGTGAGTTACCGATTGTCTGTCATAATAAAAACTGTGCTCATACTACTGCACTTATTCTGGCGCCCTCTGCTGTTCCTTTTTCTTAGTTGATGAACCTCTTTTTCTCTGCAGAAGTTTCTACAGCAATCCCCCCTATTTTTCTTCATTATTTCGACTGACACTTCTAGCACGATCCAACCACTTATTGCCTCAGGGGTTCACTAGCAGTTTCCGCATTGTTTCCCCTAATTCATATCTTGGGATCTGTATCCAGACCCTGCATGAGCAGGATAGGCCTGTAAGGTTTGCTTCAGGCACTGAATCCTGCATGCAGTGCTCACCATGGCACATGGTGCAATGTGTGTATTTATATTGCAATATTTTTATTGCGGTAAATACAAAACAAAAAATGAGCAAATAACCAGGTTACAGTCATCCAAACATGTAAACGTTTTGACAATGTATTTTTATACTGCTTAATCCCTAGCAGGAGGTAGGAGGCATACGCATAACATCTTCTTAAAAGCTATTCAAGCCCTCAAGCAGGGCGTGGTATGTGTGCAAATACACAAACCAGTAGCGTTAGGATATAACCGTACCAGGGGTAGAGGTAGGGAGGGTCTAGGGCTTCAATGGACCCTGATTTAAAGTTTCGGGGTTAGCCATAGATCCCTACTATGATAAGGTTTCCTACCTTATCCACAAAGTTTTATTCAGGTATATCGATAACCAGGTTGTATAAAAGGTATATCACCCAAATAAAAGGAAAGGGAGAACAAAGGAGAGAGGAAAGGAGCAGAAGAAAGAAAGAGGAAAGAGAGAGAGGGAGAGAAAAAAGAGGGTCACCTGGAGTTCCTCATTAGGTGGAGATATATGCGATCCATGGATCCCAGATCTTGTTAAACATCTCTGCTTTGTTATGAAGAGTGTGAGTGAGCTTATCATTAATCATAATTCAGTTGAGTTTATCTTTAACTTGTTCCAAGGGTATTCTTGAATGTTTCCAGTTCCTTGCAATTGTTATTCTCGCTGCCAACAAAATATAGGT
This sequence comes from Rana muscosa, assembly GCA_029206835.1. Lineage (NCBI taxonomy): Eukaryota > Metazoa > Chordata > Amphibia > Anura > Ranidae > Rana > Rana muscosa. The sequence goes on along the minus strand of CM055127.1, from coordinate 275,276,303 downwards.
TATGAGGTTTGTTGATTTTTTGGGGATCCTGTTTGTGGAAAAGCGCACTCTCTGGGGACCAACGGACATTGATACATGTTACTGAATTGATCAAATTAAAGATCCTTATCCAAAACCTGGTTACTAGTGGACATTGCCACCAAATATGGTGCATAGTGCCCATCTGTCCACATTGTCGGAAACAGGCGAGGAGGAAGGATGCATTTTAGCTATTCTCGTGGGGACTAAGTACCATCGCAACAGCGTTTTGTAGTTGGCTTCAATAAGGGTAGTGTTAATAGAAAATTTTGATAGTTGGTAGGCAATATCCTGCCAGTCTGATAGTTCAAGGGAGAGGTTCAAATCTCTCTCCCATTGGGTCATATAGGCGAGTTTAGTGTCTGGCTCAGTTATAGAGGAATATATGGTAGAGATCTGACCCCTTTGTGTGCTTCTGTTTTGGCAAGTTAGTTCAAATGTGGTAAGTGTAACGGGCCCCCTACCTGTTTAAGTTTGGAATTAATGAATGAGGAAATTTGGTTGTATCGAAATATCTCAATAGGAGGCATTGAAAAACTGTCTTTGAAGTAACTTATCGTGTGTACTTGGTTTCCATTAAGGAAGTCCCCAATTCTCAGTAATCCTTTATTGAGCCACCATTGGAATTGTTGTGGAGCGAGGCCAGGAGGAAACTCTGGATTGCAAAAGATGGGCGCTAGAGGTGTGTGGTGTGATGAAAGGGACGCTCAGTGTCGTGTTCTGTCCCAAACCGCTAGAGAATGTGATAAAGTAGGACATAAGATAGATGGGCGTTTGCGGTTGGGAAGCCACATCAAGGCTCCTATTGCCATTGGGTGGCATGCAAGTGCCTCTATGTGAACCCAAAGAGTGACCGAGCCTTTAGCCGTCGTGTGAGTTAGTTGGGCTATCTGAGCTGAATGATAATAAGCCTGTAGATTGGGAAGACCAAGTCCTCCCATGGGTTTAGGTGTGTAGAGTTTTTTTTTTTTGTATCCGTGACTTTTTATTACCCCATACGAAGCGTAGAACTTCAGTTTGTATATGTTGTATATCTCCTCTCGGAATTGCCACCGGTAGTGTCCGGAAATAATACAGGAGTCTGGGCAAAAAAGTAATTTTTATCGAATTAATTCTACCAAACCAAGAGAGAGAGTATTCCGCCCAGGAGCGAAGATCTTCTTTGAGTTTCTTGAATAAAGGAGGATAGTTTGCCTTATATAATGTAGCTATCGAAGGCGTCAGTTGGACTCCCAAGTATGGGAGGGAGTGGGAAGCCCACTTGAAGCTGTATGTGTTTTGGAGGAGCTGTACTTCAGTGAGGGGTAATGAGATATTAAGTGCCAGGGTTTTATGTGAGTTTAGGGTCAGGCCTGAAATTAATGAGAAGCCATCTAGCAGGGACAAGAGTTCTGGGAGTGAGGTTTGGGCTTTGGTGATGTACATAAGGACATCATCGGCAAATAATGCACATTTGTGTTCTTGTTAACCACAATAGACACCATGGATGTTGGGATGGGAGCGAATGGCCATTGCAAGGGGCTCTATTGCCATGGCAAATAGTAGGGGAGAGAGCGGGCATCCCTGTCTAGTACCTCGCTGGACAGGGAACATAGAGGATTTATGTCCTCTGATAGAAATTTGAGCTGTCGGGGAGCTATAAAGTGTATTCATCAGTGAGAGAAACGTGGAACCGAATCCCATAGTTTCATGGGTAACAAAAAGATAGCCTGAACTGGGACTATCGAAAGCTTTATTAAGGTCTAGTGATAAGAGCAAGAGTTCCCGAGCTGGGAGGTTATCCCAATTGGAGCGTACTGCTGAGATCAGGGCAATAGATCTGCGAATTTGATATAAGGTCTGACGTCCTGCAATAAATCCCGATTGGTCTTTATGTATATAGAGTTCCAAAAAGGAATTAATTCGGAGGGCCAAAATCTTTGTTAGAATCTTTAGGTCGCAGTTAATTAAGGAGATTGGGCGATAGTTGCGTACATCAGTGTAATCTCTGCCGGGTTTGGGTATAACGCTGATGTAAGCTTTATTGTCATTTGGCGGAACCACTCCTCCGTCCCTCAGGGAATTAAAATAAAGAGCTAGGTGTGGGACCAGTTGCATGGAATTTTTTTTATAATAGATGTTAGGAAGCCCATCCGTGCCCGGAGATTTATGAAGTGAGAGAGATTTGATCGCATCAATAACCTCTTTGTTTGTGAATGGTTGGTCCACTAATTCTCTATGATCATCAGTGATGACCGGGAGGGGGAGAGCCCCCAGAAATTCCCTGATGGATGGGGGAGCTACATCTTGTTTTTTTTTTAATATAGGTCCGCGTAAAAACCATGGAATTCATCGAGGATTTTTTGGGGGTCCTGCAAAAGGTGACCCCCGGATAGCTTTATTTTAGAAAGTGTACTATGGGAATGTTTAGGAGTGAGTTTGTGCGCCAATAGGGATCCAAGTGAAGAATTTATGATTCGTCCACCTCAGCTGTTTCTTGTAGTGAGGCAGATGTTTAATTCTGATCGGGAGTGTTCCAGTTTCTTAAATAAATTGGGAGAAGGGGAGCGTTTATATTATTTAGTTAAAGACTCAAACTCTCTAGTTTTGGCAGAAATCAATTCAATGCAAGCCTTTTTTTAGTCTGGAGGCTAGCTGAATAAAGGAGCCCCTGATAGTGGCTTTGTGCGCGGCCCAGTTAATAGTGTCCCCTGGTATATTATTTTCAAAGTAGGTTTGTATATGGCTGGAAATCTCTACGCAGTGGGATTCGTCACTGAGGAGAGATTCATTTAGTCGCCAGTGGGATCCTGTAGTTTTGTTAGTAAAGTCGGTTAGTTGAATCCTAACTGGATCGTGATCTGACCAAGGTGTTGACAAAATTTTTGCAGATCTCAACTTTGGTATCACCCCCGAGAGGAGAAATATGTGATCTATGCAGGAGTAGTGCCCATATGTGCCCTTGAGTAGTGAGAATAGTCCCTAGCGGTAGGATTGGCCTCTCGCCAAGCATCCACCAAATTATATTGATATAATAGTTGTGCGAATTTACGACTTTGTTTGGGGGGAGATCGGAGTCCTGAGGTGTGTGATTTATCTTTAACTAGATCTAAAGCTAGGTTAGAATCACCTGCCAAAATTTCAAAAGGGTGTGAAAAAAAACGGTTTGATTTGCATTGGGGGCATAGTAGACAAGAATGGTGACTAAGGTTTCACCTAAGTGGCCCTTCACTAGGAGATAGCGACCTTCTTTATCTTTAATGGTTTTAGTCTCTGTGAACGATATATGCTTAGAAAAGCAGAGGGCTACACCCATTTTTTTTTTCCGAAGCGTTCGCGTAGAAGCAAAGAGGGTAGTCTCTATGGAGATAGCGGGGGTAAATGAAGAAATAAAATGTGTTTCCTGGAGAGCCACAATGTCCGCCCCAAAGATCTATAATGTGTGAGGGCCTTGATTTGTTTGGCTGGTGATCCAAAATCCTGGACATTATGGGAGAGCAGGCGGATATTTCGGGGTGTCGGTTTTATGGAAGACATGGGAAACAGTCATGAACAGTGATAAGAAGGCTCACCCACCAGTCCGTAGACTTCGGAGGCCAGAAGTACAAAGGAACTCTCCAGGCAACCCTCAGGAAAGAACAGTTTTGGAAACAATGTGTGTATTTAGCCGCATGGTGCTATACAAGTCCAGGGCTGTGGTCCATTCCTATGGTTCCCAGACCCTGAAGACACTTTTGGGGGGTATGCCCACCTTGACAGATGAAGTTTGGTCCCCTCCATGAAGCTGCTGCATTAATGAGATAAGATAGAGGTTCCCTGTAATTTTTACCATGTCCTGTTTTACATGTGATATGTTATCCTCCTCTGTAAACGTGTCTACTACATTGGTGGAGAGTAACGTAACTTTTTTGACTTTGGCAGGTTCTTCACACGCAACATTGATGCTTGGGTGGTGACATGGTTGCAAACAACTTCTGTCTGACGCACTTCTGCCAAGAACGCAAGAAGCATGTCTGTTTGGCTCTACGTGCTTCCTTAGAGATAGAGACAGGACATCAGTCAGTACCTGGGTTGTAGCGGTTCTATCTTTAGACACGCAAATATTCCACATTCATTTTGTGAGTAACCCACAGGGGATCCCCTTGCTTGGCAATGATGGAGAGGAGCTGAAATTAAAAAAAGCCTAATAGCAGTTTGGCTATAGCTGACACTGAGAAAAACCAGCAAGATGCTCATGGTGACAGTTGTTACCCTGCACTTGGGGCAAGGTCCCATATTAACAGCTCTCTTCCTCTAATTCTTCAGGTGCTCAACAAATGGCCTGTTTTACTAGAGCAGATTTTACAGCAACTGTCCTTAATTCTTGGGGAAACACACTGCCTTTCCCGGAGCCTTCGGTCCCCAGGGCCCAGAGGTGCTCTCTGCCTCTCCACCACCTAAATCTGTTTAGGAATAGGCTTCTGATTCTCCTAACCTCACACCTAACACAGAAGAAGATCCTGTAGAGGAATTTTCACTTTCTGTATTTTGAGACGCCAGCTAAGGCCTAATCCCACATGATTGCTATAGTGAGCTCACTTATTGACGTAGTGCGTACTAGATTGTCAAACCGCATTGAAAATTCCTCAGCCTAACCATGGTCCTATGGGCGCTGAGGATTGGCCAAATCCTGACAAAGTTCTTATTCCTCAAACTTTTTTGCTGTGTTATATCCTATGGAAAAGCATCTCGCTGTTCTTTTTGAAAAGATTTTCTCCTTTTAAGATTTCAGTTGACAGGCATCCTTTGCTTTCACTGGTCCTGCCTTACAACCTGCTATTGCAGGTTATGTCCATTTGTCAGACTATAGCTGACTGGACAAATTAATACAGAACATTTATTTTTTGTCGGCAGACCCTGTTCTAGAACAATTGCAGCTCTCATGCCTTTGTTGCTGCTATTTTGTTTTGATGCCCTGGAAAAAGTAATTTGCCAGATCTCTAGACTGACACTGCTCTCTGTGCCCGTGCGCAGAATTCTCTATTTAAAGACTTGGTTTGCTGAGTCTCCTTTATAAAAAGGCATCTTTTACACATGCGTTTCAGTGTTTCAGTTGGCAGGCAAGCTTCCTGAGTCCCCAACGCCTGGACTCAGGGGAGTGGGGCTTTCACCCCAAGATCTTCCTGATGCTCTGTCAGAGGTGGGGGCCAACATATATGGACATCATGTCCTCCAGATTTGCAAGAAACTGAACAGGTTTGTGACCAGATCCAGGGATAGTCTTCTGTGAATGCCCTGATGTATGAATTCCCTCCAGTGAAGTTTTTCTCTCAGTTGCTCCACAAGATAGAGGGAGGAATGAATTCCAGTGATCCCTATCGCCACAAATAGGCCCAGGAGAATTTGGTACATAGGTATACTCAGAGTTCTGGGGTGAGCCTCTTCCGAATTGGCCAGACCTGTTGTAAGGCCCTCTATTCTACCCTGCTTCAAAGTCTCTGGCTTTAACGGGATGCCTTTTGAAACACAGACCCTCCTTCCTTCTCAAGGTAGTCTCTTCCTTTCACCTTAATGAGGATATTATACTCCCTTCCCTCTGCCCCAAAACACACCAAAGAGATTTTACTCCGTTGTCTGGATGTGGTGAGACCACTAAGGTTTAACTAGCTGCAACATCTTCCTTCCTGAAAAACTGATTCTCTTTGCCCCCCCTGAAGATTCCAAGAAGGGTCATCCTGCATCCTCTTCCACCATAGCTAGATGGCTCAGGCAATGCATTTCCAGGGTTTATGCTCTCAAGGAAAGCATTCTCCCTTCCCTTTTAGGTCCCACTCCATTACATCTATTGGTGTTTCTTGGACCTTTCGGCATCAAGCATCCATTTCGCAAGTCTGCAAAGCCTCCACCTGATATTTTGTTCTAGCTGAAATCAGAAGTTTGGAACTACTAGGCCTTCAAAACTCTTTTTTGTTTTGGTTGACCAACTTACTGCTTGTCTAATTTAAGTTTCTGGTTTGGTTAGTGTTCCACCCATATTTCCCGTTAGGGGTTCTTCTCCACATTGTTAGCGTGGTTTTCCAAATAAAGACTATCTTGCATATCTTCCCTTACCAATGTCCTCCATATTTGGTAACTTATTTTTATTTCATAAGATTTTTTGAATTTATTAGAAGATGCAACAAAAAAATCTGACATCGGCATACACATTTCAGATATGTATAAAATAGAATAGTACAGAAGTAGTACTATGGCCACTTCAGTAATGGTGTAGGATCCCAGAGAAAAACATTCGTAGCATTCAGTTTTTCACCAATATCTAGATCTGTTTTACACAACTGAAAATAAAGGTGAGATGTAGGTAACAAGATGTGTACAAAAATAATTTACAATAATGCATGTTAAAAATGTATTATGTATAACATTAAATACAGTCCTAACAGGTTTATACTCCGGTAAAAGCATGTATATAAAAACCACACAGAATTATAGACACAACATTGCCATACAGTTTTACATTTCGCATGCATCTGTATAAATGGCTGACGCGTTTCGATCCCAACGGATCTCTTCAGAGGATGGGTGGTTGGCTGTGGGAAATATATGTATTACACCCATGTAGAGAATGGAAATTTAAGTCCAATAGTAAAAACTGAAGAGATCCGGAGTATAAACCTGTTAGGACTGTATTTAATGTTATACATAATACATTTTTAACATGCATTATTGTAAATTATTTTTGGAATTTTGCTGCTTAAAAACCCCATTGGGGGAACTTTCCATTCTTCTTGCAATTTTCGGGGTGCGCAGTGCCTTTAACTCCCAGTATACGTGTCCTTCCCATTCTTTCATATTCATTTTGGGTGGTTAAACACCCCATCCCCCCCTGGACACATGCGAGTGAAGACTTGAGCTATATAGTATTGATGGTCCCGTTGCTATACCAATATAGGCATCATATTATGGTCTAAATCCCATGAGTAATTTCAAGGTGACCACTATGATGGGACAGTCTCGTGATCCGTTTCAGGGGGACTGGAGTCTAACCCAATCCACTCCCCTGTTGGAAACTGAATACTGTCTGGGAAACATCAACATGTCTCCCAATACAACACTGATTGTTTATATAGCCAATGGTTAAGCGTTGGACCACAAACACCAATTTTTAGCTCTAGTTCATATACACCAGATATCCTTAATATACCATTTACTTAATACTGATCATAAACACATGCATTTTTTGTTCACACTGTGGTGTTATGCAATTTGCACTTGCATGCACGAAGTGTCAACTTAATATAGTTTTCCACCATGGGCCATTCCATCAGTGCATTTCGTTTTTTTTTTTTTTTTGCTGCCTCCTTGGCCCACGTCGCTGTTGGTGTGGGCCGCGCATGCGTGTGCGTTCTCCCGACAAGGGGGAGGGGGACCATGCACGCGTGTGATGTCAGGACGTCACATTTTGCAGCGGAGGAGATGGCAGCTGTCGGAGACCTTGAGTCTTTCCGGAACGCCGAGGGAGCCATTCGGGGAGGACCGCCCACTGTGGTGGGGATATCCCTGGAGGATGTTGCATGGACTAAGGCGGGGCGCCTGCTGATCACACCAGGGCCTCCCTAATTAAGGGCAGTACTAATATAACCTGAGAGCTGTGTGGCTCACACTTTGATCCCCAGCTCCTCCATGTGGACGACTTGACTCGGCCTGGTAAATGTAAGTACACCAGCCCTATATAGGCTGGCTGCCAAATTCCTTCCAGACCCATTCAAGCACCATGCACCAGGTCTGATTAGCATTACTTTTTGATTAATTTACAATTAATTACAGCTTTATCCGCGGTGTTGGTCGGTCTCCTTGGCACATTCAATGAGCCTGGGACCCTCCAAGATCAATGGAACCCACATATTTCTTCACACAACACTGTGGCTTGCACTTGTTGTGTAACAATACATATCCAGTACATTTGATTCTAATGACCTTCATCACATCTTTGTTTAATCCCACCATCACTTTCACTATTGTCATCCCACTTATACACACATTATTCCACACACAATCATTCCAATCCATTTCACTTCTCACACGCATCACACTATACCACTTTTTCACACACATCACACCACCATTATCATTTTTCACACTTCTCACATTTCATTTCACCTTTTTCACTTTTATTTTTGTGACATTCGTTTTTGTCCTCCACCATCTTATTCATAGTGCACATCACCCTCATTATTTTTCCCACAACCTTTATATTCCATTTATTATGTTTAGAATATGGCAAACATACCCTATTAGCTACATACCACTACAGAAGTACATTGATATATACTGAAGGTTATACCACTGCTGACCTTTTAGTCTGTCCACTTAATACTCAGCAACCACATAGTGTACATTGATGCAGCACAGGTGCATCCTACATTGATGCCCTTGGTGTTTCATTACAGGTGCCGGATGCCCTTCCGTGCGTGTCCCCTCTCGGGTCTCTCCCCCTCCAATATGACTCCTTGTAGGTTGCACACGCCTGGTGGCGCCCTACTTTTGGGTGTCGAGTGTCCGGAAGGCTGCTGATTCCCCTTGAGATGCTAGTGATGGAACTCCGGTTAGAAACATTGGTTCTAACACACAGTTGACTGGTAATCATGCACTCTACATATTTTTTACTATGGGACTTACACCCATGTAGAGAATAGAAATTGAATACATATATTTCCCACAGCCAACCACCCATCCTCTGAAGAGATCCGTTGGGATCGAAACGCGTCTGCATTTTATACAGATGCATGCGAAATGTAAAACTGTATGGCAATGTGTCTATAATTCTGTGTGGTTTTTATATACATGCTTTTACCGGAGTATAAACCTGTTAGGACTGTATTTAATGTTCTACATAATACATTTTTAACATGCATTATTGTAAATTATTTTTGGAATTTTGCTGCTTAAAAACCCCATTGGGGGAACTTCCCATTCTTACAGTGCCTTTCACTTCCAGTATACGTGTCCTTCCCATTCTTACAAGATGTGTACATGGTATTTAAAGCGCAGTCCATTAAGGAACACAGGTCCAAACCCTCAGTTTTATTGGCCCTATGTACCGTTTGCTGAATAATCTGAAGCATAATGGGGTTATACTGGTGCTGATCTTGAACTGTTTGCCAATATCCACATCCTAAAGGAATCTGCACATAATCCACATGGACTGTTCTACAATCCTGTGTTCCTTAATGAACTTCAAGCAAATTATTTTAGAAGTAAAAAAATAACCTAAATATACCTGAAAGAAGTGGACCAGATTATGTCAGATTGTTTTGATTTATGGCTCATTCAGACGGGCAAATTGGCACATACAGTGTGAAGAGAGTGCATTCATCTTTTTTAGATTTTTACTCCATTAAAAAAAAAAAGTGTAAGCATTCTTCAAATTTAGGGCTCATCCACATGTGTGAATTGGCCTGTACAACATGAAGAGTCACTTGTTTATCAGTTTTGAGCAGCGTAGAGCTGCACGCAGGCAGCTGGTTTTTGTCAATGGAGACTGAGGGGGTGTATGGAGCCAACCGCAGCTCCAATTTTGACAGGTACACATGGGTAGGTGCATGAACCCGGATGACCAAATGTTCGAGCTTGGGTCATTGCACCTGTACCTGCATAATAAATCTCTTTTCTCTTATCATCCATGGACTGACACGGTGTCTCTTTACACTTTACACGTGGGTTATGTCCCTGCTTGCAGGAGAAGACCTAGGCAGAATGTGAGATGTTATACATACATTCTAAAAGCCAGAGCTGAACAGCCCCACCCAGGGGGCGGTCCCTCCGGGCATAACCCTCCCACTACAGTCAGCAGACTTCAGTTTTTTTCTGCCTAGCAGAAGGAGAAGACGTGGCTCCCTCAGGAGCCAGTCTCCTGACCTATTTTATTCCTTTTTGGAATTATTTTTTATTTTATTTTTGAGAATCTTCTATCAACTGTCGGCTGGGCAACAGGTTGGGTACAAGATATCCTCGTAGTCTTCCCTGTCCGACCATCGAGCGTGCTGATCCTCGCCTTCGGTGCGTGAGACTCAGTTCACGACAGGCCCCATGACTCCAGGGGTGGCCGGGTTTGCTTTCATGCTCCCACGGTCCTCTCAAGACTGAACAGCTCCTGACTGACTGTATCTTTCGCGGTGGACCGGGCCGACAGCTACTCAGTACTGCACTGTGATAGTCCTGTCAGAAACACCAGTGTGTCCCTCAGGGGAAGGGTAAGTAGTCTCTCCTGCCTGCAGGTGAGTACAAAGGGCTGTGTGTTTCTCTGTGGGGGATTTTCCCTGTCTCCCCCTGTATTTTATTGTCGCTCTCTGTCACCATTACTGGCGCTGGCTGTGTGGGGTGCGTGGGGGTCACACTGTTCTTGGGGGGCTCATGCTGGTCTGCAATGTATGCCTTGGGGCTTTTTTGTGTGTGTTTTTTTTTTGGGGCCTGAGCGCCGAGTGGCGCTGTGCGTGTGTGCTGTTTCATTTTAACTGCGTCATGGCGGCCATCTTGCCGCGGATCGCCTCAGTGAAGTGCGGCGGCCATTTTCTTGTAGCCCGCGCGCTTTTCAGCACTAGTTTGGCCTCTAGCGCTGCTGTAGCAGCGCAAATCTCCTCACAGTCTCCTCACAGCTCACCAGCGCTGACACAGCGCGGTACAGACAGCGGAACTAAGCGGTCCCTGGTCCGGTTTGGTGAGTCCCCTGGGCGCCCCCTCCTCAGTCAGCACAGCCTGTGGGGTGGACTTTTTATCTGAGAGAGTCTCAGAGAGGGACAATATGGAGTCTGTGTCACCAGCTTCCCCTAAAAATGTCAGTGGCAACAGGCAGTGCTTCAGCACTGCGGTCCCTATGGACCTGTTGTGGGCAGCCCTGGAATCAATTTCTGACCAGGATGGGAGCTGTGTGCAAGCGCAAGGTGCAAAAAAGGCGCCCTCTCCCCACTTTATCTACTCGAGGGCAGTGCGCTGATTCAGATATGGGCCTAGCCACTATCGCTCAGGACCCTAGTTTTGAATGTATGGATGGTTTTGAACAGGACATTCCTTATGAGGGAAACTCCAGTTCTGAGTCAGTAAATGACAGGGCGCTTGTTAGTGTGCTCATGACTGCGGTGAGGGACACTCTCAAGCTGAAATGCTGCGGATGCAGAACCTCAGGCGGATACTGTCTCCTTTGGTTCTTTTAAGGCCAGGCCTTCTAAAGGGGTTTTTTCCATTGTACTTTCTTTGACCAGCTCATTGATAAGGTCTGGGAAAAGCCGCAGAAGAATTTTTTTATGGCCCCGCGGCGTTGGTCTATCAGATACCCCTTGAAGATGCCCTACTTAAAAAGTGGGCTTCTCCCCCAGTGGTCGACCCTCCAGTCGCCCGGTTGAACAAGGCCATCACTCTCCCGATGGAGGGGACTCCTGCATTTGAGGACCCCACTGACAGGAGGTCAGAAGTGGTGAGCAGAACCATGTTTGCCTTGTTGGGATCCGCCCTACGACCTGTGGTAGCGGCGACCCTTGTGTCTAAAACACTTACAGGTTGGGCAAAAATGTTGCACCTAGCTGTACAGGAGCATATTCTTCCTCCAGACACAGTTGCTCTGGCCCACCAACTGGTTCAGGGCCTGGTTTCTGTGTGCGACGCCACGCTGAACGCGGCCCCTTTTAATATCCAGGGCCTCTGTCTCGGCGGTGGTATTGCGTCATCTTATCTGGTTGAAATGCTGGTCTGCTGACCTAGCCTTAGGAAGCTCCTGACGGATCTACTATTTAAAGGCGGTAGACCTTTCGGTGCTGCTCTGGATGACATCGTCATGGATGTCACGGGAGGTAAACGCACTCTTCTTCCTTAGACTAGCAAGGGTGAGGAGGCCCGCCGCAAACAGGGGTCTTCCTTTCCAGCAAAATGTTTTTTTTTTTCGTCAGTCAGAGTCCACAGGTAGGCCCTCTCAGACTGACGGCAGTGCGGCTGGTGGGCATGAGTGCCCCTGGGTGCGTAAGCCAAACAAGCGGCTCCCAAGCCCGCCTCCGCGTGTAGTCTTGCCTCCGCCCGACTCTGGGGTGGGGGGACGACTTCGCAGGTTCACGGATCGGTGGACCTCCCGAATCTCCGACTGGTGGGTGTGCGAGGTGGTCACCTCAGGATATAGGATAGTATTCCGATCCTGGCCCCCACACAGATTCTTTCCCTTGAATCTTCCTCTCCTTCCTACCTGTCGGGCAGCCCTCTTGGGGGCTGTACAGGATTTGATCAGGTCCGGAGTGATTGTGCCGGTTCCGTCACAGGAGAGTTTTCAGGGATTCTGCTCGAATCTGTTTGTCGTCCCAAAAATAGGACGTGGTTCGACCTATCCTGGACCTCAAGGCCCTGAATGCCTTCGAGAAGGTGCAGAAATTCCGCATGGGATCCATTCGCACGGTGATCGCTACACTCCACCAAAGGGATTTTCTTCTGGCGTCCTTGGACTTCAAGGACGCCTACTTGCATGTTCCGATCTGCGCAAGTCACCAGAAGTTTCTGCGCCTTGCGATCAGCGAAGTCCACTATCGATTGTGGCTCTTCCTTTTGGCCTTGCCTCGGCACCAAGGGTGTTCACCAAGGTGCTTGCTCCGGTTCTAGCCTTCTGTTACAGCGAGGTATTGCTGTTGTGGGCTATCTGGACGGTCTTCTGCTATGAGCAGAAAGTGGCTCAGATTTAGAGGAAAGGTGACTATCGTCAATTAGACCCTCAGGGACTTCGGGTGGTTCCTGAACATTCAGGAGTCAGTCCTGGTCCCGACTCAGTGTCTGGAGTATCTAGTTCTGGTTCTGGACTCCTTGGAGGCAAAGGTATCCTACCTCTGGAGAAGTTGCTGACACTTCAGTCTGCGGTGCGTGTGCTGACATCCCGAACATGGTTGTCAATCCGTTGTTTGCATGAGAGTCCCGGGACTCCTGGTGGCCTCCTTCGCGGCCATTCCGTATGCCCAATCACACACCAGGGCATTGCAGAAGGAGATCTTGTCCACCTGGGACAAATCCCTGTTGTCCTTGGATCTTCGGATCCAGGTGATTCACCTGGTCAGGGCGTCCCTGACATGGTGGTTGGGACCCTCGGCTCTTCGGTCCGGAAAGTCGTTCCCCTCCCATCCAATGGACGGTACTCACGACGGACACCAGCCTGACGGGCTGGGGTGGAGTCTGGGGAGTCCTGTCGGCTCAAGGCCTTGGGCTCCGGACGAGCCCGTTTACCAATCACTGTTCTGGAAATACGGGCCATCGGACTGTGTCTCTCTTCAGGTCGGAGAGAGTACGGGGTCGCTCCATCAGGAGCCAGTCGGACAACGCCACGGCGGTGGCGTATGTAAACCATCACGGGGGGACTCGGAGCTCAGCTGCGGCTTCCGAGGTAATCCGTATCCTGAAGTGGGCCGGAAGAAACGTGCCGGCTCTGTAGGGGCGGACTATCTGAGTCGCCAATCGCCGGACCAGGAAGAGTGGTCCTTGCATATTTCAACTCCTTTGCCGACGGTGGGGCACGTCGGATGTGGACCTGATGGCCTCTCGACTCAGTCGCAAGGGTCGAGGTTGTGGCCAGATCCAGGGATCCTTGGGCGATGACTCGGATGCGTTGGTGGACCCATAGGGTCCTTATCGCCTGATATAAACTCCGGTGATCCTAATTGTTCCGGATTGGCCTCAGCGTCACTGGTACGCTGATCTGGTACGTCTCGTTGCGGACGTTCCCTGGCGGTTGCCGATGAGGGAGGACCTTCAGTCTCAAGGTCCTAGGTTTCATCCGGCTTACAGTCTCTGGCTTTAACGGCAGAGCTGTTAAAAGCCAGGTGTTGAGGGACCGAGGTCTCTCGGACTCTGTCATTTTGACCATGTTAAGGACACGGAAGTCTTCCTCCAGGCAGATCTATCACCGTGCCTGGAAAGCTTATATCGCCATATGCAAAGCGCTGGACTGGCGTCCTCGGACGTATTCCGTCCCCAGAATCCTGCGTCCTCTACAGTGTGGAGTGACCCAAAAGCTTGCTTTGAGTACCATCAAGGATCAGATTTCGGCCTTGGCCGTCTTCTTTCAGCGACCTCTAGCGGGTCATTTCTTGGTTAGCACCTTGTGTTGGGGGTTTGCCATGTGCTCCCTCCTGTCAAGCCTTCTCTCCCACCGTGGGATCTGAATTTGGTGCTCTCGGTCCTCCAGGAACCTCCTTTTTGGGAATATCCGGGATATTCCTCTCTTGTCTTGTCTCAGGAGGTGGCCTTTTAGTGGCAATCACTTCTGTTTGACGAGTGTCTGAGTTGGCGGCTTTGTCCTGCAAGTCGCCATATTTAGTCATCCATAAGGATAAGGCGGTGTTGCATCCGCGACCTTCCCTTTTGCCAAAGGTGGTGTCTACCTTTCACCTACATGAGGACATTGTCCTCCCGTCCTTGTGTCCTCACCCATCGCATCCCAGAGAGTTTGCGCTGCACATATTGGATGTGGTACGAGCCTTACGGGTGTACCTGTCTGCTCTTCTATTCGGAAATCCGACTCACTGTTTGTGACTGCCCCTGGTCCATAACAGGGCCAAGCGGTTTCGTCTGCCATCATTTTTAGGGGAATCGGACAAACCGTCATTCAAGCCTATGCTCTCAAAGGGCGGGCGCCTCCCTTTCCGGTTACGACGCATTCCACCAGGGCAATTGGTGCTTCCTGGGTTTTCCGACATCAAGCGTCGGTTGCACAAGTGTGCAAGGCGGCGACCTGGTCGTCTGTTCATACCTTTTAAGTTTTTTATAAGGTTGATGTGGCTGCATCTTCGGATGCTTCCTTCGGCCGCAGGGTGCTGCAGGCCGCTGTTTAAAGTTGCGACTCCTCCGTTGAGGAGATCTGTCTTCTTGGAGTGAAAGTTTGATTTTTCCATTTATACTGCTCCCATCCCTCTTGACACTGCTTTGGGACATCCCACGTGTAAAGAGACACCGTGTCAGTCCATGGATGATGAGAGAAAATAGGATTTTTTGTACTCACCGTAAAATCCTTTTCTCTGACATCCATGGACTGACACGGCACCCACCCTTCCTTTTTAAGTTTGTACTGCTTTGTTACGAACTGAAGTCTGCTGACTGTAGTGGGAGGGTTATGCCCGGAGGGACCGCCCCCTGGGTGGGGCTGTTCAGCTCTGGCTTTTAGAATGTATGTATAACATCTCACATTCTGCCTAGGTCTTCTCCTGCAAGCAGGGACATAACCCACGTGTAAAGTGTAAAGAGACACCGTGTCAGTCCATGGATGTCAGAGAAAAGGATTTTACGGTGAGTACAAAAAATCCTATTTTTAATTGAGTAAAAAACTAAAAACAACATTTCTTTCAAATAAACTGTTGTCCTGTAAAGTACAAGTCCACTTCTCTTTTGGAACAGATTTTCTCAACTAGGGTTCCTTCTCCCATCATCGGTGTAAAGGATGATTACATTGACCACATGTAAGGGGTCACTACAGTTTTTCATTTCTGCATTTGAGGACATTATTTTGTTGATGGTCATTACTCAAAATATTTTTTTCCTACAGAGCATGAAGGCTTAAAAAAATCTGCTTTGGGTGTGACGTTCACTAAATACTCCATTTCTCACCTCACCTTCCAGGACGGCAACACATGAGAGATGATAGGCTACACCCAACAGGAAACAAAATCAGTTCACAAATGTTTAGAAGGCCCCACCTTATCCCTTGTCCCTCAGTATTGATTGTGTTTCCCACAGTGAAACATTTGTTTTTTTCTCTGAACCAGAAGACTACAGTTGGTCTGATTGGTACCCCTGTGAGCCAGGTGTGGGAATGCCGACGAGGCTGCACTTACCTGCCGCCTCAGAGCTTCTCACAGGTCGCCCCAAAGAAACGGCATTTGTGCAGGCGGTTTGGCATTTTCAAATTCCCCGCCGTTGCATGCCGCTCAGACAGCTCGCGTCTCCTCCCTGGTCTTCCCCGGATACAGTGACGCCATCCGGCCGACTGAGGAAGGGGAGGACTCGGCACGCTCCAAGCCTCATTCTCAGGCTGAACTTCCTGTCACAGCAGGAAGTGATGGAGCAGCCCACAACATGCACAAAAGCATGGAGGAGACGCCGGACCCGCGTGGCTGCGGAGACTGAGACATTCCTGTGCAAACGGGACTCGGTGAGCTGTGAAGAGCTAACAGTCTGTCTGAGCCCAAAGAAAAGCAAGTGGAGAGGCGCCTCTGAGTGCAGATGTTTAAAACAATTTAATAAGAGATTGCAGTACAAGCAACTCACATTTTAGAGGATTAAAACAGGCATTGTACGATATCCAAGTGCGAAAGAGGGTGTCATCAGGTCAGTCATCAGGTCAGTCATCAGTCTCCTTATCCTGCTGGGGTGCTGTGTAGCTGGTTCTTCTTTCCTCTGCACCGCTTTAGATGTATAGAATAGCCGGCGGCGGTGGAGATGCTGCAGAACACGGCCTGGATGTTGTTTTTTCCGGCAGGCAAGGGCCGATGACGTCACTGGCATGCGACGCGTTTCCTGAGCCGGCGTGCTGCGTGTGACGTGGCAGTCGTGCTCATTTGTCAAGCTCTTGCCGCCGGCTATTCTATACATCTAAAGCGGTGCAGAGGAAAGAACAACCAGCTACACAGCGCCCCAGCAGGATAAGGAGACTGATGACTGACCTGATGACACCCTCTTTCGCACTTGGATATCGTACAATGCCTGTTTTAATCCTCTAAAACATGGATATGCAATTAGCGGACCTCCGGCTGTTGCAAAACTACAAGTCCCATCATGCCTCTGCCTCTGGGTGTCATGCTTGCTGCTGTCAGAGTCTCGCTATGCCTCATGGGACTTGTAGTTTGGCAACAGCTGGAGGTCCGCTAATTGCATATCCCTGCTCTAAAATGTGAGTTGCTTGTACTGCAATCTCTTATTAAATTGTTTTAAACATCTGCACTCAGAGGCGCCTCTCCCCTTGCTTTTCTTCACAGTACCTTTGGAACACGGTTTCTGTTTCCCATTGATGGCAGCCCTGAGACTGTATATGTAACTGTTTTAACTATTCCCCATCCGGACCCCTCTTTCCCCTCAACTCCTCTCCCCCATTTTATTATTATATATTTTATTATATATATATATATATATATATATATATTTTATTTTATTTTTTCTTCATATATTCCCAAAGCCTGGACTCCATGTTCATTTGTACATATACTGTACATACACTATTCTGACCCCATACTCAAGTGATACCAGTGATTTGGACGCATGCGCATATTTACTTGTGTAATGTATATGTCTGAGCCCACCTCATGGACAAGGAGGTTGGAAAGACAGCACAGGTGGCTGCAGGCAAAAGCAAACCAGGATGGGGTAAGTGCCGTTTTTTTCTTACCTACTGGTTGTTTCATACCAGATTAGATGGTCCCTGGTAATCCCCCATGCTTTCTCCTTTGGGAGAAGGGGCCTGCAGCCATGATACAGGAGTCAGGAAGAGTGACTATGGTTTGTTTCCCTCTTTTCTTAGATTCCTCCAGCGAAGCACAGGAGGTCTTTTTGACAAACCACCTCCTGCATTCGCTAGCACTGATGCCAGTAGAAAGTGCGTTAAACTACGGGGAAAGATTGTCTAAACCAAGCCATTTTGTTGGTGAATTATCAGACTGGCTGGAAAAGAGGCCTCAGGATTAATGAAAGATTTTCTTAAATCTGTTCAAGGAGGGGTTGGCCACTTTTTTAATCTTTCCGCACCTCTGTACCCACACCTTTAGGGGGTAGACTCAGAGAAACTCACCCTTAAAGAGGATAATGGCCCTGGCCTCTCCTCCCCCCCTTCCTTTTGGAAGAAGTTTGGATCCCAGAAGAGGTGTGTGGGCATACTACTGTTGCAGTGCACACAGCCTAACTTGGCAGCTCCCTAGTTGGGACAGCAACTTGGAATGGGGGTGAATTTTTGGCCGCTATCCCCTTCTCATGTGCCTTGAGGAGAGAAAAGCAAGCCCTGTGGCAAAAGGAAAGACAACAGGGATGAGTACTTCCCTTTTTTGTCTTGGAAAGATTTACAACAGAATCCCTACTAACAGCATGGGGTTCTGCCACTAAACAACTTACACATTCCATAAGGGTTAATTGGAAGGGATGTGAAGTGGTCTGCAAGTACCTGGTGATTCCAGGAGCATTAGCACAAGGTTTCCCTGGTCAGCAAGCACACCAGGTAATCTAAATACATTAGACCAGCTGCCATGAATCTGGCATGTAACTCGAAGAGGGTTTATTTAGAATTTGTTGGCTTTAATAGCGTGCCTCCTAGCTTTTTACCCAAATGTGGGGGAGGCACGGCAAGAGGTACCCTTGTGAACATATTCCCTTTGGGGGAGTTAGCTTGGTATGTGTAACATTTTAACGAGCGCCAACCTATTTTTTTCCGGCTTACACTGTTATACTGTGGTGTGTAAGAGTTAATTGGGACCTCTTGTGGTTTGGGCTACAGCCCACCTTTTGGATGAATTGGAACCATAAAATGTTATCCTGCAACCCTCAACTGATGGGTTCCTGGTGCAAACCTCTATGCAAGAGCTACATATACTAACCTGTTTCTAATGATTTAATGATTGCTTGTTAAGTCCTACAAGTGTCTGATTGCCTCTAGGCTAGGATTTTAACCACCTCTTCTGGAGGCTGGCTTAATTGTTTTCTAGGTCTGTGCTCGTTAAAGAGCTTAGACGGGTTGGACTCGCTCTCACCTGCGATGGGGGTGTGTGTCTAACTACTCCTACTCACACTTTTGTCAGTAGTGAGGCAACAGCTATTGTTATGGTGGAGTAACTCGCTCACCTTTAAACTTCCATTATTTGAAACTATCCTGATCTTCCTCTGGTGGATGAAGGTTAGTATATTAGGTCCAGGCTTTTGCCTTGGTAGATTTTGCCCTTGGTGGGGCAGTGGAAATTACCAGGACTCTGACTTTATGCCTTACCTGGTTGCACATCAGAAACACAAAATGTGGAAGTCATTTGTGTCCTTCTGGTTGTCTTGCTGCTCATCAGAATACACAGTAAATGATACTGTTCCCTGTTACTAACATAAAATGCAGAGCATTAAGGTTGTTAGTGATTTTTTCTGTTGATCATAAAACTGTACCCTGTTGCTAGTCAGATACGCACAGTTCTTTTCAGTAGCTAGTCATATACACTGTTGCTGGTAAAAAGATGCACAGCATTTAAAGTTTGTTAGTGACTTTTCTGTCGATCATAAAAATGTAACCTGTTGCTAATCAGAAATGCACAGCATTAATGTTGCTAGTGAATCTTCCGTTCTAGGATTGTACGCTGTTGCTAATAAAAAGGGTGGTTAGCAGCAGTCTTTTGGTTTTAGGACTTTACCCTGTCGCTAAAAAAGAATGTGCAGCATTTAAGTTGATAGTGACTTTCTGTCGGTCTTAGGACTGTACACTATTACGAAACAGAAAATGCACAGCATTTAAGAGGTTAGCGACTTTCTGTCGGTCTTAGGACTATACCCGGTTGCTAATCAGAAATACACTGCAGTTTAAGTTGCTAGTGACATTTCTGCTGGTCATATGGCGATACGATGTTACTAACAAATGCATAACATTGGAAGTCTGCTAGCGACATATCTGTTGATCTTAAACCTGTTGCTATTCAGAAATGGACAGCCTAAAGTAGCTATTGTCATTTCTGTTGGTTTTATGACAGTACGCGGTTGCTATTGAAAAATGCACAGCATTTAAAGTTTGTCCATCATAACACGGCACCCATTTTCTGCCAGAAATACACAGCATTAGCCTTGCTGGTGACATTTCTGCTACATGACTGTATGCTGTTGCTAATCAGAAGGTACAGTAGTGGAATTGCGGGCGACATTTCTGATTGGTTAGGTGGCTATACGCTGTTGCCAATCAGAAATGCGCAGCATTAAAATTTGTCAGTGTTTTCTGTTATAACTACACCTTGTTACTATTCAGAAGGACACAACGTTGAACCTTTTGTCTGTTTCGTATTGGTTATACGGCTGTACCTTTTATGAGCACCAGCAGTACACGGCTCTGAAGTTCGTGTCCTTTATTTTGCTTTTTTGCCACACTTCAGAAATACACAACACTGCAAGTTTCGGTGTAATTTCTGTGATGGTCTATCCAGCGGCACTTCAGAAATACACAACATTGTTGTCTATGATATTTATATTTCATAATATTATACATGTATCACTTTTAGTTCAGACCCTATTTTCCCGTGGACAGGAAAGGGCCAGGAACTCAGTCCCTTACATTCAGGCATACCTGAGGCACTCCCTGTGCTTTGTAGCCCAGTAGGGTTCTTTAGTAACAATTTCGGTTCATATGAGTATTACCCGAATATATAGTAGCAGAAGTCATCTGACCCATACACCCAACTCATTAGGTTTACAGTACTATATGTATTCTTCATATCACTTTTTAAGCAGAACGGGTCATAGCAAACGAGCGTGAGTGTTCTGCTCCTGCTATATAGACTTAACCTACCGTAGTAGGGGTCTGCTTAAATGTATCCCTCTTTAATACCAAAAGGGCACCCTATGGTTTTGGAGTAGGTTATGTTTTCAGACATCAGGGAGGACACCTGATGTTAACCTAATTGGTACAAACCAGGTGTTTACCAAGCTCCTTTTTAAAATGTATTTTAATGCATTTACATGCAGGTGTATAGGGGGCTTGAAATGTAGAACACTTTCACAGCTGACATGCAAGCATTCAGATGTGAGGGAAGTCTTAAGCCTCGTACACACGGTCGGACTTCCATCTGACTTTTCCGTGGATTTTTGTCCGAACGGAGTTGGTTGGGAACACTCATAGCATACACACGCTCTGACTTTTCTGCAAACTTTCTTAAAACTTCTTACAACATCGCGTGTTTTTTCTGCTCTTTTCTGATCTTTACTGCCACCCTTTGGTCAACTTATGCTATTGTTGGTTGATTTTAACATTAGTTGTTTTGTCCATCGGACTAAAGTCCGATGGTTATCTGTACACACGGTCGGACTTTGCTCCATCAGACTTTTGTTGGGCAAAAATTTGTCCGTTTGCAGACCCAACTTTTGTCCGATGAAATCCAAAACCAAACGAAAAAAGTTTGTCCGATGGAGCGTACACACGGTCGGATTGTTGGTCCAACTTGCTTAAAACAAAGTTTGTTGGGCAAAAGTCCGACCGTGTGTACGGGGCTTTAGATGTGGTGTGCTTTAAACACATACCTGTCCAGGCTTCTGAACCCAGGGAACTTCCTTCCCTTGTTTGTTTTTTTCCTTAGATGAGCTTCCCTTTACCCATCACTAGGAATACGTAATAAATTAAAGGGGACTTGCAAGGTCTGTCTGTCAGGGAGTCCTTTTTGAAATAATTTTCCTGAACAGAGTAGTGCTTAGGACAGATCCTCTTTGTTGACCAAAGTAGTATCCCTGTGTCACAAAGCAAGTCTTTGAGTCCATTTTAGTGGCCCTAAAGATTGTTACAGGTATGTTAGGCCACAACTGCTAGATGATTGAGGCAGTCAAACCATGCTAATTTACTAATTTCGCAGATTTCTCTGATTCTATCTTTAAAAGCACTCCACATAGATCCTGCATCCGAAGCGGAGAAGGCAGGGACATCGGTGGAGCAAACCGCTGATCAGCCTCCTGATCCAGCTAAGATACCTTCATCAGTCGTAATGAAGTGGAGGTAAACGTGCTAGAGAACCTGGCATTTGGCAGAAAAATCATGCAGCCAGTGGTCTCACCCTAAGGTAGGCCTGGAAATTTCTTTATTATCCTCTCATGTGTTGCCATCCTGGAAGGTGAGGTGAGAAAACCGACGGTTATTTACCGATAACGGTGTTTCTACGAAACCTTCCAGGACGGCAGGCCTACTTCCCGCCCTGTTATGGGTGGAGGAGTATGTACACACTATGTGGTAAGTATTTAAGATGTGGATAGCCCTTGTGGTCTAGTGGGAGTATTACTTTAAACTACTGAGGGACAAGGGATAAGGTGGGGCCTTATAAACATTTGTGAACTGATTGTGTTTCCTGTTGGGTGGAGCCGATCATCTCTCATGTGTTGCTGTCCTGGAAGGTTTCGTAGAAACACTGTTATTGGTAAATAACCGTCGTTTTTTTGTTTCCTTTTAATATGTACAGTGAAACCTCGGATTGCGAGTAACGCGGGTAACGAACGTTTCGCAGTACGAGCACGTTTTTAATCCTGACTCGGTTTACAAGTGTTGTCTCGCAAAACGAGCAGGATTCAAGCCACAGCGCTGTGCAGTAACGCATTTGGCCTGAGGTGCGGGGGAGCCGTTCGGAAATATTTGGAAATACTCCATTCCTAAGTCTTTCCGAGTTCAGCCGAGCTGTCCCTGAGCCTTTCTGAGGAATACCGAGGCTCTCCGGTGCCCCCCCACCTCTGGCCACATGCGGTATTACATGCCATAGAAGTCAATGCGGAACAAATTATTTTTGTTTCCATTGACTTCTATGGGGAAACTCGCTTTGATATGCGAGTGCTTTGGATTACGAGCATTCTCCTGGAACGGATTATGCTCGTAATCCAAGGTTCCACTGTATTATATCTATAACTTGCTCATAATGCTAATGTATTGTATTGTGTTTTTTTTTTAGATATCATTTTAGTAGAGGTTTCCTGAAACCAGAAAATTATCTCAAGCAATTCCCCAGGGGGCAAAAAGTTAAACTGCTTCAGACTATGGAAACATAAATGTTGCCTTTACTGATAGTTTGATGTTTCTTTTTCTTTTCACTTTACAGGGAACAGAAAAAAAGGTTCCAAGCACTTGTTGAATACAAATTTAATGAATGGCTAGTTAAAACTGGAAACAGATATCAGCTGGATAGCCTTGTGCCAGCAACTGATGGTACAAAACAAGCTGCTGGTTGAAGTGTGTAAATAGTTTTAGCTAGATCAAACAGGTATGGTTTAAATGGATTTGTTCTGTGTATACATGTAATGTCCATTAATCCAGAGAAGCGGTTTATAAATGTTTACTGTAAATTTATTGTGTAAATTTTTAATGAAGGCTACTATCATCCCAATTAGATGCTAAAATAATTTTTATATTATATAATTAACATTCGTGTGTGTATGTATAGATAAATAGTGTATACCTATGGGTGTGTATGTAAAATCCCTCATCACCAGTTCTTTTCTAATAAAAATAATACTTTTATGAGAAAATTTTGCCATTTGTCCATTGGGGAGATTTGTCTTTATTTTTTGTAGACACAACTGAAAGTGAGTGGAAATCTCTCCAAAGTGAGGTAAATCCCTTTTTAGATATTTTCTATTCCTGCTCTGGTGACCTTTTTAAAATTTTGTATTTTCCCTCACTTTAGCAGTCTTTTGTCACCGTTGAGGAGATTCAACCTCTCCATTTGTTCTGTGACCACTGTAAGATATCAATAAAAAAATTCGAACCCCTCTACAAACTATCGCAGATAAAATAAAATAAAAAAATCATTAGATACACACAGTTTTATAAACATGCAGCACCATTAATAATGAAGCTTAAAGGTTGAGGCTACTGCCTCTACAGGATAATAATATCCCAGAAATGAAAGGCCAATAAGGCTTTCAGACAGATGCAATGTGGTTTGACACTGTTTTAGCCTGCGTCTTTGGAGCTGGTTAGCTGCGCTTTCCCATAAAGTTATAACGTGGCTTTCTGAAAGCACACCAAAACTTCTGCATGCTGCATCTTTGTGCTTTCAGAAAGCGCACAAAACAAGCAGGACAATAATATACAGTATCTCACAAAAGTGAGTACACCCCTCCCCATTTTTGTAAATATTTTATTATATCTTTTCATGTGACAGAAATTACACTTTACTACAATGTAAATTAGTGAGTGTACAGCTTGTATAACGGTGTACATTTGCTGTCCCCTCAAAAGAACGCAACACACTGCCATTAACTCTTTCGCTGTCAGGCCCTGTGGCCAGACCATTTTGCAATTTTTCCTTTTCTTTTTTTATATATCAAACCAATACATTTGCAAACAATAAAACCATTATTGGCAGATAAACGCAGCTAAATTTACAAAATTCCTGCTAAGTTCCAACTAAATATAAAAGCTTTACCTGTATGGAGTTAATACATAACAAGTATTGGTAATTTTTACATTGCGCCTTTTTGCAAAATGGTTAAAATCGAACGTACGTAAAAATGTAAATATGCAAATTTCTTAAATCTGAAGGTTTTAACTTTTCCCTTACAGTATTCAGAATTTGTGAAAGACCCCCGAGCCCACCACCATATATTTTCTGAAAGCATAGGACTAGTAGATTAAAAAGAAGGTGCTATTGATTTTTAAGGCCCCACGATATTTGCGCAAATGTTTATCAAAGCAATATTTTCGATAAAAATACATTTAAAATCATTATTAGCAGATACAAACACAGCAAATTTCACAAAATTCCTACTAAATATAAAACCTTAACCTGTATTGAGTTATTAAAAACTTAAAAATAGTTATTTATTTGTGCCTTTTTGAGAAATAGTGAAAAACGGTGGTACGCAAAAGTTTTAGAGAAATCTGGAGGTTTTACTTTTTCACTTATAGCTTTCAGAATTGGTAAGACCCCCCCCCCCCCCCCCAGACCATACATTTTTTGAAAGCACATGACCAGTAGAATGAAAAGAAGGTGCTATTGATTTTTAAGGCATCACGATATTTGCGCAAATGTTTATCAAAACAATATTTTCACTAAAATCCTTAATAGTGCACATAAACACAACATAACTTTCAAAATTCCTGCTAAATTGCTACTAAAGCCTCATTCACATATGGCATACTAAAGTGTACACCCATGGGGGGGCAGACAGAACCCCGCTGAGCAGGCAAATCTGTTTGACAAAGTCTGCTTAATGTGGAAGGGGTCCTGCCAGGAGCGGCCAGTCCATTAGGGGCGCTGGGGCGCCACACACCTTCAGGGTGCCGGACCACATGATTAGAGCCCGAGGCTCTAATTGTCTTGAAAAAGTTTGAGCTCGGGGCGCAGAGAATTGCACCCCCAACCCACCCACTTGTGACAATAGCGAATTAATATTCGCTATTGTCTTCTGGCTTCTCCCAAGAAAACCGAGGAGGGGTGAGTGAGGGGGGGGACCGACACCTTAGGGGGGTGGATAGTGTGTGGGGGGGGGTCAGTGCTTGGGGAGGAAGAAGAGGGGTGAAGGGGAGATGAGAGTGGGGGAGAGCAGTTTTAAGATGAAAGGGAGCTGCGGGAGGTGGCGTGACAGGGAAGCGTCACATTTAGGGGCAATAACTCTGATCAGTGGGTTGTAATATGTATAATAAATGCACTTTTTTTCCCTGCAGGAGCTTGGAAAGCATTGCACCTGCGATCAGTAAATTACGGTTGTAATGTAGGCTCCTGCAGACATGTCCTCTGGCTTTCAGCCCTGTTTCCTTTTGTACGGACTTTGTTTGGAAGCCGGCGGACATGTCAGGACTACGAGAGCGCTCATCAGGGCCCCCCTCAGATCATTGAATCTACAAGTCTGCTGCACTGGCAGACTGGACTTGTAGGTTATTCATTCACAGAAACATGTAAATGAGGTGGCTATGTGGGCAGAGTGCCCCACAGCCGCACATTTTTTGGAAAGTGACAGCAGATGCGAGGAGAGGAACCCCCACCTGCTGTCCACAGGGAGGGGAGGATCCCGGGGAGAAGAGGCCAGAGATGGCACATATTTCACCTTAAATACATGTTCCAAAGGTGAACTTAGCAGTTTACGTTTATTGTAAGCTGCACTGTTTAACACTAAAGGTGCAACCTAGAAATTACAGTGTCTCTTCCTCGCCTGACCTTTATTTTTTGTCCTGACTATGTTTTTCTGTTCTTTTAGGTCGTTCTGCTTTTGTAAAGTATCGAGCTGTATGAAAAATATTGGACTTTATAGGCACTAATGTAAAAAATATATAACAAATTTTATTATTGCACAATAGTACAAAAGTACAAATGGTACAGTAAATGTATTGTTGAAATACATAAAGAAATATTCTAAAATTGAAAATCATAGACATTAACCATTGTAGGACACTCAATGATAATGATACTCATTCCGTGGGTATACATAGAGAATCTGCCCACTCGGAATTGCGGAGAAGAGGAGTGCCCCACAAAATGGAATTCCATGAATTTCTTGAAAATTAAAAGTAGCTCGACATGTTTCGCTATTATCTGAGAATCGCTTCTTCAGGAGCTTCTAAATTTCAAATAGAGAATATAGTATGAGAAAACATCATATACATACGATACAGTTATACCTCTCATAAGTGTCAAACATTGTATCAACACCCGACCCTTACCAGAAGTATCCTATTGGAATTGCCTGATGCAGTCACTCCACCTCACCCAAGGTGTCTCAACCCAAACTCATGCCCATTGGGGCACCCCACCGGGCTGTAATGACAGAGGGGAGCAATGAGGAGCGGGAATATGGGGATGCCCCGGGTAACTACGGAACAAACCAACGTTAACTATTGAAATTCTACAGGTGCCTTCAAGCTATCCTGGTGAAATTGGCCAGTAACTTACTTGTAGTAGAAAGGTAGAATAATTAGTAAGGAGGCTCACAGCACCGTGGGGTGGCCATGCAGAGATGGAATCATGCAAGGAAGCCTTATAAGTAGAACCTAGGTAGGCTGAAAAAAGATTAAGGTTAATCCCAGGTTAAAGATTAAGGTTATTACAGATACTGTTGGACCAGAGCGTATACCTTATAGTAGATTATACCCTGAATAATGCTGTTCCCATTCAGTGTAGTAGATTAATGGAGGTTAATTAGATTGATCTCCACTGGTCAGCTAGTAATCGCCTGTGAACCACAAGACATATGAGATAAGTCAATTCTCTCCCAATATGAGCCTTTTAAGAAGAACAAAGTAGTAGCTGATAATTACCTCACAAAATATCTGGCGTGGGGAACAAAGCTGAAATGATCAGGGTATGCTTCTCATGGTCAGGGCTGTGTCCCCTATCTATATAAAACATGCTTTTGTAAAGGCCTTCGGGTTGAAGTGTGAAGATTTGAAATGTTTAAGGAATGGAGCACCGGATCTTCAATTTAACTTCTTACTAATATTCCTAGTTGAGGTTCCCATTTTTATTTTGTAGACAATTCCAGAAGACCATTTTACAATAAGCCAATACAATTATATGCACTTCTCTTAGCACTTTTTTGGTAAGACAGATATTTATTTTAGACAAGGCAATTGAAAGGCTGTGAACATTCCAGAATATTAACTTGTACTTTCAAGAAAATATATATAATTTAATTATTAAAATCTTTTATCATTGCTCTTTGTTTTTCTTTTATTTTAGCCCAGTGTACAATTTTTGTTTTTATTTGAGTCCATATTTGTCTGGGGCAGCCTAGTTTTTTTCAGATTTATGCATCCAACTAAAGAAATTGTTTTGTTGCTATAATATGGTGGAATATAAGTTTTCAGTTATTAATCCAATTGTGTCTACATTGGTTAACTTGTCTGTTCTTTACACTATTCATTTCTTATGACTATACAATTGTTCTGCTGTGGGGATATTTTCTTCTTGCGTTTGTGGATGGTTTTAGCGGTTAGGGCCTGGGCCAATGGCCTTTTGTTTGCTGCAAGTGGATTCTGCATTCCTATACAAGTCTATAAGAATGCACAATCTGCTTGAGGCAGGTGAAATGCAGGTCAAAAGGAGGTCATCTGCAGGTATTCATGAATTCTGAACTATTGCAGAAGTGTATAACGCACCATATAGGCGTTTGTGTACTTTAGTGCCAACTATTTTGCATGGCACCCAACACGCTAAAGCAATGCGCAGTACCACACTACTAGCACATTTGGCAGTCCATTCAAAAATGAATAAGTTACCTTAATGCACAGGTGTGAAGCCAGCCTGCCTTTTTTGCTAGATTTGCCAGTGGTTGTCATCTAGAGTATACTACCATGCAGGGTAAAGTCACAGTTTTGCTTACAATTCTATCTTCCCTTCCCCATCCATTGCTACTTCCCCCACACTTATCCTGTTTACCTTTCGAACTGTGAATCTTTTTATATTTATCAAACGCATATTTTCAAGAAAAAAATACAATAAAAGTAATTTCTCTTTCGTTCATGGCCTTAATCTTGACAGCCTTCATTTAAGAGTGACTAGGCAGAAACTTGTAGAAAGTGTTAAACACATCACACCTAATACAGTACCGCCCAGGGGCCGGACCCTCTGGATATAACCCCTCTCTCTGCATCTCGCAGATCAGTTTTTTTTTCTGCCTAGCAAAGGAGAAAGACATGGCTCCCTTCGGGCCCATAGGCCTGGAGGTTTATTTTTTGTTTTTGTTCCTGTTATCTGCGATCAACTGCCAACTGGATGACAGGCTGGATCCCAGATGCTTGTAGTCCCCCCAGTTTTGGCCATCGAGCGTGTGCCGACCGTAGCTACGCGCTGGGTCGTCCACGACATGCCCGTCGCTCTACGGGTGGCCGGTGAGCTACACGCTCCAGGGCGCGCATATGACCGGTCTATAGGGCCGAGTCGCAGCGGCCGGGCCGACAGTCACCTCCGTAACATGCGGAAGATGGCCTGTCTGGGATGCTTCCAGCATAATCCACGCAGGCAGGGTAAGTAGTAATCCCCTGCTTTGGCAGGAGGACATAGTTGGACATTCCCTGGGAGGTCGAGTAGAGGGGTTCCATCCATCCTTTCCTCCCTCCCTTCCCTCCTTCCTGGCCTCTGTGAGCTGGGCTGGCTGCTGGGGTCGGGGGTTCACCTGGGGGGGGCTCCATCTGTGAGGGAACTGTGCTGTACATCTGCTTACAATGCTAGTGAGCTGCCATTAAAAGGTTTGCTTACCTGTGTGTTCTCCCTCCATGCTGTCGGCGCCCATTTTGGCGGCGCCCGCCGCCTGTTTGCCCTCTATCTACTGCTCAGCGGCCATTTTCTTGTGGTCCGTGCTGTGTTCGGCCTCTATCTGCCGCTCGGCGGCCATTTTTTTTTGTGGTCCGCGCTGTTTGGCCTCTATCTGCCGCTCAGCGGCCATTTTCTCGCGGTCCACGCCGTATCACAGCATTTAAATGGAGCAAGTTTGCAGACATGCTGCGGAGTGGTCAGACTGACACAGACAGCTGACAAGGAGAAGCAGCTCAAGCAGGAAGTGACGCTAGCCGTACGGTACGGTTCAAGGGTGGCGAGTCCTCTGAGGGGAACCCCTCGTCTCTGTCGCAGCTAGGAGGGTGGGTTGCTGTACCTTGCCTTGAGTCCCTGTGGGTTCAGGCGCGTTTCAGCATGGCGTCAGAAGCAGACGCCTTTTCCCCTGAAACACCTGAGCTAGCAATTGATGCCCCTGCACCCGATGTATCGATGGACGCTATGTCGGAAATCCTAGATGCCTTTGTTACCAAGGTGGAAGCGGCGCGTGGGAACACGGGGGGGGGGGTAAAAAGCGCCCCCTCCCCCGCCATCTTCTAGGGACAACTCTGATGCGGAGCCGGGTCCAGCTACGGCTCATGACCCTGGCTCTGATGTATCTGAGGATGCGGACCGAGATCTGCCAGACAGTGAGGATGACTCCGGATCCGGGTCAACACGCGAAAAGGCCCTGGTAGGTGACCTCATCACCGCAGTGCGAGATACTCTAAAAATAGAGGAGTCTGCGGAAGCAACAAGGCGTCGGTCCCTTTTGGGTTCCGTAAGCCGACCCGCACTGCTAAGGTGTTTCCTTGTGTGTATTATTTAGACAAACTTTTTTATACAAGGAGTGGGACAAACCACAGAAGGTTTTCTCAGTCCCTAAAAATTTGGCGGTGCGTTACCCTTTGAGGAGAGTTTTCTGAAAAAATGGATCTCTCCCCCGATAGTGGACCCTCCCGTGTCCAGACTAAACAAAGTAACCACGATTCTGGTGGAAGGGGCTCCTGCTTTCAAGGACCCTGCGGACAAGAAAGCGGAGGCGGTCACCCGCAACCTATACACAGTGGTGGGCTCGGCTGTGCGCCCAACGATGGTTGGGGCCCTGGTGTCAGACACTCACTGAATGGGCAAAGATGCTGCACAATGGGTTAAAAGCATGTCAGGCTCCCTCGGACAAGGTAGCTCTAGCTGACCAGTTGGTACAGGGCCTAAAATTTGTTTGCGAGTCAGCCTTGGACACTATTCCTCTGCTGGCCAGAGCCTCAAGCTATGCAGTGGTGTTACGCCGACTACTTTGGCTAAAGTGTTGGTCTGCGGACAAATCTTACAAGAAGGCCCTGATGGATTTGTCCTTTAGGGGCGACAGACTTTTTAGAGCATCCCTGGATGACATAATTAAAGATGCCACAGGAGGTAAGCGTACGCTGCTCCCCCAATCCAAAAAGGGTAAGGAGCCACGCCGTAGGCAAGGGCCCTCCTTCACTGCGCACAAGCGTTTTTTCGTCCGCCGAGCGTGGCAACTAAACGATCCCAGGCCGATAAAGCGCCTGCTGAGGGACAGAAGCGTCCCTGGTTTCGCAAGCCTAACAAGCCTGCGAACAAAGCTACGTCTGCATGAAGGTCTGCCCCACCCATCTCTCGGGTGGGGGGACGTCTTTGCGACCCGGTGGACATCTCAGATCTCCGACCGGTGGGTTTGCAAAGTAGTTTCCTCAGGGTACAAGATAGTTTCTCTCTTGCCCGCCGAACAGATTTTTCTCCTCCAACCTCCAGCTTCAGCCGACTCGTCGGGAAGCCCTATATGGGGCGGTTCAAGGCCTGCGGATACGCGGGGTGATCATTCCTGTACCAGTACAGGAACGGTTTCAGGGATTTTACTCAAATCTGTTTGTGGTATCAAAGAAAGAGGGCGTTCGTCCAATCCTGGATCTCAGGGCCCTCGATTGCTTTGTGAAGGTACAAGGATTCTGGATAGAGTCGGTCCGCTCTGTTGTCGCTGCCCTCCATCCGGGGGATTTTCTGGTATCCTTGGATATCAGGGATGCATACTTGCATGTCTCCATATGCACCAGGCATCAGAGATGTCTACGCTTTGCGGTCGGGGAAGTCTACTACCAATTTGTGGATCTCCCCTTTGGCCTGGCATCGGCACCAAGGTGCTTGCCCCGTTTCTGGCCCTACTAAGACAGCGTGGCATCGCTATTGTGGGCTACTTGGACGATCTTCTTCTGAGGGCCACTTCAAGCTCAGAATTAGAGGTGAGCGTGTCTATAACCTGTCAGACCCTCTGAGAATTTGGTTGGGTGCTGAACACTCAGAAGTCAGTATTGGTACCGACTCAACGTCTAGTGTATCTGGGGGTTGATTCTGGACTCCTCAGAGGCGAAAGTTTTTTTCCCTGTGGAAAAAATGCAGACCATTCGGACTGCAGTGC
This sequence comes from Rana muscosa, assembly GCA_029206835.1. Taxonomy (NCBI): domain Eukaryota; kingdom Metazoa; phylum Chordata; class Amphibia; order Anura; family Ranidae; genus Rana; species Rana muscosa. The sequence goes on along the minus strand of CM055127.1, from coordinate 275,244,947 downwards.
GGCAGTTGATATCCCAAAGATGGTCGTCACTCCGCTTTTGCATATGAGTCCTGGGCCTCATGGTAGCCTCCTTCGAGGCGGTACCGTATGCTCAATTTCACACTCGAGTGTTGCAGAACGAAATTCTATCCAGATGGGACAAGTGCCCATCGTCCCTGGATTGTCAAATCCGAGTGAGCCACCTAGTCAGGACCTCCCTAGTTTGGTGGCTGACATCACCGGCACTTCTGTCTGGGAAGTTGTTCCTTCCTTTTCACTGGATAGTGATCACGACGGATGCCAGCCTTACCGGTTGGGGGGGGGGGGTGGGGGGTCTGGGAGGTTCAGTCGACCCAGGGTCGCTTGACTCCGGAGGAATCTCACTTGCCGATCAATGTCCTGGAACTCCGGGTGATCAGACTGTGCCTCTCCACATGGTCTCAGAGGCTACAGGGGCATCCAGTCGGACAACGCCACGGCGGTGGCGTATGCCAACCATCAAGGAGGAACAAGAAGCTCAGCTGCAGCATCGGAGGTCTCTCACATCCTAAGGTGGGCAGAAAGGAGCATACCGGCCCTGTCGGCCGTATACATTCCGGGCATGGAAAACTGGCAGGCGGACTATCTGAGTCGCCAGATGCTGGACCAAGAAGAATGGTCTCTGCACCCGGATGTATTTCAGCTCCTTTGCCAAAGATGGGGCAACCCAGATGTAGATCTCCTGGCTTCTCGACTCAATCAGAAAGTATTGAGGTTTGTTTGTGGCCAGGTCAAGAGACCCATGGGCAGACGCGACAGATGCGTTGGTGGCACTGTGGAGTCAGTTCCGGATAATCTATGCCTTCCCTCCTCTGAAGCTCCTTCCTCATCTGCTTCGCAGAGTGGATTCCAATGATCCTACTTGCTCCGGACTGGCCTCGGCGTCCTTGGTACGTCTAGTAGCAGACGTTCCTTTGCGTCTACCGCTTAGAGAGGACGTGCTGTCGCAAGGTATGGCTATTGAAAGCCAGGTGCTAAGAGACCGGGGCCTGTCGGATTCAGTGATTCCGACCATGAGGAGGGCTCGGAAGCTATCCTCTAGCAAGATTTACCATCGCACTTGGAAGGCCTACATAGCCTTTTGTGAGAAAATGAGGTGGAATCCGCAGACTTATCTGGTTTCCAGAGTCCTGCTGTTCTTACAGCGCGGGGTGGACCAAAAGCTTGCTTTAAGTACGATTAAGGGGCAGATATCTGCCCTGGCTGTCTTTTTTTTCAGCGACCCATGGTGGCTCACTCTCTGGTGAGTACGTTTGTGCAGGGGGTTTGGCATGTGGCCCCTCCGGTCCGCCCTCCACTACCTCCATGGGACTTGAATCTGGTCCTCTCAGTACTTCAGAAACCACCGTTTGAGAACATTAGGGAAATTCCCTTGTTGACACTTTCTCAGAAAGTGGTCTTTTTGGTGGCTGTTGCGTCAGACGGGTTTCTGAGCTGGCGGCCTTGTCATGCAAGGCCCCCCTATATTTTCTTCCACAGGGATAAGGTGGTGCTGTGTCCGCAGCCTTCCTTTCTTCCTAAGGTCGTTTCGGCCTTCCATCTCAATGAGGACATTGTACTTCTATCCTTGTGTCCTCGTCCGTCGCATCATAAAGAGGCTGCGTTGCATTGCTTGGACGTTGTTCGAGCTCTGCGTATACTTGTCTGTTACTGCTCCGTTCCCGAGGTCAGACTCACTGTTTGTTTCGGTGGCTGGTCCCAAGAAGGGCCTAGCGGTCTCGTCGGCCACCATCTCTAGGTGGATCCGACAGATAGTGATTCAGGCTTTCGCCATAAAGGGTCGGGCGCCCCCCTTTCCTGTCACGGCGCATTCGACCAGGGCAATAGGTGCCTTTTGGGCTTTCCGACATCAAGCGTCTGTTTCCCAGGTGTGTTAGGCGGCGACTTGGTCATCCGTTCACACTTTCACAAGGATGATGTAAGCACAGAAGATTTTTCACCTTCATGCATAGAATGCATGAAGGTGTAAAACCTTGAGGCTTTAGAACCATTTTAACCATGACTTATGGCCCTATAATGACACTAATTTCGATGTTTGCGATGATGCATCACGTGTGCGGTGGAATTGATATATGGGGGTGTTCTTCTTTTTTTCTTTTTTTTTTTTTTTTTTTTACAGTTTTCAAATTCAATTGACTGCTTATCCCCTTTGCGCAGAGCGTATGCATATATGCGGCCTCGGTTTTAGGGGGTTATACCGGGGATGATGCCCGCAGCCATCATCCCGGTTCTGTTTTTAGCACGGGCCGTCGGCTTTCCAAGGATAACAACCGATGCAGCTAAAAACCGATCGGTTGTTCTCCCGGAGGGGACATCCCCCCCCCCTCTGCCTTCCGTTGCTCTTACCTGGCCTCCCGTCCCACCGGGAGACCCGATCCTCGATCCACCACTTCTGGCGCCTAGAGACAGACTGGCACGAAGCCGGAAACGGCTTTGTTCCAGTCTTCTCTCTATAAACACGGAAGCGACGCTTCCGGTTTACTCGGCTGCCAATGGCGCCGGATTTAAAAAAAATATACAGTATTCGTTTTCGGCGATCTGAATACTTTGAAGTGCAAAAGAGGGATTTGGGGTCTTTTAGACCCCAGATCCCTCCATAAAGAGTACCTGTCACCACCCATTACTGTCACAAGGGATGTTTACATTCCTTGTGACAGGAATAAAAGTGATTACATTTTTTCTTATTTTGAAACACCATGTAAAAAAATAAAAATAAAATGAATAAGAAAAAAAATAAAATATTATTTTTTAAAGCACCCCTGTCCCCGCGCAGCAAAGAAAACGCATACAGAAGTCGCGCCCACATATGTAAACGATGTTCAAATGACGTGAGGTATCGCCGCGATCGTCGGAGCAATAATTCTAGCACTAGACCTCCTGTAACTCTAACCTGGTAACCGTTATTTATTAATTTTTTTAAAGCGTCGCCTATGGAGATTTTTAGGTACTGTAGTTTGTCACATTATACAAAAAAATTGGCCTAACTTTACGGTTTCATTTTTTTTTTTTAATTCATGAAAGTGTCTTTCCCCAAAAAAGTTGCGTTTAAAAGACCGCTGCACAAATACCATGTGACATAAAATATTGCAACAATCGCCATTTTATGCTCTAGATTATCTGCTAAAAAAAATATATATATACAGGTCCTTCTCAAAAAATTAGCATATTGTGATAAAGTTCATTATTTTCTGTAATGTACTGATAAACATTAGACTTTCATATATTTTAGATTCATTACACACAACTGAAGCAGTTCAAGCCTTTTCTTGTTTTAATATTGATGATTTTGGCATACAGCTCATGAAAACCCAAAAATCCTATCTCAAAAAATTAGCATATTTCATCCGACCAATAAAAGAAAAGTGTTTTTACTACAAAAAAAGTCAACCTTCAAATAATTATGTTCAGTTATGCACTCAATACTTGGTCGGGAATCCTTTTGCAGAAATGACTGCTTCAATGCGGCGTGGCATGGAGGCAACCAGCCTGTGGCACTGCTGAGGTGTTATGGAGGCCCAGGATGCTTCGATAGCGGCCTTAAGCTCATCCAGAGTGTTGGGTCTTGCGTCTCTCAACTTTCTCTTCCCAATATCCCACAGATTCTCTATGGGGTTCAGGTCAGGAGAGTTGGCAGGCCAATTGAGCACAGTAATACCATGGTCAGTAAACCATTTACCAGTGGTTTTGGCACTGTGAGCAGGTGCCAGGTCGTGCTGAAAAATGAAATCTTCATCTCCATAAAGCTTTTCAGCAGATGAAAGCATGAAGTGCTCCAAAATCTCCTGATAGCTAGCTGCATTGACCCTGCCCTTGATAAAACACAGTGGACCAACACCAGCAGCTGACATGGCACCCCAGACCATCACTGACTGTGGGTACTTGACACTGGACTTCGGGCATTTTGGCATTTCCCTCTCCCCAGTCTTCCTCCAGACTCTGGCACCTTGATTTCCGAATGACGTGCAAAATTTGCTTTCATCCGAAAAAAGTACTTTGGACCACTGAGCAACAGTCCAGTGCTGCTTCTCTGTAGCCCAGGTCAGGCGCTTCTGCCGCTGTTTCTGGTTCAAAAGTGGCTTGACCTGGGGGATGCGGCACCTGTAGCCCATTTCCTGCACACGCCTGTTCACGGTGGCTCTGGATGTTTCTACTCCAGACTCAGTCCACTGCTTCCGCAGGTCCTCCAAGGTCTGGAATCGGTCCTTCTCCACAATCTTCTTCAGGGACCGGTCACCTCTTCTCGTTGTGCAGCGTTTTCTGCCACACTTTTTCCTTCCCACTGAGGTGCCTTGATACAGCACTCTGGGAACAGCCTATTCGTTCAAAAATTTCTTTCTGTGTCTTACCCTCTTGCTTGAGGGTGTCAATGATGGCCTTCTGGACAGCAGTCAGGTCGGCAGTCTTACCCATGATTGCGGTTTTGAGTAATGAACCAGGCTGGGAGTTTTTAAAAGCCTCAGGAATCTTTTGCAGGTGTTTAGAGTTAATTAGTTGATTCAGATGATTAGGTTAATAGCTCGTTTAGAGAACCTTTTCATGATATGCTAATTTTTTGAGAGAGGATTTGTGGGTTTTCATGAGCTGTATGCCAAAATCATCAATATTAAAACAAGAAAAGGCTTGAACTACTTCAGTTGTGTGTAATGAATCTAAAATATATGAAAGTCTAATGTTTATCAGTACATTACAGAAAATAATGAACTTTATCACAATATGCTAATTTTTTGAGAAGGACCTGTATTATGTTTGGGGGTTCTAATTAAATTTCTAGCAAAAAAAATATGGATTTTAACTTGTAAACACCAAATGTCAGAAATGGGCTTCGTCAGGAAAGGGTTAATCTACAAAGATATTCTAAAATGTTTCGGACATATTTATTGGTACCACTAAAAGAAAAAATATAGATACAGTGAAACCTCGGAGTGTGAGTAACGCGGTTAATGAGCGTTTCGCAAGACGAGCACTTCTTTTTTTTTTTTTTTTTTTAATACTGACTCAATTTCTTTTCTATTCTATTCTAATCTTTTCTATTCAAATTTGAATTCATTCTATACGAAATTCGAATTTCTTATAGAATGAAATCGAATTTGAATAGAAAAGATTAGAATAGATTCGTTTCGTGTTAGAATTTGAAAACATTTTGACCGAATTAAAAAAAATCTAATTTGAAAATTTTTATCAAATTCAAAAAAAATCTACCACATTCGAAAAAAAATTCGACCGCATTTGAAAAAAAATCTACTGGATTCGAGAAACTATCAAATTCGAAAAAATTCTACCGCATTCGAAAAAAATTGTCTGAATTCAAAAAAGTTAACTATATATAACCATTTTCCAAAATTCGAATTTCGTATAGAATGAAATCGAATTAGAATAGAAAAGAATAAACTAGAAAAACAATGGAACAGAATATAATAAAATGTAATATATATATTGTATTTTATTGTATTTTGTTGTTTTTCTAGTCTATTCTTTTCTATTCAAATCTTTTCCATTCAAATTCATTCTATACGAAATTCGAACTTCTGAAGCCATTTTCTGAAATTTGAATTTCGTATAGAATGAATTTGAATAGAAAAGATTACAATAGAATAGAAAATAAAATAATAGAAAAGAATAGCATAGAAAAACAATAGAACAGACTAAAAAAAAAATTATATATATATTTTTTTATTCTGTTCTATTGTTTTTCTATGCTATTCTTTTCTATTATATTCTAATCTTTTCTATTCGAATTCATTCTATCCAAAATTCGAATTTCGGAAGATGGCTTCTGAAGTTCCAAATTGTATAGAATGGATTTGAATAGAAAATAATAGACTAGAAAAACACTAGAACAGAACAGAAAAATATATAATAAATATATAAAACATCTTCCGAAATTTGAATTTCATATAGTTCGAATAGAAAAGATTAGAATAGAAAATAATAGCATAGAAAACAATAGAACAGAATAGAAAAACATATAAAAAAACACCTTTCGAATTTCGTACAGAATGAAATCAAATTTGAATAGAAAAGAATAGCATAAAAAACAATAAAACTGAACAGAAAAAATATATAATATATGTGTGTGTGTGTGTATACCATCTTCCGAAATTCGAATTTCGTATAGAATGAATTTGAATACAAAAGATTAGAATAGAAAATAATAAACTAGAAAAACATATATTATATTTTATTCTATTCTGTTCTATTGGTTTTTCTATTCTATTCTTTTCTATTTTATTCTGATCTTTTCTATTCTGCTTCAAAATCATTCTAATCCTAATGCCGCGTACACACGGCCGTTTTTCTCGTCGAGAAAAACGTCATTTTTCCCATTCGACGAGAAAAACGATAGTCTGTGGGCTTTCTGTCGTTTTTTTCGACGAGAAAAACGGCATTAAAAACAACGAGATAAATTAGAACATGTTCTAATTTTTCTCGTCGTTTTTTTCAACATGTTTTCCGCGGCAGTGTTTCCCATAGGAAAACACTGCCGCGGAACCCACAGACGGTCGTTTTTCTCGACAAGAGAAAAAACGACGTGAAAAACGACCGTGTGTGGGGAACAAGCCGTTCCCTCGTTTTTAATGACATTATTCACGGCGGTTTTTTAACCGCCGTGAATAATGATCGTGTGTACGCGGCATATACCTATTCTATATATCTAACCATTTTCCGAAATTCAAATTTTGTATGGAATGAATTTGAATAGAAAAGATTAGAATAGAAAATAGAAAAGAATAGACTAGAAAAATAATAGAACAGAATAGAATAAAATAGAATATTATATTTTAATCTTTTCTATTCAAATTTAAATTCATTCTATACAAAATTCGAATTTTGGAAGATGGCTTCCGAAATTCGAATTTCGTATAGAATTATTTTGAATTTGAATCGAAAAGATTAGAATAGAAAATAATAGCATAGAAAAACAATAGAACAGAATGAAATATAATATATATTATATATTTTTCTATTCCGTTCTATTGTTTTTCTATGCTATTCCTTTCTATTATTTTCTATTCTAATCTTTTCTATTAAAATTTATAGATTTCTGAAAGTCTGAAATTAGAATTTTGTATAGAATGAATTTGAATTAGAGTAGAAAATAATAAAATAGAAAAACAATAGAATAGAATAAAATATAATATATCATATTTTATTCTATTCTATTGTTTTTCTAGTTTTATTATTTTCTATTATTTTATTCTAATTCATTCTATACAAAATTTGAATTTTGGAAAATGGTTTTCTATAGATAGAATAAAATCGAATTCTAATAGAATAGACTAGAATAGAAAAAAACAATAGAACAGAATAGAAAAAAATATATAAAAACCATCTTCCGAAATTCGAATTTGGTACAGAATGAATTCGAATAGAAAAGATTGGAATCGAATATATTATAATTTTTTTCTATTCTGTTCTATGCTATTCTTTTCCATTATTTTCTATTCTAATCTTTTCGATTGGAATTCGATTTCATTCTATACGAAATTCGAATTTCAGAAGATGTTAAATATATATATATCTATCAGAAAAATATATTTTTCTCTTCTATGCTATTGTTTTTCTATGCTATTCTTTTCTAGCATTTTTGATTCTATCCTAATCTTTTCTATTCAAATTCGATTTCATTCTATATGAATTTCGGAAATGGTTATATATAGTTTAGTTCAAATGCGGTAGAATTATTTCGAATTTGATGGTTTTTTTTAATTCGGTAGATTTTTTTTTCGAATGCGGTAGAATTTCTTCGAATACGAAATGAAACACATCCCGAAAATGAATGTAACAAATGCAACGAATTTAGTTAAATAATGAATCGAAACGAAACAAATTTTTTCATCCTGCACATGTCTAGTATAGATCGCCGAAACTCAGGACAGAAATATCTTATTGAACACCCATCGATGAAGAGCTAAAAACATGTAGTCCCAAGAAAGTAAATTATATGCCTTTCAGATTTCCAAATAGAGCAGCATAGCTGGCACCTGTGATGTTGCATTGATTCCCTTTCACCTGGTCTCTGCCATAGCTGCAAGTGAGGGTATTCCCCTGTGGAGTACCCACAGAACAGGGTGCGGAGTAAAGGGTGTCCATAAGAAGTACATTGTAACGAATCCTCATGGCAAAAGGAAGCGCCTGAGTACCTTTATGAGGGTATAGGTGGAAGTGGTGGTAAAGACTGCAACCAGTGGTGTGATGTAACCACCTGTGCATCCATCTGAGACAATTAAATTTTAGCTGTATATGAAGAGATGGTTTTTGCGCTTAGTATACTCTATATTTTCAAAAGTATTTGGACACCTGCCTTTACACGCACATGAACTTTAATGACATCCTCGTCTTGGTCCATAGGGTTTAGTATTGAGTTGGCCCACCCTATAACAGCTTCAACTCTTATGGGAAGGCTGTCAACAAGGTTTAGGAGTGTGTCTATTGGAATATTTGACCATTCTTCCAGAAGCGCATTTGTGAAGTCAGGCACTGATGTGGACGAGAAGGCCTGGCTTGCAGTCTCCGCTCTAATTTATCCCAAAGGTGTTCTATCAAGTTGAGGTCAGGACTTTGTGCAGGCTAGTCAAGTTCCTCCACCCCAAACTCGCTCATCCAGCTGAAAAGGGCCAACTCAATATTATGGCTAAGACTGGGATGCCATTAAACTTCATTTGCGTGTAAAGGCAGGTGTCCCAGTACTTTTGACAATATAGTGTATGTTTGGATGCAGCAAACTGAAAGACCTACTGTATTTATATAGACAGGTGCGCTTCCTACAGTGGATATAAATAGTCTAGTCTACACACCACTGTTAAAATGTCAGGTTTCTGTGATGTAAAAAAATGTGATAAATAATTTCAGAACCTTTTCCACCTTTTAATATGACCTATAAACTGTACGACTCAGTTAAACAACAAACTTAAATCTTTTCGGTGGAGGGAAGTAAAAATAAATTATATGGTTGCATACGTGTGCACCCCCTTAAACTAATACTTTGTTGAAGCACCTTTTTATTACAGTACTCAGTCTTTTTGGGTATGAGTCTATTAGCATGGCACATCTTGACTTGGCAATATTTGCCCAATTTGTCAGATTGCGAGGGCATCTCCTGTGCACAGCCCTCTTCAGAACACCCCACAGATTTTCAATCGAATTTAGGTCTGGGCTCTCACTGGGCCATTCCAAAACTTTAATGCTCTTCTGGTGAAACCAATACTTTGTTGATTTGGATGTGTTCTTTGGGTCGTTATCATGCTGAATTATGAAGTTCCTCTTTATGTTCAGCTTTCTAGCAGAAGCCTGAAGGGTTTGTGCTAATATTGACTGGTATTTGGAAGGTTCATATTTCCCTCTACCTTGACTAAGGTCCCTGTTCCAGCTGAAGAAATACAGATACAAAGCATGATGCTGCCACCACCATGCTTCAATGTGGGTATGGTGTTCTTTTGGTGATGTGCAGTGTTTTTGCGCCAAACAGATCTTGGAATTACGGCCAAAAAGTTGAATCTTGGTTTAATCAACTATAACACATTTTCCCCACATGCTTTTGGGAGACTTCAGATGTGTTTTGCAAAATTTTGCCAGGCTTTGATGTTTTCCTTTGGAAGAAAAGGCTTCTGTTACCCTACCCCATAGCCCAGACATATGAAGAATACAGGAAATTGTTGTCACATGTACCACACAGCCAGTTTTTTCCAGATATTCCTGCAGCTCCTTTAATGTTGCTGTAGGCCTCTTGGCAGCCTACCTGACCAATTTTCTTCTCGTTATCGATTTTGGAGGGATGTCCAGTTCTTGGTAATGTTACTGTTGTGCCATATTTTCTCCACTTGATGGTGACTGTCTTCACTGTGTTCCATGGTATATATAATGCCTTGGAAATTCTTTTGTACCCTTCTCCTGACTGATACCTTTTAACAATGAGATCCCTCTGATGCTTTGGAAGCTCTCTGCGCACTATGGCTTTTGCTGTAGGATGTGACTAAGAAAATGTCAGGAAAAACCAACTAGAACAGCTGAACTTTATTTGGGGTTAATCAGAGGCACTTTAAATGATAGCAGGTGTGTACGGACTCCTATTTAACACGAGTTTGAATGTGATTGCTTAATTCTGAACACAGCTACATCCCCAGTTATGAGGGTGGGCACTTATGTAACTGTTATTTATTTATTTTTTACCCCCCCCCCCCCCCCAAGATTTCAGTTTGTTTTTCAATTGAGTTGTGCAGTTTACAGGTCACATTAAAGGTGGAAAAAGTTCTGAAACAATTTAGCTTTATCTAATTTTTTTTTTTTAACATCACAGAACCTTACATTTTAACAGGAGTGTGTAGACTTTTTATATCCATTGTATATACTAGCCTATGTGCGTAAAAAACAAATAAATCAATATGATAGCAAAAAATTATATATCATAGCAATCAATATTAAATTGTGCAAATACCTAAAAACTATTTCCCCTGAAGATGTACATTGGCAGAGAAAGATGTTGGGTGGGGCTTAGCTGATGACATTACGCCTGCCGTATCTGGATGGTGTGATGTTCTCTGCGTGTGTACTCTGTCTCCCAGGCTGTGTAAGTGCCTGTATATTGTGGATTTAAGTACCGTGTATACTCGAGTATAAGCTGACCCGAGTATAAGCCGAGGTACCTAATTTTACCACAAAAAACCTGGGAAAACTTACTGACTCGAGTATAAGCCGAGGACGAGAATGCAGCAGCTACTGTAAGTAGAAGAGGGTCAATAATGCCCATTTGCACGCCTCACTGTGCCCATTGCAACCTCACTAAGCCAATTGTCACTGTGCCCAACCTCACTCTGCCCATTGCCACCATACTGTGCCCCTAAAATTGAAATTGTACCTGAAATTGAGAGGCTGCGGACGTCCATTCATTGTTTAAAACTTGCAGTCTCTTCCTGGTCCCTTCCGTGATAGGCGTTTCTAAGCAGACACAGTTCCGCCTATCACAAACGTCCTCTCATCCTCAGTTTCCCAGCAGACACTGTGTTCAGTGTTCCGCCAGTCACGGGCGTCCTCTTGTCCGAGGATGAAAAGGCGTCCGTGATTGGCGGAACACTGAACACAGTGTCTGCTGGGATGGGTGAGGATGAGAGAACGTTCGTAATAGGCGATTCTCAGCAGACACAGTTCCGCCTATCACGGAAGGGACCAGGAGGAGACCGCGAGATTTAAATGATGGACGCCCGCAGCCTCTCAACATTTTCAGGTACACTGATTTGAGTATAAGCCGAGGGGGGCACTTTCAGCCCAAAAAAAAGGGCTGAAAATCTCGGCTTATACTCGAGTATATACGGTAATAAAAGAACCTGTGTGGTGGTATAACACAATGCTGGCTCCTTTTTGTTTTTTCTTTCTGCGCTTTTAACCCTTTGGTGTCTGCAGCAGTCCTGACAGGTGCCTCTTAAAGGGTTATACACATTGATCTCTGTTAACTGAGGAGATCAGCAACTTTTGGTAATGGGCCGTGTGATTTATGGTGGCGTCACGTGTAGAACACTTACCTGCTGTTTATCTTTGGCACATGTTGGTTGGAATCTGCATGGACTTTTATCAACACTACTTTACTATTTATTGGTTACTTTGATGTAGTGATTATGGCATCCATTTGCATATTTATTTATTGATAGTTTATATACCATATGCCCTAGCAATTTTTAGGTATTTGCATGATTTAATATTGATACGATATGGATTTTTTGCAATCATAATAACATTTTAGCTCCAGATTTGAAGCATTTACATTGTAAGGTGATTCCATGCCAAACATAGCCCCATGTTTGACAATAACAGAAGTACAGAATGACCCTGTCTTATTTGTGAAGTATCCATAGGGATAGACCACAGCCCTGGACCTGTATAGCAGCCTGCCTTAAACTCAATGCATTGTACCAAGAGTCCCAAGCTTTTACTAAGATTACACCAATCTGGATACACTGCTTGTATGCTGGCATTCGAAGACTAGAATTGGAAGATAAAATAAACTAGTTATGCTAAGGGTGATTTTTCTTTGCGAAGGGGGAAAAAGTTCCATCACTTTCAGACAATAGAACAAAACTGAAGACTCACAGAGTGGGGTAGGGTTACAGAGGAAGCGTGTCTTCAACAGTTTTGCCAGTGTCCAATCACCTTAAGGTACATGCCTATAATCCATGGTGTATAAATATTCTGCCTGTGTCCTCTACAATATGCTTGACTCGCAGACCTACTACAGAGCAGTAGGGGTCGATTGCCATGTGTGAAAATGTTACTCTTCCTAAAACCAATGCAAATGAGTGGAGATTTAGTGACAATGCATGACTAGGCCACTATGGACCATCATGCTACTGGTATGCAAAGGAGACAGTACTGGAAAAGGCTACCCACTACAAACCAACAACCAAAGGGCACTTCAGCAAACAGCACTCAACTCTCCATTTTTTTTCAAACACAGGGCAACCAAAAAAATAAAAGATATATATCTGGGGTGACACAAAAATACAAAACAAAAAACATGTACAACATGTCAGTTGTACCCCCTTTTTGTCTGCTGTGACTTGTAGTGCTTTGCAATTTTTAAATAAAGGCTACCTTAACGGTTTTTTTTGGAGTGCGGCTGTCCACATATTCATCCTATTTCTTGCTACATGCATTGCCTGCACCCTCGGTATCCGAGAAGACATTGATTGCCGGATTGCACCCACCTGGAGCAGTATCTCTCTTTCTCTGGGTGTACCAAGATGGCCGCCGCTCCGGAGCTAGGCCGAAGCCACGGCCTTTCCTATGGCCGAGGCTCCGGAGCGCGTGATGATCCGATCAGGGTGACCCGTACGGATCACCACCGATCCGTTGCACCACTAGGGCTGGTAGACCATGTAACTAGACATAGGTGGATGATGACACTAAACATGGTATGCTGCAGCATGCTAAGGACTGGGAACTCCAACTATAAGGCACAAACAGAAGAGGAGGGAAAGACACAGCACAAGGACCATTGTGCAGTATCAACACTTAAAGCTTTATTGTAGTCACAAATTATTCTACTCACAGAGCAGTTTTACTCCTATGACTTTACAACTCTGAGTAGAATACTTTGTGGCTGCAAAAAAACTTTTAATGTTGATACTGCACAGTTGTCTTTGAGCTGTCTCTCCCGCTTCTGTTTTACTATATACAGGTTACTCACTGACTGCCTGCCTGCCTGCTGGCCAAACAGGGGTGCCCATTGACCATCCGCATCCTGGGAACACAGGCAATAGAATGTGGAACAGCAAGGGATACTCAAACAAATTGCAGAACAGGAGGGATTAAAGAAAATTCATGACTGAGTCACCACAGGCTGCCATGTAAACACAATAGCCCCTTTACAGGATACTCCTGGACTAACTATGGAATAGAGGATTGTTAGTGCCTAGGCTCCACAGACCGGTAACAACAGAATGCAAGTAAGCCAACACCAGCAAGTGTTCCTGCTCTGCATTTGGGCAGAGAGAGTAGGAGATAATTGTCTTCCTAATATCATCACTATGGGCCGGAATACAAGCATTACACGGTGAGAGAATATCAGTAAAGGTATGTACAAACCCACTGCAAAGAAGTCGTGGTTAAAGACCATGTACAGTTGGAGATTACCAACAAAGTGTACTCACAAACCACAGAAGAGCAGGAGGATTGAGGACTGTGCAGAAAAATGTCACCATAGACTGCCGTACTGACAGTATTCCGTAACAGCAAGGTAGCTCACAATCACTGCCCAACAGCAGGAGATAATGGCTGTCCATGACAAGGTCTTCTTAGGCTGCTGTGAGACAGTTCATATGGAAACAGTCTACAAATGGTACTCACAGACCTCTACATAGAGGTAGGGGCTGATTTCCATGCATAGATAGGGCACCACAGACTTCTGCACAAATAGAAATCAGTGGGACATTACTACAAAGGCAATGTTGCATCAAATACCTTCCACTTCTTAAAGTGGAGTTAAAGCAGAGTTCCACCCAAAAGTGGAACTTTCCCTTAAAGCACTCCTTGCCCCCTTACATACCACATTTGTCATGCAATTTTTTTTTGGGGGGGGGGGGAGTGGGTACCTAGTTTTTATTAGCAGGTTATTGAATCATGCGCTTGGAAGCTTGTTGTATGCAGAGAATAGTTTACTATTATGGAGGATATAGCAATGCATGTCTTTATTAGGAACAAGGAGGATACAATTACACATACTTGGATACAGACAATACATTCTGTTATTACATTACCATAGAGAATACACATAACACTGCAGTGCCACCTGCTGGGTAGAAAGGTATAATGCATATACAGTGGTTATAAAAAAGTCTAGACACCCCTGTTAAAATGTCAGGTTTCTGTGATGTGAATAAATGACAAGGATAAATCATTTCAGAACTTTTTCCACCTTTAATGTGAGCTATGAACTGTACAACTCAGTTGAAAAACAAACTGAAAACTAAAAATAATGTGGTTGCATAAGTGTGCACACCCTCTTATAACTGGGGGTGTAGCTGTGTTCAGAATTAGGCAATCACATTCAAACTCATGTTAAATAGGAGTCAGCACACACCTGCCATTATTTAAAGTGCCTCGGATTAACCTGAAATAGTTCAGCTGTTCTGTAGGCCTTTCCTGGCATTTTTTGTCGTATCCTACAGCAAAAGCCATGGTTCACAGAGAGCTTCCAAAGCATCAGAGGGATCTCATTGTTAAAAGGTATCAGTCAGGAGATGGGTACAAAAGAATTTCCAAGGCATTAGATATACCATGGAACACAGTCATCATCAAGTCGAGAAAATATGGCAAAACAGTAACATTACCAAGAACTGGACGTCCCTCCAAAATTGATAAGGAGAATAAAACTGGCCAGGGAGGCTGCCAAGAGGCCTACAGCAACATTAAAGAAGCTGCAGGAATGTCTGGAAAGTACTGGCTGTGTGGTACATGTGATAACAATCTCCCGTATTCTTCATATGTCTGAGCTATGGGGTAGAGTGGCAAGATGGTCGCCTTTTCTTACAAAGAAAAACATCCAATCCTGGCTAAATTTTGAAAAAACACATCTGAAGTCTGCCAAAAGCATGTGAGAAAATGTGTTAGGGTCTGATTAAACCAAAGTTGGACTATTTGGCTATAATTCCAAAAGATATGTTTGGTGCAAAAACAACCGTGCACATCACCAAAAGAACACCATACCCACAGTGAAGCATGGTGGTGGCAGCATCATGCTTTGGGGCCATTTTTCTTCAGCTGAAACAGGGGCCTCTTAGTCAAGGTAGAGGGAATTATGAACAGTTCCAAATACCAGTCAATATTGTCACAAACCTAGAGGCTTCTGCTAGAAAGCTGAACTTGAAGAGGGACTAAATCTTTCAGCATGACAACGACCCAAAGCATACATCCAAATCAACAAAGGAATGGCTTCACCAGAAGAAGATTAAAGTTTTGGAATGGCCCAGCCAGAGCCCAAACCTGAATTCAATTGAAAATCTGTGGGGTGATCTGAAGAGGGCTGTGCACAGGAGATGTCCTCCCAATCTGAAAGATTTGGAGTGTTTTTGCAAAGAAGAGTGGGCAAATATTGCCAAGTCAAGATGTGCCATGCTGATAGACTCATATCCAAAAAGACTGAATGCTGTGATAAAATCAAAAGGTGCTTCAACAAAAAGTACAGTGGAACCTTGGATTACAAGCATAATCCGTTCCAGGAGTATGCTCGTAATCCAAATTACTCGCATATCAAAGCGAGTTTTCCCATTGAAGTCAATGGAAATGAATAATTAGTTCCGCATTGACTTCAATGGGATGCAATATCGCATTTGGCCAGAGGTGAGGGGCGCCGGAGAGCCTCGGAAACAGCCGAAAAGGCCCGAGGACACATCGGCTGACCTCGGCAAACCTCAGAAAGACTAATGCCGCGTACACACGATCGATTTTTGAGACGGTGAAAACACCGTCGAGAAAATCGACGTTAAAAACAAGGAACAGCTTGTTCCCCTCACACACGGCCGTTTTAAATGTCATTTTTTTTTTTGGTCGAAAAAAACGACCGTGTGTGGGCTCCGCGGCAGTGTTTCCCTATGGGAAACACTGCCGCGAAAAACATGTCGAAAAAAACGACGAGAAAAATTAGAACATGTTCTAATTTTTCTCGTCGTTTTTAATGCCGTTTTTCTCGTCAAAAAAAACAACAGAAAGCCCACAGACTATAGTTTTTCTCGTCGAATGGGAAAAATGACGTTTTTTTCGACGGGAAAAACGGCCGTGTGTACGCGGCATTAGTTCACAAGATTTGCCAAGGTCAGCTGTGCTGTCCTCGGGCCTTTCCGTGCATTTCCTAACGTTGCCGATCAGCTGAAATCGGCGACGTTAGGCTCTGCTCGGCTCCGGCGCCCCCACCTCAGGCCAAACGCGGTACTGCACCCTCTTTAGCCTGTATCGTGCTCGTTTTGCAAGACAACACTCACAAACCGAGTCACGATTTTTAAAAATACAGTGCTCGTATTGCGACACGCTCGTTAACCACATTACTCGCAATCGGAGGTTCCACTGTATTAGTTTAAGGGTGTGCACACTTATGCAACCATATCATTTCAGTTTTTTTATTTTTACTTCCCTCTGCCTAAAATATTTTAGTTTGTTGTTCAACTGAGTTGTACAGTTTATAGGTCACATTAACAACTTAAGGACTGCCGCCTGTACATATACGTCAGCAGAATGGCACGGCTGGGCATAAGCACGTGTATATACGTCCCCTTTAAGATGGCCAGCCATAGGTCGCGCGTGCGCCGCGGCGGTCCTGAGCTCTATGACTGTGCCCGCGGGACCGATCGCCGCCGGTGTCCCGCGATCGGGTCACAGAGCTGAAGAACGGGGAGAGGTAAGTGTAAACAAACCTTTCCCCGTTCTTCCTAGTGAAAGTGTCACTGATCGTCTGTTCCCTGTCATAGGGAATGACGATTAGTGACGTCACACGCCAAGCCACGCCCCCACACAGTAAGAATCACTCATTAGGTCACACTTAACCCCTTCAGCGCCCCCCTACAGGTTAACCCCTTCACTGCCAGTGTAATTTTCACAGTAATCAGTGCATTTTTATAGCACTGATTGCTGTAAAAATTACAATGGCCCCAAAATGGTGTCCGATGTGTCAGCCTTAATGTCGCAGTCACGATAAAAATCGCTGATCGCCGCCATTACTAGTAAAAAAAATATATATATAAAATTGCGATTTTTTTTTTTTTAACCAAAAATATGTAGAAGAATACGTATCGGCCTAAACTGAGGGGAAAAATTTTTTTATATATTTTTTTTGGGGATTGTAAAAAGGGGGCGCACCATTGTAGCCCACTTTCTTGGGACGGCGGCCACCCGGCCTGGTAATAGCATAGGAAAGGGTTAAGGATATATGTTACTGTATGTTTTGAGCTAATGGTGTACTGTCTCTTTAAGATGTGCATTCAGTTTCAGATGATCCAATAGGAAACCATGGAAGTTTCCAGTATTCCTGAGATGATAAAAGGGGCTGCTGAGGTTCTCTACTTCCTCTTTTAGCAGCAGCTGACCTACACGTGAAGAAGCTGCAGCTGTCCCCTCACAGAAGATTCACTCAGGTTTCCTGCAGCATGGAGGACTTAGTGCGGGCTTTTGTGGAGAAGGCAGAGAGCCAAGGAGAAGAATGGATGCGCCGCTGTCTGGAATTACCTGACCTGGAGCCCCATAGCGCAGTCGGAGCAGGGGAGATGCAGCCACAGCCAGCTCAGCCCTCCCCTCTGAGAAGGTCCAGGAGGAGCGTGCCTCCGGAGCGTCCGGCGGTGGGGGGAGGTGAAGAAGGAGACGCCAGGCGGACGGGAGAAGCAGGGAAGAGCGGAATGTCGGAGGTGTCGGCAAGGCGGTCGGGACAGAAAAGGCGGACCTGTTCTCAGTCGCCTGCCAGGAGAAGAGGAAAAGGTCCATCAGCGCCGCGGGAGGAGCGGCCAGTGCGGTCGGCACTGCCAGCATCTGCAAGCAGCCTGCAAGCGACGGCTGTTCCACAGCGGTCGGCTCCACAGAGTGCCATGGTTCCTGGTGGGCTGTTTAACAGCCCTCTTTCAAGCATCAGCGTGCCAGCTGCGGGGGCATCACCAGCTGGACAGGGTGAGTTAAATAATGCGGCTACAAATGACATTCTGGCTTACCTGTCTGCTGTTTCTCATGCTCTTTCTGCTGCTGGCATTTCTTCTCCTGTCCTCCCTTCTTCTCTGGCTATTTCCCCCTTTCCTGCACAGGCTTTTTCTGCACCTGTTGTCACAACCCCTGTGTCCTCTAGTCAGCTGGGTGGTACACATGCTGCAAGGCACAGTCAACATATTCCTGTCAGTGAAGCTGTTACTAGACAAATGTCAGTGCCTGAATCTTGTTTAAAAGGAGCCATGCCATGTGAGATTTCTCCTTTGGGGTACCACCTCCCTATGGCGGTGAAGGACCAGATATGGCGGGGGGAATACGTGGATTTATTGTCACTTCTTCCCGCGGCAAAAGATTTTGTTTTAAAATCTGATAGGAAGGATCAGGAGGAGGAAAGGCGCAGGGCAGTGCCCCGCTCTTTTAATAACTGGCTGCAAGCCTTTTTTGTATTTGCCAGTGTATTGGTGGAAAAACGCCCTGAGGTAAGCGGAGGCCTGTTTCAGCATTTAGATCATGTGCTGGAGGCCTATAAGAGCTTTGGCGGATTGGGCTGGTATGCCTACGATGAGTCATTTCGCCAGAAGCTGGCGGTTCACTCATCCTTGCAATGGGGGATGAAAGACGTGGGCCTATGGCTTAATCTGATTACGCCACAGAGAGCGCCTACTACGCGTCAAGCCCCTGTTAGCACGGTCAATTCTGTGTATCGCAGGGGGTGTTGTTTTTCGTTTAATGAAAGTCAGTGTCGTTTCAACACCTCTTGCAAATACAGGCATGAGTGCTCTTTTTGTGCGGGCCCCCATCCTGTGCTGCGCTGTTTTAAGAAAACAGCTGGTTCTGCTCCGCCCCAGCGTGATATTTTTCCTAAGAGCCTGCACGCCAGTGAGGCTGGAAAACATGCGCCCTTGGCTGGATCTTTACCCAAGCAGGGAGAAAGCACATTTACTAATTGAGGGATTTTCTGTGGGTTTTCCGTTGCCACCGTTTTCAGGTTCAGGGTGTAATATCGTGGCCAACCTTAAGTCAGTTGACCGGTTTCCAGAGGTGGTAAGGGAAAAAGTTTCCAAAGAAATTGCAGAGGGTCGCATGGCAGGTCCATTCCAATCTCCTCCGTTTAGGGATTTCCGCATTTCTCCGCTCGGGGTAGTACCTAAGCGCGAGCCTAACTCGTTCCGTCTAATACAGCATCTTTCATTTCCTAAAGGTGGATCGTTAAATGACGAAATTGCCGAGTCTATGTGTTCTGTGGCTTATGCGTCTTTTGAGGAAGCGATTGTGAAAATAAAAACCTGCGGCCGGGGAGCTTTATTGGCCAAAGCGGATGTGAAGTCGGCCTTCAGACTTTTGCCGATCTCCCTGGCAGCTTTCAGTTCCTTGGGATTTTATTTTGAGGGTTTTTATTTTTTTGACAAATGTCTTCCTATGGGGTGTTCGTTGTCCTGTAACTACTTTGAAACCTTTTCCACGTTTATTCATTGGGTTATGTGTTTTGAGTCCGGTCAGGATTCGATAGCACATTACTTGGATGATTTTTTGTTTATCGGTCCAGCGAACTCTGATCTTTGTTCCCGGCTACTGCGTTTGTTTAGCGTGGTGGCAGGGCATTTTGGTGTTCCGCTGGCAGTCGAGAAGACGTGTCATCCGGCAACTTCCATGGAGTTTCTTGGTATTTTGATTGATACGGAGGCTCAGGAGTTCCGCTTGCCCCAGGAAAAAATTGACAAGATGCGGAGTCTTATTGCGGTTTTTTTGAGGAGACGCAAGGTTATGTTGAAGGAGATGCAGTCCTTGTTGGGCCTCTTGGCTTTTGCCTGTAAAATCATGCCGGTGGGAAGGATTTTCTCTAGGCGCCTGTATTTAGCAACCTCAGGTTTGAAATCTCCGTTCGCCCATGTCCGTTTGACGGCATCACTAAAGGATGACTTAGTGGTTTTAGTGGTTTGGGCAGAGTTTCTGGATTCTTTTAACGGGCGTTCCTTTTTCCAGTCTGATTTTATTTTTGCCCCTGATTTCAGGTTGTTCACAGACGCGGCTGGCTCCAAAGGTTTCGCAGCAATCTGGGGATCACACTGGAGTTGCGGGGTTTGGCCAGAGGCCTGGGTTCGACAGAAGGCCACTAGGAATATAGTATTTATAAAACAGTATCATATAAAACTAATAAAAAGTTCAGAATAAAACTGCAGCAGCGCTACGAACAAAGTTCAATTGTGCGTCTTCTATGATAATCGCTTATATAGGTGATGAGGTAGTAAATGGTGAATCTAGTTGTAATATATCCAATTCATAATCTTAGTGCTCCTTTCACCAGTAGTGTATAACACCGCGTGGGGGGATTTTTGAAAGTCCCCTTTAGGGGGCGCACTCACCAGATGTAAGATAAATAAAAGCCTAGATCAACATTCCTCCTTCAGCAATAATATAATTGGAAATTATCCTTCTCCGCCATAGACAGATGTCAAATCAGGTATGGGTATAGAAAAGATATCCTCCTCAATCTATCCTGTCTTCTTATCCTCAGTGATAGAAAAAAGGTGCCACTAGAGGCAGCAGAACCAGGCAGAAATGCTGAAGTGAGTTTAGAAAATGAGTTTCAGCAATGTTCGACTGATGAGTCCTCCTGGAGTTTTATTCCCTTCATGGTTCCATCTCTTCCTCTAGGTGAGCACAAAATGAGAAGATCAGCAGCTCCAAGTCAGCAGTTGCTGGGGAATCCTGCAAAAAAGCCTTGTTTTACACCACCTTAGGAATATAGTATTGTTGGAGCTTTTCCCGGTTTTAGTAGCAGTGGCGCTCTGGGGAGAATCCTTTGCCAATCGACGGATTCTAGTAGAAACTGACAATAAAGGGGTGCTTTTTGCGATCAATTGTCTGTCTGCTAGCTCTCCTTTGGTGATCAAGATTCTGCGTCACCTCGTTTTCTTGTGTCTAAAATTTAATATCTAGATTAAGGCTAAGTACACACCCGGAGTCTTGAATATAATAGCTGACTCTCTTTCCCGTTTCCAGATGCAGCGTTTTCGGCAATTGCTTCCGGGAGCGGACGCAGAGGGAACACGGTGCCCGGCATATCTTTGGGAGCTGATTTAACGCGGGTGGGTGAAGCCATTAAATCTTCAGTTGCTCCCCGTACCTGGGCAGATTACTCCGCCGCGTGGAGGAAGTGGATTCTGTTTGCCGGGATATCTGGTTTTGCTTGGGAGGCTCCCGAAGAGGAGGCGGTGCTGGCCTTCCTGGCCTTTTTGATGGAGGGACGGCCTTCTTATGGGTTTTTGGTAAAAACCTTAGCAGGAGTCTCCTTTTTCTTCAGGGTGAGGGGTCTCCCGCCCTGCTCAAATTTTTTTACAGTTAAACAGGCCCTGAAAGGCTACCGGAGGGCAACTTATGCCCCGGATGGCAGGCGGCCTATCGGTCTGCCGCTTCTCAAGCGCCTTTGTGAAGCCACGCTTGGGGTTTGTTTTACAGAATACGAAGCGTTACTATTCCGGCTGGCTTTTGTGTTGTTTTATTTCGGAGCCTTCAGGATTTCTGACCTGCTTCCTGGGTCCAAGAAGAGCTCTTCTGGTATGCTGTCAGAGCATGTGCTAGTTGAACATGGTTTGTTACGCCTTTTTTTAAGGCGCTCGAAAACTGATCAACTGGGACGTGGGGAGTGGGTAATGTTGCAGGCGGAGGATGATGCTTCAGTGTGCCCAGTGGCACTGGTGACCGGTTTCCTCACGGCGCGTCCGGTGGGATCGAGGCATTTTCTTGCTCATATGGATCGGTCACCCTTAACTAAGTATCAGTTTTCATACGTTTTTAAACGTTGTCTGGACCAATTGGGTTTACATGATTTTAAGTTTTCCTCCCACTCCTTTAGAATAGGGGCGGCATCTGACGCTGCAGTTAGGGGTTTGTCGGCCAAAGCCATTATGGGTTTGGGGAGGTGGAGGTCCAATTGTTTTAAGCGTTATGTTAGGCCTAACCTGTCACTTTAATTTCCTAGGTTTTCAGCATTGCGTTTGGATTCTGGGCCACTCATATATACACTGGGCACGGAAGCGGGCGGCTCAACGCAAGTACTCTGTCAGCCTATCTTTACAGCCGGAATCATTCGCTCTGTATTGGAAAGGTATAAGAGGTCTGAAGTGGCAGCATTTATTTTTTCATTTATCTCAATTGCATCAGTTTTGGCCCCCGCCTTCAATCCTAATAGTTCATTTAGGGGGCAATGATTTGGGTTCAGTTCGTACTCTGGACCTGTTATTCATGATAAAACGGGACCTATATAGGTTCCATCTGTCTTCCCCGGGTACAATCATTGTCTTTTCGAAAATTGTTCCCCGTTTCGCTTGGCTGTCTTCCCCGTTTCACCGGGTACTGGAGAGGATGAGGAAGAGGGTCAATCGGGCGATGGCTAAATACATGCCACTGTTGGGAGGTTTTGCTTATCGGCACGTGGATCTCGAGGGGGGCATCCCGGGTTTGTTTAGGCAGGACGGGGTCCACCTTTCGGATGTAGGTGCCGATATTTTTAATCTCGGTTTGCAGAACAGTATCGAAAGGGCCGCGTATTTGGGGTAGGCCGGTCTAGTTTCACTAGTCCGGCTGGTGGGGACATGTTTTTCTGGTTTAAAAAAGGTTGATTAGCCCGAGTTCTGAAAACTGGGCAAAGGTTTTGCTGAATATTTGTTTTATTCTGAATGTTGAATTATTATTTTGAATATATATTTTAAAACCAATAAATTACCGCGGCCAATTTTTGCCAAAACTTATGGTGTATGTGTGTTTTATTAAAGGTTAATAAGGTTGTATCCGGGGAAATTAGGTATTGGGCAAAGTGTGGCCTGCGGTCCCATGTAAAAAGGGGGCGCACCATTGTAGCCCACTTTCTTGGGACGGCGGCCACCCGGCCTGGTAATAGCATAGGAAAGGGTTAAGGATATATGTTACTGTATGTTTTGAGCTAATGGTGTACTGTCTCTTTAAGATGTGCATTCAGTTTCAGATGATCCAATAGGAAACCATGGAAGTTTCCAGTATCCCTGAGGAGATGATAAAAGGGGCTGCTGAGGGTCTCTACTTCCTCTTTTAGCATCAGCTGACCTACACGTGAAGAAGCTCCCTCCCTCCCTCCCTGTCGCGGTATATTTATGTGGTCGGGTCACCCCGGAATCCGGGGGGGGGGACATGTTTTCTGGTTTAAAAAAGGTTGATTAGCCCGAGTTCTGAAAACTGGGCAAAGGTTTTGCTGAATATTTGTTTTATTCTGAATGTTGAATTATTATTTTGAATATATATTTTAAAACCAATAAATTACCGCGGCCAATTTTTGCCAAAACTTATGGTGTATGTGTGTTTTATTAAAGGTTAATAAGGTTGTATCCGGGGAAATTAGGTATTGGGCAAAGTGTGGCCTGCGGTCCCAATATATTATAGCAAAAAGAAAAAAATATTGAATTTTTTTCAAAATTGTTGCTCTATTTTTGTTTATAGCGCAAAAAAAAAAAATCGCAGAGGTGATTAAATGCATCCAAAATAAAGCTCTATTTGTGGGAAAAAAAACGGACGTCAATTTTGTTTGGGAGCCACGTCACACGTCCGCGCAATTGTCCGTTAAAAACGACGCAGTGCCGGATCGCAAAAAGTGGCCTGGTCTTTAACCAGCCAAAATGGTCTGGGGCTGAAGTGGTTAAAAAGGTGGAAAAAGTTATGAAATTATTTATCTTTGTCTGATTTTTTACATCACAGAAACCTGACATTTTAACATGGGTGTGTAGACTTTATCAACTGTATATATTGTCAGTTTATATAAGCGACTTTACATTACATGTCCTTGTTCTTCCAACACCCCTTCTCAACAGCATATGCTTCGTCAAATTATATTCAGCTTCTTCTGGAAAGAACCATGACGTTCCTTCAACAAAGGCTTGGTGAGTGCATCAGCAGTCATCTCTGATGGGCAGTATTGAATGTCAATAACACCTAGCTCTTGATTGTCCCTCAGTAGTTGATACTCAACGTCGATGTGTTTGGTCCTAGGGTTGACCATTTCTGATTGTTTAAGATTTATACATCTCTGGTTGTCTTCAAAAATGGGAGATGATTTTGACATGTCTATCCCAATGTCCACAAACAGTTGACAAATCCATATCGCTTCTCGACAAGCGTGTGCTGTTGCAATGTACTCTGCTTCAGTTGAAGATAGAGTGACAGTTGTTTGTTTTTGACTAGACCAACTTATGGTTCCTTCCCCATACTGAAAGATGAATCCACTTGTGGATTTGCAGTCTGTGCAGTCTCCGGCCCAATCAGCATCCACATATCAAACCAGTTTTGGATTTGATGTTGCTGGTAACCGTAACTTTATATAAATTGCTCCTGGTACTGTATTACTCTTTTTACTGCCTTCTAGTCATGCCGACAGGGAGCTGCGACTTTCCTGCATAGTATGCCCACTGCTGTGGTCTTGTCACAGTGGTAACGTATAGCAGCTTACCGATTGCTCTGCGGTACATGTCATTGTTGGGTAGCAAGTTTTCTGCTTCATCGCTCTTTAGATAGTCTGGTTCCATAGGAGAAGTTTTCACTTCCTTCGCATCTTGCATATGGAATTGTTCTAAAATTTTGGAGACTTTCTGAGATTTGTTGAGAAAATAACTCCCATCTTCTTCTCCCTGTATTTGGATTCCCAGATAGTAGCTAATTTTCCCAAGTTCCTTGATTTAAAAAAATAAATAATTTGAGCTTGTGAACTGATTGTTATCCCCTTCATGTTCAAAACAAGTTATAATGTCATCAACATACAGTGGGGCAAAAAAGTATTTAGTCAGCCACCAATTGTGCAAGTTCTTCCACTTAAAAAGATGAGAGGCCTGTAATTGTCATCATAGGTATACCTCAACTATGAGAGACAAAATGTGGAAACAAATCCAGACAATCACATTGTCTGATTTGGAAATACATTTTTTTGCAAATTATGGTGGAAAATAACTATTTGGTTCATCTCAATACTTTGTTATATATCCTTTGTTGGCAATGACGGAGGTCAAACGTTTTCTGCAAGTCTTCACAAGGTTGTCGCACACTGTTGCTGGTATGTTGGCCCATTCCTCCATGCAGATCTCCTCTAGAACAGTGATGTTTCGGGGCTGTCGCTGGGTAACAGACTTTCAACTCCCTCCAAAGGTTTTCTATGGGGTTGAGATCTGGAGACTGGCTAGGCCACTCCAGGAACTTGAAATGCTTCTTACGAAGCCACTCCTTTGTTGCCCGGGCGGTGTGTTTAGGATCATTGTCATGCTGAAAGACCCAGCCACATTTCATCTTCAATGCCCTTGCTGATGGCAGGAGGTTTGCACTCAAAATCTCACGATACATGGCCCCATTCATTCTTTCATGTACACGGATCAGTCGTCCTGTTCCCTTTGCAGAGAAACCGCCCCAAAGCATGATGTTGCCACCCCCATGCTTCACAGTAGGTATGGTGTTCTTTGGTTGCAACTCAGCATTCTCTCTCCTCCAAACACGACGAGTTGTGTTTATACCAAACAGTTCTACTTTGGTTTCATCTGACCATATGACATTCTCCCAATCCTCTTCTGGATCATCCAAATGCTCTCTAGCAAACCTTAGACGGGCCCGGACATGTACTGGCTTAAGCAGGGGGACACGTCTGGCACTGCAGGATCTGAGTCCCTGGCGGCGTAGTGTGTTACTGATGGTAGCCTTTGTTACGTTGGTCCCAGCTCTCTGCAGTTCATTCACTAGGTCCCCCCCGTGTGGTTCTGGGATTTTTGCTCACCGTTCTTGTGATCATTTTGACCCCACGGGGTGAGATCTTGTGTGGAGCCCCAAATCGAGGGTGATTATCGGTGATCTTGTATGTATTCCATTTTCTAATTATTGCTCCCACAGTTGATTTCTTCACACCAAGCTGCTTGCCTATTGCAGATTCAGTCTTCCCAGCCTGGTGCAGGTCTACAATTTTGTTTCTGGTGTCCTTCGACAGCTCTTTGGTCTTCACCATAGTGGAGTGTGGAGTGTGACTGTTTGAGGTTGTGGACAGGTGTCTTTTATACTGATAAGTTCAAACAGGTGCCATTAATACAGGTAATGAGTGGAGGACAGAGGAGCCTCTTAAAGAAGAAGATACAGTTCTGTGAGAGCAAAAAATCTTGCTTGTTTGTAGGTGACCAAATACTTATTTTCCACCATAATTTGCAAACAAAATCTTTCCAGATCAGACAATGTGATTGTCTGGATTTGTTTCCACATTTTGTCTCTCATAGTTGAGGTTTACCTATGATGACAATTACAGGCCTCTCTCATCTTTTTAAGTGGGAGAACTTGCGCAATTGGTGGCTGACTAAATACTTTTTTGCCCCACTGTAGATAAGAATGTATATCCATCTGTCGTCTTTATTCTTGAAGTAGAGACAGGGATCTGCTTTACTTCTTGAGAATCCCTCTCTGGTAAGTACTTTGTTCACTTTCTCATTCCACATCCTTGCAGATTGTTTAAGACCATGGATGCTCTTCTGAAGTTTACACACAAGGTTGTCTCCTTGCTCAAACCCTGGTGGTTGCTCCATGTAGAGGTCTTCCTTAATATATAGGAAAGCGGTTTTAACGTCTAGATGTTTGACTTGCATGCCCTTCCCGGCTGCAACGCTAAGGAGCGAATTGATGGTGAAGTGTTTTACGATGGGAGAAAATGTTTAATCGTAATCTTCACCAAATTTTTGCGAGTAACCCTTGGCAACGAGTCTTGTTTTGGATTTGTGGATATTCCCTTCTGCGTCTGGCTTTACTTTGAAAGTCCACTTACTTCCTATAGTTTTGCTGTTAGGAGGGAGCTCTGTGAGTGTCCAGGTTTTATTTTCTTAAAGTGACTTTAATTCTTCTGCCTTACTCCATTTATTGGCTTCATGTTTTGGCAGTATTTCTATGTCTTCCCAGGATGTTGGTTCAAGTATGCTGTGTGTTTTGACAGTATAGGACAGCTTACGGGGTGATATCCCCTTTTAGTCTGAGTGGATCTTCTGATTTCAGGCAGTTCAGCAAGATCTGGTGGGGAACATGATTTAGGCATTGTGAGTTTCACCTCTTGTCCTGACTCCTGTGCAGGTTCACGTTGCTCAACCCTTTCTTATGGTTTGCTTGGCCTATTCATTTCACAGGTTTCAGGGATCAGTATTTCTGGTGATGTGCTCTCATCAAAATAAACACTATGGCTTATTGTCACTTTGTCAGTCTTTGGGTGTAGGATTCTGTAACCCTTAGTTTGCTCACTGTAGCCTACTAGAATGCCCTCTATGGCTCTGTTCTCCAGCTTGGATTGCTTTTCACTTGGAATATAGGCATATATTTTACATCCAAACACTCTGATGTGCCCTATGCTAGGCTTTGAGCCATGCTACATTTTGAATGGAGTACTTTTAATGGCTCTTGAGGGTAGTCTGTTCTGTAGGTAGGTTGCAGTCATGACTGCTTCTCCCCAGTGCTTGTGAGGTAGGTTGGCATCCGACAACTTGCCTCTGGCCATCTCTATAAGAGTGTGATTTTTCCTTTCTGCTACACCGTTTTGTTCAGGAGTGTATGGTACGGTTGTCTGGTGTACTATTCCTTGTTTCCTCTGGTATGAGGCCACTTCTTTGCTTATGTATTCTCCAACATTGTCACTGCGTATTATTCATGGTCTCCATTGGAATTTGTTGCTAGACATGGCAACGAAGTTTCTCTGATGTTTCATTCTTGTGTTTCATCAGATAAGTACTTGTGTACCTGTAATAATCAACAATGAGTGTCAGTAGATATCTGTTCCCACCTGACGTGGGAGTTTTCATTGGACCGTATACATCACTGTGTATGAGCTGCAGGGAGTGGGTGGTTTTTCTTTGAGATGCCTGTGGCAGGGGAGCATGTATGACTTTTGCTTCAATACAGCACTTGCATTTCATAAGCACTTTACAAGGCACAATTGTCAAATCTTCTGATAAACCTCTCTTTATAATGTCATGTATAGCGTCTGGACTTCTGTGCCCCAGCCGCCTGTGCCATAAGTGAATATATTTGCTGTGTAGGTCATTCGAGACTATATTGGCTTGCTGGTCTGTGGTTATCAGCCTGTATAGGTGATCATCCAGTTTTCCTTTTGCGAGGAATCGTTTTTTAGGCCTCATACACTAAATGTTTTTACAGATGCTGTTTTGGGCTTCAAATGTTTTTTTCCTACAGTCAATAAACTCTTCAGCATGTTATCCTATGTGTTCATGCACATAGACATATTAACTGTTTTTGGCTGTGGCGTTTGGCTGTAAAAAAAACCCCCCCAAAACTAGTGGTTTCTGAGGGGAGTTTTTCAGCTGTAAAAACACTGTCAAAAAACACAGATAAATGCTCAAAAACACGTCTTACCAGCATTTTTAACCCCCATTGAAAAAAAAACGCTTTAAAATGCTTTTGCAAAAACGTTGAAAAACTCACTGCAAAGCTACTGGCGTTTTTATAACATTATTATAACGTCCAGTGTGCATGAGGCCTTATTGTGAATTGTGCATTCATCACCCTGGAACTTGACTGAGACCAATGTTTGCAAGACTTTTCACTGATAGAAGGCTGCCTTCTAGTTCTGGAACATACAGCACTTTCTTTACAAGGATACTTTGCTCGCCTTGTGGTGTAATACAGTTCAGGAAGCCCTGGCCTTTACCTTCTGAGATGATGCTTCTCCCGTTTGCTAGGAAAACATTGTCTTTTGCACTGTAATCA
Source organism: Rana muscosa (assembly GCA_029206835.1). Classification (NCBI taxonomy): domain Eukaryota; kingdom Metazoa; phylum Chordata; class Amphibia; order Anura; family Ranidae; genus Rana; species Rana muscosa. Next base: position 275,216,015 of record CM055127.1, on the reverse strand, counting down.
GTGTTTGTGAAGAAGGTCTCATCGTTAGTCATGTGGCTTGTCGCACCTGAGTCTATGCACCAGCTGCGTGGCTTGCCGCTCTGTGTTACTTTAAAGGTGCCACTCCATGAGGTGTCTGCAGTTTCCTTTGACTCTTTCTTTTATGGATAGCTCTAGCTTTCCAGATAGAACAGTCTTTTTTCAGTGACCGGTCCTTTTACAGTGAAAACCGTCTGCTTTCCTTTGTTGTACTTTGTATATCTTAAGAGCTTTGTCGTCATGGTGCGTATTTTCTTTTCTGCTTTCATATTCATCGATTAATTTCCCTTTGACAACTTCCAGTGTTAGTTTGTAAAGCATTAATAAAAGCAGTATGTCTCTGGAAGGCTGCAGAGGTGCAGGGCAACAATATGATTCTTTGATGTCCTCTCCGATGGCCACGCAGCTGCTCTATGATCTCTAGCATAGCTTTTACGTGGTTACACATTTGCTGGCCTTCTTCTAGTCTAATCTTGTATAACTTTCATAGCAAAAACAGATTGCTGTTTAGACTTGAACGGTCATGCAGCTTTTGTAATGAAGTCCACATACCTTTGGGTGTTTTCACTGTTCTTAGGTGGATAAGCTTGTCATCTTCCACAAATAAGCTTATAATTGCATTTGCCTGTCTATCCTTCTTGTCCCAGTCCTCCGTTTGTTGGTCTGTCTGTATTCAGCACTTGCCACAAGTCATACACGCTAAGAAACATTTGTAGTTTAAACTTCCACAGCTGATAATTGGCATTGTTCAGCTTTGCAATTGCAAACTTCACATCTGAACTGCTTTCCATCTTCCAGTAGCTTGTATACAGGATTTGCTGACTTGCTTTACTCACTGGTTTTTCTTTCCAATGCCTCTGGGTGCGCTGGGGTATCCTCTCCAATGCCTGGGTACCTGGGCCCATAACCTATTACCAGGTTATTAAATCATGCGCTTGGAAGCTTGTTGTATGCAGAGAATACTTTTACTTACATGGAGGATTAGCAATGCATGCAATGTGCACAAGGAGGATACACGTACACACAGATACAGGCAACACATCCTGTTATAACGTGTATTCTCTGGTAATGTAATAACACTACAGTGCTACCTGCTGGGTAGAAAGGTACAATACATATATATTGTCAGTTTATATAAGTGACTTTACATTACATGTTGTTCTTCCAACAGTTTTGACAAGTACCCAGCTCCCACTAGTAAAACAGTCTAAAAAAGCACCTGAAAAAAATCCTGAGATGTGGTACAGTATTCTTTTTTACACCCACTGTATCACTGCAGAGCAGGAGGCGTTGATGGCCATTTGCAATATGGTCACCTCAGGCCATCAAACCACACTGAATAGTGAAACCGTATCCTCCGGGAAGAATGCACAAATAATTTCATTGCAGGGGACCATAGACTACTGTACATATATACCCAGAGGGACATTACCAACCTAGTGTTCAGACTGAGTGAGCCTACTAAGCCCCAAGACCTGTGTCTGTGTGCCTCTAGATTTTCCATATGCGGTGCTACGATGTGTTCAGAAGGGTACTCACAAATGCTAAAGCGAGGTGAGAACAGTGACTGCTGTCTGTTTCAGGCACTATTGCCATTACTCCTCCGTGCACCAGAATCAAAGATGGTGTGCACCAGCACAGTATGGCTTGGGAGATCAAGACCTAAACAGTACTATAGGGCAGCCCATAGTTCAGCCCAGGAGAAAATGGAGGCAATTTTTACACAGTAAAAAGAAGGCCAAATTTAAATAAAAAGGCACACCAAAGACTGCACTCCTACCTATGGCTATGACACACAATTGAAAGTGTCACTAGTTAGCGCTCCATTATACCCCAGGAGATAGGCACACAGGGAAGGACTGTTGGCTTGGACTCTCTGCAGCAGATGTTCTTTCTCAAGGAGCAGGATGCTAGAGACAATCCCCATCTTGGCTTTGCCCTCCATGGTAGGAAAACCCCAGCATGGGTCTTCAAAGAACAGGGCTCAGCCACTGGCAGATGTCCTGGACCTGTATAGCATCCTGCGGCTAACTCAACACGTTGCACCACTTGCCAAGGTGAATGCCCACACAAGACCCAGTGACCAAAGCAATGTTACAGGCCAGCCATGCATCTTTATGCAGGTGGGGTCCTGGCATGATATCGTAAGGCTCAGTTGAAGAGTTAAAGTGGAGTTCCACCCAAAAATGGAACTTCCACTTTAAAGAAAGGTGACCCCCTGACATGCCACATATGGCATGTCATTTTTTTTGGGGGGGGGAGCAGAAACCATGTTTTTTTTAGAGGGTTCCAGCTCGCACTTCCTCCCGGGCCACCACGGCGGTGGCGGAAGTAAGCTCACCTCTCCCCCTCCCTCCCTGCAATCATCTGGGACACGTCCCAGGTGATTGCTCCGCCAGTCACGGTGCGCAGAGCGGCTTGCGCATGCGCAGTGCGTGCCCGGCTGTGAAGCCACAGCTGGGCGACCACAGTGACAATGCCGGCGCCGCGGAGAGGGGGAGACGAGCGGGGCTTCGTTCCCCCACATCACTGGACCCTGGGACAGGTGAGTGTCCGATTATTAAAAGTCAGAAGCTGCAGTATTTGTAGCTGCTGACTTTTAATATTTCTTTTTTTTAGGCGGAACTCCGCTTTTAACCATTTCAGAAGCTGAGAAAGAAGCCGCAGTGGCTATGGTGCACCCAGGAATCTTGATAGAAGAATCTTTAAAAGTAAAAACCTCCATATAAGAATTGTAAGCTACTCTCAGAGGAGGTCCACCACCTGGGCACACAGAGAAAAAAAACTGGAGGCTAGTAGGGAGTGGGAGGGGATTACATGAAGGATGTCTTTGCAGCTTTCCTTTTTTTTTTTTTTTGCCAATGTTCAATTACCTGAGGCTGGCTGCATATAAACCAGGGTTAAATGATACTGTGCTCTGTACAATTAAGAAAAACAGACTATAAGATTCCTTAAGTGTCCTATGGAGGGTGAAAACTCCAAAAGCATTAACGGAAAGATCATTGGGAGGCTACAAGAAATATTTAATGCCTAACTGCAGGACCTTTTGGGTTTACAGAAATGTTACTGCAAAAAATGTTGCAACCTTTTTCACTTGTGTCTATGACTTCGGGTATTTCAGGACTTCTAAAAGCATTGTACTACAATAGTCTACATTCCAGCCCTATTACAATGTATAGAAAAACAAAAATCTCCTGCGCTCTCGGTGTATTGTCAAAACACGGGTAGTGTGGTTCCGTCTAAAGGCAAAGTCTAAAGTCTTGCAGCCCTCCTCAGAACAATGGGTGTTCATATGGCTAGAAAAAGGTCATCGAGTTCAGTCGGCGGGTGCCAAGAATTTCCAGCTCATTTGTCCGATAAGCATGTACCGAAGCTCCGTCTGTGAGTAGGATTATTGCTTTATTGCTTTTTATTCATATCTTAATAAAACTTTTAAGTGGTAATGCACGAGGTCGGTGCGCCCTATTACAATGTATGCCACAACTTAGGCATAGCTTTCATTTTTTTTTTCTTTTTTTTTATCTAGTTTATTTTAAGGGTTTTGGCTCTGTTTTTCCTTTTTTTTTTTTAGTTTGGGCTTTGCACTTCTGATTATATTGCCTAGCTGTTATCAATGGCACCCATTTCCTCATTCTTGTGTTTAACACCTTCCCACGCACAATCTGTTTATCAACATTACCTTACATGATGTCCTGTGCCAAAGATATATTGATAAATGTCTTCTTCAAGCTGCAGTGCATCTTATTAACCACTTCACCTCCGGAAGGTTTAACCCCCTTCCTGACCAGGCTATTTTTTGCGATACGGCACTGCGTTACTTTAACTGACAATTGCGTGGTCGTGCAACATTGTACCCAAATAAAATGTATGTCCTTTTTTTCCCACAAATAGAGCTCTTCTTTTCTGCAAAAATATGCATTTATTATTTTTTCCCAAAAGGTGAATTTATCCTTTAAAAGAGTTAAGCTTTTGCCATCTGATCCTAGTAATGTTTAACCACTTCAGCCCCGGACCATTTCGCTGGTCAAAGACCAGGCCACTTTTTGCGATTCGGCACTGCGTCGCTTTAACTGACAATTGCGCGTTCGTGCGACGTGGCTCCCAAACAAAATTTACATATTTTTTTCCCACAAATAGAGCTTTCTTTTGGTAGTATTTGATCACCTATGCAGTTTTTATTTTTCATGCTATAAACAAAAGTAGAGCGTCAATTTTGAAAAAAATTCAATATTTTTTACTTTTTGCTATAATAAATATCCCCAAAAAATCTATTTTTTTTCCCCGCAGTTTAGGCCGATATGTATTCTTCTACATATTTTTTGGGGGAAAAAAAAGCGTTTATTGATTGGTTTGCGCAAAATTTATAGCGTCTACAAAATAGGGGATAGTTTTATGGCATTTTTATTAATATTTTATTTTTTAAAAGTAATGGCGGCGATCAGCGATTTTTATCGTGACTGCGACATTATGGCGGACACATCGAACACTTTTGACACCATTTTGGGACCATTGTAATTTTTATAGCTATCAGTGCTATAAAAATACGCTGATTACTGTAAAAATTACACTGGAAGTGAAGGGGTTAACCACTGGTGGCGCTGTAGGGGTTAAGTGTGACCTGGTGAGTGTTTCTTACTGTAGGGGGGATGGGCTCTGTGTGACATGACACTGATCTCCGCTCCGATTACACGGAGCGGAGATCAGTGTCATTGTCACTAGGCAGAGCGGGGAGATGCTGGTTTACATTAGCATCTCCCCGCTCTATCTCTCCGTGAGACGATCGCGGTATCCCCGCGGCGATCGTGTCCCCGGGACCCACAGTCGGGCTCACGGAGCTCGTGAGTGCTCCAGTGTGCGACCACATGGCGGCATCTTAAAGGGGACGTACCTGTACGCCCTTATGCCTGTCTGTGCCATTCTGTCGACGTAAATAGTCGTGCGTTGGTCCTTAAGCGGTTAAGGATGGCTCAGGCGTGTTTGGAGCTCCACATGCTCGAGCCCGCCAGGAAGCTTACACTGTGCAGCACTAATCACAGGCAGTGAGACATTTCCCGATCCGCAGAGATCGGTAAATGTCTCACTGCCTGTGATTAGCACTGCGCAGAGTAAGCTTTCTGGCGGGCTCGGGCATGTGGAGCTGCGAACACGCCTGAACCCAACCTTAGTCATGTTATTAACTTATTATCCTGGCTGTTTGCTTTTCCATGTACTTTTAAGTCTCAGTCCCACTTCCTTGTCACCTGCTTTATGTCTCAATTTTGCCTTGCCCTCCTGGCAAGTCTACTGTATACCTTTTATTGGTGTTCACTTGCTTTACCTTGTTTAATGTGTCTGCTCTTAGGCTTAACATGTCTGTGTGTCTGTCCTTGTGGGTTTCTATTCTCAAACAGCTTCCAAATTCTGGCACCCATGTTCAATATGGTACAAGAGGATGTTCTTCAAATACTAAGATCTGGGGTTGTGCAGGTACCATTAACTATAATATTTTTATAATTTGGAGGAAGTCTACAACCTATTTAACCACTTCAATACCATGCACTTATACAGCTTCCTGCCCAAGCCAATTTTGAGCTTTCAGCACTGTCGCAATTTGAATGACAATTGCGCGGTCATGCTACACTGTACCCAAACAAATTTTTTATCATTTTGTTCCCACAAATAGAGCTTTCTTTCGGTGGTATTTGATCGCCTCTGCGATTTTTATTTTTTGCACAACAAATGAAAAAAGAGCGAAAATGTAAAAAAAAACTAAGTTTTTCTTTGTTTCTGTAAATTTTTTTTTGTAAATAAGTACCTTTTCTACTTCAATGACGGGCACTGATAAGGCGGCACTGAAGGGCACCGATGAGGTGGCACTGATTGGCACTCATAGGTGGCACTAATGGGCACTTATGGGTGGCACTGATAGGTGGCATGGACGGACACTGATAGGTGGGCACAGATTGGCACGGATGGGCACTGATAGGTGGCACTGATGGACACTAGTAGGTGGCATTGGTGCCCAGCAATGCCAGCCACCACACATTGTGAAAGTGCCAGTCAGTGCCCATTTGTGGGCACTGATTGGCATATTTTTTTTTATGTTTTCATTTTATTTTTTTACTACATGTGGATGGCCATGGGGGCCATCCACATGATTGGGGCTTCCCTGGTGGTCCTGGGGGGCTTCCCTGGTGGTCTAGTGTGGGTATCCGAGGGGGGGCTGCGCTGATAAACAATCAGCGCGAACCCCCCCCCCTGTCAGGAGAGCCGCCGATCGGCTCTCCTCTACTCGCGTCTGTCAGACGCGAGTGAGGAAGAGCCGATCAACGGCTCTTCCTGTTTACATTGTGATCAGCCGTGATTCGACACGGCTGATCACGTGGTAAGAAGCCTCTGACGGAGGCTTTTTACCGAGATCAGTGTAGCGTGGGTCAGAATGACCCACCGATCGCCGCGATGCGCGCCCCCCTGGGCGCGCGGCGGCTGTTATCCCGCAGGACGTCATATGACATCCAGGGTGGATAACTGAACCACTTCCCGGACGTCAATCTGCTATTGACGGGGCGGGAAGTGGTTAAAAATGATTCAAATATCTTCCAATTATCTATCTATGGTGACTGCACAGCTAAAACGTACTTACCGGTATGTTTGTTTATACACTGCAGTTTATGTAGTTTGAACCAGTTACCGTATTTTTCGCACCATAAGACGCACTTTTTCCCCCCCAAAAAAAGGGGGAAAAATGTCCCTGCGTCTTATGGAGCGGATACTGTCGAGGCACCGCCCACCTCCGTCGCAGCAGCATCACAATATCGGCACTCGGATTCTCTGTGGAGGAGAGAGGACAGGATGTGAGGCAGATCCTTGCAGGGGCATACCAAGTGGGAGCGGGGGAGGCGGTCTGCTCTGGGTGCCAAAACATGGGGGGTGTCAGTGGCATTGTTATGGGGGTGCGCTCCGCACCCAGGTCAGTTGACACCCGCCAAATCTGACACCGTTCCGAAAGCAGCAAGAGCCCTTGCTGTTTTTTCTTTTCAGCCGAAACACCCCCCGGCGCAGTGGTCTGGTCCAGTCTCACTTCCTGCTCTTTCCACTGGAAGCTGCTGCTGCAAACTACAGTATGTCCCCTGTCGTTCTTCCTAGCTGCTGCCCGGGTGCATCTGAGGCTGAAAGCCAGACAGCCAGCCAGAGGGGGTTGTGCATTGTAATGGCAGTGTCCTCCGCTGCCTGAGGTAAGCTGGTAATAAGGGGGTGGGAGGTGTGGGCAAGCATGGTATGCACTGCCCAGTCACCTGAGCTGCTGTGATAGAAGAGGCTGAAGGGGTGTTTGTGTCTGCTCTGCCACCCTGATCTGATCTGGGAAAGGGGGGGAGGTTGCTGTGCCCACCACCACCCAGGTATAGTGTAGCTGAGCTGAATTGATGGGGGGGAGGGGGTGGAATTGCTGTGTGTCCACCACCCACCTATACTAGTACTATAATATTAAATATTTTAGTACACCATTTGGTTCAGAATTGTTTTTTTTATTTTTTTCCTCCTCTAAAACCTAGGTGCGTCTTATGGTCAGGTGCGTCTTATGGAGCGAAAAATACGGTAGTCTATGCATGATTGTACTTCTAACTATTCTATTTCTGAAGGGTATCTTAGTTGACCACCTTAATTAGCAAGCAAAATGCAGGTCTAAACAAATTAAAAATTGGATAATTAATTTGTTAGGGGAGTAATGTTTCATAAACAAAAAAATAGGGATTATAGAGAGAGAAAAAAACAGTTGTTCAAACCTTGATAGACACTGAGCAATATGGACCATCTGTTTAAGAGGTTGATTAACAAGCCAGTCCACAGGAGATTAGAAATCTGTCACAACTATCAGTGGATATGTTTTAAGCTGTGACTGTTACAGCTGCGCAAGTGCCTGGAAGCTGGATAACATGCTCTCTTGGTCATGAGAGCATTCAGAACTCATTTACAGGTGCATTTGACCTTCTTCTGACTTGATTTAGGCATGTTTTGCATTTTTATAGACTTTTATGAAAATGCAAAACCCGTTTGAAGTATGTAAAAGCCTGTCGACACAGGCCCTAAGAGTTCGCCCATACATCAAACAGCACTAGTACTTTAGAGTTTACATGTTTTTTTTTATTACTTGTAATATCAACCAGTAATGAAAAACAGAATAAATAAAAGTATTAATTAAAAATTCTGAAGCCTTTAAGGAAGCCAACATGGAACCTGAATGGAAACAAACCTATCCTTTATGGTTTTGCAAACAGATGGCTTCAAACGTATATTCTGTTTTTTTTTCTTGTGACATATAATGGGACATACTGTATTGCAGTACTCCCAAAAACCAAGACAATACATCTAAATAACATCCCTTATCTAAATCACATTAAAACCCTTTCTGTGAAATCATTAAAACGTGACAATTAACAGTTTATAAAAGCATTTAAACTCTATTTATGTCACACTTTTAGTGGTTGCTCAGTAAGGGTATTGACTTTATTTATTTTTCACAAGAAAGGGTATTGACTTTATTGATTTGGAGTTTTCATTTTGATTTAAAAAAACTGTACAATATTAGTTTAGGATTTTTTTATATATATATATATATATATATCTCACACACACATACATACACACATATCGTATATCCTCGAGTATAAGCCGAGTTTTTCAGCACATTTTTTGTGTGCTGAAAATGCCCCCATTACCTTTTTGCGCCTGATCTCCCAGACTTTGGTGACCCGGTACTGCCGGTCGTAGGTCCCCTGGACCCCAAACATGGCACACATGTTGCCCCACTCTTCCTCTACAAGTGTGCAAAGTTTGTTGTCCGGGGGACCTACAGCCGGGAAGCACCGATTTTTCAAACCCGAGCACCCCTTCCATAGACTCCCATGTTAAATGGTAATTTCTCTGGTGACTTTGGGAACCCAGTACCGGCCGGTCGTAGGTACCCTGGACCCGAAAGTTGGCACACATGTATCCCCATTTCTCCTCTACGAGCGTGCAAAGTTTGTTGACTGGGGGACCTACGGCCGGGGAGCAACGGTTTTTAAAAGCCGGGCACCCCTTCCATAGACTCCCATGTTAAACGTCAGTCGAGGCATGGGCACAGTGAGGCATGCAGATGGACACCCTAGGCTTATACGCGAGTCAATACATTTTCTCAGTTTTTTGTTGTAAAATTAGGTGCCTCGGCTTATATTCGGGTCGGTTTATACTCGAGTATATACAGTATATATTTGTAAGTGGAAGCTAACATTTTTAAGACACAACTGGATATTCCTTGGGAATATGTTTACTCTATACAATAATGAAGTGTGTGTGAACATGGATGGATGGTAAAGACTGATGAGAAAAAATAAATAAAAAAAAGTAGGATCTGCATTCATTTACTCTTTCCTTTATGTTACCTGGCAATTAGGTGTTCTGAACCTGAAGAGGGAGAAATATTAGTAAGTTTGGAGCTGATGTCACATGGGTCACATCCCAAATGGTTAAGAGGGCTCTTAGCAATCCTAACACTGGCAAGTTGTGACCAGTGTCAAGATCGCCCATGTGACATGTTTCTTACTCTGAAGAAGTAGAGTTAGGTGAACAGTGGTGCAGAAGAGTTCATAAAAGACTTTATCCATAAACATATATGCTCCATGCTTATTCAAAACACTGTAGATGAGTGTCGGCTTAGTTTTCATTAGCTAAATGCAAAATATGCTTTAAGGTCTTTTAAACACCTGGATTTTTCACGCTGACTTTGCTATACAAAACCTTTCATCTACATACTTTAGAAAACTGGTGAAAATATTCTTGTAATGCATCATTAGTGCACCAGTATAAAATGCATTAGGTGAGAATGGAGCCTTAGGGTTCCATTTATAATGCAAAGGTATGGGCCTTATCACAGCAATACTGCACATTTATAAAACAATGTGCTTTACAAATGTTCTGTATGCCCCCCCCCCCCCCTTGCTGTGGGGCTTCAAAGAAAGCAGAAACTGGAATGAAAAAAAAAACCTAGAAGGTGGAAAGCACAGACACTTGACCTGTCAAGTCATGTGACTGTCTCGTCAGCCAGTGAGAATTCCATTAGACACCTTAGGCATCCGCAGTTATGAATGGCACGTAAAATGCAGGTTGTGGTGCGGAGTGAAGACTGGTATCCAGTGTATAGTGATCTTCTCGCTTTGCTATAAATAGGCCCCCCAAGTACAGTAGATTATAAAACTAGAGACAGACAATGCATGCATTATTTTTTAAGTAGCAGGACTTTAGCACGTTCAATCTTCTCTGCTGCAACAGAATCAGCAACTGAATTGCATTTTGACAAGACCATGTTCATTTCATTTTCATTTTTATGTTCAATGGCAGCTTCCGCAGCTTGTTCCAAATCTCTGTTAAATGAAAAAAAAAAATAATAGTAGGAGAGGTAATAATAAAGTCATGACTGGAGGTATAGCATGTCATTGCATCAATAAACGTTCAGTGCAGTAACAAATTGAAAAGTATGCTTTTATAGTTGAACTCCAGGCATTTATACAATACACATAATGTAGCTCTTATTCATCAGTAAATCATTAAGCCAAAAAAACTTTAATTAGACTTGGATAGAGTAGGAATGGGTTAAAAAAAAAAAAACTTAGTTTCATTTTTCTTGTCTACCATTGGGGAAATTTCCTTCACTTTCTGTCCCAGTGAAACAGGAAGTTAGAGTAAATCTCCTCCTAGAGAGTTGCCCCTCAAAAAGGTCCCCATTGGAAGATTTCCCCTTACCTCTCGCTTTAGGGACAACTCAAATACAAAGAGAGGGGTGAATGTCATCAATGGTGATGCAGCAATTAAAATGTGGGTTTACCCTTTTCCTACTATATCTAAACGCAACTAGTGTAAATGTCTAAATCGGACTTGGTAACAGCCTACGAAGCAGCACTCTGACAGAAAGAGGGAAAGAGTGTTCTAGAAGCAATTGGGCTTAAAAAGAAGGGTGACCTCATAACTGCTGCTTTGTCACTGTCCAATCAGCCAAACTGGGGGTGTAGAGAGGACACCACTGTATTCCGTACTGTAACTGGTGTTATCCATCTAGCTGTGGGAGGAGATGGGAGTGAAACCTCAGAAAGAGATGAACAGAAATTCTAATTCTTTTGTAGATAAAACCAACCCCCAGGTGAGGTGTCAGATCAGGCAGCGTGGGAGGCTCATAAAACGGTTATAAGAGAAGAACTATTAGCTTATGGTGCTCACATCAAGAAAGAAAGAAGGAAGTGACAGAATAAGAGAAAATTTATGTACTGGAGATTAAACATAAAAAAAACCTCAACCCCTTAGAGATCCATCAACTAGGGAATCTTCGAGCAGAACTCGCACAATGTCTAGATCGAAAAATTAATAATAAATGTAGATACGTTGCTCATAGGTTCTATGAGCAGGGAACAAATGCGGGCGACTACTGGCTAAACAACTTAAAAAGCAACAAGAATCCAGACATGTCCATAAACTATTAATTTGAAACAAAAAGATAGTGGAAACCCAGGCCATAGCGAAAGAATTTCACGGATTCTATGAAAAACTATATAATATCCAGACACCCGAGACTTCACAAATAGAAGCTATGGAGGACCAAAGAAGGGAAGAGATACGAGGTTATATTAGGGAATCATCAATTCCCACCCTATCGGAGATAGTTACAGTAGAAGAGTTGAGCAGAGCAATAGCAGCCTTGCCGATAGGGAAAAGTCCGGGCCCAGATGGCCTGACAAATATTTATTATAAAAAAAAAATCTTCTGAGTTGACAAGACCGTTATGCAATTACTTTAATACAATTAATGCGACTAATCTGTTGCCCTCAGAAGCCCTGTTAGCGTACATTACTGTACTCCCAAAGGAAGGGAAAGATCCACAGTACTGTGCTAATTACAGGCCTATTTCTCTGCTCAACTCAGATACTAAACTGCTGGCCAAAATTCTAGCTCTTCGATTGCAAGAACATATCGGGGACCTAGTGCATCCAGATCAGACAGGTTTTATGAAAGGACGTAAAGCAAGGGATAACACCATCCGGGCACTTCACCTTCTTCATTGGATGCAATATGGCCCAGAGAAAGCCCCAAAGATCGTACTATCAATGGATGCTGAAAAAGCTTTCGATAAGATGAACTGGGGCTTTTATGAGTGAAGTCTTGAGGGGGGTGGGCCTGGGAGACCGCATGATGGGATGGGTAATGGCCCTTTATGCAAACCCAAGAGCAAGGGTTAAAGTAAATGGTACAGTGTCATACTATCTTAATATACGAAATGGGACAAGACAGGGGTGCCCACTTTCACCATTAATATTTGCTATAATATTAGAGCCATTTCTTTGTAAGATCAGAAGTAATGGGGAGATATCAGGGACATGTATTGGGGATGTGGAACACAAAGTATCGGCCTATGCTGACGACTTATTATTCTATCTTTTGACACCACAGACATCCTTAACAGCTCTCATGCAGGAAGTGGACAGATATGGGTATCTATCTAACTTTAAAATTAATTTTGAAAAATCAATACTTTTACGCCACTCAAGAGATGGCGAGGAGGCTGAGGAGGCGCACCCCTTCATATGGAAGGAGGACTCTTTGTTCTATCTGGGGGTACATATCACCTCAGATCAAAAAATGTTATATGATTTTAATTATGCATCCCTAATGGCCAGGATAGTGGGGGACTTAAAGAAATGGACAGGACAATATCTAACATGGTTTGGAAGAGTGAGTGCCATTAAAATGTGTATACTACCTAGAATTATCTATATATTACATACAGTTCCGATCAAACCACCAGAAACCTTTTTTAAACAGATACGGAAGGCTTTTGTAGCATTCGAGTGGAATGACAAACGACCAAGGTTGGCCTACGACATCCTGCGCAGAAGTAAGGCAGAGGGAGGAATGGGGTTGCCAGACATATCGGTGTACTATAAGGCAATGTCGCTGGTTCGAATTTTGAACTGGTGCCATGACTCCTCTAATAAAATGTGGGTCCCACTAGGAAAAACAATAGCGGGGAGGAACCTTGCAGGGACCCCTTGGCTTCCGAGTATGTCAAGAGGACTTTCGAAATGGACATCTCCTCTGACTTGGAACTCTTTGTTAATATGGGAGAAGTTGAATAAAACAGGAGAGTACTCCCCCCAGGTATCCCCCCTAGCTCCACTGGAGGGATTCCCATGGTTCCCACCAGGGGAGGGAGGGGGATTCCTGGGGTCATGATGGAGATACCACATGTGGTAAATTCGCCCCACGGGGAACCCTAGCAACTTATCCGGAGCTGGTTACAGCCCTAGGGAATATACCTACATCAGGATGGAGATACTATCAAATGACAGGTTTCTTTAACCACTTGAGAGCCGCACTATAGACAAAAGACATCTGCAGTGCGGCTCTCAAGTGCTGAGTGGACATCCATGGACGTCCTGCTGTTTCTCTCCCCCTGCGCGCCGCCGAGGGCGCGCGGCGGGGAACAGCTGTGGTCACGTGATGCCGATGCGCGTGCCTGGCGGCCGCGATGTCCGCCAGGCACCCGCGATCGGCTGTGACAGGCAGGACGTGGATCTCTGTGTGTAAACACAGAGATCCATGTCCTGTCAGGGAGAGAGGAGACCGATGCTGTGTCCCTTGTACATAGGGACACAGATCGGTCACCTCCCCCTGTCAGTCCCCTTCCCCACACAGTAAGAATCACAAATAGGGAACATAGTTAACCCCTTCCTCGCCCCCTAGTGTCAACCCCTTCCCTGCCAGTCACATTTATACAGTAATCAGTGCATTTTTATAGCACTGTTCGCTGTATAAATGTGAATGGTCCCAAAATAGTGTCAAAAGTGTCCGATATGTCCGCCGCAATTTTGCAGGCCTGACAAAAATCGCAGATCGCCGCCATTACTAGTAAAAAAAAAATAGATAATAAAAATATAATAAAAATGTCATAATTCTATCCCCTATTTTGTAGGCGCTATAACTTTTTCGCAAACCAATCACTATACGCTTATTGCAATTTTTTTACCAAAAAAATATAGAAGAATACGTATCGGCCTAAACTGAGAAAAAAAATAGTTTTAAAAAAAAAATTGGGATATTATAACAAAAAGTAAAAAAATATTGGTCTTTTTTTTCAAAATTTTCTGTCTTTTTTTTTGTTTATAGCGCAAAAAATAAAAACCACAGAGGTGATCAAATACCACCAAAAGAAAGCTCTATTTGTGGGGAAAAAAATGATAAAAATATCATTTGGGTACAGCGTTGTATGACCGCGCAATTGTCATTCAAAGTGCGTCAGCACTGAAAGCTAAAAATTGGTCCGGGCACGAGGGGGTTTAGTGCCCAGTTGTCAAGTGGTTAATAAGATGAAACCCCTACTGAGATCATTAAACTCAATTACGGTGTTTGAGGGCCAGTGTGTGCGCTTGAGGGATGCTAGGCATCTGTTGTCTCAGATGTATAGATTGATTGATACTAGGCTCCCAAAAGAGTACAGTCCCATACTTTATCAGGGAATGGGAAAGAGAATTAAATAAGGAATTGTCAGATGAACAAATTAAAAAAATGATTAAATCAACTTATTCTACATCTACTGTATAAGTTCATATGTTCAGGAAATGGCTTATAAATTTATGACAAGGTGGTACAGGACACCAGTAAGATTAACTCAGATGTACCTAGCGGCAGATGCCCGGTGTTGGAGAGGGTGTGAGCAAAGGGGTACATTTCTCCACTTTGGTTTAATCCTGGGGCATTCCCACCACTTCTGGGTAGCAATTGCACCATGGATTGAGAGGTTGACCCCTGGAGTTTACACCCCAATGCTTCCTATTCTAGGGAATGCCCGACTCCATTAAAGCCTACAGGAAGAGTATCACACCACACTTACTGAACGCAGCTAAATTATTAATCCCCAGATTTTGGAAACAGATCGCTTGCCCAACACTAGCAGACTGGAAAAAGGAGGTCAACCGGATAATTGAAGCCGAAAGGTGGATTCAAGTAGTGAAGGACAAAAAAGGGGAATTTGAGAAGACATTGGCAGGCTGGATACAGTATGCACCTGAGATGGGCTAAGATAAGAAACATGGAATGGGAAAGCAGGGGGTGTAGTAGACTTATAAGGACCCCAGTATAGTTGCTTATGGTTTTAGCTATAGAAGAATAAAGAGCCGAATCATGAACCTTGACCAGGATTAATTTATCTATTTATGTCTTCCTTCTTACTTTATCTCTTTAATTTTTCCTTTCTTTTTTTTTTTCCCTCTCTTTTCTTTCCCTCCCTATATCTCTCATTGACCTCCCTTACAGTTTTTTTACTGCTTTGATAGTGTGGAGTGAGATGTCTGCCCCTAACTAGGAGAGAGAGGGAGTCAAGCCACGTTGAAATAGTGAGGGGAGAGATGGGAAGGAGAGTGGCGGATAAGGAGTAGGGCACACACAGGAGGGGAGGGACTTCATGTAGAATTTGGACAGAGTGTACACGGTCACCATGAGGATATCAGATTAATCTTTCTTTTTTGGGGGGAATAATGGGTTTGTTAAATCACAAGGTATAATTATTTATTTTCAACACCATGGCCATTAGTGGCCTCTTATGAGGTCTTGGTAGAGGGGGAATTAATAAATAAACAAGTGGAAGAGGGAGAGGGGATCCCCCCTCTTCCTTTCTTCCCCATTTTTTTTGTTTGTTGGTTGGTTGCTGTTACCCAAGTTGGGGAATTAGGGGCCACTACACACAATTACAGGTAATTAATATTTAACCACGAGGCACAAATGTATATGTGTACGTATGTACGTGTGTGTACATTATATATATATATATATTTTTTTTATTCACATAAAAAGAATAGGTTACCATGGCCATTAGTGGCCTCTTTGGAAGTAGGAAGGTTTTTTTTTTACCCATCCCTTTGCTTAAGTGACACAGAAGGGCACAGTAGGAGAATACACAACTCAAGTAGAAGGCATGGAGTGGGTAGGGAGTGGGTAGGGACAGAGCGGACTTACTCCACCGCAGCTGGGGATGGTGTGTGGGGGGGGGGGGTGAGGTGAGGGAATTATTTATCAATTATTTTTCTTTGTTTTTTTCATGTCTCTTTTTTTTTTTCCTTTCTCTTTGGGGGTTGGGGTAGTATAATTGATAAACGTTTGATAAGACAATTTTGTGCCTAGTCCTTTCCTGTAATGTTCAATTGTGTTTTTTATGTAAATAATGGAATATAAGAATGTACAATGCTAAATGGAAATGTTGAAGTTTATAATAAAATAAAGATTTGATTATGAAAAAAAAAAAAAAACAACCCCCATATACAGTATGTATTTCATCTGTATGTCTAGAGTTCATCTTTAATATGGTAAAATATCATATTTGTATATAACTGGTCCAAAAAACAACAGGGGTCAAAAGACTCAAGAGTACCGCTGTGAGTACCTTGTAGGCAAATGCTGCATCAGCAGAAGATGGGACATTCACCTGGTAAAACTATGAGAAAGTATGAATAGAAGACCAGGTGGAGGCCTTACACAGTTGGGCTACAGAGGCTTGGTGCAAAAATATCCAGGAAGCTTCCACCAATCTGTTGGAATGAGTACGTGGCAGCACAGGAGGAAGTTGTGACGGATCCTATCCCACACTCCGCTGAGTGCTTCCATCAGTAATACCGCTTCCTCCAGTATGACCATCGGAGAGATATATTATTATAGCTGCATTGAATACAAGTCTAGCCTGAAATAGCTTGTAGCATCTTGAATGGTTTATTGGGCAGAATACAGACTTTTTATACACTTTTAACACAATGGGTTAGATAACGAGGTAGGACTGACTCATGGATACTCCCCCCTCCCCTCTCCCAACACCTTAGCAGACAACTATATAATTAACATGTTAATTAACACAGCACAGCCCAAGTGACCAGACAGCCCGTCTCCGGAGGCCAATGTGATCAGCTCTTTCCATGTTAATGTATTGTTCAGAATTAACATCTAAGAATAGTCTTTGGGCAAATCCAAGAAAACAGTCTCTCAAAAATGTAACAAAGATTCATATAGCAATAACAAATAACAGGGTGAATGTGGCAGAAAAGGTGCCTGCAGCCAGTGTCCGTGACAGTGCCCCCCCCCCCAATAGTCTGGCAGACCCAGCTAGATCCACCACGGGTCAGCTTGGGGCTGTCCGGGAGAGTCTTATAGTTCAGTTTACCGGGAAAGTCCATCAGCGTTCCCATTCCACTTTCCTGGCCGATACTGGATGGTAAAATTGTAAGGCTGCAGGACCAAGCTCCATCGTAACAAACGTCCATTATCCCCGGAGACCCTATTAAGCCAGATTAATGGATTGTGGTCGGTGAGCACCGTAAAATATCGTCCGTAGAGATAAGGTTGGAATTTCTTGAGAGCCCAGACCAGCGCCAAACACTCCTTCTCCACGGCTGCATAACCGACTTCCCTGGGAGCAGCTTCCGACTGATGTAGGCCAAGGGGTGCTCACCGCCATCGGGTCCTACTTTGCTCAGTACTGCCCCCAGCCCGGATGTAGAGGCATCGGGGTCCCATCCTTGAGGGAGCACACCTCCATCTGGGCTTGTTGGCGGGTGGTAACAGGGCAGGCTTCCGGGGATACATCCAGGGAGAAGGTTGCATTTAAACGTCCCAAAACGTTGCCCAACAAAACCTCCGCAGGTAAGTGAGTGAGTGAGTGAGAAACTTGTATAGCACTACAAATGCAAACTAAATCGCCTCAAGGCGCATTTCCATTCAGTGTTGTCCTGATCCTTCAGAAGAGGTGGGTCTTAATTTTGTTCCTGAAGGCCCAGTGGTTTTCTTCCATGCAGATGTTTGTGGGTAGAGCTATCCAAAGCCGTGGTCCTTGGACTGCAAATCTTAGTTCTCCCTTTGATTTGTAGCGGGACTTGGGGATGTGGAGGAGGTTTTGGTTAGTTGATCGGAGAATGCGATTGGGTGAGTAGTGTTTTATTTTCTCGCATAAATATTGAGGAGCTTTCCCTTGTGTGCATTTGTGGGTGAGGCAGAGGGTCTTGAAGGTGACCCGATCCTTTACTGTTAGCCATTGAAGGGTCCTCAGGGATGGGGTGATGGATTCCCAGGGTTTTTTCCCATTACCAGTCTGGCTGCCATGTTTTGGACGACTTGTAGGCGCGCCATCTGGTATTTAGGTAGTCCTATGTAGAGAGAGTTTGCGTAGTCCAGTCGGGAATTGATGATTGTTCCAGCTACTACTGCCATCTCTTCTTCTGGGATGAAGGGGATGAGTCTACGCAGCAGGTGGAGAAGGTGGTGAGATCCGCTGACTACTGATCCTATTTGTGCATCCGTCGACATCTCTGAGTCAAAAATGACTCAGAGACTTGACTTTGGTGCTTGGGGTGATGGTCTGACCAAGGATGGTGGGTGGTGTCTATGAAGTCTTAGCTTTTGTCTTTCGGTTTGCGTGGAGAAGAAGAAGTTCTGTTTTGGATCCATTGAGTTTGAGGGAACTCTCAGTCATCCAATCATCGATCAGTGAGGCATTTTTCAAGTCCGTGATATTGGTCTTTTTTTCCAGTGATGCGAAAGTAGAGTTGAGTGTCATCAGCATATGAGTGGTAGCACAGGTCCTGTTT
Source organism: Rana muscosa (assembly GCA_029206835.1). Lineage (NCBI taxonomy): Eukaryota > Metazoa > Chordata > Amphibia > Anura > Ranidae > Rana > Rana muscosa. The sequence continues at coordinate 275,197,371 of CM055127.1, read as the reverse complement.
GCTGATGATTTTGAAGAGTGGGCGGAGGTATATATTGAAGAGCACGGGTGACAGGGGTGATCCTTGAGGGACTCCGCAAGAAATTGCACGAGTTTCAGAGGTGAAGGTTCCTAGTTTCACTGTCTGGGAACGATTATCTAGGAAGGATGTGAACCAGGGTAGATCTGGGTCTGTGATTCCTGCTACTTCAAGGCAAATAAGTAGAGTTTTGTGATCTACGGTGTCGAACGCTGCACTGAGGTCCAGCAGCACCAGGAGACATGATTCTCCGTCATCTGCTGCTTCGAGGGTATCATCCCATATTTTGAAAAGTGCTGTTTCTGTGCCATGGCCTGGGCGGAAGCCTGATTGTAGTGGGTCCAAGAGTTTGTGTGAGTGTCCAAATGGAGTTGTAGCTGTTGTACTACTGCTTTCTCCATAATCTTGGAGATGGTCTTGAGACTTGTTACCGGTCTGCGGTAGTTTGGGTCTTTGGGGTCGAGGTTGGGTTTCTTTAGGAGGGGTTTGATTATGCCTTGCTTGAGGGAGATCGAAACCATACCTTCATTGAACGATTGATTTACGAGATGTGTTATGGTAGTTGCTAAAATATCGGTACATTCTTTCAGTAGTTTTGTGGAAATTATGTCATTTGGTGGTGTGCTGTCTCGGAGGCTTCTAATGATGTTTTTGGTGGTGTCGATGCTGATCGGGACCAGCGAAAATGTTGTCGATTGTATAATGTTCGTATTGAATTGGCTGTTTGCTTTGGCTGAGTGAGGTTGGTTGTTTTTTTCTGTTAAATTATTTCACAAATGTTTTCGATTTTGTCAATAAAAAAATCCGATAGCTCATTACAGAACTCTTGGGTTTCGTTTGCTGGAGGGTCTAGGCAGGTAGGGTTCATAGTCTGAGTGACTAGTTTGAAGAGTTCACAAGGTCGGTTTAGGGCTTTTTTGATGTTGTTTGAGAAATGTTCTTTTTGCTTTGAAAATTGCTTTGTGATATTTCTTAGTGAGTGCTTTGTAGTTTGTGTGGTTTTCCTTTGTTGGGTTTCTTCTCCAGGCTCCTTCAGCTCTTCTGCGTTCTTGCTTCAGTAGAGTAAGAGTGTCATTAAACCAGCCTAAGTTGTTTTTGCGGATGAGTGCGCTACGTTTCGGAGCGACTGTGTCTGCTGTTTGTAGTAATGCATTGTTTAAGGAGTTGAGAGTTTGTTCCGTTGAGTGGTTTTGATTTAGCATTCCTATTTTTTTTGATAGTGTGGTTTTGAACTGTTCAGAGTGTAGTTTCTTCTGCGAACTTGTCCTGTATGATGTTGTTGAGTGTTTCGGTTTTTGGGAGATGGTGTCGGTGGTGATTTTACATTTGATAGCGTGGTGGTCTGTCCATGGTAACGGCATGTTGTCCAGTGTGTTGATGTCCATATTTTGTTTGAAGATGAGGTTAAGAATGTGGCCCGACCCATGCGTGGGGGCATTTAGGAGTTGCTGCAGACCTAGTTCTTCCAGTTGGTTGATGCAGGAGGTGGCGATGGGGTCCTGAGTGGAGTTAGCCCAGAGGTTGCAGTCCCAGAGTAACAGAAAGTTTTTTGGTTTTTAAGGTGTATGTCGAGATGAATTCGGTGAAGGGTGTGAGGAGATTTGTCTTTGGTCCTGGTGGTCTGTAGCATAGCAGTATGTGGATGGTGTCTTGAGGTGTTGTTTGAAGACGCAGAGCGAGTGTCTCCATGAAAGGCTATGAGTTCTGTAAAGTCGGTTTGATGAGAGAGAGGTGAGATTTGAAGATCACTGTTAGGCCGCCTCCTCTTTGTCCTATTCTATGCTCGGTTAGGATGCAGTAGTTCTCAGGCACCAATTCTGTTAGGATGGTGTTACAGTCAGGTGTTAGCCAGCTTTCTGTGATAAAGAGGCAATCTATGTTGTTTTGGGTGATGAAGTCGTGGATTTCTTGTCTGTGCTTGACTGCAGATCTGGTGTTGATCAGGACGCACGATAAGTGTTGTAGTTGAAGTGGTGCCTTCGTGTTTTTGATGGTCAATTGTCGATTGATCCTTAGCAGTTGTTCTTTTCGTAGTATTTTTTGGGTGGAAGTTGGTAGTGTTGAGGCGGTATTCCTTAGCCTGTGGAGGGTGTCCGCTGAGAGTATTTAAAGTTGCACATGATGGGAAAACAAAATTGATGGTGATGGTGAATAGGGCCCAGTGACCTAACCGCGCCCCCCCCCCCCCCGTTGATGCAGAGGAAGGCGAAAAACCCCAGCTGAGCCCAGCAGGGGAAAAATTCCTTCCTGACCCCCCCCCCCGAGAGGCGATCGGGTGAACCCTGGATCAACTTCCTACTGGTTGGAGGTGGGGAGCAGTAGCCGTAGCCCGCGAGGGAATGCTGGCTCCCTCTCCTTTCGGCGGAGGTTGCAAAACCTCAAAACGGTGTGCCTCTGGAGTAATGCCGAAGAGAGACAATAGTCTTTCTTTTACCCGGTCAAAGTCCTGGCTGATCTCATCTGGGACATTATTGTATGCCTCTGCAGCCCTTCCTGTGAGCCGGCTGACCAGGAGCGTGACCCAATCTGCTTTATCGACACCTTGGAGCCTGCATTGCCGCTCAAACATTTGCAGGTAAACATCCATCTCATCTTCCCCATCTTGGAACATGCGGAAGGCGGCATAGGGTAGCTTTTTGCGGGCACTGGAGCTTCCCGGTTGGACATAACTGATGATCCTTGGTCCCGCTGGAGTTCAGCCGTTCGCAGCTGGAGTTCAGCCATTCGCAGCTAGGACACCTCTCGTAACACTTGACTGATAACCTCCTGCGGGGGGTGAGTACCATACAAGGCCAGTCACCACTGGACGTCACGCTGGAACTCTGTCGCCTCTGAGGTATCTGCTGGTGGGTTGCTGGCCTGGTCGATCTCTATTAGTTCGGTGATGAGAGTCCCTTTAGATTTGTTACTGGAGACTTTTCCACAAGCTTCCAAGGTGCTGCGCTTGAGTCTGGCGTAGTGATTTTCCATCTGCTGTTAGGTGCAGAGGGTCCCGGTGGTGGTTTGGGTGTGCCTAGGCAAGAGGAAGCATCCCACTGCTTGCCACCAATTAGACGGATCCTATCCCACACTCCGCTGAGTGCTTCCGTCAGTAATACCGCTTCCTCCAGTATGACCATCAGAGAGATATATTATTATAGCTGCATTGAATACAAGTCTAGCCGGAAATAGGTTGTAGCATCTTGAATGGTTTATTGGGCAGAATACAGACTTTTTATACACTTTTAACACAATGGGTTAGATAATGAGGTAGGGCTGACTCATGGATACTCCCCCCCTCCCCTCTCCCAACACCTTAGCAGACAACTATATAAGTAACATGTTAATTAACACAGCACAGCCCAGGTGACCAGACAGCCCGTCTCCGGGGGCCAATATGATCAGCTCTTTCGATGTCAATGTATTGTTCAGAATTAAAAACTAAGAATAGTCTTTGGGCAAATCCAAGAAAACAGTCTCTCAAAAATGTAACAAAAGGATTCATATAGCAATAACAAATAACAGGGTGAATATGGCAGAAAAGGTGCCTGCAGCCAGTGCCCGCGACAGAAGTTTTTGCTTAAAGTTATTGTAAAGGCTTTTTTTGTGCCAAAATAAAAAAAAGATGTTATACTCCGCCCCTTACTTCCTCTTCTGGAGTCCCCCCCCCCTGCCAGCGCTGTCCACACTTTCTTCATCCTGGTGGCTCCATAGCAAGTCGTGTGCTATTAGGCATCTATGCGGGCCATAGACACACACACACACACACACACACACACACACACACACACACACACACACTGCGGCTAGGCCACACTCCCCCACTCCCTACTCCCAGGATTTGATGGACAGCAGCATGAGCTTATGAAGAGAGAGCAGCGGTGCTGCAGCCAGGACAGTGCTGGAGCGTAAGAGAGGAGTCAGGTAAGCGTTAAGGGATGGGGGCAGGTAGTTATTTTTTTTTTTACCTCAATGCAGAGAATGCATTAAGGTAAAAAACCTTTTGAGTTTAGAACCACCTGAATAGTGTAAGCTCTTTCAATCAAGTTCCTTATCCACCATACAATGGTGGATTTTGAAGCAGAGTGCCCCCTGCGAGGCCCCAAGGAGAGAACAAGCAGTGATTCGGTTTGTCTGATGGAACAGTAGTTTTGAGATATACTCGAATGACTGTCCAGACAATGTGGAGACAGATCCTTAGGATGCTTCAGAGTACGGCACAAGGATGGCACCGCAATGTCCTTACTGAGATGTAATAATGAAACCACCTTTGGAAGAAAGGATGATCTCGAGCATAAGACAACCTTGTTGTTGTCAAAGTATGAACTTAGGGTCTTTAACCACTTCAGCCCCGGAAGGGTTTACCCCCTTCTTGACCAGAGCATTTTTTGCGATTCGGCACTGCGTCGTTTTAGCTGACAATTGTGCGGTCGTGCGACGTTATACCCAAACAAACATGACGCCCTTTTTTTACCCACAAATAGAGATTTCTTTTGGTGGTATTTGATCACCTATGCGGTTTTTATTTTTTGCGCTATAAACAAAAAAAAAAGCGTAAATTTTGAAAAAAAAGCAATATTTTTCACTTTTTGCTATAATAAATATCTCCAAAGTGTATATTGATTTGTTTGTGCAAAAGTTATAGCGTCTACAAAATAGGGGATAGATTTATGGCATTTTTATTATTCATTTTTTATTTCTAGTAATGGCGGCGATCTGCAATTTTTATCGTGACTGTGACATTGTGGCGGACAGATCGGACACTATTTTGGGACCATACAGCGATCAGAGCTAAAAATAGCCACTGATTACTGTATAAATGTCACTGGCAGGGAAGGGGTTAAACACTAGGGGGTGATCAAGGGGTTAAGTGTGTTCCAACTGTGAGGGGGATGGGCTCACTACAACATGACAGAGATCACTGCTCCCGATGACAGGTAGAACAGGGAAATCCCTTGTTTAGATAGGCATCTCCCCGTTCTGCCTCTCCTCACCGCAATTGCGGGCCGCCGGCGAACAGAGTTTGTGGGCCCCCCTTGGCACGCTCCCGCGGCGCCCGCTAGGCGGGAATTTTAAAGAGACGTATGGGTACGCCCTTTTGCCTGCCCGTGAAATTCTGCCTGACATAAATTGGTGTACGGAGATTGGCATGTGGTTAAAGGAAAGGGCTGCCAGTTCATAAACTCGTCTGACAGACATGAAAGCTACCACAAAGACTACTGTGCTGGCAAGAACCTCAAGGAATATCCCTGATGGACCCAAAGGGTGGTTTCTGCAAGGCAGAGAGAACCAAACCAAGGTCCCATGGTAACACGGGGGGCCTGATACGAGAAACAGCATAAGTGAAGGTTAGTAAGGGAGTGTGAAGCCAGAGGCCTTTGAAAAAGAATGGATAAGGCAAATACCTATATAGAGAAAACGAGAGTGGAGGGCAAATGACTATGTAGCCAATGGAAGTAATACCCTAAACAGACACAGCTTACCTATTAGGGTAGTGTCACTCTGGCCCCTATGCAGCATATAAACAGAACGGAATGAAATGAGAGAGTAACACAGTCTGTAAAACACCATTCAAAAGAAGAGCAAATTGCTTCAAGTATATTCCAGGCCCGATGGGCTGCTTTGTTCCAAAAATGGGTATCACAGTTCCACAGTAGTAGCTCATTTATGTATAAGCACGTCAAACCAGCCTAAGTTCCTAGGGTGTTGTGATGAAACAATATGTGGAAAATCTTCAGGATTCCTCTCACCATCAACGCTCAATGGAATAGTCAATAATTGATTAGAGGGAGTACCACTCAAACTGATACTGCAAAGAAGTATTCTGTGTTCGTAATCACCACCAGTTGGCTATAATCCCATACATGTAAGGTGAATGAACAAATAGATCGGCTTACAGTGCCTGAGTAGTGTACAACCACTTCCCATACAGAACATAAACTCTCTAAAGCCGTAAAACAGTCCCAATATCAGTGCAGTCGATTTTGGTATATTACCCTCGTTGATTAATGTGCCTAGACAGTTCACGCCTCTGTGCACTTGGTTCTGTAGGTGCAGGTGGATCGATACTCCACACCTACTGATAGTTCTGCCAAAAGCAGCCTTGTGTTGCTGCCCAAATGTTCCCCGGTCTCCACGGCCACTTGACCATCATTGGCTCCCTTCCGGGACATGTTGAATGTGTCATCACATTAGGCTAGTGATGTCAACACATTTCGCTTTGGGATCGCGTAGCTTTGTCTGGACGTGACGAAACTGTACCAAAATCTACTGCCCTGATATTGGGACTGTTATACGGCTCTAGAGAGTTTATGTTCTGTATGGACACAGTGATTGTTCACTACTGAGGCACTGTAAGCCAATCTGCTATTTGTTCATTCACCTTAAGTGTATGGCAGAATAGCTGACTGGTGGTGATTACGAACACAGAGGACTTCTATGCAGTATCGGTTTATGAGTGGTACTCCCTCTAATCAGTGATTGACTATTACATTGAGCGTTGATGGTGAGAAGGAATCATGAAGATTTTACACATATTGTTTCATTACATAACAGTTTACACCCTAGGAATCTAGGCTGGTTTGACGTGCTTATACATAAATGAGCTACTACTGTGGAGCTGCGATACTCACCCATTTTTGGAACTAAGCAGCCCATCGGGCCTGGAATACCACTTGAAGCAATTGGCTCTGCTTTTGAATGGTGTTCTACAGACTGTATTCATCTCCCATTTCTTTCCGTTTCCCCCTCCTCCTCTCCCCTACCCTCCCTTCCTTCCAGTGGCTTGAGCACCCAGGGACCTCTGTATAAGTGGATAAACCATATATCACATACAGGGAATTTCTAGTTGGTCATGTGGCTTGTTGCTGCAGTTTAGCCACTTGTGCATGAAACAGCTGGTGTCCGGACGATTGTCAGTTATACATGTTATGTGTTTATGTCACTGTTTTTTGATTTTTGTATCACTCATGTGGCCGTCTTTGTGGAGATATTTTTTGTTTATGTAAGGCAGACACCTGCCCTTTAAGGGTGCTTACAGGAAAGTCCTAGTAAAGACCTAATTGCGGGAAGGCCAGAAAGGGAGGCACAGAGTCATCTATTGGAATTAACTGCATTCACACCAGGCAAAATAAAATTTCCAGGTATGATAATAGAGCTCCCTTGAAGTGGCTTTTCTTGCTTTTAGCAAGGTAAGAATCAGACTCAGAAATCCCTCTCTTTTAAGACCTGGGTTTCAACAGCTAAAGCCACAGACTGAGAAGTAGGATGGTATAGAGGACCTTAAGATAGCAGATCTGGCCTGTTGGGAAAGGGTCAGGGGTTGTCTGCTAGAAGTCTGAATATGTCTGTGTACCAAGTTCTTCTGGGCCAGTTTGGTACAATTAGAATCACTACTTTTTTATCTTGCCCTATTTTGTGTAGCAGGCACTGGAGGGAAGGCATAAATTAGCTTGAATTGAGACAAAGGGATTATTAGAACATTCTAGGCTAGGGCAAAGGAATCCTTGGTTCTGGCATCAAACAGAAGTAGCTTGTTGTTGAAGAATCCATAATCTCATATCAGGTTGAAGACATCTGGATGAAGATACCATTCCCCTTGGTCCAAATGGTGGCGGCTAAGATAGTCTGCCTTCCAATTGTCCACTCTTGGGATGTGGATATCAGAAATCGCTGGAAAGTGAGTTTGTGTCAACGAGAGAATCTGGTTTGTCTCCCCTTGATTGTTGATATATGCAACGTGCTGGCATTTTCTCACTGCACCTGATTTAGGGGTGTCCAGTGCTGCAGGGGCAACCTGACTGCTCTGAGCTCCAAGATGTTGAAGGGGAGCTTGGTTTCCTCTTGACCATGTCAAGCATTACATAACATATAACACTCATTCCCATGCCTTGTGTCTCTTGTAAGGACTTTACAGTGGCAGGGGAGGAAGGACCTCCCCACTGTTAGAGGTGGAGTGGTGATTTATCAAGAGAAGGACATTCTTCCTTGGTTAGAAAGAAGCATGGGTAACTTGAGGGTAATAGTCTGCTTTGTCCGTGGCAACAAAATGTTTTGTTGGAGAGTTCTAGAACTCTAAAATGAGAATCTCAATGTGGAATTTTTCTTGGATCTCGGTTCTCGAGCTCTTAGAAAAAGGTTTTTCTTTTCTGGAAGAAAGACTTTCGCTTAAAAGACCCAATAATTTCAGGTGAAGAGAAGGTTGGAGAGCAGATGTTTTTAAACTGATCTGCCAGCCAAAGGCCTGGAACAGTTGAATTGTCTTCTGCACCTTTTCTGACAACAAACCAGGAAATTAGTCTTTCAGTTCATCTACATAGCCTGTGACCTGAATATCCTGGGTTCTGAGCAGGGTCAGCAGAAGTGTCAAGACTTTTGTAAACACACTGGGATTAAAAGGATAGGCCAAAGGGCAGTGCGATAAACTGGGAGTGATTGTTTGCCACTGCAAGCTCAGAAAGCGCTGATGAGGTTGGTAAATGGGAACATGCAGATAGGCATCTTGGATATCCACTGATGCCAAGTATTTCCCTATCTCAATTACTGACCTTGCAACTTCCCTTTCTATTTCATCCCATTTTTCAGTGGAGCCATATCGCATTGAAATTATTTACAGTAATTGCAGCTCTGGCTGAGCTTGAATGATCTGCAGTACGGCACTAGATCCTTTGAGAAGTTTCTTAGGAAGCTATATCACCTGGGCAATATTGTCCCCCCACCATTGTATCTGTGCCCTCCGGAAGAAGGACTTTCCCTCTGCTGGGGTCACCGAGTTGCTGTTTCAGACCGGCCCCCTTGTTTTCAGCCGCCGGCCACACAGCTGGTTGTTTTGACCAGTGGAAGTGCTAGTGTAGTGATCTCATCACAGCGGCGGTTCCCCTCCGTGCTGTTCTCATCACAGGAGGGATTCAGAAGCTGCAGCCTGTCGCTATCCCCAGCACTTAGCGCGGTCTGTCGGATTGGATTCTTTCATTGCCTTTTCCTCACCAAAGGCCATCCGCCTTCCCTAACGCATTATACATCACTGGGAAGTGCTCCCTTCTGCCGGATTACTGCCCATTGGCTCATTCGAGTCCCAGCGAGTCAGACGGCTGAGCCCTCTCTTCATTACACTCTGCAACCTGGATTCAGCTCCCACCTCCATGGATGTCAGGTTCTATGATTACTATGATTGACCTTTCCCTGGTTTTATATGTCACTGTGTATGAACTATTGAACTTGTTATTATTTTTGCCTTATGAACTCTAATTAAAAGGCATTTTTATCAATTGAATTTTTATTATCTGATCTTTGTCCATTGAGCGCTGGTTTTTAGTTTTATTTTAAGAGTATTACCTGTTGTGGCACTCAGAGAAACCCTATGTTTGGGTTGCCTCAATTTTTTCAATGTTAGTTCTTGCTGACCGATTAAGTCAGAAATCGCTGGCAAGTGAATGTTTTCCCAGTCACACACGTGATAATGACCCTAAAGTGCCTAGTTCACCTTTTCATGGTTCAAACAGGCCACTGTCGTGTTTCCAGAACTATATACCTTACCCTCAGCCAACACACCTTCCCCGCAGAATTGTGCCTGGCTACTCACCTGCTGTCCTGTGACCGGTAGGCCGCTGCCATCCCTGCAGTCATGCACAACTATATGACAGCCCAGACACAAAGGGCTCTTTACACCCTTCCATAGACACTAGCAAATCTGCTGATGACCACCGTCCCCATACTGTCCTGGAACATTAGGGGCTTCCAGGACCCACTAAAACGCACCATGGTATCCACGGTCCTCAGGAAGCACTCACCGGCAATCTATGCCCTCCAGGAGACCCAATTGGTTTCAGAGACTGTATCCTGGGTTAACTTCTCTTGGGTGGGATGGGGATACCACTCTACGCACACCTCCTACTCCAGGGGGGTAAGCGTACTAGTGCACCGCTCAGTGGACTTCCAAGTATATGATAACTTGATTGACAAGGAGGGGAGATATGTCATCTTGCTGTGTAAAGTGTACCAATTGAAATGTATTCTGGCTGCTCTATATATCCCACCCCCTTTTAACTGAGAGGCATTGAGAACCCTCCTGGCATTTCAGCCAAGTAACCCTGACCTACCATTGATTGTTGTGGGAGACCTCAACTGTTACATGGACCCTGTCCTGGACAAGCATCCGCCTCTGGTGAATGGCCGCAAAATCGCCCGAACGGCACTGCAGAAATTTATGGAAGAGGTGGGATGGTTGGACCCCTGGCGGGCCCGCAACCCGCAGCAAAAACAATTCTCCTGCTTCTCAAAGACGCACATATCCCTCTCTAGGATAGACCTGTGCTTATGCACAGCCCAAACATCCCGCTTCCTACAAGACATTCAATACCTTGTCAGGGGCATCTCTGCTCACTCTCGCCTTCTGATCCACCTGATCTCCAGGCCTGACACGTCCCTGCTGAGAGCCCCCTGGAAACTCAATGCCTTTTGGTTAAACCTGCTTCCCCCCCATGATGGCCTACCAGAGGAAATACCACCTGGGATGCTTTTAAAGCGTTCCTGCGGGGTATTCTTATCACTGCAGTTACGAACATTAAATCCAAAACGAGGGCACAGAAGGAGCAGGCGGAGCACTTGGTCCGTCACCTTGAGACAAGGTTTATTGATAGTCCTAGTGACTGTAACAGGGAGTCCTGGTTAGCCTCGCAGGAGGCGGTGGATCGGATTACGAAGTCAGCAGCTGACAGAGATTTTTTAATAGACTTGCTTTTTATGAAGAGGGGGAACAGACGGGCCGGCTACTAGCTAAGATTGTGAAATCTTCCCAGACTTCTCCCTCTATTGGCGCTCTTCGCACCAAACAGGGGAAGATGGTGAACACTCCTACCCTAATCATGCAGGAGCTGGTGGAGTATTACTCAGACCTTTACCAGTCCAGGGCGGGATACACAGTGACAGAGTCACAGACCTATTTACAGGCCGTGGAGCTACCTCGCCTCTCTGCGTCACAAACAGCATTGCTAGACACCCCTATCACAATAGAGGATTTGCAGGAGGCGATAGGTCTCTCGCCCAACTCTAAAGCCCCGGGGGATGACGGCCTCCCGACAGAAACATACAAGCAATACGGGGGCTCCATTCTACCTCATCTCATTAGGGTGCTTAACGCAGCCAGGGACAGCCAGAGTCTGCCAGTAACCATGACGAGAGCAAATATTGTGCTTATACTGATGCCAGGTAAGGACCCACCAGGTTCTTATAGGCCAATATCCCTTCTACAAAGCGATATTAAAATCCTAGCCAAGGTGCTAGCCCTGAGACTAAAATGAGGTCATCACCTCCATCATCGACCCAGACCAGTCGGGATTTATTCCCCAAAAATCCACAGCCATAAACCTCTGCAGACTTTTCCCTAATCTCCAAGCCCAGTCAGATAATATGGGAAACAGAGCCCTGCTGTCACTGGATGCCCACAAGGCTTTCGACAGCATAGAGTGGCAATACCTCTGGTCGGTTATGGGTAAGTTCGGATTCGGGGACACGTTTTTGTCCTGGGTCAGACTGCTTTATAGCTCCCCAATGGCGTTTATAAGGGAAGCGGGCCACGTCTCTTTACCATTGTCTCCACAGGGGGACCCGACAGGGCTGCCCATTCTCCCCGCTGTTCGCTGTTGCGATCAAGCCAATGGGCACCCTGATCAGGTCTAATCCACGCATCCACGGGTTCAAGTATGGGGAACTCCACGAAAAAATCATGCTATATGCAGATGACACCATGCTACTATTGGGGGGACACCTCTGACTCCCTGAGAATGGTGATGTCGGTTATAGAGCAATTTGGAACATACTCCGGATTGGTGATCAATTGGACTAAATCCTCCCTAATGCTAATAGATGCAGACCCTGATTCCCAGGGCCCCGCAGAACTCCAAGTACCAATAACCCCTAGCTTTAAATATCTAGGAATTTACGTATCACCCCAGAGATACATAACTATATCTCCCTCAACCTGACACCCCTGCTGGGCCGAATCCGCGATAGAATAAAAGTGTGGTCAAAACTGAAAATGTCCCTGGTGGGCAAAGTAAATCTTACAAAAATGATTTTTATGCCACAACTCCTCTATATACTACATAACACCCCAATGGTGATTCCCCTTAAAATATTTTGCATTATCAATTCTATCTTTAGGTCCTTCCTGTGGCAGGACAAACCCCCTAGAGTCAAGCTGGAGAAACCCAAAGACGCGGAAAGGCCTGGCATTGCCTAATCCATGGATCTACTACATAGCTGCCAAACTAAAGCATGTGGCCCGAGCCCTGTCCCCGCCCCGGCGAGGAGGCGGCCCACCCTGTCATAGACCCTGTTAAGGCCCTTATGTGCCAAGTAACGGGGACCCCAGACGTAGCGACAGGACTGGAGGCTTTGGCATATGAGAAATCTAATAAGAGGTTCCCCACATTTGTTCTGATCCAAAAAATATGAAACAAGGCTAGGCATTTACAGACCGTAGCCGGTTTTACCAAATACAGCCCGATCTGGGACAATGGGTAATACCCGGAACTACAATCACCGACGTGTGGGGCTCGGTGGAGGAGACACACACCTACACCACATATTTACGGCAGGTATATTGAGCACATTTCCCGATATGCGGTAGTGGTTTTGCCTCCCACAGACTATGCACTTTTACTATATCCAACTACAGCATGCCGTCAGGGCTCAATCCAGTGGGGCTCTGTGGAACCTGTCACCGACCCCCATATTTCACGATATGGAAGAGGTATCCAGCCTCAAAGGCTTTATCTCTGTTATTCAATGCTACTTAGGGTATTCCTGACAAAGTTTCCTTTGGGAACAGTGACCAAGTGGGAGAATGATGTGGGCACCTTTGAAGAGGAACAGTGGGAGGAGGTGCACCAGGCGGTTCAAATGACATCCCTTAATGTAGCGCAGAGACTTTCACAGTTGTACATCTTGAGGGTACATTATACGCCCGCTAGGCTGGCCAGGATGGGGGTGAGACCAAATGCAGACTGCCCAAGGTGTGCGAGAGACCACGGAGACTTGATCCACAAGCTGTGGCTTTGCGCCAAGCTCCACCTATATTGGACCAGGGTCCTGAATACGATCAACAAAGTCTTCTCAGTTAACATTCCCGACTGACCCCAGACCATGCATTCTGGGCATACTAAACGACCTACTCCTGGAGGATAACTTTAAACCCCCTATTGCAAGAGCTCTGTTTTAGGCTCGCCTGCTCATATTTCGGCGATGGAGGGTGGCTGACCCTCACTCAAGGAACGGATTGCCCAGGTAGGGGACACTTTAAGACTAGAAAAGTTTATCTTTCAACACAGAGGATGCCCTAGCAAATTTGAGACGCAGTGGTCACCTTGGCTGAGTACCCCGGGCCTGTCTCCAGTAGATCTCATACTGGACATGCCATTATGCTGAGCCGGCCGCTGGAGGGATAACGATAGGTTTCTCTGCTAAGAGTTGGTTTGAGCTTTGTTATGGGTTGTGCTGAGGTGATAAGAAAACTGTTTGTACACTGTGACTTGTTGAACCTGGAATTTGTGTTATAATTTTAACGTGTGTTCTTTAATAAACTTTTTCTAAAAAAAAAATAAAAAAAAATAGGTAAACTTTACTAAGTGTTTTAAAAATTAAAAGTAAGCAGCTACAAATACTGTAGCTGCTGACATCTAAAAATCATTCCATGGATTCCAGCGCTGTATTCCTGCAGCCATTTCTTCTCACCGCTGAGGGTAACCAGCCCAACCACCTTGTATTTGAGAGCTGGCTGTGACATACTGATGTATTCTTTAGATTGTGCGGTGCAGGCAAGCTCATCCTGCAGCCTCCCCTGGAGAAGGGGGTAGGACGAGCGATGTTATCCTTGCCTAGGTGAGGATTGAGGAAGTGGGAACCAACATTAAACGGTATTGCCCCCCTTCCCCTTCTCCCCCACAAAAAAATGCAACTCTGTTACAGGCTGGGGATGGAAGTTCCGCTTTAAAGGCCAAGTACCCCTTTGTTCACCTTTTTTTCTCATTAGCACACACCCTGCATCATCTACCTTCAGCTGGTCAACTCCTTTCTGTGTCATCACATAAAGTTTGCCCAGGAAGTAAGGCAGAAGTAATAGATAAGTGTTTTTAAACAGTCATGAAGAAAGGGAGGTAAGCGTGTGTAAAATAAATGGAAAGCCGTTTTATTTTTGCAAAAGTTGTACAATAATGCTATATTGGTACATAAGGGAGCTGGAATTTAGGAACAAAAAAAAAAGGGGGGGAGGGGGGACAAAAGGTGAACTTAGCCTTCAGGGACATTTTTCTTTTTCTATGTAATTTTCTTATTACTTACTTAGAGGCATCTATACAATAAAGGAATCCTGTGCAAATATTGCAGAGTAATGCTTGTTGAGAGCAGAAATGCAAGACCCAGGATTTCTGACTTACTCTTACTTCCCTAGCTGCCAAGCAAAAAACAAACTGCATGACTCAAAATGCATTTAGGCCAAAGATTTTCAAAAAGAAAATACACCGTAGGAAAGCGTGTCTTGATTAGTGCAAGTTTTCTCCACTATATTAGCTACTGGTCTTCCTATATTTTACCCAGTTAGTGAGCACACAAAGGAGAATCTTTAGTTAGTGGTTTACTATCATTAATTTGGCATCCTGCACCAAAAATATTTTCCAGCAACCACAGAAACAATGAAACCAAACATTGTGGTAAGTTCTTTAAAACAAACTTACCATACCTTATTTAAAACTAGCATAAAGAAACGACAAATAAAATGGTAAAAAGTAAAAAATGGGGTTAAGTGCTCCTTATGTACGTACTTCCCCAATGATCTTACCCAGTTAAAAGAAGAGCCTTGACTCTCTGTTCAGGGTTTACACGAGCAATATATTTCTTTGCTTCTGACTTGTTTTTTTCCTTCATACAAATTTCAACAAACGGCTGAAAGAAATTATGAAAAATAGGTTATTAGCCAACCCACTACTTATCGTCCCCATGAAGAACACTGAAATTCTATTACAGTTGGGTTATACTGCCACTTACAGGAGGTTGGGGCACTGGCAAAAAAAAAAAAGTTGTAAGCCAGCCCCTGTAAAACCCTTCTCCACTACCAAACTTGCCTACGTTTTTTGTTTGTGTCCTAGGAGTTTGGACGCATTTTCTTTCATTCCGCTGAACAGATCCAACTATCTTCTTGATACCCTTCTGTGTCCTTATCCCCTATAGGCAGAAGCGAAGTGAAACATAATTCCTGTACACCTCAATGGACTAGCAATAGTTTTCAAAATCCACCCTCACCCACCACATACATGCGTGTGCACGTACGCACAGACATACTGCATAAAGATTTATACAAAAAAAATCTGAATTTCAGGCTTCTTGAGACGTTGCAAAACTGTTTTATTCTTAATGAAATTGGCAGTATCCATGTTCAGGGCCTGGCAAGGCTTATTTTTAAGCAAAAGTTGTGCAGTGCCATGCAGGGCTGCACAGTGAAGATCTCTGGAAAGGGACTGAATGTATTTTGCTATGTTGGTTATACTGAGGGGGAAGCTGTAAAAGGAAAACATCACTAAAAGTGAAGATGCTTTTTAAAAAAGGTACACGTAACAAGCTTTCCAAGGTAGATACATTCTATTCTTTGTGGTGTCCTTCAACTTTTGTAACTTGAAGGACACCACAAGGCTCATTTTAAGACAGAGAAAGAATGCAAAATATTGTATATACAAAGAAAGTTTATTTTCTAAAAAAGAAAAAAAATACTTTAAAGGACTATTATTCTTGTAGGGGTGACAGGCTCAACTGGTTTTGGCAGCAGTAAAGCATACATGAGACAGAGACACCCAGGAACAGTACAAGTAGGTTTATTCTGCATTTTTTATTCAGCAAGGCAGCAAACCAACACAATTTAAACACAGGATGGATTTTCTGCATAAAACAAATTTTTTTTTTAATGTTCCGTGGCTACCGTGTAAAATGTGGATCTAGGAATATGGGCTTTATCCCACCCAAAAGCTCTAAGCTACAGGACTCGGAGCAGGATTTATTAATTCTGAGAAAACAAAAAATATTTCTCCAGATCAGTCATAAACCCTTGAGCCCCCCTCATGGGTAGGTGATAAACATAGATGACACATTATATACAGTCCAGAGCTCTGACAGCCAGTGATGCACAGTCTAACTTCCCTCCCAGCAGCCTTTTATATGGTCAGATCAGGGAAAGTATTGCAATGCAAAAAACATTTGAATGCATCCACAGTAATATATACTAATATTATAAGGTTTAATCCTTTTACTGCTAGGTCCGTACAGCGTACCAACCTACAGCACTGCTTCCAGCTGGCCAGGTCTGTATGCTGTATGGACCTGGCATTCATCCTCCTGCTATAAGCTCATGGTCACTTCCGCGCTTTACACACACACATACATTATATATATATATATATATACACATACATATATTTTACAGTCACATCAGTCCCTGCCCCCAAGGAGCTTACAATCTAGGGTCCCTAACTCACATTTATACATGCACATGCTAGGGCCAATTTATACAGGAGCCAATTAACCTACCAGCATGTCTTTGGCATGCGTGAGGAAACCGGTGTACCTAGAACATGCAAACTCCCCTCAGGATAAACATACCAGTCTAGGCAGGGACCACTGCCTGAAGTAACCTTATGACCAAACGCCTGCTCCTGAGAAGATAGGAGGTCCAGGTGATAATGTTTAACAAAAGGTAAAAAAACTGGATCAGGTGGCAGCCTTGCATATTTGTTCCAGTGAGGCTCCAGCCCTTTCAGCCCAAGACCCAGACAAGGCTCTTGTTGAATGCGCATTGACAAAAGGCAGTGAAACCTTCATAACCCTGTAGGATTCAGCAATAGCCTGCTTTATCCATCTGGCTAAGGTGGCCTTGGATGCCCCCTTTTTATTTGTGTGTTCCCGAAAAGAGAACAAAGCATCTGTTTTCCTAAAGGTTTTGGTGAATTCTAGGTAGAAGAAGAAGAACTCTTCTGGCGTCTAAGAAACTACATTTCTTTTCTTTCTCACCCTTCGGCATACTGCAAAAGGTTGGTAGCAAAATATCCTTGGATCTGTGGAAGGTACTGGCTACCTTAAGCAAAAACCCTGGATCTGTTTAACACAATTCGATCCTCAAAGATTGTGAGGAAAGGGCCTGCAACTCGCTTACCCTACGAACTGAGGTAATTGCCACAAGGAAAATTGTCTTTAGAGTAAGTCATTTAACTGAAGTAGCTTTTAGGGTCTCAATTGGGAACTCTACCAGAGCCTTAAGGACTAGAGACAGGTCCCAGGTAGGACATGTTCTAACAACTACCGGTTTAGATCCAGATATTGATTTAAACAATCTAGCTATAGTGGGATTTTCCAAGAGAGAATACTGGAGGAAAACACCAATAGCCGCCATCTGTACCTTTAACGTACTAACGGAAAGACCCTTGTCGACACCCTCCTAAAAAAAATCCAAAATTGGTGGAACGTCGGGAGTT
This sequence comes from Rana muscosa, assembly GCA_029206835.1. NCBI lineage: Eukaryota > Metazoa > Chordata > Amphibia > Anura > Ranidae > Rana > Rana muscosa. Next base: position 275,179,864 of record CM055127.1, on the reverse strand, counting down.
CATTTTTGATTTTCAGATTACCAAGAGTTACATTTCTTCCAAACCTTGGAATATATAGCTCTTGTAACTGGCTTCCTGCAATTAACCAGGGTTTTGACCACTTTGTCCAAAAATCCCTGGGAGCTTAGTATCTTCTCTTCAGATACCAAGCCATCAAGTTTAAGGATGCCTTTTAAAATGGCAGAAAAACAACAAACAATCCTGCGCACGAGATGACCATCGACCATTCAGTAATCTACAAAGAAAGCACCGGCCTTGCTGCCCTTCGTGGATAGGGGTGTCCTAGTAGCAAATGAAAAAGAAAAAACAAGGGCGCACCAGCCTGGTGTGATATCGTTTAGGATAATTTATTTAAAATAAAAGCAATAGAAAGGTACTCACAAAACTAGTACAAAAGTTCGCATTGTACAAACAGTGCCTTGGAAGCTGCAGCATGTGAACCCAAACCACACTTCGACCAATCAAGGAGACCGTGATGGGGCGCACTATTGGCTGACGCGTTTCGAAGCGTAAAACTTCTTTATCAAAGCCACGCAGTACTGAGACCTCTACCTACCCTTTATATGGGGACATGTGCATGTGGGCCACTAATTGGATGTAGGGGGAGGAGCCCCCGGGAACTAGGTGGCTCCTCCCTCATAGGGCAAAGAGCCAAAGCCCCATAGGTGGAGCAACACAATAATAAAAAAAAAAAACAGTGAATAAACAAACATCATTGGCAGACAATGATGCATGGGAGAAAAAGAAACCCTGGACTGCCGCACTCTGTATAGACAGTTATTTATTCCAAAATTTCAGGTAAAAAATCCAAATTCAAAATAAATCCATAAATCCAAAACAACAAATGCAGATGGTGTGCATGCAGGGAAGGGTGGCTGGGGTAAGCCACCCTTCCCTGCATGCACACCATCTGCATTTGTTGTTTTGGATTTATGGATTTATTTTGAATTTGGATTTTTTACCTGAAATTTTGGAATAAATAACGGTCTATACAGAGTGCGGCAGTCCAGGGTTTCTTTTTCTCCCATGCATCAGTGCAGAGCCAGCACCTGTGTGAGTGACCGGGCGGAAGCAGCTATTTGGTGAATTCTCAAGCTTTTGAGCGGTACGTTTTTCCTTTCCTCTGGCAGACAATGATAGTAGACAATTGGCGATATATGGTCCAGCTGAATCCTCCCACAGGTAAGATACCAAGTGGGCAAAGCAAACAAAAGCGCTTATGGACAGATGTATAGCAGCAGCAGGGACAGCAACAGTAGACCAGCATAGACTGCTGGAAAAGTCACCGCCAGGGTCAGTCAGGGACTCCAATGCAAGATCCAGCTATATAGCAAAAGCAGACCAGCACCACAGTTATAAATAAATTAATTAAAGATAGAAACAACTAATTGATTGAATAAATAAATAAATTAAATAGACACGCCACCCACCTGCATATGGAAAGGAGGAGATAACCAAAGCTAGCGCCGTCCATCATTGATGGTCATAGAGAACTGGAAAGGCAAATATAGGACAATAATGTATTGGATCCAAAGATCCAATACCAAAGGTCATGCGTAGAGCACGGGGAACCTCATCAGCGCTCAACGCTCCCGGAAATGGTGTAGCCGCATCGCTAACTGGGCACTAGCCATAGCCCAATAGCGGCGCAGGGACGTGTGTGGAGCGCAAACACCCCTTTTGATAAAAACGTTTTACGATTCGAAACGCATCAGCCGATAGTGCGCCCCATCACGGTCTCCTTGATCGGTCGAAGTGTGGTTTGGGTTCACATGCTGCAGCTTCCAAGGCACTGTTTGTACAATGCAAACTTTTGTACTAGTTTTGTGAGTACCTTTCTATTGCTTTTAATTTTAAATAAATGATCCTAAACGATATCACACCAGGCTGGTGCGCCCTTGTTTTTTCTTTTTCAGTTTAAGGATGCCACCTGTGGGTGCGACACTTGACCCTGAGACAATAAATCTTGTCTCTTTGGGAGGCTGAGTGGAGACTCTAAAAACAGAGTCTGTAGCAGGGAAAACAATGACCCCTTAGGCCAAAAAGGGGATATTAAGATGAGATCTGTCTCTTCTTGAAGAAACTTCCGGAGGACTACCGGAATTAGCCCGATAGGTGGGAAGGCGTAGCAGAGGCTGAATAGCCAAGGATTCGCTAGAGCATCGATCCCCAGAGATTGATCTGCTGGGTTCAGGGAAAATAACTTCTCTGTCTTGCAATTGCCCTGATTTGCGAAAAGATCGACTTTGGGAGATCCTCATCTGTCGGTAAGTTCCACAAAAATCTCCGGGTGGAGGGACCAATTGTCTCGACACACCTGGTAGCAGCTGAGATAATCTGCCAGACAGTTTTGCATCCCTTTCAGGTGTACTGCTATAATCGAGGCCAGATTCCCTTCTGCCCATAAGTTCCCCATGGCTATAAATAGAAGGATCCAACAGTAGTATGTATGTTGTCGGATAGAATCTGCAGATTGTGACCCCTGACCTCCGTTTGAAATGCTTCCAAGGCTCTCTGTACTGCCAGAAGCTCCCTCTGATTTTAAGAAGTCTTTGCTTCCCTGGAGGACCATATTCCCTGTGCTACTGTGTTGTTTAGATGGGCTCCCCATCCCCAGGAACTTGCATCTGTTGTGATCCTCTGGGATATTGGAATGGACCATTGCAAACCCCTTGTCAGGTGAAGTTGCGACCTCCACCATCAAAAGCTTCTTTCAGGATAAGAGGGTATCCGAACCCTCATCTCTAGGGAACTTGTGTATCCACCCCAGTTTCTTAGTAGAAACAGTTGCAGTGGTCGTTGGTGCAACCTTGTCCATGGAACTGCGGGAAAGCAAGAGGTCATCAGACCCACTGCTCTTGAGATATCTCTGAGTGAGATCCAGTGATTGGTCTGCAAGGCTGAAATCACCTGAATCCTCTGAGACTTTCCTGCAGAAGAAAAATCTTCCGATTTACCAAACAAATTTTGTATCCCAGATAAGTCACCTTCTGGGACAGAATCAGGGAAGACTTCTCTGTTGAGCAACCAGCCCAGTGACTGGACGAAGTCTTGTACGGTCTGGTCTTGTAGTTTCTGGTATGACTGCCACCACTAGGAGTCCATCCAGGTAAGGGATGATAGTAATCGATTTTAGACTTAACGAGCCAGCGCTTCTCCCAAGACCTTTGTAAAGATGCGTGGGGCTGATTACAACCCGAAGGGTTGGGCTTGGAATTGAAAGTGATGGATCTCTGACCCCATCTTGACGGCTAGTCTCAATTTTTTTTGAAAGCTGGATAAATAGGGATGTGCCAATTGGCATCCCTTAAATCCAGCGTAGCCATGAAGCAGTTCGGGTAAAGCAGATTTTGGATTGAAACCGCTGTTTCCATGTGAAAATGCTTGTACCTGATTGAGCGGTTTAGAGTGTGGAGGTTCAGGATAGGACGATACTCTCTCGAAGGCTTCCTGATGATAAAGATATGGGAATAAAAGCCTTTGCCCTGATCAGAAAGTTCTGATCCCAATCCCTTGGTCGGATCTAATAAAGTCTCTAATCTGGAGGCCCAGAGCAGTTGCTTTTACTCAATCTCGGGAGGGATGGTGACCAGCAATCTCTCTGGCAACTGGGAAGAGAATTCCAGCCTGTGCCCATTGGTCACTAGGTCCAGCTCTTGAGATTTCTCTGAGTGAGATCCAATGGGCCTGTTGTCTTTTTCTCTCGGACCCTGCTGCCTGCTTTGGCCAAAAAAAAATTTTCTGCCCGTCGGCTTTTTCTTGTTTTTGGGAAAGGCCTTTTTCCTGTCAGCCGTGCGGTCTAGTGCCTCTTGCAGACCAGGGCCAAAAAGATGGTTGCCTGGTAAGGGAAGACCACATAGGCGCAACTTAGAAGCAGAGTCACCTGACCAGGTTTTAAGCCAGAGACTTCTTCTGGCCGAATTCACCAAGGCCGAGGTCCTAGCTGTCATTCTAACAGACTCTGCAGAAGAATCTTCCAGAAAACCAACTGCCCGAAAGAGGAATAGGAAGGCCTTTATCTTATGCATTCCTTCATACATAAGGTCATGTTTAGACATTTGTACCTTCTCCTCTTCTATCTCAAGAGTCACACTGATAGCCTTCAACAAGTCATCATCATCCTCCCAGTGACAGCTTGTACCTTGAGCCCCTGATGGATTCTCTATCCTTAGGCCCTCCGTCTGACCCCGATTCTTCCTGAGAAGAACAGGGAGATCTAGTTTCTTCCTCAGAATCCTCGCTCTCTGCACTCTGTGGCAGAGCGCCAGAAATGGCTGGAGTCCTATCTGGGGATGGACCCTGTGAGGGGACCTGTATCTTGGCAATCAGGGATTTAAAAGAGCTAAATGTTGAAGTTAGCTCACCCCTAACTGAAGTCAGCACCTTCTGACAAGATACTGCTGGGTTATCTTTAACTAGGCTGTCTATGCAAGTGCGGAAGACTGCTTTACTCCATGAGGAGCTCAATTTGCCTCCGCAAACTGCACACTTCCTCTTAGGTGGCTGTCCTTGGGCCTTGTCCTGAGTCTTGGCCTGAAACGGAAAACAAATGACCCCAGGTTGTAAATTCAGCCACTCCAAAACTCCATAACACCCCCGTGCAGGAGAGAGGAAAAAGGTGCCCCCTTCACCAAGTCCCACAAGGTACAAGGGGAGAAGACTCACAGGATTTGCAAGGGGGTACAAGTACCCCAGGCTTACCTGTAAGGTGCTGGAGCCTGCATCCGCTGCCTGTGCAGGTGCTGCAGAGGAATCCATCCTGCTCCTGTGGTGGTCCACAGCCTCTGCTGGGTCTTCCCCCTTTTGAACACCAGCGGCCCAGCGTTATTTGTTTGCGCCGTTGGAGACCGGAACCAGTGTCTCCGGTGCCCGCTGATGACGTCAGCTGCCTCAGAAGTGACACGCTGGTACTTTCTGTGGGCCAGCTTGGAGCACAGGGGCTCCGCCCCCCCCATGTGCTCATGGCTCTCACTTCTTTTCCCTGCACATACAGCCAGGCTGTCAGCGGGAAAGCACGCCACTCCAGACCGGGTGGCTCGCGCTAAACTGGGGCTACAGGCATCTGCAGTGGTCCTAGCCTTCCCCAGGCACTGAGAAGAGAGGATAGCAGCAACGCCCTACTCCCCTGGTGGAGGTGCCACTCTGGGGACAGAGAAGGTAGGAAATCTCTCCCTGATAGAAACCGGAGCATCGCTCCTGAGACCTAGGGAAACCAGGTTCCAGGAAACATGTTACCCCCCCCCCGTCCGGAGGAAACACTAATACTGACATGGGGCCTAGAGGGCCGCCCCTTTTATCCGGTGGGGGTTAATGCGTTTCCTGTCCTGGTAGGATGAGCCCTATGTCTTATGGGCTGTCTTGGAAGACGCCTTGAGAAAATCAGGAGATATCTGTAACGGGAGGGCCCGTGGAACTCAGAAGCTCTTCGAAAGTATGAGACAGAAAATAATGGACTATTTACTGGTGGTTAATTCTGAACTCAACAGGTTAATTGAAAGATGTTAATGTCATCACCTCCAACCACCTGGCTGCCTGTGTAATGTAAATGAATCCAGGCCATCTTCTAAAGATCTTTTCATTGTGGATTGTGATAATTAACTCATGTAAATTAGGTCTGGTCAAAGGTGTATTTATGATATTGTAAGGTATCAGACAGCCAGTCTGGGAAACGTAAAGGTCATGCATATTAGGCATTTAAGCTGTAAAGGGATTAGTTAATGAACTCACCTGTTGTCTGCTAAAGAATGTCAGAATGTGTATTGGGGGGGCTCGTTACGTAACCATTGTGTGATGTTGTGGGTGGAGTTGTTCATTTGGACTACAGTATTCTTTTAGTGCAATTAAGAGCCTGCTTTTCTCAATAAAGATTGTCAGACCTGCTGGAAACCTAACAACAGAGCTGTGTCTCGTTATTAGGGGGGAATTATCATTATGGATCTCGTTCGCCTGACTATGGAGTGTCAGTAGCTGCCTTGTGTTCGGAAAGGGAATATCCTAAACGGCGTTAACCCCTTTCGTATTGGGATTGCCGTTACAATTGTTGGCAAGCAGTGGGATGACTCCAAAGCCTATAAGGACAGCTACAAGAGGACACAGGACAATGGAAGCACAGTATGAACGGCTAAAGCACTCTACCCTCAAGGACTTACTGGAGAACTGGGGCCGACCGGTCAACAACCGTAAGAAGAGGGACATTATTGCAGAATTAGTCGAAATGGATGGAGCTGAAAGACCCAACACAACCGAAAGGCCCAGCGTAACAAACAGGACACCCGAAGAGGCAAGTTTTGATCGGGCTGTTAACATAAGACTGGCACATTATGGTCTTAACCTTACAGCGGAGATCATAGACCGAGTTATAGCGGCTGTGGACGCAAATTGGCTACAGCAAAGAGGTGCTGCAGCACCAGAAGTCAGAGCAGCACCAACTGAAAGGAGAAAGATACATTTTGTTGCTTTTGAAAATTTCATTGAAACTGAAAGGGGAGATTGATGGGTACCTTGCTGATTTTGAACGGCAATGTGCCCTACACCAGGTGCCCACAGAGGAATGGGTTACCATTTTGTCTGGGAAATTGTCCGGCCGGGCCAGTGAAGCGTTCAGGGCCATCCCAGACGAGGATATTATGAACTATGGACTGGTAAAAGAAGCACTTTTGGCCAGGTATGCCGTCACACCGTAGGCATAGCGGAGGCGGTTCCGAGAGACGAGCAAGCAGACTGGAGACTCATATACCGAGTGGGCATACTGCCTACACCACACGGCATCCCACTGGGTCGCTGGATGCCAAGCGGAATCCGGGGAAGAGGTGCTGCAGGTGTTCCTGCTGGAGCACTTCTTTGACGAAACTGTCCCTGGAAGTCAGAGAGTGGGTCCGGGACCGAAAACCTTTCACCTTGCCTGAAGCAGCTCGCTTGGCGGACGAATACACAGACGCCCGCAAACTGGATAACCCTGTGGTCAAGACAACAGCTTGGGTGGATTATCGATCAGCGGCCACTTATTCTCAGCAGCCCAGGTTCAACTCCCAGGACTAATAACACCCGAAACACCTGATGGGTTGTGAACAGCTAGGGCACAAAAAGCCAGACCGTCCGTTGAATCCAGCCAGGCAGTCCCAGTCATGGAGACAGCCAGAAAGGGGGAACCCCCGCACATCCATGCCTGCGGCCCACTGCGTTGAGGAGGAAGAACATTGGGGCTACCTGCACGAGGCTGATCCAATACAAGCAGCTAACCGGGACAACCGGCAGCAACACAGGCAGACTGTCAGGCCATTGGCTACCTTTCCATTGACCCAATGTGATACTGGCGCCACCATGACCCTAACTACAGAAAAACCTCATCCCAGAGAGCCAACACACCGGAGACACTGTAGCCGTAAGAGTAGCGGGAGGCACCGTCTTCCGGCTACCCGTTGCCCGTGTTCACCAGGATTGGGGGGTTGGTTCGGAACACGTGAATGTGGGGGTGATGAAGGATTTGCCAGCCGATGTACTACTTGGGAATGATTTGGCCCCCCTCGTTTCTGCTTACGCCCCGATGAAGCCAACCCAGTGACTACCTGTGCCCAGACCCGTGCTGCTGGAACCGACCCGCTTGCTGCTGAGACCCGGGTAAGACTATCTCCCCCGAAAGGTACCTTAGATCAGGCACAATATCACAGTCTAAAATTGGAATGTGACAAGTTGGCCAGGGAGAAATCAGAGATGCAACGATACTACGTCATGTATTATGAGATGTCCCATGGCTTGAACATTGAAATGCACAAACAGGCTGAAATTGTCAAAAGGTTAAATGGAATTTTCGCCCAGGTTTTGCCTTACCTCTACCAAGAGCATCAGCAACAAGTTTTGGGAGCCATTGAGAGAGCAAAGCAAGTGACTGTTCCAGAACTGAATTCCATTATTCGCCCTGCAGCCTTACAACTTCACCATCAGCTACCGACCCGGTAAGCAAAATGGCAATGCTGATGGGTTGTCCAGGCATTAGAGGAATGGAACTATGGACTAACTTCGGAGTCAACCCGTCTGGGGTCTCCTCCTGTGTTAGTCTCCTGCCGAAAGGGGAGAGATGTAACGGGAGGGCCCGTGGAACTCAGAAGCTCTTAGAAAGTATGAGCCAGAAAATAATGGACATTCAGAAAATGTCTTGGATTGCTTTAAAATGGGTCTGTAATATTAATCCACAATATTCCCCAGGATATAAGTAAAATAACTATTTACTGGTGGTTGATTCTGAACTCAACAGGTTAATTGAAAGATGTTAATGTCATCACCTCCAACCACCTGGCTGCCTGTGTAATATAAATTAATCCAGGCTATCTTCTAAAGATCTTTTCATTGTGGATTGTGATAATTAACTCATGTAAATTAGGTCTGGTCAAAGGTGTATATATGATATTGTAAGGTAGCAGACAGCCAGTCTGGGAAACGTAAAGGTCATGCATATTAGGCATTTAAGCTGTAAAGGGATTAGTTAATGAACTCACCTATTGTCTGCTAAGGAATGTCAGAATAATGTGTATTGGGGGGCTCGTTATGTAACCATTGTGTGATGTGGTGGGTGGAGTTGTTCATTTGGACTACAGTATTCTTTTAGTGTATATAAGAGCCTGCTTTTCTCATAAAAGATTGTCAGACCTGCTGGAAACCTAACAACAGAGCTGTGTCTCGTTATTAGGGGGGAATTACCATTATGGATCTCGTTCGCCTGACTATGGAGTGTCAGTAGCTGCCTTGTGTTCGGAAAGGGAATATCCTAAACAGCGTTAACCCCTTTCGTATTGGGATTGCCGTTACAATATCCATTACCATTTACCACCAAAAGAAAGCCCATTCTGTCCTGAAAAAAAACAAGGTATAATCCACCTGGATACACTAAGTAATTGTGACGATATGTTCAGTTTTACAAACACATGTCAAAGTTGCAAAACTATGCTTAAGTATTTAGATTTGTTTCAACTTTAGGTGTGAAGGGGTTAAGAAGGAATAGGCTCCCAATAGGCACACCTGCCCTTAATTAATCCACTGCTATATATGCTCCAACTTTGAGACTCTCAAATGTAAGAGTTAGGAACGCACCTTACAGAGGAGCCTTGGCCAGGCAGTGCGGCTTTCACATATACAAATGTATGCAACTAAAACCTCTATTTTTAATGTCAATGTTTAGACAGTGCCATTTTTTGCAGGCTAGCTGGTAAGTGTTCTGGGAAATCTTCTGTTTGTGCCCTTCCATGTGCACCTTACTTCAAAAGCTAGTTAAAAAATGGAGTGGTGTCCATTCTTGTATAGCTTTCTAGTTGGATTTGGTGTGGGGATACACTGGACATCGTCAGCTGCAATTGTGCTCTTGTTGGGCTTGTAGTGTACAGTGGGGCAAAAAAGTATTTAGTCAGCCACCAATTGTGCAAGTTCTCACACTTAAAAAGATGAGAGGCCTGTAATTGTCATCATAGGTTTGTTTCCACAGTTTGTCTCTCATAGTTGAGGCATACCTATGATGACAATTACTAAATACTTCTTTGCCCCACTGTATCTCTGCACAGGAATAGGCTTCCCTCCAGGCATACCTGCCCTTAATTTACTCATTAATATGTATGCCCAAAGTTAGAGACTCTGTAATTTAATAGTTAGGAATGCAGTTTATAAAGAAGCCTTGGTGAAGCAGAGTGGCTTCCACATACAGTAGGTGTCCGCGATAGTGTGTCAATCTCGCCAAAAATAGCGGCGAGATTGACACCCTAGGAGCTCCGTCGTGAGAGCCAGCTGACTCCTCATCGGGAAAGGAAAAATGTTATTTTTCCTTTCGCGGTGAGCGACAAGCATTGCTGATATTGAAGCCGGTGGACGGGGATCCGACGTGGATTCCCGCCAATACCAGGCACTGTGTTTGGTATGAATCCTGAGGGGGAACTCCATGCCAAATTTTAAATAAAAAAACAGCATGGGTTCCCCTCCAGGAGCATACCAGGCCCTTCGGTCTGGTATGAATTTTACGGCGTGGGGGTCCCCCCAAAATCCATACCAGACCATTATCCGAGCACGCAACCTGGCAGGCCGCAGGGAAATAGGGGGGGACGAGAGAGCGCCCCCCACTCCTGAACCATACCAGGCCGCATGCCGTCAACATGGGGGGTGGGTGCTTTGGGGCAGGGGGGCACCCTGCGGCCCCCCCACCCGAAAGCACCCTGACCCCCATGTTGATGGGGACAAGGGCCTCTTCCCGACAACCCTGGCCATTGGTTGTCGGGGTCTGCTGGCTGGAGGCTTATCGGATTCCGGGAGCCCCCAGATCCCGGCCCCCCACCCTATGTGAATGAGTATGGGGTACATCGTACCCCTACCCATTCACCTAGTGGAAAAAAAAGTCAATAAAAAACACACACAGGTTTTTAAAGTAAATTATTAGGCAGCTCCGGGGGTCTTCTTCTGACTTTGGGGGTTTTCAGACTTTGAGGGTCTCTTCTTCCGACTCTCCGGTGCCTTTTTCCTTCTGCCGGGCTTCTGCCCCCCTGCCCCAAAGCACCCACCCCCCCATGTTGAGGGTATGCAGCCTGGTACGGTTCAGGAGTGGGGAGGCGCTCTCTCGTCCCCTCCTCTTTTCCTGCGGACTGCCAGGTTGCGCACTCGGATAAGGGTCGTATGGATTTTGGGGGGACCCCCACGCCGTTTCGGCGTAGGGGGGTTCCCCTTAAAATCCATACCAGACCGAAGGGCCTGGTATGCTCCTGGAGGGGAACCCATGCCGGTTTTTTATTTAAAATTTGGCGTGGAGTTCCCCCTCAGGATTCATACCAAACACAGTGCCTGGTATTGGCGGGAATCCACGTCGGATCCCCGTTCAATACAGTGTCGCGTCGCACACAGCCTGAGCCTTCTCGCTACTGCAGCGAGCGCGAGATGGCGGCACCCTGTCGCCAAGAATCTGCGCGATGGGATCGCAATGGAAATACATTCTCGCGGTCACCTACTGTATATTTGCAAAAGTATGCAACTAAAACCTCTGTTTTTAAAGGATAAGCTCACCTTTCGGAACACGTGATACCCATATTCAGGGTATAACATGCAAAATGTTACAGATGCAGCAGCCCCCGCACCCAACCCCCTTCCTGTCAAGTGTGTAACTGCCTGTTTGTACCAGGTATGTACAGACAGCTTACACTGACAGTCTGCAAGAGCCCTGCACTGCACCGGTGATGTGCTAATCGTGGGTGCAATGCTTTGCAAGCTTCTAGTAAAAAAAAATGCAAATTTTTTTTTACCTGCAAAAAGATGTGCATTTTTTTTCCTTTTTTTTCACAAAGGTGAACTAATGCTTTAAACTAAGATTTTTAGACAGTGCAAATGTGTTTTTTTGCAGGCTAGCTGGTGTGCTGGGAAATCTGTTTTTACTACACTCTACCCAAGACCCACCCCAACATGTATTCCCTCCCTGCATAGTCCACAGCTAGGGTATCCTCAGGGGACCCCCAGACCACTACCATCTAACCCTGCCTAGTTTTACTATGTTTTTTTACGGTCTCGCTGTTTGTGTGTGTCTCACTTGAGTCCATGCTTTACTCTGAATATACATCTGTAAACTGTAATGTGGGCACCAAACCACATTTGAAATTATTCAGTAAAAATGGTTATGGGAAACAAAACCGTGTCGGAATGTATTACCCTTCTTCATAATACGTCTTTTTGTAGGTGATCTGGTTGGAGAGATTTTCCAACACTTCCTTTACTGACAAAGTGAGGGGGAATTGAAAGCTAAAAACATCTAAGCTAGAGCCGAAATGTAACCTTTTTAGGAGTCTTAACATTTGTAAACTATAGAACTAATAATACTGATAGCAAGTGAAAGCAATTACCAAATATCCTATGGGAGATTTTTTACTTTTTGAAAAGTTCTCCAACTCATCCCAATCATTCTTCTCTGCCAGAGCAGTTAGTTTCAGCCACCAGTACCTGAGGAAACAGACATACGTTATCTTCATCTAACTAGAAAAAAAAAACCTAATGAATACTTCACGCTTTAGTGAGGAGAAAAATGGGTAAAGTTAAATCTGGAATCTACAGGATTTTTTTTACATCAGCATAATAGATCATTTCCAAATAATGAAAACTAATTTTTAGAAGAAACCTGTACTCTGAGAAATAAGTAATCTGTCTTGGCCATTTTCCTGAATATGATAGATACCTGGCTGTTATACTGAACTGTGCATATGGTTTCAGTTCTTTCAGTCACTGACTCAGACACTGATGTCCAAACTTTGGATTAGTCATAGGCCAGTCACTTAGCAAGAACTGAAATGCCAACTAGCATTTTCATGAGGAAGACAGCAGTATACATATTCCTTCCCACACAAGTTCTATTTAAAACACACAATAAAAGAATACATTACTATAAATATACAATTTAATAATATGCAATTTTTTTTCTTCAAGCAAGACTTCATGGGCTGCCGAGCTGGGCTCGTAATGCAACTATCCAGATTGGCACTTGGATCTGCTTGTGGCACTGCCCAGACTTGTGACTGTACTGTGTTAGCTAGCCACATCCACTAAAGCCTCTGGTGAGACCCAGTCTCTGAAGATTCAATTAGGAGTAGGCCAAGCATCAAGGGCTACTATGTTTACTGGAACCACTAAATGGTAATTTCCATTTGAAGGGTTAACACACTGGAGAATAAATGCAGTGAAACTGGAGGGTTGCGCACATGTACTCTACAATTTGTTCCTGCCATTTCAGTGTGAGGTAGCCGTTTCCTGCCTTAGCTCTTATTTGCAAAAGATGTGGTTCTACCACAGTTGGTTCTTTGTGCCACCTGCAGTGACTTGGTCACTTCTGGTCCATTGAACCTTTCCTGCTCCCAGCAACTGGTATGCGAGTATCCACAGTTTTAACCTGGTTTTATCAAATAGTTACACAGTGCAACATGTTGGATCCCAACTGTAAGGGGAGAAGTCCCACTGAATTGGGTCTCTACAGCTCACAATCCATTAACAGTCCCAGGGCAGCCTGCAGTCCCTTTCCTCAGGAAACTAACACTGACAGCCTGGGTAGCTATTCCTTCCCCAAGTTAAAACATTCTTCTGATCTTCTTTAGCTTAGTCAGGTGGGCCTGCTTTATCTAGAGAAGAGCGCTTATGTAGTTCTGAATTTATTTATAGGTCAAATTGCAAGTTGCATGTTTGTAGACTCAGAACGTAGATGCCGTAAGCATAGGTCTATGCCTTCTCAAGTATCTGTGCCAGACGTGCCTGCAGCTGTGGTAGCATCTGAGCCTTCTGTTGCTGCAGCTCTGTCTAATGAAGAATTTCACAAATCCTTGATAGGTGAATTTGCTCCTGAGTAGCTGCAGCCAGCTGCCTTAGTGACTTAGCTCCCAGGCTTAGAGATACCATATTGGTTTTGATTTTTCTGGAGTACTCCTTGCTTCAATCTGTTTTGCATAGTGACTGGAAAACTACTGATAAACTATTCACACACTTTACAGACCAGTACCATTTGAGAAGGTTTGAGAAGCTGTTAATAAACATAGCATTGTTTTAAATAGCAAGCTCTGCTATATAACCTGACATAGCTGTAGTGTCTGTATGCCAAACCTCAGGAGAGTGGACTAAACAGATGTCTAAGGATCCCTCTAAAATCTTTATTGATCCTGTAATTGTAGTGCACCTAGAGCGTATGCCTACAGCCCTACACTATTGTGTTTAAATATTAGTCAACAATTTTCACAAATAAAAAACGGATAATTGGCATGTGCATATGTATTCACCCCCCCCCCCTTTTTGTTATGAAGCCCATAAAAAGCTCTGGTGCTCACGTCAGAAGTCACATAATTTGTGAAATGATGTCCACCTGTGTGCAATCTAAGTGTCACATAATCTGTCATTACATATACACACACACCTTTTTGAAAGGCCCCAGAGGCTGCAACACCCAAGAAAAAGGCACCACTAACCAAACACTGCCATGAAGACCAAGGAACTCTCCAAACAAGTAAGGGACAATGTTGTTAAGTACAAGTCAGGGTTAGGTTATAAAAAAAATTCAAAATCTTTGATGATCCCTAGGAGCACCACCAAATCTATCATAACCAAATGGAAAGAACATGGCACAACAGCAAACCTGCCAAGAGACGGCCGCACACCAAACCCCAAAGGACCAGGCAAGGAGGCCATTAATCAGAGGCATCACAGAGACCTAAGGTAACCCCAGAGGAGCTTCAGAATTCCACAGCAGAGACTGGAGTATCTACATAAGACGACAATAAGCCGTACGCTCCATAGAGTTAGGCTTTATGGCAGAGTGGCCAGAAGAAAGCCATTACTTTCAGCAAAAAACAAAATGGCACGTTTTGAGTTTGCGAAAAGGCATGTGGGAGACTCCCAAAATGTATGGAGGAAGGTGCTTTGGTCTGATAAGACTAAAATTGAACTTTTTCGTCATAAAAGGAAACGCTATGTCTGGCGCAAAACCCAACACATCACATCATCCAAAGAACACCATCCCCACAGTGAAACATGGTGGTGGCAGCATCATGCTGTGGGGATGTTTTTCAGCAGTTGGGACTGGTAAACTGGTCAGAGTTGAGGGGAAGATGGATGGTGATAAATACAGGGATATTCTTGAGCAAAACCTGTACCAATCTGTGTGTGCTTTCAGGCTAGGGCAGAGGTTCACCTTCCAGCAGGACAATGACCCTAAACACACTGCTAAAGCAACATTTGAGTGGTTTAAGGGGAAACATGTAAATGTGTTGGAGTGGCCTAGTCAAAGCCCAGACCTCAATCCAATAGAAAATCTGTGGTCAGACTTAAAAAGTGCTGTTCACAAGCGCAAACCATCCAACTTGAAGGAGCTGGTGCAGTTTGCAAGGAGGAATGGGCAAAAATCCCAGTGGTAAGATGTGGCAAGCTCATAGAGACTTATCCAAAGCAACTTGGAGCTGTGATAGCCACAAAAGGTGGCTCTACAAAGTATTGACTTTAGGGGGGTGAATAGTTATGCACATTGACTTTTTCTGTTATTTTGTCCTATTTGTTGTTTGCTTCACAATAAAAAAAAAATCTTCAAAGTTGTGGGCATGTTCTGTAAATTAAATGATGCAAATCCTCAAACAATCCATGTTTATTCCAGGTTGTGAGGCAACAAAACACGAAAAATGCCAAGGGGGTGAATAATTTTGCAAGGCACTGTATACGCGTTTGATAGGGACCACCACCTGCTTCTTCAGGAGAATAAAGAGGAGAAAGGGACACTATGGTTACAATAAAAAAAGATGATCAATATTCACTTACAGTTTTCAAAGTGGGGGTCATCTGGTGACATTCGGGGACAATTGATCAGAAACCATTTCAAATGCCTGGTTATGACAAGCTATTTCCAAAGGCAACAAGCTAAAATTCCACTCTCTGCCCTCTCATAGGTTTATGCTGTCCAATCTGCCCACGCTCCCTCGGACTAGCAGACTGCCGTGTGGCTCCTGCAGATCTCTTGAGCCAAAGAGCTATTGCCTTTGTTCCAAAGCAGAAAGGTTTCAGGGTTTTAACTCCAACCTAGTCTCTATTCCAAAATCAAAAAGGGGCAACTGCTCCATGTAGGATCTGAAGACTTAAATATGTTTTCATTAGAGTCCAAACATTTTGCATGGAACCAACTAGGTCTGATATAGTCTCCCTGTACTAGCCTCCATGGACATCAAGAATGAATACTTGCATGTCCCCATCTTTCCAGGGCCCCACCTTTGCTTTGCCGTGGGAACACAATACTACCAGTTTGTAGCCCTCCCAATAGGCCTTCTTTCGCATTCCAAGTGCTTACCTAGATACTGGCCTAGCCTTATAACGCTTCAAAAGGAATTCCCATTTTAGGACACCTGTATAACCTCCTGTTGAGGGAATAGTTAGCGAAATTCTGTCCCAACAGTGGTGTGGACAGTCCAAAGCCTAAAAATGTTTGGTTGAATCCAGATCCTATATGGGTCTGATCCTAGGCAGAGCTCATACCAGAGTTTTTCTTCCACAAGAAAAAGTAACTCTCCGCTCCCAGACTAGAACTCTATAATCCAGGAGCTGATTCTACATGAGAGTTCTGAGCATAATGGTAGTCTTTTTTGAGACACCATTTTCTTGATTCCACTCCAGGCCACTACAACAAATGCAACATTTTGTTATGTGGAGACAGATCGGCTCAGTCTCTGGACAAGCAAACTCGCCTGTCACTGAAAACCAGGTTATCTCTGGCATGGGGGGGGGCAAGGAATCAAGCTTTGGAGTTAAGAAAAACCATTCCGCCCGCTGTCTGGGAAAATCCTGACAACAGATTTTAGACTGTTGAGCTGGGGAGGAGTCCTTGACACCTTTTTGGTGCAGGCAACTTGGTCCACAGAGAAACCACAACTCCTAATCAACCTTCTGGAGCAATTTGGTTGTCCATACAACACTGGACACCCCATCTGCAGGGTCATCTAGTCAGAATTCAGTCAGACAACACCACTGCATACAAACACCAGGGTAGAACCAAAGTCTTGTTGCAGCAAGAGAGCTAAAAAGGATTCTATTCTGGGCAGAATTCCACTTTCCAGGCATGGACAATTTGCAGGCAGACTACCTCAACAGTTATCCACCTTCATGGTTGATGGCATTAATAGCATGATTGGAAGTTTCCATTGCATAAGTTCTACCATTGCACATAAAATGTTTACTTCACTGGTTGTGAGAAAAGACACTTTCACCCCAGGAAATACTCCATGGGACAAATCCTGACCTTTTCGCAATCAGGTCTGGATCAGCTAATAAAGGGAAAAAAACTGCGCTTACTGTAATCAAAACAATATATAAATTATAAAATGAATGAAATGAACCCCTTTAAAGCAGCAATAGATGTGGGATAAACGCAATAGAAATAAAAAGGAAAAAATTCTGCTAATGAGTCCAAAAATATATTAAATACGTATAGTCCAATATGGCAAGCTGGTATGAAAATTCACAAAGACTTCCTGGGTCCTAAATCAACTTTATAAAATGCATGCTTACCAGAAAAGTAAGCCAATATTGCAAATGGCTATAACCCGGCCCGGGCCTTTGGTTAGCACACCAGTACTAACTTCTCCAGTGTTGATGGGTTCCAGCACATTGAAAATAAACTTCACAATATGCGTAGACGATTAACCCAAAAAAAAGAGAGGAAAGAGAAAAAACATAGCGTGATCCTGCCAAAAATAATGACCCTATGATAGGATCAATGTTATGGGATATAGGAGACACGACTGCACCCAGTGTAGGTAACTTGTATGAGTGAACAGTGTAGGTAACTTGTATGAGTGAACCACCACCGCACGAAGAGTCTCCTTACCAGACAAACAATGATAATGAGCCCTAAACAGGTGATAGACAATGACACCCAAATTCCCCACAATGTGATCCGCCACCGTACAGGGAATCTCCTTACCAGATTAAAGCAACTTTAGGCCTTCTTCAAATCAAATGCAGGCTCGTGAATGGAGGATGGATGCAAACTATCACTGCTAGGACCGCGAACTCCGTAAAAACTCGTGGACAGGATGAGTACCCAGGAAAGAATATAAGGACTAGATAGTGTAATACCATCAGAGCATTTATTAATAAAAAAGGCAATTACACTTACTAGAATGACGATAAAAGATAATATAAAATGAAGCCGGCCGGCTACAATGCAAAACTCCCATCCTGCGAGCATGGTGACGTCAGCGCGTACCCCCTCAGACGCGTTTCATCATCAAAGACATTTTCAATAAGGGACGTCCCTTATTGAAAATGTCTGATGACGAAACTCATCTGAGGGGGTACACGCTGACGTCACCACGCTCGCAGGACGGGAGTTTTGCATTGTAGCTGGCCGGCTTTATTTTATATGTTATCTTTTATCGTCATTCTAGTAAGTGTAATTGCCTTTTTTATTAATAAATGCTCTGATGGTATTACACTATCTAGTCCTTATATTCTTTCCTGGGCACTCATCCTGTCCACGAGTTTACGGAGTTCACGGTCCTAGCAGTGATAGTTTGCATCCATCCTCCATTCACGAGCCTGCATTTGATTTGAACAAGGCCTAAAGTTGCTTTAATCTGGTAAGGAGATTCCCTGTATGGTGGCGGATCACATTGTGGTGAATTTGGGTGTCATTGTCTATCACCTGTTTAGGGCTCATTATCATTGTTTGTCTGGTAAGGAGACTCTTTGTGCGGTGGTGGTTCACTTATACAAGTTACCTACACCGGGTGCAGTCGTGTCTCCTATATCCCATAACATTGATCCTATCATAGGGTCATTATTTTTGCCAGGATCACGCTATGTTTTTTCTTTTTCCTCTCTTTTTTTGGGTTAATCGTCTACGCATATTGTGGAGTTTATTTTCAATCTGCTGGAACCCATCAACACTGGAGAAGTTAGTACTGGTGTGCTAACCAAAGGCCCGGGCCGGGTTATAGCCATTTGCAATATTGGCTTACTTTTCTGGTAAGCATGCATTTTTTAAAGTTGATTTAGGACCCAGGAAGTCTTTGTGAATTTTCATACCAGCTTGCCATATTGGACTATACCTATTTAATATATTTTTGGACTCAGCACAATTTTTTCCTTTTTAGGTCTGGATCAGCATTTGCTCTTGATTAAGAGGCAAATCTTGGACCTTACAATCTTATTTCAAAGACTGTTATAGCTTCCCATTAATTCCTTAAGACTTTTAAACTGGATGACTCTCATGTAGACCCTCTGGTACAACCTTCTGTGACTCCATGGGATTTGAATTTGGATTTGTTGATACTTTAGAAATCACTTTTGAAACCAACAGGGATATTTCCCTTCACAATTTTACTCACAAGGTTGTGTTCCTTGTCGCCATTACCTCTGCGAGGCATGTGTTTGCATTGGCAGCCTTGTCCTGTAAGGAACCTTATCTGGTCCTATGCAAGGACAAGGTAGTATTGCGGCCTAAAGCCTCCTTGCTTACAAAGCTAGTTTCGGCCTTTCACCTCAACCAGTACATAGTTCTTCCATGTCTCTGTCTGGTGACAGTACATCAGAAGGAGATTTCCCTTCACTGCCTTAATGTAGTTTGTGTTGTGTGCGTTTACCTCTCAGCCACTGTTTATGAGGAACACTGACTCTTTTTGTCATTGTTGATTTCTCAGTGATTCAGACCAATCATTGTTCAAGCTTATGGTCTCAAAACAAGATCCCACCTTTTCGGGCAATGCACATTTTACTAGGTATGGGAGTGCTTTTCCTACAATTGCAAGGCTGCCGCCTAATCTATTGAATACAAAAATAATCCCACATGCTCAGATCCTTAAGGAATTGTACTATAACATAGATAATAAGTGCAATCTAAATGTGCATGGGTGAAAACCAATAGCAACAAATTGTCATGCAAATAGTTAAAGCCCAAAAGCTGACTACCCTACCAATCCAACCAAAATTTAAATCAAATAACTTGTGATCTGATTAGGACACAGGTAGCCCTAGCAAAGGACAGCAGAGTACTGGGGGTAGAAGACAATACCATGCAGCATAGGAGGAATGAGCAGGCAGGGATCTCACACAACTGTGAACAGAACAACCAGAAAGGCACAAAGGGGGTCTCTAAGTGCAAAATAGTAAAATCTGAACTTTTTTGTGAAGGCTAAATTTATTGCACTCACAAGCGGGCAGGAAGTCCGAGCATATGTCAATGTTGCTTATCAGGACTGTGGAATGCACATCTCCCAGGCACACCGTCATATGCTTGGACTTCGTGCCCGCTTGTGAGTGCAATGATTTTAGCCTTCACAATAAAGCTTTTTTGATTTACTTTCTTTTTTTTTTTTTTTTTTTTAAAGTTTTTTATTGAACAATTTACAGTTTAAACATATTTCTGCAGGTTATACTGTGGAAATGCATACAACAAGGATATGTGGCTTATGTACATGTAAATACAACAAGTCGGGAACCCATACAGGTTAAACCATGTGCTCAGCGAATCTCAATTGGGTGGAAACCTTCTGTCTACGCTAATCATGTGGTTCCACGCTGGGAGGGGTTGTGGCTTTATGAACCACCAGTACATGTGTCCCTTTGTTTTACTTTTACTGCACTTAGAGGCTCCCTTTGCGCCTGTCGGTTCTGCCATCTGGTCTATTGTTCACATATTCTCTAAAGTCAGTCATACATGGATTGTAATTCAGCTGATTCAGCAGGGACCGGCTGAATTTTGAACCATGTATGGGGCAGGCTGGCTGTACAGAAGTCGGCCGTTCGACTTCTGTACAACCAGCCTGTCCGATTTTCCTACTATAGCCGGCAGCATTGATCGGTGCATTTTAAACAGCAGTTTTCTTGCAGTAACATTTCTCAAACAAATGCCATTTTTAAGCCAAAATGTCTGTACAAGACTAGTTTCGCTTTCCCGAATAAAATGGGAAAATAGATACTATTATGAAATACTGTATGTGGGCAATGTAAAATATTGGTCAAGCAAGTATACATTTTTTATATACAGTATCTTACAAAAGCGTGTACACCCCTTACATTTTTGTAAATATTTTATTATATCTTTTGTGACAACACTGAAGAAATGACACTTTGCTAAAATGTAAAGTAGTGAGTGTACAGCTTGTATAACAGTGTAAATGTGCTGCCCCCTCAAAATATACCACACAGCCAAAAATGTCTAAACTGCTGGCAACAAAAGTGAGCACACCCCTAAGTGAAAATGTCCAAATTGGGCCCAAATAGCCATTTTCCTTCCCCGGTGTCATGTGACTCGTTAGTGTTACAAGGTCTCAGGTGTGAATGGGGAGCAGGTGTGTTAAATTTGGTGTTATCGCTCTCACTCTCTCATACTGGTTACTGGAAGCTCAACATGGCACCTCATGGCAAAGAACTCTGAGGATCCGAAAAAAGAATTGTTGCTCTACAAAAAGATGGCCTAGGCTATAAGAAGATTTCCAAGACCCTGAAACTGATTTGCAGCACGATGGCCAATACCATACAGTGTTAACAGGACAGATTCCACTCAGAACAGGCCTCACCATGGTCGACCAAAGAAGTTGAGTGCACATATTCAGCGTCATATCCAGAGGTTGTATTTGGGAAATAGACGTATGAGTGCTGCCAGCATTGCTGCAGAGGTTGAAGGGGTCAGTCAGCCTGTCAGTGTTCAGACCATATGTTGCACACTGCATCAAATTGGTCTGCATGGCTGTCGTCCCAGAAGGAAGCCTCTTCTAAAGATGATGCACAAGAAAGCCTGCAGTTTGCTGAAGACAAGCAGACTAAGGACATGGGTTACTGTAACCATGTCCTGTGGTCTGATGAGACCAAGATAAACTTATTCGGTTCAGATGCTGTCAAGCGTGTGTGGCAGCAACCAGGTGAGGAGTACAAACACAAGTGTGCCGGCACTGGGGAGATACAGCTCATTGAGGGAACCATGAATACCAACATGTACTGTGACATACTGAAGCAGAGCATGATCCCCTCCCTTCAGAGACTGGGCCGCAGGGAGTAGTTCAACACGATAACGATCCCAAACACACCTCCAAGACAACCACTGCCTTGCTAAAGAAGCTTAGGGTGAAGGTGATGGACTGGCCAAGCAGGTCTTCAGACCTAAACCCTATTGAGCATCTGTGGGGCATCCTCAAACGGAAGGTGGAGGAGCGCAAGGTCTCCAACATCCACCAGCTCTGTGATGTCATCATGGAGGAGTGGAAGAGGACTCCATTGGCAACCTGTGAAGCTCTGGGGAACTCCATGCCCAAGAGGGTTAATGCAGCGCTGGAAAATAATGGTGGCCACACAAAATATTGAGACTTTGGGTCCAATTTGGACATTTTCACTTAGGGGTGTACTCACTTTTGTTGCCAGCGGTTTAGACATTAATGGCTGTGTGTTGAGTTATTTTGAGGGGACAGCAAATGTGCACTGTTATACAAGCTGTACACTCACTACTTTACATTGTAGCAAAGTGTCATTCCTTCAGTGTTGTCACATGAAAAGATATAATAAAATATTTACAAAAAGGTGAGGGGTGTAATCAATTCTACGAGATTAACATATATATATTTATATATATATATATATATATATATATACACACACACACACACACATACATATATATATATATACCGTATTTATCGGCGTATAACACTTAAAATCAGGGGAAAATCGTGGGTGCGTGTTATACGCCGATACCCACTGATCCCGGTGATCTCCGCTGACTGAGCGGAGCGCAGCGATCGTCGCCGAGATACACATAGCCGAGTACACTCGGCTATGTGTATCTCGGCTCCGCCCAGTCCCTGCGTTCTCGGCGGCGTTCGCCCCGCTCCGCCCAGTCTCTGCGGCGATCTCGGCGGCGCCAATTTTGAAAACTGGGGCAAGGCTGCACTGGACACTGGGCAAAGGCTGCACTGGACACTGGGCAAAGCTGCACTGGACACTGGGCAAAGGCTGCACTGGACAAAGCTGCACTGGACACTGGGCAAAGGCTGCACTGGACACTGGATAAAGCTGCACTGGGCACAGCTACACTGGGCAAAGGCTGCACTGGGCAAAGGCTGCACTGGACACTGGGTAAAGCTGCACTGGACACTGGGCAAAGCTACACTGGGCAAAGGCTGCACTGGACACTTGGTAAAGCTGCACTGGGCAAAGGCTGCACTGGACACTGGGCAAAGGCTGCACTGGACACTGGGCAAAGGCTGCACTGGACAATGCTGGCAAGGCTGCACTGACAAGGCTGCAACGGACACTGGTAAGGCTGCATTTAAATGTAAGTTTTTTTTTTCCTTAAACTTCCCTCCTAAAAGTTTTTTTCCCTAAAATTCCCTCCTAAACTTAAATATAAATACGGTATATATATATATATATATATATATATATATATATATAAAAATAAATAGACAGCGCCATACAAGTACCTGTAATAATTTTCTCATACACTCTGATAAAGGTAGAAAGCAGAAAGGGGCTACACTCATGTAGGAATGGCTACCAAACTTTCCAAGATAAAAGGTCAGCAGCACAAGCTGATAGGGGGGGACTCCAAAAGACTCTGCCAAGGCACAATACTAGAAACCCCATAACCAAAAGAGGGAGACTGCCAGGACCAGAAACCTTTTTTTCTGCCTGGAGTCTTGTTCGCTATGTAAATCACAAATCAAATACAATAGAAGATAACCAGCTTTTTGTGTATCCCTATTGAAAACAGACTAGTGCATTTGCCAGGAAAGGATGGGTAGCGTATGTAGGCGTGCCTGTATGCATATTTGTAGCACTCTGTATGCCTTGTATTGTATCCCTAGAACTGTAAATAGTTTGCATATGCAGCTATCTTGTTCACAAAAAGTACATTACCATAATATAATCACTGGGTTGTTGCTGTGCCTTTACTGCAGAAATTATGACAAACAGCAAGAATTAGCAAAACAACTGGGGGTTCTCGTCTGGGATTTGCACCAAAATAACTGGGTGCTCTTGCTCCGGGAGTTGCATTCATTTTTAATTCAATACACTTGGCCAGAACATAGATTTTTTATTTTGAACTTGGTTAACAACCATCTTCTTAGATATGCACAATGAAATTCACCCATATCTTTTTTTTCCTCTGGATCCATCTTATGATAGGCCAACTTGACACTATCGTCTGTTTTAGGACAGCGAGATACCATTCATCCCTCTTTAATTTTCCTATATTTATAAAAGCTTGTGCATCATTTTTTTATGTCTATCCTTTTGCATTCATTGAGTTGATAAACTGTATGTTGTATTTTGATATATCCCCAGGTACATTAGATCTAAGTAGTTTGTACTATGATACAGTGGGTCAAAAAAGTATTTAGTCAGCCACCAATTGTGCAATTTCTCCCACTTAAAAAGATGAGAGAGGCCTGTAATTGTCATCATAGGTATACCTCAACTATGAGAGACAAAATGTGGAAACAAATCCAGACAATCACATTTTCTGGTTTGGAAAGAATTTATTTGCAAATTATGGTGGAAAATAAGTATTTGGTCACCTACAAACAAGCAAGATTTCTGGCTCTCACAGACCTGTATCTTCTTCTTTAAGAGGCTCCCTTGTCCTCCACTCATTACCTGTATTAATGGTACCTGTTTGAACTTGTTATCAGTATAAAAGACACCTGTCCACAACCTTAAACAGTCACACTCCAAACTCCACTATGGTGAAGACCAAAGAGCTGTCGAAGGACACCAGAAACCAAATTGTAGACCTGCACCAGGGTGGGAAGACCGAATCTGCAATAGGCAAGCAGCTTGGTGTGAAGAAATCAATTGTGGGAGCAATAATTAGAAAAAAGAAGACATACAAGACCACTGATAATCTCCCTCGATCTGGGGCTCCACGCAAGATCTCACCCCGTGGGGTCAAAATGATGACAAGAACGGTGAGCAAAAATCCCAGAACCACACGGGGGACCTAGTGAATGACCTGCAGAGAGATGGGATCAACGTAACAAAGGCTACCATCAGTAACACTACGCCGCCAGGGACTCAAATCCTGCAGTGCCAGATGTGTCCCCCCGCTTAAGCCAGTACATGTCCGGGCCCATCTGAGGCTTGCTAGAGAGCATTTGGACGATCCAGAAGAGGATTGGGAGAATGTCATATGGTCAGATGAAACCAAAGTAGAACTGTTTGGTAGAAACACAACTCGTTGTGTTTGGAGCAGAGAGAATGCCGAGTTGCAACCAAAGAACACCATATCTACTGTGAAGCATGGGGGCGGTAACATCATGCTTTTGGGCTGTTTCTCTGCAAAGGGAACAGGACGACTGATCCGGGTACATGAAAGAATGAATGGGGCCATGTATCGTGAGATTTTGAGTGCAAACCTCCTCCCATCAGCAAGGGCATTGAAGATGAAACCTGTCTGGGTCTTTCAGCATGACAATGATCCCAAACACACTGCACGGGCAATGAAGGAGTGGCTTCGTAAGAAGCATTTCAAGGTCCTGGAGTGGCCTAGCCAGTCTACAGATCTCAACCCAATAGAAAACCTTTGGAGGGAGTTGAAAGTCCGTGTTGCCCAGCGACAGCCCCAAAACATCACTGCCCTAGAGGAGATCTGCATGGAGGAATGGGCCAACCATACCAGCAACAGTGTGTGACAACCTTGTGAAGACTTACAGAAAATGTTTGACCTCTGTCATTGCTAACAAAGTATTGAGATGAACTTTTGAAATTCACAGGAGAGGTTCTATCCAGGTCCACCAGTATACGGTCTACTTGAAGCTTTAAGCTGGGTTATCCCACCCTTTGGGGCTATTTCTGACAGATTATCACTGTCTGGCCCCAGCAACATGCCTTGACTGATACAAAGTGCCTGATGCTTTCTGGCTAATTATACCTGGAGGAACGCTCTCACTCTACTTACTAGTAGACTGTGTATGTTACCTACTCATTTAAATTACTTGATCACGGTCCATTACGACTGTGTTTACACATCACTGGCTTTCTGTTCCACACAGACTGCCAGTTCAAAAATATCCAGGCTTGTGCTATTATTCAACACAGCCCTGTTAATATTATGCTCCTGACGAAGCGTCTCGGAACGCGAAACTAGTTGAGCAAAGCAAGATTTACATCTTTGAACTTACCGGATCTATGAATAAGGCTATCCACTCCCTGTGTACATCGTTCAACCCGGTTTTGTGTTTGTTGAATATGCATTGTTTTATTTGAGTTTTACATGTTATTGTAATCTCTGGGAAGTGTGTTTAGTACCTTATTCGGGATCCTATATTGTTGATTATCATAAATGTCATTTTTCCAAAATGTATTAATGTATTTTTATTAAGATTTAATAATTTTTTCTACAAATAAAAAAACCCTTAGATTTTTTACAATACTTACCTATGTGCCATCTAAAGTCCATTCTTAGTTCAATTAAGGTTTCTCCATGATTATCGGCACGTTGGCGCATTTATACTAGTGCATCCACAGTGTCACCCTGTGGGGATGCACATTTAAGCAATTTCCTTCTAGAACTTTTGATATTGACCAAATACTTATTTTCCACCATAATTTGCAAATAAATTCTTTCCAAATCAGACAATGTGATAGTCTGCATTTGTTTCCACATTTTGTCTCTCATAGTTGAGGTATACCTATGATGACAATTACAGGCCTCTCTCATCTTTTTAAGTGGGAGTACTTGCACAATTGGTGGCTGACTAAATACTTTTTTGACCCACTGTATTTTGTAAATAATACTCTGCATGTAACAAAAAACATGATTAGTACAACACTGAAACTACCTTTTTTCAGGAATTTTAAATTCTTTATAAAGCTGTTCAGCTTTTTTCTGCATGTTATCAAGTATCAAGTTGTAGACTGTTTCATGTAAAGAGTAGTTCAGATAAGGCTTATTAAGCTGCTCACGTAGTACACGCTGGATTCTTAGCAATTTAATTTGATCCTCCGTTACCTGTAAAATACAAAGTGTATTCAGCAACAATTAAGTGAAAATTACCAGAGAACAGTTAAGTAATTATTATTAGTGTTACTAAAAGCAGAATGTAAACTTAAAGCTGAAGTACAGATAGGGTGCTCCAAACACCACCTAAAAACAATGCCTACCTCCTTACTTCCTCTAGCTAAATCTCCCTAGTAATTGACAAAATCTGAAAGATCTTTCTTCATGTGCCCACCATGTCATTGCCTGGTGATGTGAATTCTTCCCTGCTTTCCATCAGCAGGGTTTCTTGAAGACCCCAGCAGTGTGGTGACTTCACTAGGGTAAATTACAACACTGGTGGTGCAGACTTGTTGTGGAGAGACATGCAACAGTGGAATCCACCAAGTTAAAAAATAAAGTCTTAAGAATTTTATTTTTAGTTCAATCTTATTTCATTGAAAAAAGTAAACAATATAGTCTTGCATACATGGATACAAACATAAGGTATCATACACAAGTGAGAAGTATGATCTTTCAAATAATAGAACAGATAAAGAGTCCATAGAAAAGTGATACATGAAAAAACCTGACACTTGTAAATAAACCTGACACCAATATCCTGATTGTATGTGTTATTCATGGGTATAAAAGGTATTACGACATCAGAAAGTACATTGGAAAACTGTTATTATGAAACCGAGTATGCTTGCTGAAGGGGTGGCACTTAGTCACAAATGGACGTGAAAGAGTTACGGAATGATTGCTCATGGCTGTTAAAGGAGCATATAC
Organism: Rana muscosa; assembly: GCA_029206835.1. Taxonomy (NCBI): domain Eukaryota; kingdom Metazoa; phylum Chordata; class Amphibia; order Anura; family Ranidae; genus Rana; species Rana muscosa. The sequence goes on along the minus strand of CM055127.1, from coordinate 275,152,638 downwards.
GCAAAGGAAGGAAAGAATGTACATAGGAGGGGGGACAGAGAGATAGGGAATAAGAAATGGAGAAAGGCTGGTGCTATGAAAGTCAGCTAAAACCTTGTTTTATTGCATGTGAACTGCAGTCAAAAAGAAAACTAACACGTTTCGGCCGTCAGGCCATGATTAAGGTCTGATGACTGAAACGCGTTGGTTTTCTTTTTGACTGCTGTTCACATGCAATAATAAAACTATGTTTTAGCAGACTTTCATAGCACCAGCCTTTCTCCTTTTTTTGCATGGACTATATGGAGGTTTACAGAGACTTCATCGGCTAAATGCTGTGTTCTTGAGGCTCACCAGGCATTGCACAGGAGGCAGAAGCTCGGATGCACCTGTTCCAAAACTCAGAGGAGTAGCGAAACATGGACCACGAAGTCCAGAGGATAGAAAACTGCTCGTCCTTACCAGTTTCACGAGCCAACAGACATTCCAGGTCGTGACTATGGTCTACTTCAGGAGCCCAGTCCCCCGGTGTAGGCATGGTTGTCAATCTCCAGTGTCTGGGAATCACCAGTCTGGCCACAGCCAAGAAGTGTCGCAGTACATTTTTTTTTATGGATTTTAACGTTCCGGGAAGCGCAGATAAAAGGGCTACCTCAGATGAGGGATGAATAGAGGTCACCATCAGCCTGCAGTATAATTCAAAGATTCGGTGACAAAATTGCCTCATAGGAGACATGGTACCCCTAGATTCCAGACATTGCCAACAGGTATCTGGTAATTGCGGGTGGAAGTTGTGTATAGTCAAAGGGCATCTGTACCATCTTGTCAGCAGTTTGAACCCTTTTTGCTGATTCTTAGTGGCTAGGGAGAGCTTGTGCGTCACGATAAAACATTTTTTCCAATCCGCTAGAGAGATTGAGTGGCGTAATCCTAGCTCACAGGACTGGGTGTAAGGCGGGAGGTCAGGAGATGAAGCAGTGAGCAATACGGAGTAAAGTTGGGAGACCACGTGTGTTGGAGGGTCTGCCTGCAGAAGCATATCCTCGAAACTCGTTGGGTCAGCTAGAATATCTGGAATAAATGGGAGAGTATGAATGTAGGAAGTTACTTGATGTCTCTGGAACCACTGCATAGTGTGTCGAGAGAGTGGCCCGGAAGGGGTCTCTGCCGTTAAAGAAGGGTCTGCTCGAAGAACTTGGGCAAGTCTCCTATGGTCTTCTCTTCACCATGGTCCGTACCTCTCCCCATGCAAAGCCAGTCGGAAGGCCGGGGTCCCAAAAAAGAGGGTCATAGGAAAGACTACCTCGGGATATCAAGCGGTCCCAGACTTGAATTGTCTGGTGCGTTAAGTCACTAGGGGGAAACAAGCCCCTATGATACCTGGACGAGGTCCACGGGAGGGCACGGAGATCAATTGGGTTCATGTGGCTCTCTAGAGCTTAGCCGATGAGTGATGGAACCAATCCAGTATTCAAGTAATTACTGCTGCCTTATGATATATTGATGCATCTGGGGCTCCAGCTGCTCCTTGAACTTTTGGGAGGATAAGGTTTCATATTGTATTCTGGGACGGCCTGCATTCCAGATGAATTTAGAAAACATCTGCCATAAGTTTTGGAATAACGAGATAGGGATTGTTTTGAATAGGTAGAGGAACCGAGGAAGAACATCCATTTTCAGGGCATTTACCCTACCAAGCCATGAAAGACGTCTGGACGCATAAGAGGACAAATCTGCCTGGGCTCTATGGAGCAAAGGAGTAAAGTTTCTGGAAAAAAGCTGGGATGTGTCTGCAGGTATTTGAATTTCAAGATACCGGGTGGAAGTGAAACCGGTTTTTAAAGAAAATGAGGTTGAAAGTTGTCGTACAGAAATTGCCGACTACCCCGAACTTCTGCAACTCCTGTAGTACTGAGGGGAGGGACAAATCACAGCTCATTGTCCAGAATAGAATAGCTTGTTTTATGTTAGTGAGTACACAGCAGAGGGGGCGATATTCGGTTCTGGCAGGGTTTGGTCACGTTTATTTGCCACCTTATATTCAAAAGGTTCTCGATGTTTTTGCAATATGTGTAGTAGTTTTATAGTGTAACGGGTGAGTCCAGATTTGGATATATTTGAAGCTGATCACCAGCTTTAGTTTCAGTTTAAATGGCTTGTTCGAGCCAAGATGGACCAAACAAACTACTTCACTCACTAATGTGTGGCAGGGTGTACTGTATAAACTGTAGCTGAGGCTACATTCAGTATACAGCACTGTGTTATGGGTGTAAAACGAGACCTTCCTGTCTCACACCTGGAACAAAATAGTGTTGGTCTGAGAGGTGCTCAGCCATTCATAGGCAGCTTAGTATTCTTTCAATGAATACAAAGCTTCCTCTGATTGGTGGAGTCAGATGTGGGCTGATGAGGTCACAATCTCTAACTCAGCCAAACAGAGAAAGTTTTGTATTCATTAATAGAATACAAAGTTGTCTATGAATGGCTGAGAGTGTGAGCGTGAGCAAAATAGCTGTCTCAAACAAACTATTTAAACTGAAACTAAAGCTGTGCTATATGGAGTTCCACCATTTCCACTATGTCGTTAAAGTGGTTGTAAACCCACTTTGACAACTTGCACCTACAGGTAAGTCTAGATCAAGGCTTACCTGTAGGTGCAAGAAATATCTCCTTAACCTACACGGTTAAGGAGATATTTGCTGAAAACACAGCACCGATGTCTACGGCGCATGCTCATCAAGATCTGACTTTCGCAAGTTTGGTCCGTTAGTGTGTGTATGCAGCAAAAGAATTTGAAGAACCTAAAGAACTGACATGCCATCAGTTTAACGTGGGGGCAAATGCGCTGCCAAGAAGATCTGGGACATACCAGGTAAAAAGTCCAGGTTAATTCAAATGAGCATAAGGGGACCAGTAACTGATGAAATAGATAAAGATTTAAAACTTGCAAAAAAGCATTTTAAAGTAGGACCCATAGGAGGGTGTTCATGAATCCACACGTTTGTATTTTGGGTTGGTCTACAGTAGGGACTCCAGAGACTGATGCATAAAAGCCTGTTTCCAGACCAATCCAATCCTTGTGGGCTGAGTAAATGTTTCAATCTACTAGAATTGTGAGTTGACATCCCCAAAAGTATTCTTTCAGGTGTGGAAGACCTATACGTATCACACCTTGTTTTTTTTAAAAGAAAGATGCGATACATAGGTTTAGTTTAGGAGTTGTGTGCCACCATATAAATGCTCAAAAGATCTTTTGCTAAGAGACAAAGAAAGCTTTGGGTAAATTAAAAGGAACATCATTGAAAACATAGAAGTTTCGAGAGGGTGTGCATGTTTAAAGCAAAAATGCAATCCGTCTAAAGTTTTCAAGTCTTGTAGAAGGTTTTACAAAAGAGGATAATTACAGGAGTATAACTGCCAGATGGAAAGGAAGTTGGATTCCCAAATAGGTGATCATAGCAGTTTTCCATAAAAAGAATGCTTAGCATTATGCAACAGTTGTTGTGGGAAGGAAGATGTTTAATGCAAAAGATTTGGTACAGCCGATTTACAGTTAGATTTGACAGGCAATTGTATTCCTCCAGTGCTCTCATCAAGTGGGGGATCAAGAGGGTCCTGCTTGGAATACAAGCAGAATATTCCCAACTCACACATTCCTGGAAATGGCTGTAGATGCAAGTGGGTGCTGTACCGACCACCGGCTGGAAATCAAAGATATTAAAAGGAAAAAAAATGTCACTAGTGAAAAATTTGTCACAACAACAAAGGCCCAGGAAGGGGCTGAAACGCGTCAACTTTGCTCTGTATTATGTCTTGATGGATTTCAAATAAAGATTCTAAGGATTTTTAACTGTGTTGTGCCTTGTACCAGTAACTTAATCTGATTTGTGTGACTGATGAAATTAGTGTATTTGGAGCTCAGGAAGATGTGAAATATATTATTAGGCATGCTACCAAATGTTAAAGGAAACTTTTTTTTTTTTATTGGTCAATTTATTTACATTGTTTTTAAAGAAGTATGGGTTTGGCTTTTTCCCGATGCTGCATCTGTCCCCTGGCGTCTCTGCACTGAGAAATGAGCCACCGAACACCGCCGATAGCTCGGTTCTCTTGGCTCCCCGAGATCAGCAGCCCTCCTATTCTGCTCCTTCACGCTCACTAGAGCGCTATGCTGTGGAGGGGCAGGGAGTGGCTGACTTCTGAAGTCCTGATGATGCGGTGCCTGGACTGATTTCTGTGACGTCAGCAGAGAGCGGACTTCAGACCGCTCTCTGCTGAAAACAGGTCACAGGAGTGACACATGACAATATTTTTTATATCACACATAAATATTTAATAAAGGGTGTCTCTATGACACTACATTTTTAACGCATTCTGGGCTTACGTTGTTGACTACTATGATTGGAGAGGGGAAGGGGTAAGTGTAAATCTACAACCCCAATTCCCCAAAAGTTGGGATGCTGTGTAAAATCTACATAAAACAGAATGCAATCATTTGCATTATTGCCTTGACTACTGCATCTCTCTCCTCATTGGCTTACCTTTAAATAGGCTATCGCCTATTTAGTCCATCATGAATGCTGCTGCCAGACTTATCCACCTTACAAACCATTCCGCGTCTGCTACCCCTCTCTGCCAATCACCCAACAAATTAAATTAAAAATACTAACATTAACTTACAAAGCTATCCACAACTTGGCCCCCAGCTACATCACTAACCTAGTCTCAAAATACCAACCAAATAGTTCTCTTCGTTCCTCCCAAGACCTCCTGCTTTCTAGTTTCCTTGTCATCTCTTCCCATGCTCTACTTCAGGACTTCTAACAAGCCTCTCCCATCCTTTGGAATTCCCTACCCCAATCTGTCTGACTATCTCCTACTCTATCCACTTTTAAGCAATCCCTGAAAACTTTTCTCTTCAGAGAAGTTTATCCTGTCTCTGCCTAACAACTGTACTTTTATTTCTCCATTAGCTCATCCCCTCAGTTATTACCTTTTGTACCAATGGACCTTCCCTTTTAGATCTTAAGCTTTAGTGAGCAGGGCTAGATTCCTCCTGTATTTAACTGTATTGTAACTGTACTGTTTGCCCGAACGATGTAAAGCGTTGCACAAACTGATGGCGCTAAATAAATCCTGTATAATAAGAATAATAAGCAAATCTCATGAACCCATATTTTATTCACAATAGAAAACAAATCAAATGTTTAAGCTGAGAAAATTTACGATTTTAACCACTTGACCTCCGGAAGGTTTTACCACTTTCATGATCAGACCATTTTTGTACGCAAACTTTTTATCATTTTTTTGATCACCACTAGGATTTTTTATTATATAAACGAAAAAAAAAATTGGAAAAAAAAAAAATATTTTCTTTGTTATAAAGCAAATCCAATAAAAAAATAAAAATAAAAGTAAATAAAAATGTCTTTAAAAATTTAGGCCAAATTGTATTCTGCTACATATAGGAAAAGGAAGGAAAGGATGTGAGGACAATCTGTCCTCCAGAAAGAATTCTTCAACAAGGAACTAATTATTATATACACTTTATTGTGAACCGCAATTAGATATTGGATATTTATTAGATTATAGAAAAAACACACATTATCTATTACCAAAATGTTAAAATTAGACTAGTCTTAAACTATAAACAAGGGTGGCCACCCGACCGGCCATACACACCACAATCATTCACCCACTACTTTTTCAAGATAGAAAATAATTGCAATTCCGGTATTTGTCTTGTTACTGAATATTCATTTGTTTAGATTGTAGACCATGGAAAAAAGATGATGAAATATACTAAATACAATCAGTCAAATAAGAATATTTATGGATCTTGCTGTATAGTCGGAATAACATTCATGTATTCACTTGCTGACAGGCATATTTTATGCACATACTGACTCAATTGTTTGCATACTTATCCGGTGGAGGTATCATGAAGAAGGCCAGGCATTCCACAGTAGATGACCCGTCAAACAAGCCCGACGGTCACAAGTAAGATTTTTTGGAATTTTACCATTTGGTATATTGAAAAATCAAACAGCCTTTCAATCATGTATCCTCTGGTTTATTTGACAGTCCCGTCTGAGGGGAGATTATATAACACTCACCGGTTCCATGCAAAATGGGTCAGTTCAATCTCGGCTGGATTTCAAAATGATACATGTGAACAAAAGATAGTTTCTGTCCTACCAGTTTGCTCTGTGTCCAAGCAGTATATCTGGGAATGGGTGCATCAAGGAATCCAGGTATATCCGAGTTCACAGGGCTTTGATGTCGGCATTCAAATCAAGCAATGTCCAGAGAGTAAAGAGTGGATGATCATATGTAGAAATAATCGGGTGTTGGTCGTATGGGTCGGGCACCCATGTTTAAAACTACAACTGGTGTAGCGGCAAACTGCTTACATGTTTCGCTTTTAGGAAAGCTTCATCGGAGCATGCATGTTGGTCTGGTGTCTGTCCAGATATACCTTCCATAACAGGTGTCTAATTATGGTCACCTGTGGCTTAATTGGATCAATCACACCACCATACATGCCAATTTACAAAATGTTTATGTAGACAATACAGAGGGAAGACCTGTGGAACTTCTAACCCCCCCCCCCTTTAACAACTCAGAAAAGTAAAAAGAAACAGATTCTTTTACCAATGGAACAATATATATATATATATATATATATATAAAATGGAGTGTTTTAAAAAACCGAACTAACATAGGGAGCAAAAACCTGAAGTAAGCAGGAAGAAAGGAAAAGGGAAAAGAACAAATCTTTTAAATGACGTATTGCAATGATCACAATATAAAGCCAGGAATTGGCATCCAAATGGAAAATATTAGGGTCTCCCTAAATATGGGTCGCATACATAATCATGCTTCATTCATAAGATTCAATATTTTCATCATAATTAGTACATATAGATTGAGTAAAATTCTCCGCTGCTAGTTAGTTGACTTTACTAGCCACCTGCAAATTAATTTGTGCTGCTAGCCAAATCAATCTAGAGTATAGAAAATTCATTGAAATTAATGTAAAGAATTAAAAAGGAAATTTGAAATAAAGACTGTCACAGATTGAGGAATTTTTGTTAATTTAATATACAGTAGCATAGAGTCTGACCAGAGTGTCGGGTATGTGGATATTCAATCACGCATGCACGTCAGCCAGCATAGCAACCCATGATAGTCAAAAAATAATAAAAAAAATATAATACATTTTTTTTTTTTTTTTTTTAATAGAAAATACAAATAGTCCCATTAAGGTTCAAGAAATACTGATAAATTACACTCATTGTTGAGTCCTGCCGGCTGCATGCTATTTAAATTAAATATCCACATCTTTTCCTTCCTATACAGAATCCTGTCGAAATCGCCACGTTGATGGGGACGATTTAGATGGTAGATTCCTTTTGAAGTTTAAACCGTCCAGTTTACCCCTATGGTATCTCAGGAAATGGAGTGAAAGTGGTCGTTCATCATCTTTTTTGATGATGGTCTGGACGTGTTCACCAACTCTGATTTTTAACTGCCTTTTTGTTTTTCCCACATAGATTTTCCCGCAAGGGCAGGATAACATGTATATAACGCGAGTTGTGAGGCAGTTAATAAAGTTGGGGATTTTGAAAGTTTTAGTACCATCTGAGTTGGTGAACACATCCGTACGATCAACAAATTTGCACATTGAGCATCTACCACAGGAAAACATGCCTTTTAATGGTGGTAAATCAGTTAGCCAGTTAGTTTTCACTGGTCTCTGATACTCTGGTCACCCACAAAGTCACCCAAAATGGGTGCTTCAGAGAGAATATGCCAGTGATGGCTTAATATACTTCTAACTTGCTCCCATTGAGCACCACACTTGGTGATGATTCTAATGGGGGCTTGTGACTGAAATTTCTTTTCTTTTTCCTTTTTAGTCAGTAGATCCTTTCTGTCTATCTGGAAAGCTCTTGTCTTTGATTTTCTCAAGCAGCCATGGGAGTAGCCTCTATCTCTAAATCTGCTGTAGAGCTGGGGTGCTTCAGTCTGAAAGTCATCATCCCTGGAACAATTCCGTCTGATTCGTAAAAATTGACCGACCGGAATTCCTTGTATCAATGACTTAGGATGATGACTGCCAGCAAGGAGGAGGTTATTGGCTGCCGTATCCTTCCTGAAGGTTTTTGTTGATAGTTTATCATTATTGACCGATATAGATAAGTCCAAATATGACAAAGTTTGTTGGTGCCATGTATAGGTTAATTTTATGTTTCTACCATTCAAATTGAGTTCGCTCATGAATTGAGTTAGTTCCTCAGGGGTACCGCCCCATATCATAATCACGTTGTCTCTGAACCTTAGCCAAAGGTGACAGTGTTCACAGTACATAGACTAGGTGTACACTGATTGCTCCTCCCACAGGCCCAGATGAAGGCATGCATAGGCCGGTGCCCACGGTGCGCCCATAGATGTGCCTCTTATTTGTCTATAGTTCCTATTTAGAAATTGGAAGCAATTATTGGTTAACATAAAATTAAGTATGTTCACTATAAATTCATTTTGGGCCCCCAGGAGAGGAAATTTTTGTTGCAAAAAATAGTCAACCGCCCTAAGTCCCCACTCGTGGGGAATCGACGTGTAGAGCGACTCCACATCGATCTCCACCAGAAGGGCACCAGGAGGATATATGACATCATCCAAATGTTCAAGGACATCCCTTGTGTCCTGTATAAAGGACACACAGATTTAGAGATAGAGGCTACTCCCATGGCTGCTTGAGAATAGCAAAGAAAAGAGCTTTCCAGATAGACAGGATCTACTGACTAAAAAGGAAAAAGAAAAGAAACTTCAGTCACAAGCCCCCATTAGAATCATCACCAAGTATGGTGCTCAATGGGAGCAAGTTAGAAGTATATTAAGCCATCACTGGCATATTCTCTCCGAAGCACCCATTTTGGGTGACTTTGTGGGTGACCAGAGTATCAGAGACCAGTGAAAACTAACTGGCTAACTGATTTACCACCATTAAAAGGCATGAGAGAGCTCCCTAACTCGATTCAAACCTCTCCAAGCAGGGTGTGTGCAGTCAATACCACAAAACTGTAAAAGGGTAGGGTCCTGACTATGCTTCTCTTTGAAGTGTAGGGAGACACTATGATATCGAAATCCTTTTTTAATGTTAGCCAGGTGTTCCGATATACGCACTCGCAAGAGTCGTTTAGTTCTCCCCACATAATGCAACCCACATGGGCACCATAGTAAATAAACCACAAAGGATGAATTGCATGTGATGAACTGTTCAATCTCAAAAACATCACCATCCTTATTCATGAAACTAGTGGTTCCTCTGTTGTCCGTTTTCACTGTCCTTACAATAGATGCATTTACGACATGAATAAAAACCTTTAAAGTTTTTATTCAAATCTAGGCGTTTTGGTGGATCAAGAATTTTTTGTACCACCCGATCGCCAAAGTTTGGTGCCCTCCTATAGATGAACCTGGGGTTTTCTGATAAAATTTTGCATAGATGTCTGTCTCTGCATACAATGTGCCAATATTTGCGAAAAATCTCCTCTACCTCTTTGTACTGATAGTGAAAGTCAGAAATAAAGCCTAGCTGAAATGATTTATTAGTGACACCATCCTCCTTTTTCTTAAAACATTGTGTCCTAGGAATTTGTGCTACCTCACTAATGATATTCTTAATTGTATCATCCTTATATCCTTTCTCCACAAACTTCTCTCCCAGAATATTGGCCTGTGTATAATAATCATCTGTTAATGTGCAGTTACAACGAATCCTTAGTATTTGACCTTTCGGAATATTTTTAATCCAAGATGGATGATGTCCACTACCAATGGACAAATAACTATTCCGATCAGTCGGCTTAAAATAAGCCTTGGTACTGATCCTGCTATCGGATTTCATAATCGTAAGATCCAGGAAATTAACCTCCTCCTCACTAATAACATAGTCTAAAACTATATTATTAGTGTTATTGTTCAGATGTCTTATGAATTCTTCAACTGACTGTCTGGAGCCTTCCCAGACAAACAGGAGATCATCAATAAATCTTCTGTAGAGTTTCAACTTTGGTCTAAGCACATTGAAGACATGTCTGTCCTCCCATTCCACCATAAATAAGTTGGCGAGGCTTGGGGGCAAACTTGGCTCCCATAGCCACGCCAACTTGCTGGGAAAAAAACGAATTACAGAACCAAAAACAATTGTGGGCCATACAGAAATCCAAAACCTTGCCCAAAAAAGATTTTTGTAGATGTGATAGGTCTTCCCGTTTACAAAGAGCCCAATTCAACGCCAATAAGGCGTCATCATGCTGTATAATAGTATACAACGAGCTCACATCAGCGGTTACCAAAAATGTGGAAACATCTGGTTTAAGCTCCACCCCATCAAGCAATCGTAAAAGATCACTAGTGTCTTTCAGATAAGCTCTCGTGATTTTAACACTTGGCTGGAGAAACCGGTCAAGGTATTCTCCCAACCTTGCAGTGATGGAGCCTATCCCATTTACAATTGGGCGTGCTGGGGGGTTCTCAACATTTTTATGAATCTTGGGCAAAGTATAAATTACCGGAATTCGGCATGAGCTTGGATTCAGGTATTGATTTTCTTTTCCATTAATAGCACCCTTCTTAAATCCCCATTCAACCAACAGATTCAACTGATTTTTATATTCATCCGTTGGATCTCGAGGTAACTTTCTATATGTGTTTTGATCATTTAAAAGTTCCATTAATTGGTTGTGATAAAAGGACTTCTCCATTAACACAACACCCCCCCCCTTTATCGGCCAGACGGATAATAATTCCTTTTCTCTCCTCCAGGGATTGGATACCCTCTTGGATATACTCAGGATTAATCCGTTTCTTTACAGGGAGTTCCTCAATGTCTTTCAACACCATATTTTTAAATACCTCTACAAAATGATTATTAGTATTCTGGGGATTAAACACCGATTTTTTTCGTAGGCCACTCTCCATATGTAGGGATACCTCATTAGTTTTTCTGGATGGGTCACTAGGATGACTCAAAAAATATTTCTTCATGTTAAGTGTGCGGATGAATTTGTGTGTGTCGATATATACATCAAACTTATTCATTCTTTTTTTAGGGGCACACTTGAGACCTAAATTTAAAATATTTTTCTCATGATCACTTAATGTGGCTTTGCTTAGGTTAGAAATTCCTGTTTTTAATTGGCCCTCCTTTTTCTGGGATTGAACTAGTTTCCCTGCCCTACAGCCTCTCCTTCTCGACGTGGTGGTGCCATACCTCTGTTGGGGTACTGAGTGCCAGGGTTCCTTCCCCCCCCTCTGTTGTTCCCAAACTGAGGGTGATGGTAAGGCATTCCGTAACCCCTCTCCCGCCCACGTTGTTCTAAAAAAGACTGCTGGTATCCATTATTCCTTCCATAATCCTCATATTCAAAAACTTGATATCTATTCTGGACTGGAATTGGATACCTACTATCCCCATATTGATTGGATGATGGTAAATTCCACTGCTGATATTCAGCCTGTGCATATGGGCTATAGTCACCTCCCCTATTGTATTGGGTGTATCCCTGGGGTCTGGGGATAACATCATACTGATTGGTCGTATAATGATTTCCCCCTTGTTCCCTGGTCCCACTCCTCATATTGCTTTTAGGGGTATTATTGACATTATTTTTGGAGGGATTATTTTTTCCTTTAGTATTCTGTGTTTTGTCACTTCTCATTTGAGTTGTTCTAGGTGGTGCCTGCTCAGTCGGGATCTCCCTACTACTAGAGTTTGAGCTTACAGCACCATTAGTGACAATCTCACTGTTAATATTAATCCCATCACTAATATTGTTCGCAACCACATTCTGCCATAAATATATATTATTACTTTTCAAATCATTCAAATCTCTAGTAAACTTTTTTACTTTTTTTCTCTGTATATCCCTATCCAATTTTTCTAATTTCTTCCGCATATTAATATTGGACTCTTTAATCTGATTGGATTCACTGTGAGAGGCCAGCACGGTCTGTAAAGCCATAATCTTCTCATTCAGTATATCCAATTTAATACGTTTCCTTTTTAAAACCAATACCTGCAGTTCTCTTCCTGATCTATTGAAAAATTCTAACCACTCGTCCATATATTTAGATTCTGTCATACCATCCTGTGGGAACACCTCCCATCTCAAACTCCTGAAGATGAGCCCCTCCTTCAGGTAGTGTTCAAATGTAAAGATGTCCCACCAGGTTTTGACCTGTTTTTCCATAAGGGACTCGAGTGTTTTTAGTGAGCCTGAAATATCCTCTTCACATTCTGTCATTTCCTGATTAGAGGAAAAAATACAATCTGGGTCCATCTGTCTATTAGATAGAAAATTGATGGCCTCCATAGCTGAAAATGGTGAAACTATAAGTAAATAAAAATAACAGTGTACTAAAGAATAAACCGCCCCCTTTCCTTAACACGCTCCACTGCGCCTTGGAGTAACGTCTGATAAATTCAGACTGAATTGCCCTATCAGCTGCTACTTAAAAAATAAATGTCGTAAATGCATCTGTTGTAGGACAGTGAAAACGGACAACAGAGGAACCACTAGTTTCATGAATAAGGATGGTGATGTTTTTGAGATTGAACAGTTCATCACATGCAATTCATCCTTTGCGGTTTATTTACTATGGTGCCCATGTGGGTTGTATTATGTGGGGAGAACTAAACGACTCTTGCGAGTGCGTATATCGGAACACCTGGCTAACATTAAAAAAGGATTTTGATATCATAGTGTCTCCCTACACTTCAAAGAGAAGCATAGTCAGGACCCTACCCTTTTACAGTTTTGTGGTATTGACTGCACACACCCTGCTTGGAGAGGTTCGAATCGAGTTAGGGAGCTCTCTCAGAGAGAAACTTAATGGATTTTCCTTTTAAGGAGTCTCCACCCGAGAGGGTTAAATATCAAACTCTATTTAAACTGTTTTATTAGTAATTTTTAGAGTTTTTTTAGAAATTTTTTCTTATACAAAGATGTATGTCCATAGTGTGCATATATGAGGATGCATGTAATGTGTCTATGCATGCACACACATGGAAATTGAGATAAGGTGGACATTGGTCTATTATAGTGTACATAATAGACTAATTTTAGTCGTACAGATAAATATTTTACTATACATGTAATTTAATTTTCATTATATACATGTATTTTTAGTTGGTATTTTAGTTAACTTTCATATCTCGATCAACCTCGCATTAATATGTGAGGTTGATATATTAGTCTATTTTATGACTTAATTCTCTGATATCTGGTGAACGATAGTTATAATTGATCTTTCCGCATATATTATTCTAATATAATTTTTCCGCATATATTACTCTAATATAATATTTTCCTATTTTAACTTCAATAAATTTTTATTATAAAGTCAGGTTCATACAATAGACAACGCAATAAACTTTGCCATCAACATTTGGACATCTATGTGATGTACTTATACCGCGACTATATTCAAGGCATAAAATAGAAGGATAAGAGGTAGAATTAACACTCAGAAATTGGTTTATAACTCATAATAAGAACATTGTTGAAAAAAAAAAAAATATTGTCTCTTAACTATATATCAGAAATAAGGATCGGCTTTACTCTGGTTTCCAATTTCGTTTAAACCATATTTCCCAGGCAGACCATTTGTCTCTTGTGGATAAGTATTTGCCCTGAGATGCTGCGAACATTAACTCGTACGTGGCGTGGGTGTTAGTCGTCTCTACAATTTCTCTAAATGATGGTGGGATTGCTGCTAGCCAGTGTCGCAGAATCACCAGCCTAGTGCTGAGAAGGATGTGCGTGACTACAGTTCTTATTTGTGGCGCTATTTGTTCTATTCCTAATGATAATACTGCTAGTGCTGCGTTAGGCGCAATGTGTGACCCTGCCAACCTAGAAATGAGATTGAACACTTCGGACCAAAGTGGGTTCAGGGCATGGCAATTCCACAGAATATGGTGCAGAGTACCCGTCTCTCCGCATTTCCTCCAACAAAGAGAGGAGGTAGAAGCATTAAATTTGGACATTCTGTATGGTGTAAGGTACCACCTGAGTAAAATTTTATGGGTTACTTCCCAGAGATTGGAGCTTTTAGTCGCGGTGAAATTATATACTAGGGCTTTTTGCCATTGGAGTTCTGAGTACTCTGCACCTAGTTCCCGTTCCCATGCAACTATATTAGTGGATTTTTCAAATAAGGCTTTAGACTGTAAGAGACAATAGAACAGTGAGATGCCTTTAATAGTGGTGCAACTGTTCGTTAGGTAAAACAATGCTCGCCATGGCAGCAACGTTTCAAAATTGGACAATGTTCGAATAAAGTGAACTATTTGCATGTATCTATATTGGTCCCTGTCCTCAAGATTATATTCTATTTGCAATGCTCTAAATGTTTTTGGGGCCGGGCCTACCAGTATATCTTGTACAGTTTTGATGCCTTTGGCCTCTCAATGTGTGACAGACAAGTCTGGGATTATCAGTGAGAAGCAAGAGATATTAAGAGGTAAGGGCTTTAAAAGTTGATCTGGGATGTCTAGAGATGTGAACATTTTCCACTTTTGAAGTGTGGCCTTCATAGTTAGAGATATGTGTGGGTATGCCTGGGGTATAATGTGGCATGTTAGGAGTATATCAGCCAATTTGTGCCCCAAGGTTTGGGCTGCTTCTAGGTCCAACCATTTAGGGCCTTGGCGCTGGTTAAACCAAGCTCTGGTTTGAGAAAGGATAGTAGCCGAGTGATAATCTTGTAATAGGACATGGCCTATACCTCCTGCACTTCTAGTTTTAATTAATTTTTTGAAAGTGCACCTAGCTCTTCTACCCCGCCACAGGAATTTGTTCAGTATAGACTGAGCCTTGGTGAAAAAGGAATTAGGGATCGGGATTGGTAGTGATCGGAAGAGGTATAACAGTTGTGGTAAGACTAACATTTTAAATGACGCTAGCCATCCCGTCCAGGACAGCTCAACCTTGCCCAGTTCCTGTAACTTGTTGGTCAGAATATTGAGGAAGGGAGTAAAGTTAGCTGTAACTAGGTCTTCTGTAGATGCCGTGAGGGTAATCCCTAGGTATTTTATCCCATCTTGCTTCCATATGTATGGGAACCGTGCGCTAAGTCGCGTTTGGACAGATAGATCAATACCCAATCCCATTATATACGATTTACTTTCATTGACCTTATAGTAAGACAACTGGTTAAACATAGCTAAAGCCGAGTGCACAGAAGCCAGGGAAGTCTCCACATCTGTGAGAATCATTATAATGTCGTCAGCGAATAGGCTAATCGTGTGTGTAGAGTTGGGCATGGAGAAACCTTTAATGTTGGGGTGAGATCGAATATAGATGGCCAGGGGTTCCATTAAAAGATTAAATATTAAAGGGGATAGTGGGCACCCCTGTCTGGTGCCGTTAGATATGGTGAACGGCTTGGAGAGCACCCCTGAGGTATAGACCTGAGCCGAGGGGTTAGAGTATAAGGCTAATATTGCTTGCAGTATATTACCCGAGAAGCCAAAACTTTGTAATACTTGGGTGAGGTACATCCAGTGAATACGATCAAAGGCCTTCTCTGCGTCCAATGCCAACAGCAGAGAAGGCCTTTTGTGCAGTTTAGCTAGATGAATAATGTTAATTAGTCTACGCGTGGCATCGGACGTTTGGCGACCCTTAGTGAAGCCCGTCTGATCAGGGTTAATGATAAGGGGAAGTATGTCTATTAATCTGTATGCAACAATTTTAGCATAAACCTTTAAGTCGATGTTGAGAAGTGATATGGGCCTAAAGTTTGGAGGGGAATCAGGCTCCTTCCCTGGCTTCGGCAGGGCCACAATAACAGCACCCAACATTTCAGGCGGGAATGAGGCCGAGGCGGCGGCAAAGATTTGTTCCATATATGGTGTCAGTAAATGTTTGAAGGATTTATAATAGTCACCAGAAAATCCATCCGGCTCTGGAGACTTGTTAATTGGGAGTGAGTCTATCGCCCTATGTATCTCTGCCATGCTGAACGGCTGATTGAGGGTCAATAGTTGCTCCTGTGAGATGTTAGGAATGTCTAATTTTCCAAGAAACACGTTTATTGCTTCAACATTTGGTTGGGTAGTGTTCGGATCATCTTTCAAATTGTAAAGAGAGCCATAGTAATGGCTAAAGGCGTCCGCCATTTCTTGGGATGATACAATTTATTTTTGGTAACGGGGTGTATAATATACGGAATCTGAGTTTTTTGTCTCATGCCCTTTACCCTTGGAGCTAGATTCTTACCCGCTTTGTTACCTGTAGCGTAGTATGTCATCTTAAGTTTTTTTGATGTTTTTTCAAAGTTCTCTAAAAGAAGGAGCCGCAACTCACATCTCAGCTGGGTAATTTGACTCAAAATTTTGGGAGAAGATTTTTTCTTATTACTAGTCTCTAATAGGAAGATTTTGTCAGTAATTTCTTTTATTTGCCTGTGTCGCTGCCTCTTGACCCTCGCTCCCTGTTGTATGAAAATGCCACGAATAAAAGCTTTGTGGGCATTCCACAGTACAAATTTATCTTGCACAGAGGATTCGTTATTCTTAAAAAAATCAGTTAGCTGGTTTTCAATGACTGACTTATAGTCCGCTTGCTGTAAGAGAAAGGAGTTCAATCTCCATAATGGAGGTGCGGTGTTGGGTGTCCCGTCCACCAGAGACAGGGTAGTAGAAGCGTGGTCAGACCACGTAATGGCATTAATGTTCGTGGCGGATGCATTGGCTAGTGTTTGTTGGTCGACAAGAAAAAGGTCAATGCGGGAATAAGTCCTGTGAGGTGATGAAAAGAATGTGAAGTCTTTTTCTCCCGCATGTAAGCATCTCCAGGCATCAAACAGATTGTGCTTGTGAATTGAGGGTAGTAAGGACGGGCTATAGCGTTTGGCGCCGGAGGTAGAGTCCATCACAGGATCTGGGGTGGCGTTGAAATCCCCGCATAATAGTAATCTTCCCTTGAGGTGTTTCCTAACCTTTTTCATCAGCTTATTAAAAAAATAAATCTGGCGTTGGTTTGGTGAATAGACATTTACTATGGTATACGTGATTAAGTAAAGTTCACAAACCAGGATAAGATACCGGCCATTTTCATCTTTAATTTCCTCAAGTAGGGTGAAAGTTACAGAGTCATGTATTGCTATGAGGACTCTAGTTTTATTGCGGGCATTTGCGGTAAAAAGATGTGGAAAGTTCCTGTGCGAACATTTGGGTGGTGTTGAAGCAGAGAAATGTGTCTCTTGAGCGCAAAGTATGTCAGCTTTGTTAGAGAGGGTTTCTGACCATAAGGAACGCCTTTTAGCAGGATGATTCAGTCCTTTAGAGTTTATAGAAATTATCTTTATCCCCATACTTGCAGGAGTGTGAAGATTATGTTACAATGCTGCTTTACATTCATTGGTGGTTCAATGTCTCCCTCATGTGGTTGGATTTGGGATAGCGGTGGGAAACTGAAAATGATGGTGCATAAAGTCAAAAGGTACTTACTATTTGGTGATGCGCAGAGAGTTTGTCTATTTTGGACTTCGGGCCAAGTTGAGTGGCATTTCTGCATGGAGGGTCCAGCAGTAATTACTTGAACTCCGTCTTGTAAATCTTTCAACAGTAAAAGCAAGAAAACTGAGAGAAAAAAGAAAAACATAGAAAAATATAACCAAGCAACTGATAGAAAACAATAGAGAGGTCCTAGTCCTCAGTGGGCACTAGAACCAGGATACCCGTATGCAGCGTTAAGCTGCCCAAAGTGGGTGGGGGTAAAGTTCAGGCCTAATGGCGCTCCTGTACGTTCCTCCAGGGGTTAGTAGTGGAGTGTTACCCATCCGGGTCAAGTGTGCGATTTTGCGTTTTTGTTTGTAACAGTTTTCCAATCTGGTTCTGCAGACCTCCTTGGCTTCACAGCAGGGGAATCATCAGAATGCTCTGGCAGTATACCCCATTCTTCCAGAAGAGAAAGGCCTTTTCCCAGAGAGTCTATAGTGTATGTTCGGCCATCTTTCACAATAGATAACTTTGTGGGATAACCCCATCTGTATACAATTTTATGATTCCTAAGTATCTTGGTGACGGTATTCAGGGTCTTTCGTTTCTGAAGTGTATATTGCGACAGGTCAGCATAAAACTGTAAATTTTGATACTGTGCAGGTATTTGTTCACCTTTACGCATCGTCACCATCAGCAATTCCTTTGCATGAAAGAAATGCATGCGCAGTATTACGTCTCTAGGGACCTGCTCTGGCAAAAAAGACGGCTTAGGTAAGCGGTGAATTCTGTCAATCGTTAGCTCGAGACCAGATAGATTAGGGGTGAGCAGTTTAAACAGTGATGTAGCATAATCACGCAGGTCAGCTGGCTGGATTGACTCGGAGATTCCCCTGATCTTCATATTGTTCCTCCTATTCCTGTCTTCAAAATCTGCCAGCTTAGCTTTCACCCATTCCATGTCCCCTTCTCTCTCCTCATGTGAGTCTACTAGATCATTGATGGTTTCAGCAAAGTCTCCCATTTTTTGCTCTATATGATCAACCCTCGATTCCACTGCTTGTATGTCAGTGTGGAACCTGTGCATGCACTGTGCCATATCAGATTGTAGTGAGCTCCTTAGTGATAGCAGCATATCTTTCAGTACAGTGTCTATCACAGGCTGGTGCATGGTTGGGAACGATTCTATTGAATCAGGGAGATCATGTGTCTCATCTCCAGAGTCTGTGGCATGGCTGGCCTGGGGACTGTATCCCTCTCCATCCAGCCTGAGTTTTGCTTTAGCTGGGCTGCCAGAGATAGGGGAGGGAGAGTGCTGCTGTGAGCTTGCAGGGGAGCTGTTATTTGTGTGTTTCTTGCCTTTATCAGGCAAGTTGTTGGCCGTTTTGTCTGCAGGTGTGGATGATGGCCGGGGGCCATCTTGCCTACCTTCATGTGGCTTATGAGGATAAAAGTCCGTCAGACGCTGCGGTTTGCGGGGCTCCTTTCTTTTCCTGGACATGCTGCAGGAGTAATCCAGGTAATCCAGAGGTAGATTGCCTTGTGGGGATGATGTTCTGGGGTCCCGATGGGATGATTCGTGCTGCTATTCCCTGGTAATCACAGGAGCTCCGGTTCTATGCTGCCATTCAGCTTGCACGCAGGCCACGCCCCATATTTTCCTATTTTAATTTCATATATATTCAAAGGTGCTGGGCATACTGGCGCCAATTTGAGTATGAAAAGTTTTTTTAGATATTTTTTTTAATGTTTATTATAGAAGTGACACTCCTATTGGTGTTTGACATACACAACATTTAAACTGAATAGTACCGGCAACGAATATAAATTAGAGATTAGATATAGATCGCAGTATGTTATTTATACTTGTCCTCCATGTTTGTGATTGTGGGGGTCATGCCCGATGTATTGCGCTCATGGGGACGGGAAATACGCATATGCGCAGTAGGAAATACGACCGTGACCAATCACGGTCGGAGTATAAAGAGGGAGGTGTGAGTGTGTGTAGCTCACCCCATTGGAAGAAGTCTTATGACGAAACTAGTCTGGGAGGAGCTACACGACAGTCACCTGGTGTGCAGCGTTTGGATCTTTCGACCACTCGTCGAATATACAGTTTGGTGTTTGGGCGGGAGTCTGCGGTGATTCGATTGCAGTGGAGAGAGGCAAGCGTACGTGAAGGAGGGTGAGACTTACATGCTTAAAGGGTCCGCCGAGACCGCAATACATCGCGGCAGCCTACTACAAATTTGCCTGGCGTTTGGAAATGTTTGCTTTGAAGTGCCCAATTTGATCTGTCTAAATGTGAGTGTAATCATTGATGGTCACTTGTGCTGTGATATTTTAATTAAAAGTTTTGATATACTTCACTATTGGAAGCATTTGTTTTTTCATGTGGGAGACTTGACTGACCTTATTTCATCATTTTGGAATCGTTTGTGATACCCTGGGGGGTAATCAAGCTGATTAGCCAAGCATGAGAGTGCGAGGCATATTCTTGTGGTGAGTGCTTAGGGAGTGGAATCACTGAGCACATTGGTGTGGTGAAGTTTGAGAAGAAAACACAAGAAAGCTTTGTTTGTCATCATCTTTATTTGAAGTCACTTTTGGATGCACTTTTATGGACTTATTTTGCGCACTTTTTTAAAGGACTCATTTTCAGCTAAACACTTTCTAGTAATTGTTTTAAATTCACTGTTATGAACGTTATGGACACTTGATGAGTTTATTGTATGCACATTTCTTTACAGGGTGTATATTCATGAACATTCGCATCTATGCACTATTTCACGGAGTGTATATGGTTTATATTTAGATTTGTGTTGTAAGACACTAAGCGCTACTATTTTGGTTATTCAAAATTATTTTTCACTTTTTATTTTTTAAGTAGCAGCTGATAGGGCAATTCAGTCTGAATTTATCAGACGTTACTCCAAGGCGCAGTGGAGTGTGTTAAGGAAAGGGGGCGGTTTATTCTTTAGTACACTGTTATTTTTATATTCTTATTTGACTGACTGTATTTAGTATATTTCATCATCTTTTTTCCATTGTCTACAACCTAAACAAATGAATATTCAGTAACAATACAAATACCGGAATTGCAATTATTTTCTATCTTGAAAAAGTAGTGGGGGAATGATTGTGGTGTGTCACCCTTGTTTATAGTTTAAGACTAGTCTAATTTTAACATTTTGGTAATAGATGTGTGTTTTTTCTATAATCGAATAAATATCTAATTGCGGTTCACAATAAAGTGTATATAATAATTAGTTCCTTGTTGAAGAATTCTTTCTGGAGGACAGATTGTCCTCACATCCTTTCCTTCCTTTTCCTATATGCGTAAATAATTCAGAGGAACTAATATCAGGGGGACGGTTTTGCATTCTTTGGTATCCCCCCTAATTACATATTCAGCCTATTGCCGGCTAATAAAGGGGAATTCCATAGTCATAATAAATACTTCTGACCCCCGGTAATCATTTAATTGGATGAGCTCATTGTATACCTATTCTTTGTTTTGTTTTTTTTGTATTCTGCTACATGTCTTTGTAAAATAATCCCAATAAGTGTATATTATTTGGTTTATGTGAGAGTTATAGTGTCTACAAACTTAGGTATATATATATATATATATATATATATACTGGAATTTACACAGCTATGATGCTATACTGGTAAAGGCAGTGTTCAGCAACTTATAGTGGGACTATGAAAGTGTGGCAGGATATCTGGAACTAACAGACCCTTGCTGGGAGGATATACTTAGGTAGACCATAGACGGTGCACATTTCTTTCCTCGCATAATTTCCCTCATCAACACAGACAGTGTTGACAGGGGAATCCCTCCTGCCAAGCAATTGTCTTCTCCTGGTGGGGGGGGCAGGCCAAGCCGGGAGAAGACATTGATTATTGCTAGGGCTATAGCAGCCACTTGCGCTAATTGCAAGCGAATCCAACAGGCTGCTTGTACCCAAGTTGATCAATCGACTTGGAACAGTCAGCCTTCCAATTAATAGTTTGAATCTCAGCTGGTTCCTGCTAAACCGAACGAGATTTGAACCGTGTATGGCCGGCAATGACACCAATACAGTGATCAGTTATACTACTATACACTGTCACTGTACTAATGACACTGGATGAGAAGGGGTTAAAATCAAGGGGTTAACTGTGTGCCCAACGAGTGTAATATGTGCTGCTTTTACTAAGAGATTGGGCTGTTGCTCTGTGTACAGAGTCTTGTGTGTTTGTAAATACAGGACTCTGTGCCGTGATTGGGCACAGCTGATCAGCAGGTCTCAGACATAAATCATTGGCTGACACCTGCTGACAAAACTGTGCTGTGTCCAACCACAGCACAGGTCAGCAGGGGGCGCCCGCATGCGTGCCCCACACCAAGGGAGAAAGCCGATAGCGTTTATTTATGTTGCGGAGCCTGCAGGCTACACATGCTTACAGTAATTCTACTGTGACCAAGTGGCAAGAAAAAATAAGGTAATTTTGAAATTGATGGCAGCAACACGCCTCAAAAATGTTGGGACAGGGCAACAAAAGTTGGCAAAGTAAGTGGTACAAACAAGGAAGAGTTGGAATAACATTTTGCAACTAATTAGGTTAATTGGCAACAGGTCAATAACATGACTGAATATTAGAAGGGCAGTTGCTGGAGTTTAGGGAAAGGAATGTGGTCTCATTCTTGCCTGAGCATATGCTGCTCTAAAACCCGAAAATATCTCAGCATTGATGGTGCCTTTCCAGATGTCCAATGTAACCATTCCATATGCACTAATGCACCCCCATACCATCAGAGATGCAGGATTCTAAACTTAGCGCTGATGACATGCCTGAAGTCAGGAGGATACGGCGCCTGTCAAATTTAGATTCGCCTGACCACAGAATAGTTTTCCACTTTGCAATAGACCATTTTAAATGAGCTTTGGCCCAGAGACGACAAAGGCGTTTCTGACACTGCGGCATGTGGACTTGTTGTCCTCAATGGAACACTAGTTTGGTTACCACCGCACCAGTAGTCAATTGACACTTCTTCCAAGCTCTCCAACTGAAAGTTGGTATGGACATGTAGCTGGAGAAGGGGTCTGCATGAGTCTGGCATTGCACCCGCAATCCAGTGATTGCCTTTGCAATGCTTTGTAGGCTCAAGACAAAATCGACTTTTTTTTTTCCTGCAAATATATTTGTATTTATTATTTTTTGGGGAAAAAGGTGAAGTTGGCCTTTAAACATAAAAATATATTTGTCAGCAATATTTAAGATTTATCATAAATGGTTTCAAACCCTGGGCATGATAAATGTGTAATTATATATATATATATATATATATATATATATATATATATATATTATATATATTTCATTTAAATGGAACCCTTTTTTGCAAAACTATCTTTACATATCTTAACCATTCTTCATCAATCAACACCCCCAGCAAACATATTTCTGGAGTACACGGCACCTGTCTTAAAGCGGTAGTAAACCCGCTGACACCTTTTTTTTCTACACCTGTAAGGCAAAAGGCATAATGAGCTAGTATGCACCGCATACTAGTTCATTATGAAATACCTACCTTACAACGAGGCGTCGGTATCTTATCCGGTCCACGCCGAGGGAGATTACATTTTGCCTCTGCGTGTTTTTTCGGGTATCGCGGCTCCAGCGCCGTGAGTGTCGTCACTCCCGTGCATGTAGTCAGCGGCTCATTGCAAGGGGAATATCTCCTAGCCGTACAGGTTTAGGAGATATTTTTTTTACTTACAGGTAAGCCTCATTTATAGGCTTACCTGTAGGTAAAAGTGAAAAAAATTATTATACAACCATTTTAATTTCTATTTTTTTTTATTTTTTATTACCCGACTCCAATAACTCATTACCTCTCTACATACCAAATCAAGTGGCAAAAATCTGCCTCATCCTGATAACAATGCAGACACTCTGACATTGACCTTCTACCCATTTTATATAATCGGGTAGGACCAAGATATGCCTGATGTATTATATACAATTGTGTCAACTTATTATCTACTGGTGATGCCACCAAATGCAAGGAACATCTCTCCTCCCATTTCTTAGGTCATATCTGAAATCCAAACCTGCCATTTATCCCTTACAATCAACGGTTCTCCACCTATTTTAGCTTGTAATAGGAATGAGTATAATATTGATATCAATCCTTTCAGCCCTTGTGATACCAATAGGGGGATACTTTGATACCTTAAGATCCTCTCTGCCAGATTGCGCATGCAGAGCATGTCTTAGTTTTATATATTTATAAAAGGACTTATGTGAGATATAGTTTTGTTTACTCAAGTATTTAAACATTCGCATGTTCCCAAGGTCATTTAACTGCTCTAATGTGACCACACTTTGTCTCCAAATCAGAATTCCCATCTGGAATTACACATAGCTGTTCCAATGATGGATTATTCCAGATGGGGGTTTCCTGAGTAATATCCCTAAACTCGAGTCGTTTCTTAATTTCTTTCTATACCACTCGTGCCAGTGAAAATGATGGGGATCTGAAGTTTAGGTAGCCTCATTGAAATTAGACTTTTAAAGTGGAATTGAACTTTCAGAAAAAAAGCACATTATGGTTTTATGCAGTGACTATAGTGGAACACACCAGTGCATTGAGTTGTAGTATAGCTGCTTTTAATTCAAATCAGGAGCATGCAGTTATTGGTAGTAATGCTGCAAGTAAATTAAATAAGTGTTGCCAACATAAGAAAGGAAGTAGGATTAGCAGGTACGATTTCATTTAAAGCAGTAAATATAAAACGTATTACACTTTTTGACAAAATATTAGTTTCCAGCTAGTTCAGAGGAGATTACTACAGTAGTAGTTGGTGGGTTGTGTTGTGTGAATGACAGTGGTTAGAAAGCATCACTAGTCATTCATAAAAACAAACGCTAACAACAGCACATGCTTGCATCTACTACGTTTGTCCAAAATAGAATGGTATAGAAGCTGCCGTCATGTACTTTTATCAGCCGCTATCATTCACGCAACAAGCTGGTGGCTGTGGGAGAGTGAAGGCTTTTACTTTTAACACTTTTATCTGTAGAAAATGAGGCATGATTGCAAAATGGAAAGAAGACTGTGGGAAGCTGCAGGCTCAGACTTTTACTTGTACAAATAAAGCAGAAGAGGCTTAGGGATACACAGAAAAGTGGGCTGCAGATGTTTTGTCTGTGCCTGCACTGCCCAATCTCTTCTGGGCAGCCAGTCAGAAGCCCAACCAGCATGGTCGGCAGTGGGAGGGGCTAGCTATCCAACATCGTTGAATGTATAAATATAGTGTAGCACAACTTTTACAATAATACCAAATCAATACACCTAACAAACAAAATAATTTGATAAATGTCCACAAATAAAAAATATTAAAGTCCAATGCTTCACAAGGTTAATGGTATTTTCTCTATGTACTGGTCTCACCACTCAGCAGATCCAATATAGCTGCGGGATGACATCATAGAATAAGCTCCACAACCTATATGCATTAGGTCCAGAGGGTCAGACTTCATCAGCAGGATATAAAGTGTATAGGGGCAGAACTTTACATTGTGATGTGCTGTATTGCACTTGATGTGCTTTTTGTTCTCCAAGTGTTTTTAACCCATTGTTTGCAATAATATAAGTATACAGAGAGCAAGATTAGTCCTCTTTTGTCCTTCATATACCCTATGCTAATATGAGCAGTGTGTGAGGTGTAAAGAAGCAGTGTTCAGATTAGTAACCCAGAGGGTGGGCGACAAAGGGCTTTTGACCTAATTTTAGATCAAGAGTTCAAGGCAGGAGGTGAGCATTCGGTCATTTAACGTGGCGGAGTGCTCGCATGAGATGGCTGATACTTGCTATGGCGGAGAAGAAGCGTTTGTCACAGTGGTGATTGGGATCACTTTATGGACTTTGGACTTTTAATGTTCTTATTTGTGTACATTTATCAGCTTTTTTTTATAGGTTAGGTGTATTTTGGTATTTTTGTGAAAGTTGTGCTACACTATATTTTTACATTTTGCTTGGTTAGGGGGTGTTGTGAAATCACTCTAAGAGTGTTTTAGTGGGCAACTTCTTTGTTTTTCATTTTGTTTTGCGACAACCCCATAGTAGAGACAGATTGCTTTCATGTTTCTGGTTAAAAAGACAATGTTGCTTAGGAACCACAGCACCGATTTTAACCGATTTTATCATCTCACAAAAGTGAGTACACCCCTTAAATTTTTGTAAATATTTTATTATATCTTAACATGTGACAACACTGAAGAAATGACACTTTGCTACAATGTAAAGTAGTGAGTGTACAGCTTGTATAACAGTGTAAACTTGCTGTCCCCTCAAAATAACTCAACACACAGCCAATAATGTCTAAACCACTGGCAACAAAAGTGAGTACACCCCCTACGTGAAAATGTCCAAATTTGGCCCAATTAGCCATTTTCCCTCCCCGGTGTCAAGTGAATCGTTAGTGTTACAAGGTCTCAGGTGTGAATGGGGAGCAGGTGTTAAATTTGGTGTTATTGCTCTCACTCTCTCATACTGGTCACTGGAAGTTCAACATGGCACCTCATGGCAAAGAACTGAGCATCTGAAAAAAAAAATTGTTGCTCTACATAAAGATGCCATAGGCTATAAGAAGATTGCAAAGAACCTGAAACTGAGCTGCAGCACGGTAGCCAAGACCACACAGTGGTTTAACAGGACAGGTTCTGGGGGTGTGGCTTGAAGCTGCATTGCGTAGGGTGTGCAGAGTGAGAACTCCGGCTGACACCATCTCCTTCATACCGATCCTGGGAGCAAATCTACCTCTTTTACCCACACAGTCTGCCTACACCACCCTGCAACACACCGGCACTCATGTCGTCACCAAAACGGGCCTCCGATTCGCTGGCAAAGCTTGATAGGTTCCACCATGAGGAGCGGGACACAGATGGCGTCGCCCCTATCTTGGGGAAAGAGGGCACGCCTTCGGGAGACACTGCAAGAATACTGGAAGCCATCTCCCTCTGGCAGACGACTCTCACATCTAAAATAGAGGTGGTCAAGATAGACATCTCTCTTATCCGCCAGGATATCCACAAGCTGAGGGAGAGGGTGTGCGAGACAGAGCACAGGATCAGGCACGTGAAAGATGACATCCAATCCGATGCAGGTAACCACTAAACGGCTCCAGTACCAGCTTAATGCCGTCCTAAGCAAACAGGACGACATGGAGAATAGGCTTCGCCGATGCAATCTACGGTTCGTGGGGCTGCCTGAGAGGTCCGAGGGCTGCCTGAGAGGTCCGAGGGCTCCAAACCCCCCACGTTCCTAGAGAACCTCCTTAACAACTTTGGCAGAGAGGCCTTCTCCTCCACATTTGTAGTGGAGCACGCTCACCATCTGGCTGCGCGGCCCCCACCGACCGGAGCCCCTCCACGTACCTTTATAGCCAAGCTCCTAAACCATCGTGACCGCGACACCATCCTGCGCTTTACCCGGGAAAAGGACAACATCCCCTTTGGCAACTCACACATCGCAGCATTCACGGACTTCTCCGCTGAAGTCCAGAAGAAGAGGGCACAGTTCTCTGAGGCCAAGAGGCAGCTGCGCAAATATCACCTGGCCTATGCAATGCTGTTCCCGGAGCGCCTCTGCATAATCCGTGAGGGCAAGGCCCACTTCGAGGATCCCTCCGCAGTCAACCCCTGGCTGGAAGAGCATGACGCGGCTGGGCCTGTGCCCGCCTAACCTGCCACCGGACCGGCCCTTCCTCACATATGAGACCGGCTAGACCAGGGATATGCAATTAGCGGACCTCCAGCTGTTGCCAAACTACAAGTCCCATGAGGCATAGCGAGACTCTGACAGCATCAAGCATGACAACCAGAGGCAGAGGCATGATGGGACTTGTAGTTTGGCAACAGCTGGAGGTCTGCTAATTGCATATCTCTGGGCTAGACCATTACTCCTAGAACACTGGCCGGACACCCCCCACTGAACCGTGAGTTGGCTCTTGCCTATCCCCTTTATACCTACCTGGATGTCCCTGCAACATTTCTGGAGCCACCTTTCCGTTTACCCTGCTCCCTCTCCCCGAGCTCAGCATCTGACCGCCATATTGGCATACTCGCCCTCACCCTTACCCCGCAATGCCCCCCATCCACAGCCACTCTTGGACTATCTTCTGCACCCCCCTAAACATCTGAACGTCAATCTACCAAGCACCGTTGTGTACTTTTCTCAGACATTGTTCGCCCCCCGAGACCAGCGAGGCTGCACCCGGACTCATGGTACCCCTACACCCCCTCATACTTTCTCCCGTCTTTTACTTGCTCCAGAGCACATCGCTGTCTTCTCAAGAATTGTTTCCCTGGCCAGCAGTAGCCCCCCACGGCTGTGGAGGGCTGCCACCCATTTAATATGCCACGCTGGTCTAGAGTAGGCAAAGTTCCTGTGTTATGGTCTATGTTTTCTCATTGTCTGACATGTCTCATACTGCAATATATGTTCTTCTACCACTTTGATGCATACCCTACGTCACTTCCCCTCTCCCATGACTCCACGTGAGGCCGGCGCAGGCACTCTGTTATGCCATGCAGCCTACTCACAGGGACCCGCCATGTATCTACTCACAGGGACCCGCCATGTATAACCCAGCTATGTCCTCATTGAAATGCATGTCATTATTTATAGTACTAGCAATGTTTGTATGTGTTACTGATGACCGTACCCTGCGGATCCGAATGCGTATCTATGCACCCCCGCCACATTTATAGCATCCCTCAAACTAGTCACATGGAATGTGTGGGGACTGAGAGCCAAACCTAAACGGCTGGCCGTCCTCTCCCATCTCAGATCCATGCGGGCGGATGTCTCTGTACTCGTGCAAACTCACATCACGGGGCAGATGGCGCTCAAGAAACCCTTGATCGGCTGGGTGTACCAGGCCCCATACACATCTAACTCCCGTGGCATTGCTATATTGTAGGGGTGCAACGGATCAAATAAACTCACGGGTCGGATCGATCCTCGGATCAGGGGTCACGGATCGGATCATTTTCAGATCGGCAAAAAAAAATAAAAAATCTTGTTACCCCCACCGGAGTTTTAGATTTCACAGTTATTTTCAACACAAAAACTGAGCTTATATGCTTAAATGCAGTATTTGTAAATCCAACGGACTGTTTACATGTTACATTTTAAAAGCAGCAGCAAACCTGCTGACCTTACATGGTTGTTAATGTGACAGAACACCTCTGATTTTCACATTTATCTAAATGTTAAATGTGAAAATCCGAGGTGTTTTGTCACATTAGCAAGCATGTAAGGTCAGCAGGTTTGCTGCTGCTTTTAAAATTTAACATGTAAACAGTCTGTTGGATTTCCAAATAATGTATTTAAGCATATAAACTCCATTTTGTGTTGAAAATAACTGTGAAATTTAAAACTCCGTTGGGTGTAACAAGATGTCCGCTTGGCCCCTTCTTATTATCATTACTGTGCAGGAGTGTGAGTGGAGCAAGATGGCGGCGACGAAAAGTCATTACAACGGCGCCGCCGGGTGTACCAAGATGGCCGCCGCTCCGGAGCTAGGCCGAAGCCGCGGCCTTTCCCTATGGCCGAGGCTCCGGAGCGCTCCGCGGATCGCGTGGTGATCCGATCCGAACAGGGTGACCCGTTCGGATCACTGATCACCACCGATCCATTGCACCACTACTATATTGATCGCAAAATCGGTCCAATTTCAGCTCCACCACCTGCAATCGGATCCGCAGGGCCAGTATTTATTCCTCCATGCCGCCATAGGTGGCCTGGAGAACCTCCTCATGGCATTTTACATTCCCCCACCATTCCAATTTGCTGCCCTGAAAAAGGGTGTGGCCTTCATGACCCAGCGCCCCGCGGTGCCCGCCATCTGGGTAGGGGATTTTAACATGACAGTCGACCCTTCTATTGACAGACTTGCCCTGCCCAGGCACCGACCCAGCCCACACTCACCAGATTTGGGAGGTTCCTTTCGGAGTTCGCCATGACAGATACCTGGAGACACAAATACCCATCCACAGTCACCTAATCCTGCTTTACCCCCTCACAAGTGGCTATGTCCTGCATCGTCATGATCATGGTCTCCCCCACACTGGTACCGGACCTCCGTGATGCGGGGTTCAGTGTCAAAATCCTCTCTGATCACTCGTCCTACTGGGTGACCCTGCACTTGCCCTCGGCCCCCCAGCCCAAATGTGGAGGCTGAACCCGTTTTTGCTCACAGTCCTGTCGGACATGGAAGCTATCCAGTGTGAATGGGCCCATTACTTCCACTCCAACACGGGCTTAGCCTCGGTGGGGGTGGTTTGGGAGGCATTCAAACTCCAATCCCGGCTGATCCTCTCCACACGCATTAATAGACACAAAGCCTCCTCCAAACTTATCCTACAACAATACGAGGAGCAAGTGTTCCTCGCTGATCCGTCTGCGCCTAACATTGCCCAATTGCGCTTACATTCCAGACTCACCGATCAACTGCACTTCGAAAAAGCCAAACAAGGTATCTTCTTCAGTAAGCAAAAAATCTTCAAACACGGCGAACGCGCAGGGAAACTCCTAGCATACATGGCCCATCTAGATAACAAACCCCTAGTGGTAGTCCAGCTACAAATCAGCATCCGGAACTATACTCGCAGACCTGACCCAAGTGGCAAACGAGTTCAGGCGATTCTACTCTGACCTGTACACCTCCACAGCCAGTTGCCCCATGAACGAACTACACCCACTCCTTCAAAATATCGACTTCCTCTCCCTCACCGACTCCCAAGTTGAGCTTTTGGAAGCGCCCGTAACTGAGGAGTGCATAGCAGAGGCATTAGCGAGCCTCCCGACCTCAAAAGCCCCTGGTTCCGACGGCCTCCCCCTAAAATTCTATGCCCAATTCCAAGAGATCCTCCTCCCCAACCTACAAGCACTATACTCACATATCTTTGAAACTGCCACACTCACGAGGTCCATGGGCGAAGCCCTCATTGTCCTAATTCCGAAGCCAGGGAAAGACCCCCTTTACCCGGAATCGTACCGCCCGATATCCCTCCTACAATTAGATGTCAAAATCCTCGCCCTGTGACTCAACAAAGTGATACTTAGCCTCATACACGTGGACCAGACAGGTTCTATGCCCAACAAAAATACTGCATTTAATCTTCAGAGATTCTTCATGAATCGCCAGGCCACGCACGAAAACAATGGATCCAGGGTAGTGGTTAGCCTGGATGCCGCCAAGGCCTTTGGTTCTGTGGAGTGGAGCTATTTGTGGGAATGTCTCCACAGATTTGGCTTTGGTCCCAGATTCATTAAGTGGCTCCGGCTCCTCTACCAGGCTCCCACTGCCCAGATCCAAGTCAATGGCAAACTATTGGACTCATTCCCTTTGTCCCGGGGTACCCGACAGGGTTGCCCTATATCCCCCTTGTTGTATGCACTGGCTGTGGAGCCCCTAGCCCTTGCCATCAGGGCACATCCCAACATCAGGGGCCTCCACATGGGGCAGGTGACCGAGGTCCTCAGTCTATGCGGATGACATGCTCCTATTCTTAGAAGACGCTGGTCCCTCCCTGACGGCGGCCCTACAATTAATAAAACAATTTGGCACCTTCTCAGGACTACAGATCGATTAGTCCAAATCCCAAATTCTCCCAATAGACGTCACTGTCCAAGCAGCACTCCCCCTCGTGAGAGCAAGATCAAATACCTGGGAGTGCAGTGCTCAAGATCCCTTATGGACTATACAGACCTTATCTTGGAGCCCATGTACGACCTCCTTAAAAATAAAACCCAGGTCTGGTCCAGACTGCCCCTTGGAGTCATGGGTCGCATCAACCAAGTAAAAATGATCCTCCTCCCCAAGCTGCTCTACTTATTCTGGCATGCTCCCCTCTACATCCCAGCCTGAGTCTTTAACCGCTTGCCGACCAGCTCACGCACTTATATGTCGGCAGAATGGCACGGCTGCGCAAAGCAACATATATATATATACACGTCGCTTTGAATTTTGCGCCGGGCGCGCGTGTGCCCCTGCCGTGAGCTACGTGACCCGCGGACTCGATGTTCGCAAGTGTCCCGCGATTATGTCAAGGAGCTGCAGAACGGGGGGATGCCTGTGTAAACAAGGCATCTCCCTGTTCTACCTTGTGACAGGACACTGATCTTTTGCTCCCTGTCATCGGGAGTAGTGATTAGTGTCGTGTGACATGTAGTCCAGCCCCCACACAGTTCGAATCACTCCCTATGACCCACTTAACCCCTTCCTCGCCCCCTAGTGTTTAACCCCTTCCCTGCCAGTGTCATTTACACAGTAATCAGTGCATTTTTATAGCATTGATCGCTGTATAAATGACAATGGTCCCAAAATAGCATCAAAAGTGTCCGATATGTCCGCCATAATGTCGCAGTCACGATAAAAATTTCTGATTGGGCGTGGTTTGGATGGCCATGAGAGGGGACGCGCTGTGCTGAAGCTCCTCATCTGGCCTGCCTGCATCGCTTACAATACCAGCTTTTACCACCGCAATTATGGGCAAACCCAAGAAGAACAAGGACACAAATCCCCAAGACTGCTCCACCAGGTCCTCCTCTGCACCTACGCCACTTATCACGAAGTATTTCAGCCCTGAAGGTCCGGCGGGACAACACGCGGCTAAGATGGCGCCGGCTTCGTCCTCCGCAGCCCTCTCTCCTGCACTCATCCCACAGGGCTGCTCATCCCTCTGTCCCTCCTGCCAGCTCCCTAGTCGGAGTCCCCGCTCCCTCAGATGGACACATATTAAACAGCCTCTCGCAGCCGTTCCCTCCCTGTCTCGTGGAGCCCCCGCCATCCACAGCTGCTCATACCGCCCAGCCATCTCCATCCTGGGACCCCTCTGCCACCCCTGACTGGGATCCGCTCTCCCTTCCACAGCAATCCCAGGGACATAGGGGCAGTGTACCCTCACTCTCCCCACAACAGAGAGTATCACCCCATGTCAAGCTGCCCCCCCAATTCCAGCATTCCTCTGGGCACCTGGGGAACCATCCCCTACAAGGGCTATCACAAGGCACCTCCACAAAGCCTAAACACAAGCCTCATGCATCCCACCAACCGCTCCAGGGAGGATACCCTCTGCCTACATCCTATACAGCCAAAGCAATGGGCCCCTATGATAACACTGCAACAGACTATGATGCTGATCCTGAGGCGTATACCTCCTGGCAAGACTATGTCCGCTGCATGCCCACAAAACATGATTTCCGCATGCTCATCCAGGAGGTGCGCGAGACCTGCAGGTCAGAGATCAACATGCTCCGCACTGATTTTCACCATCTCTCTGCCAGAAATACATCTCTGGAGGAGGATGTCGGTGGCACCAAACAGGAAATCTCACAAATTCACGCCCACCTCGCCTCACAAGCTACCACTCTCCGGGATTTTCAACGCCATCTCAAGGACTTGGACAATAGAAGGAGGCGCAACAATATTAGGGTCCGAGGTCTCCCGGAGGCGACCCAGGATGAAGATCTCCCCGTTACCCTACAAGCAATCTTTAACTCTGTACTGGGGCACCCTGAACACCAAAAAGGCTAACTTGACCGGGCCCACCGAGCCCTCCGCCCCCGTGGCCAGTGTCTAGACCCCGAGACGTGATATGCAGGGTGCACAACTACACCCTCAAAGAGGAAATCATGAGAAAAGCGCGCAACATACGAACTATTGACTTTGACTGTTCCCCCATACAGCTCTTTTCCGGACTTGTCGTGAATCACTCTCCAGCAACGACGTTCCCTACAACCGCTCCTTACCCTGCTGAGGGATCATGATTTCCGCTATCACTGGGGATTTCGTTTCAGCCTCACAGCGAAAAGAGATGGGAGTTCCGCCACGCTGCGATACCCGGAAGAACTTCAGTCTTTTTGCAGAGACTTGGACATTCCTGTACCACCTACTCCCGGCTGGAACCCTCTCCCGGTTCCTCCACCACGTCCGGATTCCTGGATCCAGGTCACCGAGAGGAAGCGCCCGTGGCCGCGTTCCTCTGGTCCTTCCCCGCCACCCCCCCTCGGCTGAACCTCTATCTCCTCGGTGGCCACCCTCTCTTCGATAACACGATGACTGGCTCCCCACCTTAATGTTCCTAGATGAGGTCTGGTTACATCCTCATCAGAACACTCAGGTTTTTTTTAACAAAAGTCCATACCTTTGGACCTACCTCTTTTGCTAATGTGACTCTCACTATTGACCAGACAGTTGGCCTAGGCCTGTTGCGACCTCTCCCCCCGGCACTCATTCATGGAGTATCGGTCCGGGAGACGTATCTACGTTAAATTTTGAATTTTGAGGTCTCTGGACTGCATTCCCCTCTCCCCCCCCCCCCCATTTATCTACGACCAGTTAGCTCATCAAGTTGTTCTTGGTTTATAGTTCTTGTTATTTGATAAGTGCAGGTTAATTTCTAACTTCATCCGCAGGTAGGCCTGGGAACTGTTCACTCCATCCTTGGTCCTGCAGCCTCTCCCCCCAGGGGATCTCCGAATGGTTCCTTACCCAATTATATTCCTTTTTTTGGGGGGTTTTGCTGGCAGGGGGATTTTTTTCACCCCCGTCAGGAGGATCCTCTCGGAGATTCCCAACCCCCCACCTTCACGAGGTGGATTATATTGTAAGATGTTAACGGTATTTGATTTTATGTTATATGTTAGTTTTTTTTGCCTTCTTCTCTCCTCTCTCTGGTTTCCCTCTTTTCTCTCTCCTCTACTCTCTGATCTACTGGGCACCCCCCACCTCGGGAGTTTGAGCTCCTCCTGCCAGGTCGTGATCCTCCGATCCGAGATCGCGCTTGGGAACCTATCTCCAGGTCACCCGACTATCTGGCCATTGTTCATCTTGATGGGTAAGCCGACGCTCCTTTTTCTGTAGCCACCATGATTGACATACTGTCGCTTAATGTGAAAGGCCTTAACTCTAATGTTAAGCAAAGCCTGGCCCTACGCGAGTTCAAACAGTCTGCAGCGGACATTATCTTTGTCCAGGAGACACACCTTGCCAAGTCTGGCAACATGGCTTTCGCTCTCAAACACTTTCCCCAAATATATCTTGCTTCTAACCCACGAAAACGGGCGGGGGTAGCGATCCTCTTTAGGAAGGGCTCTCCCTTCCAATTACAATCCCTGTATACAGACCCTCTGGGCAATTACCTCATCCTCCGAGCCTCTTGGAAGGGATCTAACCTTACTCTATGTAACATTTATGCCCCGAACGTCAATCAGAACTCCTTTCTATCCAAGGTATATAATCGTGTGTTTGCAGCTCCTCACCAATATCTGGTCATTGGAGGAGACTTTAACCTGACCTACTCCCCAGGCCTGGATAAGCTCTCCGTACGACGTGGAAACCCCCCCCCCCCAGTTGCCGATAGGAAATCTACACTCTTCCGCCAGCTAACCAGAAAGTATGCCCTGTTTGATGCCTGGCGAACCACATACCCATCTGCTAAACAATTCACCTTCTACTCCCATCCCCACAAGTCCCATTCACGTCTAGACTACTTTTTTGTTAATGCCCCTACCCTGAGAGCCTGCACCTGCTCAGATATCCAAGCAATATCATGGTCTGATCATGCCCCGATTAAACTCTCCCTAGCACTTTCCCCGGGATCCTTTAGAGCCTGTCATTGGTGCTTAAACGAATTCTTGCTTAAACATGACCCCTCCAAAACGGAGCTGGAGCAAACCCTGAAAAACTACCTCGCCGAAAACAGTTCTCCTGAAGTCTCCTTTGCTTCCCTCTGGGAAGGCCATAAAGCGGTTTTCCGGGGTCAGTGCATATCACTCTCCACTGCCCTGAAATGCAATGCTAATGCAGCCCGCCAGCTGCTGCTAGAAAAGCTCCGACAATTAGAGTCACGCCTATTGTCCTCCCCTTCCCTGACCACTCTTAGGGCACTGGTAAGCGCAAGGGCTGGGCTACGGGACATTGACCTGGGGAAGACAGAGAAAGCCCTCTTTCGACTACGACAAACTTACTATGACAAGGCCAACAAACCACATACCCTCCTGGTGAGACAGCTCCAAGAGCGGGCGGCTGCTGCCTCACCTACCGCTCTCAAAGACGCGCCTGGCAACCTCCAATCCCACCCCTCCAAAATTGTGCAGCTCTTTCACGACTATTATTTGGTTCTTTATAACGACCCGAGTGTGCCACATAATCCTCCATCTCCCAACCTATCCCAGGCCATCCACTCCTACTTAGCGGACTGCGATCTCCCTATTCTCTCCCCTTCCGCCCTAACAAGCCTCAATTCCTCTATTACTGAGGAGGAAGTAACTGACACGATTAAATCTCTCCTGAACAACAAAGCCCCTGGGCCTGATGACCTATCATACCTTTACTACAAGACCTTTCTGCCACTTCTTCTCCCCCACATCACCCCTCTGTTTAACGCCTTCATGACCAACACACCTATCCCGAGAGACATGCAGACTTCCTTTCTTACGTTGATCCCCAAACCGGGAAAGGACCATACCCTGTGTTCTAATTACAGGCTGATTGCGCTCCTTAATACAGACCTAATTTTTTTTACCAAACTATTAGCAAATAGGTTAAACAACTTCATGCCGTCACTCATCCACAAGGATCAAGTTGGGTTTATCCCCCTCCACCATGCGGGGGACAACACCAGGCGAGTTATCGACCTTGTTGAGGTGGCAAATCGGAATAGGACTGAGGCACTGCTTCTCAGCCTAGATACAGAAAAGGCCTTTGATAGGCTGGGCTGGCCTTTCCGGTTTGCAACTCTCCATCGTGTCGGTATAAAGGGCCCTTTCCTACAAGCTATTGTTCATCTATATTCGTCCCCCTCGGCACTAGTTAGGACCCAGTTTGCCTCCTCTCCCACCTTCCCTATTACCAACGGGACCAGACAGGGCTGCCCATTGTCCCCTCTTCTTTATGCCCTATGTATTGAGCCCCTAGTAGCACATATCAGGCAGAATCCAAACATCCACGGCATCCCAGTCCGCATTAGGGACTTTAAGATTTCTCTATTTGCGGACGATGTCCTGCTCACTCTTACACAACCTCATGTCTCCCTCCCGAATCTACACGTAGAGTTAGACCGCTATAGCGCTCTCTCCGGTTATAAAATGAATAATTCTAAGACGGAAAGCCCTCCCCCTCAATATACCACATCAGACACTGTCCGCCCTCTCCCAATCCTTCAATTATACGTGGAAGACTTCTACCTTAAAGTACCTCGGCGTCTACCTCACACACCCTCCTATGACACTCTTTATAAGGCTAACTTTCCCCAACTGTACACTTCCATTAGGGCCTCCCTGGCCAAATGGAAAACTCTAAAGCTGTCCCTATTTGGTCGCTTGGCGACCATCAAGATGGCGATCCTACCTAAGCTTCTTTACCTTTTTGAGACGCTCCCCATTCCTATTCCAGCCGCGCACTTTAGAGCCCTTCAGGTCGATTTGATAAAAAAAATCTGGAATTATAATGCCCCATACACACGATCATTTTTAATGTCATTTTTAAAACTGACGTTTTTCTTGTCATTTTTTTTCTTGTTTCCTCTCAAGCCTGTCTTGCGTACACACCATCATTTTAAAAAATGTTCAAGAAAAGCGCAGTGACGTACACCACGTACGACGGCACTATAAAGGGGAAGTTCCGTTCGAATGGCGCCACCCTTCATGTTAGTAAAGTTTGTTGAGAGACGATTCGCTCTTTTCAGTCTAGTGCTTTTCAGTCCGTTACAGCATGACGAATGTGCTATCTCCATTACGAACGCTAGTTTTACCAGAACGAGCGCTCCCGTCTCATACTTGATTCTGAGCATGCGCATTTTTTTTCACGTCGTTAAAGCATACACACTATCGTTTTTCACGTCGTTAAAAAAAACGACATGAAAAACGACGTGAAAAAAGAGAGCATGTTCGAAATTTTTAATGCCCGTTTTTCACGTCGTTAAAAATGCTCTGGAGCATACACACGATCATTTTTAATGGCCATTTTTTTTAATGGCATTTTTAACGGCATGAAAAATGATCGTGTGTATGGGGCATAAGAGACACCGGATGGCTAGACCAATCCTATACGCCCCCCGTGGCCAAGGTGGCCTTGGGGTCCCCAACGTCGCCAAATATTACTTAGCCGCCCAGCTGCGCCCTGTAGCCTCTTGGTGTACCCTCCATGCCTATAATCGATGGACAGAAATCGAGAAGTTGTGGTTGGCCCCCACCCATCCAAACTCCATGCTGTGGAGTACTGACATACCACTCAGTCCGTCACAACTGCTAGGTCCAATGGCCCTATTGCGACCGCTTTGGGCGACGCGCTAAATTGCAATACCCCCTCACCTCCACTGCCTCCCTGGTCACCACATTCTTGTTTACGTCTAATGTCCCGGACAGCTTGACCTCGCAGATGTCCCACTTCTGGATGACTAGGGCCTTATTTCGCTATGGTCAATTGGTGGATACCAGAACCAGAACCTTGCGGTCCTTTCAGGATTTGAAAGATGCCTTTGACTTACCCGGACAGGCTTTTTTTAGCTACCTACAAATCTGTCATTATGCACAATCTCTAGTAACGAACCTCCAATTCTCCCCTCTAACCGAGTTTGAGAAAATATGCTTAGAAGGCTCGTCCCCTAAAGGTATGATCTTGCGCACCTACCAGCTCCTGATCAAGGATATGTCGCCAACCGGACCCCGGCATGCCTACATGCGCAAGTGGGAGCAGGCCTTGGGTGAGGATATACCCCTAAAAGGCATGGCAGCTTATATGGTCGAAGGCCTCTAAGAGCTCTATCTGTACGCTCTAAAAAGAAAACCAATACAAGATTTTATACCACTGGTACCAAACCCCAGACCTGCTCCACTCCATATACCCTTCTGCTGATTGCCGCTGTTGATGCAGTTGTAACAAGGTGGGGATGCTATATCATATCTATTGGACCTGTTCTCTGATCGTTCCCTACTGGCAGACAGTGCACTCCCTACTCCATTCCATCTTCGGTTCCTGGGTGCCGTTTAGCCCTAAACTTTTCCTCCTGGGCCTCCGACCTCCCTCTTTTTCTAAATTCTCTAAAAAAAACTCTTGGCTCAGGTGTTAACGGCCGCACGATGTTTGGTAGCTCTGCAATGTTAAAGGAGGGAACCCCCTTCTCTGTTTGAACTACACTCCAGAATCAGGGACGTCAAAAGGATGGAGTATCTGACATCTTCCCTAAATAATTCTCTCGATACTCACAACCGGGTATGGGAAACTGTGGGATGTGCTAGAAGCCCCAATCGCCTGATGAACCCCCGATCTGTGGAGGCGTCACGAGGTTGGGGTCCCCGGGCAGCGGGGAGGTTCTGGGGCGGGTGGCTGTCCTCTCCTTTCTTTTCCCCCTCACTACTCTCTATTTCTGCTCGCTCTCATTTTCTTGACTTTTCCTAACCTCTTCACAATATCACCCTTCTCCTTTATTCGCTAACGCGCACTCTGGTAGTCTGGACTTTGTTGTGATACAGAAACTTTACATCACACTCAACCGATTGGATCTTGCTCTATACTATCTTTGGTTATTTGTCCTGCATATTTCACTCAAGTTTTATAGCCGGCATTATTGTATGTCCTGCCAGGTACTTGCTCTCTACAATATTTTATGTCTTTTTGCTCCTTTTTTTTCTCTCTTATTTCTCTGTTGGAAAATGTTGAAAATCAATAAAAAAGGGATTTTTATAACAGCTTACCTGTAAAATCCTTTTCTTTGAGTACATCACGGGACACAGAGCGACTTAGTCATTACTAATGGGTTATATAGATTACCTTCAGGTGCTGGCACTGGCCACTTCCAAACCGGAAGTACCCTCCCCTATATAAGCCCCTCCCATCCGGGAGCACCTCAGTTTTGTAGCAAAGCAATAAGTGTCCCAAAAAGAGGGGTGGGAGCTCTGTGTCCCGTGATGTACTCCAAGAAAAGGATTTTACAGGTAAGCTGTTATAAAAATCCCTTTTTCTTTTTCGTACATCACGGGACACAGAGCGACTTAGTCATTACTAATGGGACGTCCCAAAGCAATGCCAAATGAGGGGAGGGATACATAAGCTGGGCGC
This sequence comes from Rana muscosa, assembly GCA_029206835.1. NCBI lineage: Eukaryota > Metazoa > Chordata > Amphibia > Anura > Ranidae > Rana > Rana muscosa. The sequence continues at coordinate 275,113,017 of CM055127.1, read as the reverse complement.
CATCAGGCATGATGATCTTTTGCGGCCTGCAACACACTGCGCCCAAAGGCGACATCCTCCTGGCTTCTAACGTCTACCTGGTAGAATCTAGTAAACGTGTGTACCGAAGACCATGTTGCGGCCTTACATACTTGAGCCAGGGAGGCCTGGTGATGCACTGCCCATGAAGTTCCAACTGCTCTTGTGGAGTGCGCCCTAACTTTGAACGGAGGCGGTCTCTTTCTCAAGCCATAGGCTTGTATTATGACCTGTCGAATCCACTTGGCTAAAGTAGATTTTGATGCTGCCTGACCCTTTCTAGGGCCTTCCGGCAGAATAAACAAAGTATCCGTTCTGCGAATCTGAGCAGTGGCTTTTAGATAAGCTTTAACTGCTCTTACTACATCCAAAGAATGTAATAACTTTTCCTCTACCGAGCTAGGTTTGGGGAAAAAAGAAGGAAGAACCACATCTTGGTTCAAATGAAACCTCGATACCACCTTGGGAAGAAAGGCTGGATGAGGACGTAATACTACTCTGTCCTTATGGACAACCAGATATGGCTCCCTACAGGACAAGGCGGCTAATTCCGATACTCTTTTAGCCGAACAAATGGCTACTAAGAAAATCAATTTCCTGGTGAGAAGAACCAAGGAAATGTGTTGCAATGGTTCAAACGGTTGTTTCTGTAGAACCGACAGAACCAGGTTTAAGTCCCATGGACATATGGGAATACTAACCGGAGGGCTAATACACATCACTCCTTGTATGAAAGCTTTGACTAGTGAATGCGAAGCCAAGTGCCTTTGAAAAAATATTGACAAGGCCGAAATCTGACCCTTGATAGTACTCAAGGCCAGCTTCCTATCTACAGCCCACTGTAGGAAGTCCAAAATCCTACCTATCACGTACTTACGTGGATGCCATTTCTTGGCCTCACACCACGTAATGTACGCCTTCCAGATCCTATAATAGATCTGCCTGGATACCGGCTTCCTGGCATTGATCATGGTAGATACCACAGAATTAGAGAGCCCTCTCTTTTTCAGAATGTGGGCTTCAATAGCCAGGCCGTCAAACCTAGGGCTGGTAAGGAAGGGTGGTATATCGGTCCTTGCGACAGCAGGTCCGGACGATGTGGGAGGGTCCAAGGACTCCTCACTGACATTTTTACAATCTCCGCGTACCATGCCCTTCGGGGCCACGCTGGAGCCACCAGAATCACTGGTTTCTTTTCTACCCTGATTCTGCGGAGTAATCGCGGTAACAATTGTGGCGGTGGGAATGCATATATCAGCTTGAACTGATCCCAAGGGAACACTAGGGCATCCGAGCCGCAAGCTAGGGGATCCCTTGTGCGAGACACAAATCTGTCCACCTTTGCGTTGAATCTGGATGCTAGCAGATCTACATCCGGTGTTCCCCACCGCTGGCATATTGCCTGGAAAACCTCGGGGTGAAGAGACCATTCCCCCGGGCATAATTGTTGGCGACTTAAAAAGTCCGCTCTCCAATTTTCCACTCCTGGGATGAAAACCGCGGATATGGCTGGGACATATTTTTCTGCCCACTCCAGGATGCAATTTGCTTCCCTCTGGGCTGCACGACTCCTGGTGCCACCCTGGTGATTGATATATGCCACTGCTGTGGCATTGTCTGATTGAATTCTGACAGGGGACCCTTGGAGTTTGGATGTCCATGCTACTAGGGCATACCGGGCTGCTCGTATCTCTAAGAGATTGATGGGCAGGGCCTTTTCTGCTTCTGACCACTTGCCCTGGAGAGACCATTGCTCCAGTACTGCCCCCCCAGCCTATGAGGCTGGCATCTGTAGTGACCACCTTCCAAGAAACCGGACTGAAGGGTTTTCCTTTTTCCAGATTCTGGGGCACCAACCACCAATGGAGGCTCTTGCGAACGGAAGGGGACAGGGACATTGGTAAGTCTAAAGCCTGAACTTTTTTGTTCCAGGCTGACAGTATGGCCCTTTGCAAATTCCTTGAATGGAATTGACCGTAGGGTACCGCTTCGAATGAAGCCACCATTTTTCCCAGCAGCCTCATGCACAGGCGTATGGATGGTTTTCTTTTTGTACCCACTAAGTGGGTCAAATCTTTTAAAGACGACACCTTCTCTGGAGGTAAGAAAATCTTTCTCTGATTTGAATCCAGCCTTAGCCCTAAGTATTCCAGACTTTTGACTGGTCTTAGAGCTGACTTGTCCCGGTTGATAATCCAACCGTGATATTCTAGATACTTGATTGTCTTGTGAATAGCTACTTCCAGCTTTTCCACTGAGTGGTCTATTAGTAGCAGGTCGTCTAGATATGCCATTATCGTTACACCTTGTGTTCTTAGATTGGCCAATAATGGGGCCAGAATTTTTGTGAACACTCGTGGTGCTGTGGCCAGACCGAAAGGTAAGGCTCTGAACTGAAAATGGCGCCCTTCTACTGCAAAGCGTAGAAATTTCTGGTGGGCCGGAAAGATGGGAATATGCAGATAAGCATCCCTTATGTCGATCGAGGCTAACCATTCCTGCCCTTGTAGGGCGGTGGCCACCGATCAGATCGACTCCATCCGAAAAGTCCTGATATTTAGGAACTTGTTTAGCCCTTTTAGATTTAATATGGGCCTCACGTCCCCATTTGGTTTGGGGACTGTGAAAAGGTTCGAGTAAAACCTGAATCCGCTTTCTTCCAGGGGAACCTTCATGATTACACCTTGGAGCAATAGTTGTTCTAGTGCCAGAAGGAGGGATCCTCTCTTCTTGGGATCTCTTGGCACGTTTGACCTCATAAATTGGGCAGGAGGAGTGCCTTTTAACTCCAGCTTGTATCCCAGACTTACTGCGGAGAGCACCCATCTGTCTCTGATGGTGTCCCGCCAGGTCTCTGTGAACAACTGAAGCCTTCCCCCCCACCCGATTGAGTGGGGGCAACGCTTCATGACTTGGGGGGAGGTTTTGTACCTCTCTTGATCCAGGGCTTCTTGTTACCCTGTGATTGTCCCTGATTTCTGCCCCCTGAATTTGACCGCGGAGGCCGTCGGAACTGCTTCACAGCCGATGTGCCCGGGACTGGAGAAGTAGGCCTCTTAAAAGAAGGACTTCTACTCTTGTTCTTAACCGGTAAGAGTGAACTTTTACCGGCAGAAATTTTCTGGATATATTTGTCCAGATCTTCTCCAAATAAGCGTTCTCCATGAAATGGGAAGCTAACCAGCAGTTTCTTACAGGGAGCTTCAGCAGACCAGTTTTTGAGCCACAGAAGCCTACGCATATGTACTACAGACAGCGTAAAGCGGGAGGCCTGTTGGATTGTATCCTTTATGGCGTCCACCGCAAAACACAAGGCTCTAGGCAGGTCAGCTAGGGCAAGAGCCTGCTGATCTGGTAAGTCCCTTAAGACTTGTTTCAACTGATCTTTCACTGCTTGGCAGACTCCAATCGCTGCTACCGCAGGTTGTGTCACCATGCTTGCTGTAGAGAAAGCAGATTTTAGTAAAGACTCCAATTTTTTATCTATTGGGTCTTTGAACATTGGAACATTATCTACTGGACATGTCAGTGATTTGTTCATAGAAGAGATGGCTGCGTCCACTGTAGGGACCCTCCATTTTTTTTATGAACTTATCCTCCATGGGATAGATCACCGGAAATCTCTTGGGGGGAGCAAATATTTTATCAGGATGCTCCCAATCCTGGTAAATAAGCCCTTCTAATAAAGGGTGGATTGGGAAGGAACAGACACAGCCTGGGGAGCTTTTAGCGACCCCAGCGAGGAAACCGTAGTGGTTGATGGTTCCGCCAGAGGCATTTTAAATGCTGATCGGACCATGTTAGTCAGAGACTGAACCCATAATCTTTCAGCCTGAGATGCTGAGAAAGGTTCTTCCACTGTTGATTCCTCCATAACTGAATCAACCTCATCCTGATCCCCTTCAGGTAGGTCGATCTCTGTGTGGGGCTGTTCTTCCACTAACAGGCACTCTGAAGGAGGAGACGGAGATCGGACGCGCTTTCCCTGTGACAGGGAAGCAGCGATCAATGCTGTTAATCTCTCTTCCAATCCTCCCAGAGTTGAGGATAAAACCTCCTCTGTTATATATACAGGAGCAGGTGGACTGGGGACAGCCGCAGCACCAGGCACTCCTGTGGGGTTTCTACGGCTACTGACCTCTGAATTCTCAGGGGAGATTGGTGCAGTACAAGCATGCCCAATATCCTCAGAGCCCGATGGAGACCCCTTTGGCTTCCTGGAAGACTTATTTCCGGAGCGTCTGGACGACATATCCTTTAAGCACAAAGCCGAGGTATTCCCGTCGTCATACACCAATTTTGCTGGTAATAGTCTAACACAGTTGCTGCTATATACCAGCTGGTGTCCACTAAAGTGCCTTTCTATGGGGATGCCTGCATCAACCCGCCTCTGTGTGCCACTGTTTGTTGCTAGCTCTGTTTGCATCCAGCTGACACTTGTACTGTGTCTTTATACAAGCTGGGACGCCTGCACATGCGCAGAAGCGCCGTGGCGCGCATCGAGCTTCATCCACCCGCCCCGCCCCTTTTTTTCATAGGAGGCGCGTGCACGCGCCCGCGCGCGCGCCCGTGCACCATTGGCGCCCTTTTCGAAAATCAAACAGGGACTAGGAGCCCGGGCCCTTTTTGCCGGAGGGCCTGTGCGGTGGATGAGCGCAGCAACAGGGCAGAGGAAGTGGATTCCCACAGAGAAACTTACCAACTTCCTGGATCTTTTGACTTGAGAAAACCAAAGATCCACATGACAAGAAAAAATGGACTACAGCGGCCTCTAGTGGTTTAACACAGGTACCGCGGTCCTCTTTTTTTTTTTTTCTTGACTACTATTAAAATTTTACATTTTCAGTAGTTACAGGCATACACAGATATTAGCGGGAATACCGTTAGGTAACAGACAGAAAGACAAATTAGGCTTGGGGGTCCCCCAATAGAACCAAGTTCCTGGGGGCCCCCACTTACCTGTTCCCCGCCGCAGGACTCTGTTTGGTCCACAGAAGCCCAAACTTCACCTATCACGGCAGGTATTGTAATTAAACCTTCAGGGACCGGGTTCCCAAGGATTCCACTCCCCTGGACCTGTATAGCACCCTGCACAGACAACATCTTGGTCGTGGGTATGACCAGAGCTCTGGATCCCAGGGTCCAGCCCTCCTAAGAGAGGCATTACAGGCAAAACCTTGCTCTTCTGCTGCAAGGCCCGGGTACCGACCGTTTAGCTATGAAGCTTTTTTGGTGGGATCCGGAACAGCTTACTAAGGCCCGTAAAAGAACCTGTACGCAAGCCCAGTGAAAACACGTTACTCTTTGGCCAACACCTTAGACACTGGCAAAAAACTGAGGTGCTCCCGGATGGGAGGGGCTTATATAGGGGAGGGTACTTCCGGTTTGGAAGTTGCCAGTGCCAGCACCTGAAGGTAAACTATTTAACCCATTAGTAATGACTAAGTCGCTCTGTGTCCCGTGATGTACGAAAAAGAAAATGTGTTTTTTTTTACATATTTTTGGGGGATATTTATTATAGCAAAAAGTAAAAAATATTGTTTTTCAAAATTGACGCTCTATTTTTGTTTATAGCGCAAAATATAAAAACCACAGAGGTGATCAAATACCACCAAAAGAAAGCTCTATTTGTGGGAAAAAAAGGACGTCAATTTTGTTTAGGAGCCATGTCGCACGACCGCGCAATCGTCAGTTAAAGCGACGCAGTGCTGAATAGCAAAAAGTGGCCCGGTCATTTGGCAGCCAAATCCTCAGGTGCTGAAGTGGTTAAATCAATGGAATCTATACTCAACACGTTTGTGTGGGGATCCATCACAAACTGTCATGGCGGACTCTGAAGTGCCCTGTCCACCTGGGGGGGCACTGCTCTACCTGACTTGTCGTTCAACTACATTGCTTCACAATTATCCCACTTCTTTTATTTTAATCAACTAGACAGGTCTTGGTACTTCCACCCTGGTATGTTCCTCTGCTGCCAACGCGGTGGCCCACCATTTCAGGTCTTGTTCTGCAACCATCGAAGCCCCCCGCACTTTGGCAACAGAAGCCACATGCTACTTTACCACAGCAATATATGGCAACTGGCGTTAGCCATCACTAAGGCTCCCCCCTTCCATGCTGTGGGACAACCCTTAACTGTCTGAACTGATGACTGTCCCTGACCATGACGCATGGATTGCCAGGGGCATTTTATACCTGTCACAGCTTATAGCCAATGGTGTGGTCAGGTCATTCCAGGCCCTCAAAAACTAATTTGACCTTCCTAACCACACGTTCTTCTGCTACCTCCAGGTCAGTCATGCTCTCCAGTCCCAATTTGGCGACTCCATTCCTAGACTGGAGTCGGTGCCCCTGGCCGATTTGGTCCTAGGCAGGGATCCTAAGAAATGTATCTCCTTCCTGTACAATCACCTCTTGCTGCCCTCGGCCACCACTCACGCTCATCAGTTGAAAACCAAATGGGAGACAGACCTGGGGGCAGTGGAGGACGAGGAGTGGGGGGAGGTCGCCTCACACACACACCTCTATATTCTCCACAGGTCCTACCTTACCCCATCTCGCCTCTCCAAATATAGCCCAAGTCTTAGTTTGGCCTGCCCAAGATTTGTGGACTCCAGAGGTACTTTCTATCACTTAATATGGTCTTGCCCACCCCTCCAAGAGTATTGGTCGCAAGTAGTTAAGTTTCTCTACGACTCCCTGTCACTGTGTCCCCGCCAGTGCCTATTCGACCTTCTCCCCATCTCAGAGGAGGAGAAGTATCTAATGACATTCTTACAAGAAATCCTGTTCACGGGCAGAATGCAGATAGCTCGGGTGTAGCTCAGGGCCGCACCCCCACTATCCAGCAATGGATAAGGGCAGTGAATGACACACTCCCGTACAAAAAAGTGCTATACTCCGTCCGGGTCTGTCCTAATAAGCTCAACAAAATTTGGGACAGATGGACAGAAGACTCCTCCACCTGCACAGACAAGGAATAACCTCCTCATACCGTGCGGCCTCTGGCACACCCCGTACTCTAGCCATCAACCACCCGTATTCCAGCATGGTATATATGCCATCCCGCAGGGTGCCCGCCTCACCCCTAGCTACACCCACATGGTCGCCACCTAACACTACAGCTACCCGCATCTCCTCCAATCCCATGGACCCTCGACCCTAGGTATAATATTGTGACCAAGTCTATTTCAATTGTATGATGGATATGTCAAATGCTTAATCCTCTTTTATGGTGCCTGTTGCACCTCACATTCGAATGTAAACCCTGTTTTTATTCTCATGCTCAAACTTTATTTTGATTTAAAAAAACAAAACAAAAAAAAAACAGGACAGGTTCCACTCAGAAAAGGCCTCGCCATGGTCGACCAAAAAAGTTGAGTGCACGTGCTCAGCGTCATATCCAGAGGTTGTATTTGGGAAGTGGACGTATGAGCCAGCATTGCTGCAGAGGTTGAAGGGGTGGGGGGTCAGCCTGTCAGTGCTCAGACCTTACTGTCATGGATATGCATTAATGTCTGTCTGCCATCTTACCTTCCTCCTCATGTGTTCATCTAGAGACCAGACCTCCTTCACCTGGCTTCCTTTATAATCTCCTCCCAGCCTGACTCCACCCCAGGCCCTATCACTGAACACTATATTAACCTGTGCACTGCAAGCCTGCTTTGCTGATCAACGTGTTTGTTAGGCATTGTGTGTTTGGGTTCCTGCCTGCCGTGTGCTACGTCTGTCTCTCTGTTACGTTATTGGCTTGTCCCCGACCATCCCTGTCTGCTCGTGACCCTTGACCTTCGGCTCGTTCTTCGTTATCCTTGTCTGCTTGTGGCCCCTGACCTTCGGCTTGTTATTCGGTTCTCTCTATCGTGTGCTGCTGCTTCCCCTTATCCTACGGGGCGTGAGCTAGGAAACTCCAGGGGCCGCGACCTGGTCCCAGCCTGCAGCGTAACATCCTCACCACTAGAGGCCCTGGAGAAGACCAGCTGGGTCTTAGACTCCGCGCCCTGGGGAATCTTGGCTCTCGCTTCCGTTGGGATCCCGGTTGTGCTCCTCTGGTCCCGCTTTCCACAACCACCCAGTTTCCTATCCACAGAAGCCAGCCATAGGGTTCACTACCTCGCGGTGCACTCCTGTCCCCCTACGGTGTGCATCTGTCACCTGGCCACAGGTGACCCTGACAGTTTGATCAGCCATGAACCCGGCTGACATCCCGCTTCCCGCGGATGATCCATTGCAGGGCATAGTTCGCAGACTTGAGACCCAGGAATCAAATCAGACCCAGGTGATGCGATTCCTCCAGGATCTGGCTTCTCGATTCGAGCAGCTTCAGGTCTCCTTGGGAACCCCGAATCCGCAACCCCAAGTACAACCAGCGGCTGTACCTATCGCACCAGTCGCAGCCTCACACTCACTAAGATTGCCAGCTCCGTTCCGTTTCTCTGGGGACTCCAAGGCCTGCAGGGGGTTTCTCAGCCAATGCACTATTCATTTTGAGCTTCAGCCTCAAAGCTTCCTATCTGACCGGGCTAAGGTAGCCTATATCATTTCCCTCCTCTCCGGTGAAGCTTTGGCCTGGGCTGCCCCCCTGTGGGAGAGGAACGATCCGGTGGTTTCCAGTCTGTCCGAATTCTTGAAGCTCTTTCGTAATATCTTCGAAGAGCCGGCTCGGGCTTCTTCAGCGGCTAGTGCTGTCTTACGTCTTCGCCAAGAATCTAGTTCAGTGGGGCAATATGCTCTTCAGTTCCGTATCCACACAGCTGAATTGAGCTGGAATAATGAGGCCCTGGTCGCTACCTTTTTACATGGCCTCTCTGACCGAGTGAAAGACGAATTAGCGGGAAGAGCCATTCCCGTCGGTCTGGACGATGTAATTTCATTATGCAACCAGATCGACATTCGTTTTCAAGAGAGGTCCTTAGAAAAAAGACGCCAGCACTCTCTGGGTCCTAGCCAGTCTGAGCTCCCCTCCCTTCATTCCGTGGAGCATCCTCTACCTGCTGAAGAACCTATGCAGCTGGGCCGGACCAGACTAACCCCCGAAGAACGTGCTAGGCGCAGAACTCTGGGCTTGTGCCTCTATTGTGGGGGCAAGGGTCATTTTCGTGACTCCTGCTCGCTTCGTCCGGGAAACGCTCGGGTCTAATACATTTGGAAGGTGGAGTATTGGACCCAGAAACATCACCTTCTCGCCTGCTCTTGCCGGTGTCCCTTCATGTAGGCACTTCTCCTCAGTCAACCCTTGCATACCTGGATTCCGGGGCTGCCGGCAATTTCATGGATTGGAGAACTGCTTCTTCTATGAAGCTTACCCTTTCACCTCTCACTACCCCATTGGTAGTCTCGGCAATTGATGGCACTGTTCTCCCAGGGGGCCCTATTCGCTTCCAGACGCTACCCATTAGGATGTCGGTAGGGATTCTCCACCAGGAGTGGATATCCTTTCTTATTCTACCCAAGGCCTCTACCCCAGTTGTATTGGGCCTCCCTTGGCTACAGCTCCACTCTCCACATGTGGACTGGGTCTCTGGGCAGATCCTGGCCTGGGGTTCCTCATGTTTCTCGTCGTGTCTTCTCAAGGTGACCCCCAAGGAGAGTCTTCCGGTTGCTGCCACTTCTGTTTCTTCTGATCTTCCCGCCGCATACAGCGATTACCGGGATGTGTTCTGTAAAAAATCAGCTGAGGTGCTTCCTCCCCACAGGTCTTTTGACTGTGCTATTGATCTTGTCCCCGGAGCAACTCTACCCAGGGGTCGTACCTACCCTCTGTCCATCCCAGAGACCCAGGCCATGTCGGAGTATGTAGCAGAGAATCTGGAGAGAGGGTTCATCCGGAAATCCTCATCGCCTGCAGGGGCAGGGTTCTTTTTTGTTGCCAAAAAGGATGGTACCTTAAGACCCTGCATCGATTATCGGGGTTTAAATGCGGTTACTATTAAAAATCGATACCCCTTACCCTTAATATCTGAGCTATTCGATAGGTTGAAGGGTGCCTCCATTTTCACCAAGTTGGATCTCAGAGGCGCGTACAATCTCATTCGAATACGGGAGGGTGACGAATGGAAGACTGCATTTAACACTAGAGACGGGCATTACGAATATCTGGTGATGCCTTTTGGTCTGTGTAATGCTCCAGCCGTGTTTCAAAACTTTGTCAATGAAATCTTCAGAGATCTGCTGTACCAGTTTGTTGTCATCTATCTGGATGACATTCTGATCTTTTCTGAAAATCTGCTCGTCCACAGAAACCATGTCCGCACTGTACTTCAACGTCTTAGAGAGAACAATCTCTATGCCAAGCTGGAGAAATGTTCCTTTGAATGTTCTGAGGTCCTGTTTTTGGGGTGCTTTGTCTCATGTTCGGGGCTTCGTATGGACCCTGGGAAGGTCTTGGCTATCACCAACTGGCCTCTTCCTGCTAGCCTCAAGGCCACACAGCGCTTTCTTGGCTTCACTAATTATTATAGGCAGTTCATAAGGAATTACTCTTCCATTGCCGCGCCTATTATCGCTTTGACCAAGAAGGGTGTGAATGCCAGAGACTGGCCTCCCGAAGCTGTCTCTGCATTTCACAACCTGAAACAGGCCTTTGTTTCTGGCCCCCTCTTGAGGAGACCAAATCCTGGGAATGCATTTTTTATTGAAGTGGACGCTTCCTCAATGGGGGTGGGAGCTGTGCTTCTTCAAATCTTTGAGAAGAGACGCCAACCATGTGCGTTCTTCTCCAAAAAATTTTCTCAGGCAGAGAGGAATTATGCCATCGGTGATCGGGAACTTCTCGCAATTAAATTGGCGTTAGAGGAGTGGCGTCATCTCTTGGAGGGTTCCCCTCACTCCATAACGATCTTTACCGATCACAAGAATTTACAGTATCTACAGAATGCTAAACGTCTGAATCCTAGACAGGCCAGGTGGAGTCTCTTCTTTGCCCGTTTTAATTTCACGATTACCTACAAACCTGGTTCCTGCAACGGTCGGGCTGATGCGCTCTCTAGGTCATTTGACACTTTGGACGAGGAGTCCGCCCCTGAACCTGAGCCGATCATTCCCACCTCATGCATTGTTGCCCACTCTACCACCCTGAAGTCTAAAATTCCGCCTGGTAAGACCTTTGTCCCCACTGAGCTAAGAGCTAAGATCCTTCGTTGGGGACATGATTCCAAGGTGGCAGGGCATTCTGGATTCCTCCGATCCTTCCTACTCATCAGTCGTCACTACTGGTGGCCTAATCTCCGCTCAGACGTCAAAGACTACGTTAAAGCTTGTCATGTCTGTGCTCAGTCCAAATCCTCCACACAAGCTCCTGCTGGTCTCCTCATGCCCTTGCCTATTCCTAAGGAACCCTGGGCCCATATTGCCATGGATTTTATCACCGATCTCCCACTGTCTGAGAATAATACAGTCATTTGGGTGGTAATCGATCGATTCTCCAAGATGGCTCATTTTGTTCCTCTTCCTGGTCTTCCTTCTGCCCCTGCCTTGGTTCCCATTTTCATTCGAGAAATTCTCCGCCTACATGGGGTCCCTTCTCATATTGTTTCCGACAGGGGAGTCCAATTCACGTCTCGTTTTTGGAGAGCCTTTTGCAAATCCCTCAATATTGTCTTGGATTTTTCTTCTTCTTACCATCCCCAATCCAATGGACAGACTGAGAGGGTTAATCAGGAGTTAGAGGTCTTTCTTCGCACCTTTGTGTCTTCTCACCATGACGATTGGTCCTCTCTACTCCCGTGGGCAGAATTCTCCCATAACAATCATGTGAATACCAGTTCGCAGAAGACACCCTTTTTCACAGTTTATGGAAAACACCCTCAACTTCCTCTTCCTATGATCTGTTCTCCAGACATTCCAGCTTTGGCTTCGGTTCAGGAGTCTCTCAATTCCGTTTGGGGTCACGTTCATGATTCCCTCCGGGCAGCTGCTGAAAAATTCAAAGGCTTTGCCGACCGCCGCAGGCGTAAACCGCCTTCTCTTCAGCCAGGGGACAAAGTCTGGCTCTCTACCAGGAACATCAAGCTCCGAGTTCCTTCTCTGAAGTTTGCTCCACGATTCATCGGTCCATACACGGTAACTGCTAAACTGAATCCGGTTTGTTTCAAACTCCAGATTCCTAAGAGCCTTAAAATCACTAACTCCTTTCATGTTGCTCTTCTAAAGCCTTTAGTCCTCAATAAATTCTCTCGTCCTCTTCCTACCGTGGCGCCTGTCTCGGAGGATAATCAGGAGTACGAGATCAGTCAAATTCTGGACTCCCGACTCTGTAAAGGCGTTCTTCAGTACCTCGTTCATTGGAAAGGGTTTGGTCCTGAGGAGAGGTCTTGGATCACTGCATCTGAGGTCTTTGCACCTCGTCTGTTAAAGGAGTTTCATCTGAAGTTTCCCTCTAAACCTGGGCCCAGGCGGGGAAGGGGGAGGCCTCGTAAGAGGGAGGGTACTGTCATGGATATGCATTAATGTCTGTCTGCCATCTTACCTTCCTCCTCATGTGTTCATCTAGAGACCAGACCTCCTTCACCTGGCTTCCTTTATAATCTCCTCCCAGCCTGACTCCACCCCAGGCCCTATCACTGAACACTATATTAACCTGTGCACTGCAAGCCTGCTTTGCTGATCAACGTGTTTGTTAGGCATTGTGTGTTTGGGTTCCTGCCTGCCGTGTGCTACGTCTGTCTCTCTGTTACGTTATTGGCTTGTCCCCGACCATCCCTGTCTGCTCGTGACCCTTGACCTTCGGCTCGTTCTTCGTTATCCTTGTCTGCTTGTGGCCCCTGACCTTCGGCTTGTTATTCGGTTCTCTCTATCGTGTGCTGCTGCTTCCCCTTATCCTACGGGGCGTGAGCTAGGAAACTCCAGGGGCCGCGACCTGGTCCCAGCCTGCAGCGTAACATCCTCACCACTAGAGGCCCTGGAGAAGACCAGCTGGGTCTTAGACTCCGCGCCCTGGGGAATCTTGGCTCTCGCTTCCGTTGGGATCCCGGTTGTGCTCCTCTGGTCCCGCTTTCCACAACCACCCAGTTTCCTATCCACAGAAGCCAGCCATAGGGTTCACTACCTCGCGGTGCACTCCTGTCCCCCTACGGTGTGCATCTGTCACCTGGCCACAGGTGACCCTGACACTTACGCTGCACACTGCATCAAATTGGTCTGCATGGCTGTCATCCCAGAAGGAAGCCTCTTCTAAAGATGATGCAAAAGAAAGCTTGCAAAGTTTGCTGAAGACAAGCAGACTAAGGACATGGATTACTGGAACCATGTCCTGTGGTGTGATGAAACCAAGATAAAAACGTATTTGGTTCAGATGGTGTCAAGCGTGTGTAGCAGTAACCAGGTGAGGAGTACAAAGACAAGCGTGTCTTGCCTACAGTCAAGCATGGTGGTGGGAGTGTCATGGTCTGTGGCTGCATGAGTGCTGCCAGCACTGGGGAGCTACAGTCCTTTGAGGGACCATGAATGCCAACATGTACTGTGACATACTGAAGCAGAGCATTATCCCCTCCCTTCGGAACATGATACCGACCCCAAACACACCTCCAAGATGACTTCTGCCCTGCTAAAGAAGCTGAGGGTAAAGGTGATGGACTGACCAAGCATGTCTTTAGACCTAAACCGTATTAAGCATCTGGAGGAGTGCAAGGTCTCAAACATCCACCAGCTCCAAGATGTCATCATGGAGGAGTGGAAGAGGACTTCAGTGGCAACCTGTAAAGCTGTGGTGAACTCCATGCCCAAGAGAGTTAGGGCAGTGCTGGAAAAAGTGTGTGTGTGTGTGTAGATAGATATATATATATATATACAGTGTGTATATATATATATATATATATATATATATATATATATATATCTATCTATCTATCTAACACACACAAAAGTGAGTACACCTCTCACATTTTTGTAAATATTTTATTCTATCTTTTCATGTGACAACACTGAAGAAATTACACTTTGCTACAATGTAAATTATTGAGTGTACAGCTTGTATAACAGTGTAAATTTGCCATCCCCTCCAAATATCTCAAAACACAGCCATTATTATCTAAACCGCTGACAACAAAAGTGAGTACACCCCAAGTAAAAAGGTCCAAATTGGGCCCAAAGTGTCAATATTTTGTGTGGCCACCATTATATCTGGTGTGTGCAATTTGTACTCTTACCTTGGCAGCCCAATCATTTTTTGCTCTGTTGTACTCATCAACAGCATTCTGCAGCTCTGCAACACGGCCCTCAACACTCTGCAAAAGAAAAATATTCAGTAAAAATTTGAAAACCTGAACCCTGTCTAACGAGTGATTGTTAGGATATTGTACACCACGCTAAGAATGACAAACAGAACAACAATTTTTCAAAATGTGTTATCTACCAAAGTCCCAGTAATACCACTGTCCCTTAGATTCTGTCCGAGGGACCTCTCTAAGGGTTCATTTACACTAGATGCATGATTTTAGGTCAACAATAACTCATACACGTTTGTGTACATTTTCAGATATGTTCTGCATTCTGTGTAGTGTAGGGCCCCATTTAATGGACTTGAATGGGAATGTAAGTCAGCGGCCAAAAACAATATTTACCTGATTATGGTACGGCCTTGCACATATTAGGGCCTAGGAAATCATGTTTTGCAAGTTTTACCATCATGGTTACATAGTTACATATAAATAAAATAAAAAAGAGACACAGGTGTGTGCGTAATTTATATATATATATATATATATATATATATATATATATATATATATAAAAATAAATAAATAAGAGGTTGATCCGTTAAGAATTCCCAAACCCTCATGTGATGTACTCACCAAGGAAGGCATCTAGTTTATTTGAATTTATCTATCAACTGATACCACTACCTGGGGAAGGGAGTTGCACATTTTCACTGCCCTAAAAATAAAGACCCCCTTAAGCAGTTTAACAATTAACCGCTTTTCATCTAATCTCAAATTTTGGCCTAGTGTTTTCTTCAGGGACCTTAGAGAAAAAACTGTTTATTTCAAAATACTACAGTCCTGTTTGTTACATTTATACACGCCAACCTTATTCACGTCTTCTCCAGGGTGAATAAGTAATTGGTCACAATTTCTTAAAGCAGAGGTCCTCCAGCCCCATTATTAAATTTTGTTGCTCCTCTCTGAACTCTTTGTAGTTCAAGGACATCCTTCCAGTGTATTGGTTACCAAATCTGAACGGTATACTCAGGCTGAGGTGGACGTAGTGGTTTATTAAGAATTATCAATGTAGCTCTTGAAAAGATGATACCCTTTTTCTGCAAGAGATAAATCTTCTTCCTGTTTTCTTCAGCTTGGTACTGCATGCGATTGCTAATTTTATGTTCAACAAGGACCCCCAAATTCTTTTCCATTGCCAAATTCCCCAGAGAAGTTCCTCTAAATGAGTATCTTGCAAGCATATTTTTAAGTCCCCAAGTGCGCATAACTTTACATTTTTCAATATTAAACCTCATCTGCCATGTAGCGGGTCATATACCTCTACTTTATCAAGGTCTTTCTGCAAAGTTGCTATGCCTTGTTCCCAGTTTTTTACATTGCACACTTTGATTTCAGCATTTGCTGATAATACCAAACTAAATTTCAACCTCTAGTTGTAGTGCCGCAGTTTGGAGATCCCTGCACTAGAATATTCAGAAACAAGTTAAACAGAATTAATCCTTCGACAGAGCCGTATGCCACACTGGACACAACCTTAGACCACTCAAATAATGAGCCATTTATCATTATTATCTGGACGTGTTCCTGAAGCCAGTTATCCATTTTCAGTCATTTCTTCGAGCAATCTCTTTTTACAGAGGGTGAAAAAATGTTCCTGACCCAGAACACTACCACCTGCATCTGTGTACTAGAAATCTCCAGTCCTAATGCTTTTTTCAAATGGTGGAAACTGACTTAAAACGTGAAGGTAACAGGATTGTGGGCACAGAATTTCAATAAGCTGTTATCTGAGGCATCCACCGTTTGATTTGATTCATCTTCATCACTCCTCATGAATGAAGGGTGGAAACAGCTTTAGCTGTTTAGTCACCAATGGAATAGGTGGAAGAAAAACAAAAAAACAAAAAAACTGTCATTTCGACTTCAAAAAATGTGTGGAAATGCTTCCGCGCTTTGGTCACGAAGAGTAGTGTTTCAGATGCCTCCTGGTAAGCAAAAAGTAATGCGGTGGATGTGGCGCTGCTTCAATGATTAATGTGATATAGTGCAAAGGTACTCTAGATCTCCCACTTAACAGCGAGACCACTAAAAGTCCATAAAAAAGTACTGTTTGGTGTTAAATCAAACATTTTAAGTCCATAAACATGTGCAATATCTGTGCCTTATAATACAAAACATGCAGTGTGTCGGTCTTCAATCATGCTCCCCCTCCTTAACGCACTCACCAGACTCTCCATGCCAAGGGGGTACACAGCATTTTCAGCTCACAATGGCTGTAATCAAAATCCCAAGCCCTGGAATCCTATGTTCCCACTTCTTTACTTGGTCCTCTTATCCAGCAGTCTCATGCACATGATGGAATAAAATAAATAAACCCCTATAGTGTGACTCCATTTTAGATATTTCATTGTAAAGACCTTAAAACACACTTACAAGGCCCACTTGGAAATAAAACCCCCAAAAAAAAACACAACAGGAAGTCAGGGACGAATCGCGCTCCATGTACCGGAATCGGAAGTGAGGCAACGCTGCTGTAAGCTCCACTCCTTACACCCCTTGTCAACAAGCCCCAAAAAAACACAAGGGTTTAAGAATCTGAAAACACTCAAAACAACAACTTAAAACACCTTGCGACCAAAACTTGCTTGAGCCGAGGCCTGAACATCCAACTGGTAGAACTTGGAAAACATCTGAACTAAGGACCAGGCAGTGGTGGCCTTGCAAATCTGGGATACAAATGATGTTGAAAAGCTGAAGAGATGCCAACAGTCCTGGTGGAATGCACTTTGAAGGGAAAGGGAGGAACCCCTTTTCCTTAAGGGTGTCGGTCCTGGAAATACCTTTTCTGATCCACCTGGCAATAGTGGTGTGGGAAGCAGGGTGTCCTCAAGGGAGGACCTACAGGCAAAACAAAAAGGAACTCAGTCTTGCGGACAAATGCCATGGCTGCCAGGTTGACCCTGAAAGCCCTCACCACATCCAAGCAGCCTAGAGAAATGTTCATGTCATTGTTTAGAGTAGGACAGAGGGAAGGGAGAACAAGGTCCTCACTGAGGGGGTAAGAAGAGACCACCTTGGATAAAGAGGAAAGTTTTGGTCTCAAGACTGCCTTGACCCTATGCAAAACAAGAAAACGGAAAATTGAATACTTACCTTTCTGTAATTTTCCTTTCCTGGTGCCGACCCATGGCAGCATACCAATGGTTGATGGCTCCGCCCCTGATCAACCCCCAGGACCACGTAACTCTATAAAAGAAAGAGTTACTCCCCCCCTCAGGCATTCTTGTAACTAGTCTTCAGAACCTTAATGTATTATTGGAGGGAGGGTGTATGCTGCCATGGGTCGGCACCAGGAAAGGAAAATTACAGAAAGGTAAGTATTCAATTTTCTGTTTTCCTGGTGCCTCCATGGCAGCATACCAATGGTAATTAACTCGCTCACAGGGAGGGTACTGCAATAATAATTTTAATGATTTCACAAGACTGATAGTTCTAAAGTCCTTTTCCCAAAATCTCGGGGAGGTAAGGACCGCCGGATCTAGGCTATAGTGCGACATAAAGGTGTTGAAGGATAACCAACTAGCTGCTCTACAAATTGTCTCAGGGGAAACCCTAGCCAGAGCTGCCCAAGATGAGGCAATTCCCCGCGTTGAGTGTGCATTCACCGCATTTGGTACTGGCAGACCACTAGCCCGGCATGCTCTTTGGATTAGTTTCACGATCCAGCTGGCCAATGTCGTCTTGGAGGCCGCCATTCCTCTTTTGGTGCCTTTGGGAATAACGAAGAGACGCTGGTCCCTTCTGAACTGTTGCGTCAGTTCCAAATAGCGTTTTAGAGACTTGGCTACATCTAGTTCGTGTAATTTTGAGGAGGTTGGGTTTTCTCCGAATGCCGGAAGTACCCATTCCTGGTTGGAATGGTAGACCGAAGGTACTTTAGGGACGAACTGATGAATAGGCTGCAGGACTACCCTGTCCGGAAAAAAGGTGACGTAGGGTTCCTCTGCCCCCAGGGCTTGAATTTATGATACTCTTCGACCTGAGGTGATGGCGATCAGGAAGGCTGTTTTCCCGGTGATATCTTCCAAGGAGCACTATTCCGTGGGTGCAAAGGGAGAGTTTGATAGGACATTAAGAACCACCGTCAGGTCCCATTTAGGGTATAGTGTTTTCCTGGGAGGGCGTAATCTTAGGACTGCCTTCAGAAAACGATCTACCAGGGGGTTTAGTGCCCAGCGTGTGTCTGTAAGGGCTGACCGGGCTGAAATCTGGACTTTTAGCATGCTGAGACCTAAGCCTAGGTTCAGACCATTCTGTAAGAAGAGCAGGATATCCTGGACTCCAGGATTCAGAGGATTGAAGTGGTTAGCCTCCGCCAGAATCGTAAACTTCTTCCATATCCTGCAGTAAGTGGCGTTAGTAGATGACTTTCTTGCTTGCAGCAATGTTTGAACAACGTCACGAGAGCACCCCAAGTCGTCCAACCTTTTCCGCTCAACTTCCAGGCCCTCAAGTCTAGAATCTCTGGATGCGGGTGGAGGAAGTCGCCTTGGGATAGCAGGTTGCTCGTGTGTGGGAGAGGAAGTGGGCTGCAAAGGGCCATCTCGACTAGGAGTGGGAACCATGGCCTCCTTGGCCAGTATGGAACAATCGTCAGGATAGTGACCTTCTCTAAGGTCAGACGCTGTAGGAACCTCAGTATCAGGGGTATCGGAGGGAAAGCATATCCCATCTGGAAATCCCATGGTTGGACTAGGGCATCTATCCCTGCTGACATCGGAGATGGAGACCTCGTGAAGAAGAAAGGCGTTTTCGCGTTGAGTGGGGAAGCGAAGAGATCTATCTGGGGAGTCCCCCACTGTTGGCATATCCAGCCGAAAACCCGCGGATCTAGTGACCACTCGTTGTTGGATGTGAAAGATCTTGAGAGGCGATCGGCTAGCTGATTCTCGGGGGCCGGAATGTAGGTAGCCCGAAGATCCAGCAAATTCTTCTCGGCCCATGCTATGATTGGGGCCACTTCGCCAGCTAGTGACCTGCTGTGTGTCCCTCCTTGGTTTTGGACATGGGCCACTGCCACCCTGTTGTCCATTTGGAGCAGTACGGACTTGCCCTTGAGGAGAGGGGCTAGGTGCAGGACTGCCATCCATGCTGCTCTAAGTTCCAGAATATTGGATATCATCCCTACTAAATTGAAGCGCCATTTCCCCTGCACTAGCTGGTTTTGGTAGTGTGCCCCCCATCCCAGCTGACTTGCGTCTGATGTGAGAACGATCCATGAGATAGGGCCGAGAGGGCAAGAAGCTAGAAGGTTGGGGGGGTCTTGTCCACCACCAGAGACTGGATTTCATTGTAAGAGTGATAATTATCATTTGTCCGATGTTTCTTCCTCCACTGCGCTAGAAAACCTTGCTGGAAGGCTCGTAGATGTCCCCTGGCCCACTTCACCATTGGTATACAAGCCGAGAGGGATCCTATGAGGCTCAGACAGTCTGAAGCTGGCATGACACGGCTCCCCAATGCTCGTTTCACCTTCTGTATTAGCACAGGGATCTTTGCTGGTGGGAGCGACACTGACTTCTTCGTAGTGTCGAATGAGGCTCCTAGATGCGTCATTTTTTGTGCAGGAGTGAATTGACTCTTTGAGTAGTTGATAAGCCAACCGAATTGTATCAAGGTGTTCAGGATCAGCTGAAGGTGAGATTCCAGAGATTCTCGGTGCTGAGACAATATCAGGATATCGTCCAAGTAGTGCAGGACTCGTATCCCTTTCTCTCGAAGGGGAGCTAAGATGGCTATCAGAACTTTGGTAAAGGTTCTGGGTGCTGATGAGATTCCGAAGGGGAGGCATTGAAACAAAGTGCAGATTGCCTATCTTGAATCAAAGAAAATGTTGGAACTGGTGGTGGATGGGGATGTGAAGGTATGCGTCTTGGAGGTCTATAGATACCATCCAGTCCCCTGGCTGCACCGACAGGATCACTGTATTTAGTGATTCCATTTTGAAGTGTTCCACTTGAATGTACCTGTTTAATTTTTTTAGGTCCAATACCGGCCTTCAGCCTCCTGACTTCTTGGGGACTAAAAAGACTGGGGAATAGAACCCTGAGTGTTTCTCCGACTCTGGCACAGGCAGTATTGCCTGTTGATAAAGTATCTGGATGTATTGAATGAGAACTTCCTTCTCTCTGGAGGCTGGTATCTGGGTTGGTTGGAAGGAGAAGGATGGAGGGCGGGATCTGAATTTCCAAAAACGACCCTGAAGGACTGTGGAGACTGCCCATTGGTCTGTACATTTTTCCACCCCCTGGGGGAGGAGTCAAAAAGACTTCTGGTTCTCTATCGCCAATGTAGGGGTTTTAGGTTTTCCCAATTTGAGGAAGGAGGCGTGTGAGCCCTTCCAGCCTTTTCTGTATTCCTTTCCCGGACGGTATGTCCTGGAATCTCTTGCCCCCCTGTTGAAAAGTTAGCCGAGAAGTAAATTTTCTGCTCCTGCTCCTGTCTTGGGGAATAAGGCCACTCTTTCCGCCTGTGACTCTTGTGATTGCCGTATCCATTTTATCTCCAAAGAGGGACTTCCCATCATACGGGATGCGACACCATGATTGCTTCGATGAAGGATCTTCCGACCATGGTTTTAGCCATAATGCTCTCCTAGCCGTGATAGAATAAAGCATGGCCCTGGAGGAACATCTTAGGACGTCGATGGCTGCTTCTGTCATAAAATCAGAGGTTAGCTTTAGCTCATCTAGTGCCTTGATGATTTGGTCCGTACTTAGACCACGTCTGAGGGCTGTTTCAATATTATCAGACCACACTCTGGTGGCCCTGGAGATGGAAGATAGGGCCACTGCTGGTCTGCAGGCTCCCCCCGATGCTTGATACACTTTCTTCAGATCGGAATCTATTTTGCGGTCTAGGACATCTCTAAATGAGACTGCGTCCTCTAAAGGCAGCGTTATATTTCTGGCCAACCTCATGACTGATGCATCTACAGATGGGACGGCTTCAAAGAGCTGGGCATCGGCTTCTGCTAGAGGGTATAGCTTGAGAATACGATTGTAGGCGATGGGTCTTTTATCTACTTTCTTCCATTCTTCCATAACCACTTCTCTAATCTCCTCTATTAGAGGGAAGGCTGACCTCTTTCTGGTCAGAGGAGGAAAATACCTTCCTGCTTTGGGTGGAGGCTCAGGATCTTCCTCCCATTGAATTGCGTCTTTTACGGCGTTAATAAAAGGTTCCACGAACCCAAAATCAAATGTTGATGTGCTTTGTTTTTCATTTACCCCGCAAAAATAAGGCTCTTTGAATAATGAACTTACCTGATGTTGCAGCCCTTACCTAGTGGTATGTTGAGGATCTTTTTGATGCGGCATTACAGGGGCAGCTGGGTAAATTTAATTTGAGAGGGGGCCAATCAAAAAGAGCTAAGTGCCATGTAAATAAAATAACATTAAATGTAAGCATAGTTAGCCATAGTATACATCCAAAAATACCATAAGTATGTGTGTTTTACCTTGACCGGGCTCCATTGAGCGGAGATAACAAGGAAAGTTCACCTGGAGATTACCTCTGACAGCCTGCCTTTGACTGAGCTAGCAGGCTGTTTAAATAGAAAAACACGGTCCGGGTGTACTAAGATGGCCGCCGTTCGGCTTCGTCGGGCTACTGCGCATGCGCTATTGCGTCACGCCGTGGCTCCACCTCCCGAGGTGACGAGGCCAGGCTCAGCGTCGAGCGCGAAGCGCCCGATCAAGCTGGAGGGGGAGCAGGGAGCCGGTCGCAGTGGCGGCAGCTAGAGTGGCTATGGACCGAGACTGTCGGTCCCTCCCCAAGGCTAGACAGGTATAGTCCGGAATGCTTTGAGGGATGGGTAGCCAAAGCCTATAGAGGAGTGAAATATGCTCCTGGGATGACTGGCCCTAAAAAGATCCACAAAAAAAACAGGCTCCCATACTTATCCGGCGCGTTTAGCAGCCCAAGATATGGGACTCCATACTGCAGGAGAGCGTGAACCTGCAACGGTAACACCATATAACGGTGAGGCAGGGCTGGGCTGTGATGCACAGGGATGAGGACAGGAAAAAAGAATGCCTGAGGGGGGGGGTAACTCTTTCTTTTATAGAGTTACGTGGTCCTGGGGGTTGATCAGGGGCGGAGCCATCAACCATTGGTATGCTACCATGGAGGCACCAGGAAAGAGGAATTTTAACTTGCCTGTAAATTCCAGATCTTGGAGAACAGCACATGACATAGGCAACGTATTCATACAACATGGGGTATAGGCTCATAGCTTCAGGTGATTGGACACTGGCAAGCTTTTGAGGATACAATACCCCACCTAGACGTACAGTATAGTGCACAGACAACTTATTCATACACCATGGGACATCCCCAAGCAATGAATACAAAGGGTGGGCAAAAACTGTGCCACCAGGCCTAATAAACATAGGTTAAAGACCCAAGTTCAGACTGTCACTGCAAGAAAGTATGAACAGAAGACCAGGTGGTGGCTTTAAACAGTTGGGCAACAGAGGCTTGGTGGCCAGAGGCCCAGGATACTCCAACAGATCTGATGGGGTGGGCATGTAACAGTGCAGGAGAAGGTTTTTGTTTAAGGGCAAAGACCCTTGCAATCAAGTTCCTTATCCATTGTGCAATGGTGATTTTGAAGAAGGGTGCCCCCTTGTGAGGTCCTGAGGAAAGAACAAACAGGGAATCTTAATGTTTAGTTTAATGGAAGCAGAAGCTTTTAGGCACACTCTAATGGCTCTGACTACATCCAGGCAATGTAATGAGAATT
Organism: Rana muscosa; assembly: GCA_029206835.1. Taxonomy (NCBI): domain Eukaryota; kingdom Metazoa; phylum Chordata; class Amphibia; order Anura; family Ranidae; genus Rana; species Rana muscosa. The sequence goes on along the minus strand of CM055127.1, from coordinate 275,090,037 downwards.
CCTTTGAATTCCTACCAGCAGGGTAGAAAGATGGAAGAACAATTTCCTCAGTTAGCTGGAACACTGTAATCACCTTTGGAAGGAAGGATAGTCTTGGAAGTAATACAGCCTTGTCACTGTGAAGTATGAGGAAGACTCTTTACATGAAAGAACCACCAGTTTAGAGACAAGTCTGACAAACGTGATGGTTACCAAAAAGGCTACTTTGCTAGCAAGAATATCTAAGGAAATATCTCCTTATGGGATCAAAGGTTGGTTCTGCAGGGCAGACAGAACCAAATTAAGGTTCCATGGAATTACAGGGCGCTGCAAAGGGAGGCCTAACGCAAAAAAAACACCTTAAATAAAGTTTGTTCTTTTTTTACCAGGGAGTTCGAAGTCAAAGGCTTTTAAAAAATAATGGATGAGGCCCATAACTGCTCTTTAAGGGTGCTAGATTTTGATCAAGACCTGTTTGCAGGAAGGTCAGAATGCAAGGCAGTGTAATCTTAAGAAAATAATGAATAAATAAACCAAACAATTTAATTTTATATCTTTTGTATTTTGCAAAGTGCCTTATGAATTTTTTCTGCCTATTCATTGATAAAAAATGTCTTTTTAATTTCATTAAGAAATTGTGTAGGATTCACACACTCAGAAATCCTTCTAACTAGGGTTGTCCCGATACCACTTTTTTAGGACCGAGTACAAGTACCGATACTTTTTTCCAAGTACTCGCCGATACCGATTACCGATACTTTTTTTTTCAATGTCATGTGGCAGTTTGAAAGATGGGGACTGATAGGTGGCACTGACAGGTGGCACTTATGGGCACTGACTGGTGACTGGCTCTGATGGGCACTAATAGGTGGCTGGCACTGATAGATGGCACTGATAGGTGGCACTTATAGGTGGCACTGATAGGTGGCACTTGTGGGCACTGTGGGCACTGATATGTGGCACTTGTGGGCACTGATATGTGGCACTTGTGGGCACTGATATGTGGCACTTGTGGGCACTGATAGCACTGATAGGTGGCACTTGTGGGCACTGATAGATGGCACTGATTGCACTGAAAGGTGGCACTTGTGGGCACTGATATGTGGCACTTGTGGGCACTGATATGTGGCACTTGTGGGCACTGATAGCACTGAAAGGTGGCACTTGTGGGCACTGATAGGTGGCACTTGTGGGCACTGACAGCACTGATAGGTGGCACTGATTGCACTATCAGTGCTGTCAGTGCCCACAAGTGCCATCTATCAGTGCCACCTATCAGTGCCCACAAGTGCCACCTTTCAGTGCTATCAGTGCCCACAAGTGCCACATATCAGTGCCCACAAGTGCCACATATCAGTGCCCACAAGTGCCACCTTTCAGTGATATCAGTGCCCACAAGTGCCACCTTTCAGTGCCCACAAGTGCCACCTTTCAGTGCCCACAAGTGCCACCTTTCAGTGCCCACAAGTGCCACCTTTCAGTGCTATCAGTGCCCACAAGTGCCACCTTTCAGTGCTATCAGTGCCCACAAGTGCCACATATCAGTGCCCACAAGTGCCACCTTTCAGTGATATCAGTGCCCACAAGTGCCACCTTTCAGTGCCCACAAGTGCCACCTTTCAGTGCCCACAAGTGCCACCTTTCAGTGCTATCAGTGCCCACAAGTGCCACATATCAGTACCCACAAGTGCCACATATCAGTGCCCACAAGTGCCACATATCAGTGCCCACAAGTGCCACCTATCAGTGCCCACAAGTGCCACCTATCAGTGCAATCAGTGCCATCTACCAGTGCCACCTGATAGGTGGCACTGGTACATGGCACTGATTGCACTGATAGGTAGCACTTGTGGGTACTGATAGGTGGCTGGCACTGAAATGCTGTGGGGAAAAAAAAATGACACAGGATTTAAAATAAAAAAAACTGCTGCAACGCCCATCTTGGTACACCCTGCACTCGGCTGAAGTAAGCAGCAGCAGACATCTTGTTACACCCAGCCCATATAGCTCGGGCTGGGTGTAACAAGATGTCTGCTGCTGCTTACTGCAGCCAAGTGCAGGGTGTACCAAGATGGGTGTGGGGACGTTCAGCCGCTGACGGCGACCGAATGCGACATCACCGGTCACCGATCCTGATGCGGCTGCGCCCTGCACCCCTACCAGCTTACCAGTTTCAACTGCAGGTGAGGGACTCGCTCTCCGCCCTGGTCTCCGCCCCCGGCCGCACTCTCCGCCTTGGTCTCCACCCCCCGCCGCACTCTCTGCCCTGGTCTCCGCCCCCCGCCACGCTCTCCGCCCTGCTCTCCGCCCCCCGCTCTCCACCCCCTCTCTGCGTCCGCTCTGGAAAAAAAAAAAAAGTATCGGACTGGGCATCGGGAGCATTTGCGCGAGTACAAGTACTCGCGCAAATGCTTGGTATCGGTCCCGATACCGATACTAGTATCGGTATCGGGACAACCCTACTTCTAACCTTAAAGACCTGGGACTCAACAGCCATAGTGTTTAAAACTAGAGACTGTAAAGCAGGGTGGTCTTGAGATAGCAGATCTGGCCTGTTGGAAAGAGGCCAGAGATTGTCTGCTAGTACAGTGCAAGTAGAATCACAGCTTTAAGGGTAATTTACAACTAAAATCTTCAAATGGATTAGCAAAATATTCTCTTTGCTTGAACATCAAGTATCAACAATATTGTATTCTGCCTGCTCCCATTTGCTGTTCATCTGCTCTCCTGTGCCTGCCTTCTCTCATACTTTATATCAGTACTGCTGGGACCTTGAAGAAGGGCACATACCCCAAAAGCTTGTCTTGAAAAATTGTATGTTAGTGCAAATAAAATATGTATCACGGCCGGAAGGGTTCACAACCTTATTTTATAAGAAACTACCGGAAATCGTGGTCCCTCATCTCATAACCATGTTTAATAGTCTAAAGAAAGATGATAATTTCTCCGCAGACATGTTCCGGGCATCAATAATGATGCTTCCGAAACCCGAGAAAGGTACACAGTCGTGGGAAAATTTTCGCCCAATCTCCCTTTATTAACATAGATGTAAAATTCTTAACCAAGGTACTCGCCAATCACTTGAATCAGATTTTGCATCACCTGGTCTCAAAAGATTAAACAGGTTTTGTTCCTCTTGGGCAGGCCACTGATAATATATGCTGTACGCTTCTTCTTACCCATCTAGCTCATCATCCGGCTATACCCCTCATGTTACTGTCCTTGGACATCCAGAAGGCATTTGATACTTTATCATGGGCATTTCTGAAAGAAATCCTTCATTATAGGGGTCCGAGTGATCCTTTCTCATGTCGGGTTAATAAGTTGTATTCCTAGCCATCGGCTTCCGTCAAATATATGGGGTTTGAATCCTCAAAACTTCCTATTTTACGTGGTACGCCTCAAGGCTGCCCTTTGTCCCCACTCCTCGAGCCTCTGGTGGAAAATATCCGCTTGAATCCCGATATTCGTAGGGTAGAATTGGCTGGAGTGCAACATAAACTGTCACTTTTCACCGATGACGTCTTATTTTATGTCACGTCCCCTTACACCAGTCTTCCTAATTTATTTTCTCTTTTGCACAATTTTGCCTCCTTATCGGGACTTCACGTTAGACTAAATCGCGAGCTTTAAGCGTTTCATTGCCAGACTCGGTTCAACAATGAATTTCCCATTTCACTGGTCACCCTCCATTCCATATCTGGGGATCAACTTAACGTCTAAATATTGTTCACTATATACGGCTAATTACCCTTCTCTTATCAGATTGCTTACCTGTTTACTGGAATCGTGGGACAAATCTATGATCTCTTGGATGGGCCGCATCAACGTAATAAAGATGGCCCCTTCTCTCTAAACTCCTGTACGCTCTTCAAGCTCCACCAATTTTAATCCCCCACCCCCCCCCCATATATTGCGTTCCTTGCAACGTCAAATCCTTAAATTTATCTGGGGATCGACCAGGCCAAGACTGAATCAGGCAGCGTTGCAAAAAACTGAAGCGTACAGGGGGATTGGGAGTTCTGAACCTGATGTACTATTATAAAGCAGCGCAAATTGCACCCTTGATATAGCTATATGCTAGGGAGTCCGCTCCTCTTTGGACATACATTGGCCTAGTAGATGTGGACCCGGTCCCGCCATCGTCACTTTTATGGCCGCCCGCTCAATTTCGTCTTAGGCCTCTAAATCCTATCTTGCCCCACTCACTAGTGATATGGAATTTGGTTAAGTATTTTGCGGGACTTTTCACCGGTTTATCAGTATAACTGCTATTATGTTCTATGGAGGAGTACAGTCTGGCAAAATAGAATATAGTCTAGGCTAAGTGGGTAAAGAAAGCGAGTATGAACAAAAAGAAAGCTATGTAGTGTACCTACCTGCATATATCCAATGTACATTTCACATTTATCAAACTGAGTACAGAAAGATCTATAACCCTTATAATAAAAAAAAAAAAAAAGAAGAGAGGCAGAAATGAAATACCTTTTCGGTGCTGTAGCTAGCTCGTACATGAAAATTTGCAAGTTCTTGATGATTATCATCTTGATTGTATAAATCTTTTAAAGTTTCTGGTTCTTGATGTTTGCAGAACTGTCAATACAGAATTAAAAATATATTTAACACTTAAGGGGCATGCTGCCCCCCTCCCCCTTTACTAATTCCTCTTCAAATCAATAGTACTTATTGTGCAAAAGGCAATAAACCCGACTGCCAGAAAGGCAACTTTAGACTGGTAGGGGACAAACAAACAATGTCTAAGGTCCAGTTTTACTACCCTACTAAAAAGCACTAAGGATGACTTGTACTTACCCTCCCTGTGCAACTCCACTATTCCGCACAAAATCCCAAATTTTTTTTATATTATTGCTTGCACAGGGCTAAGCAGTTCTATTACTCCTAAGGAAAGAACTTATGCATGGAAAACGTTAGCTGCTATGGCCCTGGCGTCTGAATTGTGGTTGGCATGGGGGGGATCATCACTTGTATCCCATGCCTGGATATAATGTCTTTTTTCTTGGGCTCCAGCAGTGGTTTAGGGCAGCAGAGGAAGGCAAGTGTGTCAAGTTGCCTGCAGTGCAGCAAAACTTATTTTACCAAGTATAGCCAAAGTAATAGCTCACTTTAAGATAGTCTGAAACCTGTTGCAATTTAAATTATTTAAAACTTAGACATTCACATTTGAACATCAAATTAGAGCTTAGGAGTGAAGGCTTCAAAGTCTATGTTGTAATGTTCCAATTTGATAGGAAATCAGTCTTTCCCTCTAATCTTTGTATATCTTATATACTAGTGTTTGACACAGAGTAAAATGCAATAATTGCTAGCCATCTTATAGGAAAGTTGCATTTATTGTGTCGGAAAACTTACACTCTCTTGCGTATTTACCAGAGCGAATAAAAACAAAAAAACCTGAAAAGGAATATCTGCCCTTGTGATGTTGCTAACAATTTAACTAGCAGTTAGTTGCCTGTAGCTCTCCTCTGCATACATAATTATGACGACAAGATTTCTAAACATAAAATCAGGTCAATACAAAACGAATGACCTGAATCCAGATAATTAGGATGCTGGTCTCACCCGAAGTCTGCTTCTTTACAACCCTGAAATGTGGATTGGCCAATTTGCATTTTAAGTATTTTATTGTCTTGGGAGCTAGGCAAAAAAAACAACACGAAAATACTTTTGTTGCCCTTTTCTTATTTATGCATTCATGCACTGCTAGAACTGACAATCATACCCTATGGCATACACACATCACTACACAGCAGTGTGCAGCAGAAGGACCAACCACTGTTGACACCAGACAAGAAGAGGAGGAAGGCCACAGCTTGTCATAGTCACCAGCTGAGGACACTTGGATTTAAACTATGTATCCTCTAGAGTGGGTGGTAAAACCTTGGGACTTTAAGTGCTGAAACAAAATTATTTCTTATTGCAACATGCAAAAGGAAACAATGCCTAAAGCCTCATACACATGATCGAACTTCCATCTGACTTTTCCGTGGATTTTTGTCCGAAGGGCGTTGTCCGTAAACTTGTTCTGCATACGCACGGCAGAATATATTCAGCCAACATACACCAAACTTCGTGGTTTTTCAGCTCTTTACCGCCACCCTTTGGGCAACTTCTGCTATTGTTGTCTGATGTTTAGCATTGGTTCGGAGAATGCGTGTTTGTACTTCGGATTTTAGTCCGTTGGATTGTGTACACACGATCGGATAATCCGACGTAACAGATTTATTGTTAGTTAGTGAGCATGAACAGCCAACATTTGCTGTCGTTATTCCGCCAACAATTGTCTGATGGAGCATACACACGATCGGATTATCCGACACAACACGTCCATCAGACAATTATTGTCGCAAAATCCGATCCTGTGTACGGGCTTTTATAATTCTTGATAGATTAAAAAGCCATGTAAACTGAAAATCTATTTACCTGTTGATATAAACTGAGAGCAACTGGGTGGTTCTGCAACGTCATGAAGAAATCTCCACGGTTAAATTCATGTTTCATGTATGACACCACAGTGTACACTAAAAAGAATGAAATAATTTGTTATATCAAAGTACATGTGTATCTGTGCCTTACAATACTTTAAATGGATATATTTAAATATTTCACCCCTGGCACAAGACACTGATGAAGAAAAAATAAGAAACATTTTAGATTTGAAAATAAAGTGTACAGTAAATCGAATGAACAGTGTACAGGTGTAAATTATTTGCTTTGTAATGCCCCCCCAACCTATTGTTTACCTTTGCAAAGCATACAGTTGTGCTCATAAGTTTACAGACCATGGCAGAATTTATGATTTCTTGGGCATTTTTCAGAGAATATGAATGATAACACAAAAACTTTTTTCACTCATGGTTAGTGTTCGGCTGAAGCCATTTTATATCAATCAACTGTGTTTACTCTTTTTAAATCATAATCGCAACAGAAACTACTCAAATGACCCTGATCAAAAGTTTACATACCCTAGTTCTTAATACCGTGTATTGCCCCCCTTTAACATCAATGACAGCTTGAAGTCTTTTGCGGTATTTGTGGATGAGGCCCTTTATCTTCTCAGATGGTAAAGCTGCCCATTCCTCTTAGCAAAAAGCCTCCAGTTCCTATAAATTTTTGGGCTGTCTTGCATGAACTGCACGTTTGAGATCTCCCCAGAGTGGCTCAATGATAATGAGGTCCGGAGACTGAGATGGCCACTCCAGAACCTTCACTTTATTCTGCTGTAGCCAATGACAGGTCGACTTGGCCTTGTGTTTTGTATCATTGTCATGTTGGAATGTCCAAGAACGTCCCATGCGCAGCTTCCTGGCTGATGAATGCAAATGTTCCTCCAGTATTTTTTGATAACATACTGCATTCTTCTTGCCATCAATTTTGACCAAATTTCCGGTGCCTTTGTAGATTACACATCCCCAAAACATCAGTGATCCACCTCTGTGTTTCACAGTAGTAATGGCGTACCTTTCATCATAGGCCTTGTTGACTCTTCTCCAAATGTAGCGTTTATGGTTGTGACCAAAAAGCTAAATTCTGGTCTCATCACTCCAAATGACTTTGTGCCAGAAGGTTTGAGGCTTGTCTCTGTGCCGTTTGGCGTATTGTATGCGGGATACTTTGTGGCATTTGCATAGTACTGGCTTTCTTCTGGCGACTCGACCATGCAGCCCATCTTTCTTCAAGTGCCTCCTTATTGTGCATCTTGAAACAGCCACACCCCATGTTTCAGAGAGTCCAGCATTTCACCTGAAGTTATTTGTGGGTTTTTCTTTGCATCCCAAACAATTTTCCTGGCAGTTGTGGCTGAAATTTTAGTTGGTCTACCTGACCGTGGTTTGGTTTCAACAGAACCCCTTATTTTCCACTTCTTGATTAGAGTTTGACCACTGGCGATTGGCATTCTCAATTCCTTGGATATCTTTTTATATCCCTTTCCTGTTTTATACAGTTCAACTACCTTTTCCCGCAGATCCTTTGACAATTCTTTTGCTTTCCCCATGACTCAGATTTCAGAAACGTCAGTGCAGCATTGGATAACGGATGCAAGGGTCTGTCAGGAGTCCAGAAACTCATTGACCCTTTTATACACACACACTATTTACAAGCAAACAGATCACAGGTGAGGATGGTTACCTTTAATAGCCATTCAACCCACTTTGTGTCAACTTGTGTGCATGTTATCATGCCAAAATCACCAGGGTATGTAAACTTTTGTACAGGGTCATTTGGGTAGTTTCTGTTGCCATTATGATTTAAAAAGAGTAAACACAGTTGATTGATAATAAATGGCTTCAACCAAAAACTAACCATGAGTTAAATAAAAGTTTGTGTTATCATTCATATTCTCAGAAAAATTAAGAAATCATAAACTCTGCCAGGGTATGTAAACTTATGGGCACAACTGTATATCCTATTGATCAAATGTAGAAAGAAGAAGGTAATGTGTACTGCATGCAAAAAGTTACTTGATTCACTGGTGTTAAACAGCGTGCATCAATTTCCCTTTTACAGCAAGATTTATGCGTATGATAATGCAAATAGGGGGTACTTTTATTTATTTATTACACTTTTTCCATTTAACTTTATTGCTATCACAAGGTGGGTCAACAAGCCAGCTAAAGAAAAAGCAGGACCAAGCTGATGGCTGCAGCTATGATCTTGTAGTAATCACTTGCTGACTGGAGTTTGTACGGTACATCAGTTAGCAAGTGGTTAAATAACCAATATTTTCTAAGATGGATACATTAGAAGCAATAGGAAGTTTAAATACTTATCCTTCCTATATAGAGAAAGCTATTCTATTTTTTCTTTTTATTGTTGGCCACATGTCCAAAGATTTGGTCACATTATCTCTGTTGAACAGGAAGGCCTTCACATATGTGGAAAAGTACTGAAGGAAGGTTTTTAGTACTTATATTTCTCTTTATTCATCCCAGCAAGATTGTTTAAGGTCAAGTATATGTAAAAGACAAATATTTCCCTTTTAGTTTTTAACAGAACTAGCAAAAAAAACAGGATTTTTATAACAGCTTACCTGTAAAATCCTTTTCTTGGAGTACACCACGGGACACAGAGCCAGTCATTACATAAATGGGTTAAGGGTCACCAGCGGTGATTGGACACTGGCACAACCAATAGAACACAGTTCCCCTCCATATAACCCCTCCCATCAGGGGAGTACCTCAGTTTTTGTAGCAAAGCAGTAAGGTTCCCATAAGAAGGGGGGGGACCTCTGTGTCCCGTGGTGTACTCCAAGAAAAGGATTTTACAGGTAAGCTGTTATAAAAATCCTGTTTTCTTTATCGTACACCACGGGACACAGAGCCAGTCATTACATAATGGGACGTCCCAGAGCAATGCTCAATATGAAGGGTGGGAGACCCAGATCCAGCAGGCCGCTTGCGGACAAGAAGCCCTATACTGCTGCCTGCAGCACACTTCGCCCGAAGGCGGAATCCTCATGTCCTTTCACATCTATCTGATAGAATTTGGAAAATGTGTGGACTGAAGACCAAGTTGCAGCTTTACAGATCTGAGCCAATGAAGCCTGGTGGTGCACAGCCCATGAAGCACTTATCGCCCTGGTAGAGTGCGCCTTAACAGAAAAAGGAGGAGTCCTGTTCTTTAAACCATAAGCTTGAGTAATTATCTGTCTAATCCACCTGGAAATGGTGGATTTTGATGCCGCTTGGCCCTTCTTGGGACCATCTGGCAAAATAAACAAAACATCTGTTTTACGTATCTGAGCGGTTGCTTGCAGATACACCTTTACCGCTCTCACTAAATCTAGAGAGTGCAATAACTTTTCCCCCGCCGTCCGCGGGTTTGGAAAAAAAGAAGGCAGAACAATGTCTTGATTCAAGTGAAAAGCCGACACCACCTTAGGTAGAAAGGCAGGATGGGGTCGTAGTACAATTTTGTCCTTGTGACAATTTAGATAAGGCTCTTTACAAGAAAGAGCTGCTAGTTCTGATACTCTAACAGAAGCAATAGCAATCAAAAAGGCGAATTTCCTACTTAATATAATTAAAGAAATATGGCGAATGGGTTCAAAAGGTTGCTTTTGCAACACTGACAATACCAAATTCAAATCCCATGGACACAAGGGAGACCTGACTGGAGGATTTATCCTCAGTACCCCCTGAATGAATGCCCGAACTAGGGAATGAGATGCCAATGGTCTCTGAAATAATACTGATAGAGCCGATATTTGACCCTTGATAGTACTAAGGGCTAATTTCATATCCACTCCTAACTGGCAAAAGGCAAGAATCCTGCTTATTTCATATTTCTGAGGGTTCCAACTTCTGGATTCACACCAGGAAACGTATGCTTTCCAGACTCTATGATAGATGAGTCTGGAGGCTGGCTTTCTAGCATTAATGAGCGTAGAAAGAGCTGGACCAGAGACCCCTCTCTTTTTCAAAATGTGGGTCTCAGCAGCCAGACCGTCAAATTTAGCCTTTGTAAGGAAGGGTGGAATACTGGACCCTGTGACAGCAGGTCGTGTCGAAGTGGAAGCTTCCAGGGCCTTCCTATCGCCATCTTTACGATCTCTGCGTACCAAGCAATTTTTAAAGCAAAAAAGGAACATTTCTCAAACACCATAAAAAAAGCCCTAAACCGGCCTCGTGAACTCTTCAAACTAGTCACTCGGACCATGAATCCTACCTGTCTAGAGCCTCCAGCAAACGAAACCCAAGAGTTCTGCAATGAGCTATCGGATTTTTTTATCGACAAAATCGAAAATATTCGGGAAATAATTCAACAGAAAAAAACAACCAACTTCACACAGCCAAAGCAAACAGAGAAAATCAATACGAACATTATACAACTAGCAAAATTTTCGTTGGTCCCGATCACCATTGACACCACCAAAAACATCATCAGAAGCCTCAGAGACACTACATCGTCAATTGACATAATTCCCACAAAACTCCTGAAAGAATGTACCGACATTTTAGCTCCTACCATTACACACATCGTAAATCTATCATTCAAAGAAGGTTTGGTTCCGAACTCCCTCAAGCAAGGTATAATCAAACCCCTCCTAAAGAAACCCAATCTTGACCCTAAGGACCCAAATTACCGCAGACCGGTAACAAGCCTCAACACCATTTCCAAGATCATGGAGAAAGCGGTAGTACAACAGCTACAAGGCCATTTGGACACTTACAAACTCTTGGATCCACTACAATCAGGCTTCCGCCCAGGCCATGGCACAGAAACGGCACTTCTCAAAATATGGGATGACGTCCTCGAAGCCGCAGATGACGGAGAATCATGTCTCCTGGTGCTGCTGGACCTCAGTGCAGCGTTCGACACAGTAGACCACAAAACTCTACTCATTCGGCTTAAAGAAGTAGCAGGAGTCGCAGACCCTGACCTTCCTTGGTTCGCTTCCTTTCTTGAGAATCGTTCTCAGACAGTGAAATTAGGTGCCTTCACCTCTGAAACTCGCGCAATTTCTTGCGGAGTCCCTCAAGGATCACCACTGTCACCCCTTCTCTTTAACATCTACCTCCGCCCACTCCTAAAAATCATTAGCAAACAGGACTTATGCTACCACTCATACGCGGACGACACCCAACTCTACTTTCGTATCACTGGAAAAAAAGACCAATATCACGGATTAGAAAAGTGCCTCACATTGATCGATGATTGGATGACTGAGAGTTCACTTAAACTCAACGGATCCAAAACAGAACTGCTTCTCCTCCACGCTAACCGAAAGACAAAAACTAAAACCTCTTGGACACCACCCACCATTCTCGGACAGACCATCACCCCGAGCACCAAAGTCAAAAGTCTCAGAGTCATCTTTGACTCGGAGATGTCGATGGACGCTCAAATAGGATCAGTAATCAGCGGATCTCATTATCTCCTACGCCTGCTGCGTAGACTCATTCCCTTCATCCCAGAAGAGGACACAGCAGTAGTAGTTGGATCAATTATCAACTCCCAGCTCGACTACGCAAACTCCCTCTACCTCGGACTACCCAAATACCAAATGTCACGCCTACAAGTCGTCCAGAACACGGCAGCCAGACTGATAACAGGAAAAAAAACCCTGGGAATCCATCACCCCTGCACTGAGGACCCTTCATTGGTTAGCCGTAAAGGATCGGGTCACATTCAAGACCCTCTGCCTCACCCACAAGTGCACACAAGGAATCGCTCCGCAATATTTATGCGAGAAGATAAAGCATTACAACCCCAAACGCAGTCTCCGATCAACAAACCAAAACCTCCTTCACATCCCCAAATTTCGCTACAAATCAAAGGGAGAACGAAGATTTGCAGTCCAAGGACCACGGCTATGGAACGCGCTACCCACGGATATCCGTATGGAAGAAAACCATCGGGCCTTTAGGAAAAAACTTAAGACCCACCTCTTCTGATGGATCATGAAGCTACTGGATGCTAAGCGCCTTGAGGCGATTTAGTTCGCATTTGTTAGCGCTATACAAGTTTTTCACTCACTCACTCACTCACTCAAGGCCTCCTGGGCCAATTTGGGGCCACTAGGATTACTGGTATTCCCTCCTCTTTGATCCTGCGAAGCAGTCTTTGCAAAAGAGGGATCGGGGGGAATGCATAGATTAGTGAGAACTGATTCCAGGGAGTTATTAGAGCATCTGTTCCGTAGGCTAGAGGATCTCTCGTCCTGGACACAAAGTTGTCCAACTTTTTGTTGAACCTGGAGGCTAGCAGGTCTACATCTGGGTTTCCCCATCTCAGACATATGGCCTGAAAGACCTCGGGGTGGAGAGACCACTCTCCTGGTAATAGCTGCTGACGACTCAGATAGTCCACTTGCCAGTTTTCTATCCCCGGGATGAAGATTGCCGAAAGGCAAGGTACATGATCCTCTGCCCATGCCAAAATCCGGTTCACCTCCTTTTGAGCAGCCCGACTGCGGGTGCCTCCTTGGTGATTGATGTAAGCTACTGCAGTAGCATTGTCGGATTGAACCCGAACTGGGTGGCCCTGTAACCTGTATGTCCAGGTTTTGAGGGCTAGATATACTGCCCGGATCTCTAGTACATTGATGGGCAGGATCTCTTGGGTCTTGGCCCAGGTTCCCTGGGCAGAAGCCTCTTCGAATACTGCACCCCAGCCCGATAGGCTGGCATCCGTAGACACCACCTTCCAGGAGACCGGGAGAAAGCACTTTCCCTTCGGTAAGTTCTTGGTTTCTAGCCACCAATTGAAGCTTTGGCGCACTTGTGAGGATAGGCGTATTGGGTATATCCAGAGCTTGGCTGTTCCTGTTCCAGGCGGCTAAAATATTGCCTTGAAGCAGTCTCGAATGAAACTGGGCGTAAGGGACAGCCTCGAAGGAGGCTACCATCTTCCCCAATAGCCTCATGCAAAGGCGAATAGACGGCCTCTTGTTTGCTTTGACCTTGTGGATCAGGTCTTTCAGAGACTGTATCTTTGGCTCTGGCAGGAATACCCTGTTTCGGGCTGTATCTATGATCATGCCCAGGTACACTATCCTTCTTTGGGCCTGAAGAGAGGATTTTTGTAAGTTTATAATCCATCCTAAATGCTCCAGGTATCTTACTGTAGTGAGCACAGCGTGATCTAATCCCTCCTTTGACTGATCTATCACAAGTAGATCGTCTAGATAGGCTGTTACCGCTATGCCCTGAGTCCTTAGATTTGCCAACAGGGGAGCTAGCACCTTTGTGAATACTCTGGGCGCGGTAGCCACACCAAAGGGCAGGGCCACAAATTGAAAGTGGCGATGTTCTACCGCAAACCTTAGGAACCTTTGGTGAGCGGGGTGGATGGGTATATGTAAATATGCATCCTTGATATCTATGGACGCCATGAATTCTCCGCCTTGTAAGGTGGCGACCACAGATCGGATCGTTTCCATTCGAAAATGGCGAACGTTCAGAAACCAATTTAGAGATTTTAGATCCAGGATGGGTCTGACGTCTCCATTTGGCTTTGGAATCATAAAGAGGTTTGAGTAAAAACCTGAACCTTGCTCTTTGGGGTACCTCTGTAACCACCCCTTGAGACAGTAAGTGATTCAAACCTTTGAAGAAGGATCCTCTTGTTTGTGGATCCTTGGAGAGTCTTGAAACTCGGAACCGAGAAGATGGGATCTCTCGAAATTCCAGTCTGTACCCTGAGGATATTGTGGATACAACCCACTTGTCCTGGGTTTCTGTCCTCCAAGTCGCTGAAAACTGACGAAGCCTTCCCCCCACTCGGCCGAGCGGGGGCGCCCCTTCACTGAGAGGTTTTGGGGTCTTGCTTATTAGCTCTTGCACCCCATGGCTTTTTGTTCCTCTGAGCCTGATTTCCTTTGGCTTTTGAGGGTGGCTGAAAATGCCGTCGCCACTGGCTGGAGGCAGGTTTCCCTGGAGCTGGGGAAAGAGAGCGTTTAAAACAAGGCCTCTTGTTCTTCTTTCTCTCAGGTAAAAGAGTCGTTTTACCACTTGATATCTTTTGTATATATTTTTCTAAATCTTCCCCGAATAGGCGTTCGCCATGGAAGGGGAAACTGGCCAAAAGCTTTTTGCATGGGGCTTCCGCTGACCAATGCTTAAGCCATAGAACTCTGCGCATATGTACCAGCTGGAGTGTAAGGCGTGATGCTTGTATAATAGAATCTCTCATGGCATCCACTGTGAAGCATAAGGCTTTAGGCAAATTCTCCCAATTTTTGGCCTGCTCCGGAGGCAGCTCCTTCAGCCCCTGCTTTACCTGTTGTTTGATGACCTGACACATACCGACTGCTGCTACAGCAGGTTGGGTAACTGAGCCGGCCAAAAGAAAGGAGGATTTAAGTAAAGATTCCAACTTCTTCTCAGAAGGATCTTTAAACACTTGCACATTGTCCACCGGACACGTCAGGTTCTTATTTACACAAGAAATAGTCGCATCTACAGAAGGCAGGCTCCATTTCTTTAAAAATCTTTCCCCCATAGGATAAAGAATGTCAAACTTTTTTGGCGGTGAGAAACGCTTATCTGGGTGTTGCCAGTCTGCGTACATTAGATCCTCTAGTAATGGATGAACCGGGAAAGAGCATGCACCCTGCAGGGATCTTAATGAACCTAGGAAGGAGACAGGTGATTCAGTTACCTCCGAAGAGGGTAACTTAAATGCAGATCGCACTGTTCCTGCATAACATTGCACCTGTGACTTCAAAATATGGGATGCAGAGAAAGGCTCATCTGATATCCCTGATCCGTCTGACTCCTCATCCTCTGCTGGTGTAGCATCATCCTCATCCTCCTCATCCTCAGATCCTTCTGCAGGGAGGTCAACAACTGGAGGAGATCTGCTTCGCTTATTGTCCTTTTTAGAAGACTTAGCGATCAAAGTAGCAATTCTCTCTTCTAGATTATTTAGGGCTGCTGACAAAGTGTCTTCAGTGACATACGCAGGCCCAGGCTTCACTGGGGAAGCCGCCATACCTGACAGAGGTAATGGCTCATCCTGTATAGCTGCGTCAGGTAATACAGGAGAGGAAGGTACCGAGTTAGCACAGCTAGGGCCTCCTGTCTCAGGCAGCGGTGCTTTTTTATCTTTTTTGTTAGAATTTCTTCCCCTGGAAGGCATACTGCTAAGAAAAAAACAAGGTACCAAAAATGCATATATTACTGTGCTAAGTTTAGCAATTTACATAAAGTATGCAACTTTACAAAAACACACAGTTCTATGCATAAAGTGAATATCTGTCTAGGAAGCACCCAGCCCAACCACATGGAGTCTTACGTCCCTGTAATGCTGCTGTGTATCCCTGCAAGGAGAGAGAGAGAAAAAACGAGCTTGCTTGTCCCTGCAGACGTTTTTGTCTTCAAAATTCGCGCCGTTTTCACGTGCCTGCGCGCGCATACGTGCCCGCGCCCATTTGCGGCCTCCCGCCCACCCCTCCGATAAAGCGTGCTCCCGCGAGTGCGCGCGTCTCTAGCGCTAATGGCGGTGGTTAGCGGTGAAAGGGGAGCTCCCTCTCACCAGCCCCTGTATCCAACTTTACCTGCTTCTGCAGGTGTCTGATCGGCCATCCGAGAGGAGGAGGGAGGTGCCCAAGCAAGCTCAGCAGCAGAGGGACAGACACTGAACAGAGCGAGGTGAGTTAACACTCAGCTCTTTACTCCCCCCAGTGGCGGCATAAAAGAAGACATCCACTGTATTTTCTTTGGAAAGGTCCTTAAACTTAGTTTAGGACTTTAACCTCTTACCTTTATCCTCGCCGCAGGTTTTTTCTGCTGAAATTTTCAGACAGATACCAAACTTCACCCCTCACGGCGGGCTATGTGTGCCAACCTTCAGGGATATGGGTTCCTATTTAAAGGATACCTCTCCCCTGGGCCTTGTACAAGACTCTTACCAGGACTTTTAGCGAAGTAGCGAAAGTGCTGGATCTTAGAGCCCAGTCCTCCGAAGAGAGACATTACAGGCGACGCCTCATGTATGAGGCCCGGATCCCATCCAGTTTTGGCTTAAACTCTTAGGCGTCTTGGATGGGTCCGAAAGCATAGCTCTTTTTACCCCCAGAGGGTCTCTTTGGCAGAGCTTTCCTTTAGCACCTCCTATCGCGTCCAACACCTTTAGACACTGGCGAAAAAACTGAGGTACTCCCCTGATGGGAGGGGTTATATGGAGGGGAACTGTCTTCTATTGGTTGTGCCAGTGTCCAATCACCGCTGGTGACCTTTAACCCATTATGTAATGACTGGCTCTGTGTCCTGTGGTGTACGATAAAGAAAGTGTGCCTGTTCTGTTCCAAAACAGACAAGGTTGAGGATAGGGGTTATTGGGCTATTGGCAGATGCCAATGTATGTGGATGGAAGTAGGGAGCGCAAAGGGATTTGGGATAGTGGCAGCTGCGGTGGAGAGAACAGGAGGACTGGGGTATTAGCAGGTGTTGAGAGCAAGCTTGTAGGTGTAGTGGTGAGTGAAGAACGCATGATGGGGGTCAGGTACTTTGCTGAGGTGGGGATGCTTGTAGGCACAGTGGTAACAGTGGGAGGGTTAAGTACTGTTGATAAGCTGGGAGCAAGCATCCACAGGGCTTAAAGAAGGGGGGGGACTGGTGAGAGAGGACAGGGTTTTGGAGACAGTATTTGTCAAGACCCTGATAAAAGTATGGCTGTTTTAGAGCATAGGGAGAAAGTTGGAGTCAGTTGCCATAGAGGAAGGGGTGGGGGTGTTACACTGGTAAGAGAGGGTGCACGTGCAGTGGTGACAATGTTGAGAGGGTTTGAGCTGGCACAGTGAGAGGAATGTGGAAAATATTTTGTGCAGGTGCAGCGGTGAGAACAGCAAAGGAAGGATGGGGGTCAGAGGTTGTGGGGACAGAATGGCCATACAAAAGAAGTGGTTGCTGGGAATGTAGTGGAAATAGCGGTAAGGGCATGGGAGCATCATGTGAGGAAGAATAGGGTTCAAGCTTGGTGAAGATAGTTGTGTGGGGGGGGGGAGCTACCTGAGGGGTGAAAGCAGGGAGGTTACATTATGGTAGCGTGTTACTTCACTGCAGCAGCACCATATTCAGTGCTGCTGCCGGCCCTGCACAGCCGGGTGTTTAGTTGACAGGGTAATTATGACAAGCTCATCTATTCTATTAAAAAGTAGTGGCATTATTGTGTGTGGTGGAACCGCTTGGGCACCCTGACTAGAGGCTTCCTTCTGCCAACCAGCACTTCCTGCCCTCCAAACCGTTCCTAGAAGATCGAGAGCGAATACCAGCCCCTTTTACCCTAAACATCGTACACAGACAAGATGTGAGGTAAAATCCAAAACGAAGTCTTTTGGTACACTTGAACAGTAGGTCGGTCCCCACATGAACAATAAAACTAAAATGTTTACCAAAAACATCACACAGTGGCTTATGCAACGATGTAGAGCTAACTCATGGCAAATCCCATCATAGAGGATCCTCCAAGAGTTAGTCAAATTAGCCAACATAGTTGATTAAACAACTAGCTACCTGGACACTCAGAGGTCTCATTCAAGGTCAGACTTGCTGGCATTGAGCTCACAAAGTACAATACACGTTATTACAAGTATAAACACATCTTCACAGTAGTTTGCTAGCAGACAATAGGTGTGTTAATTAGCACAATTAACAACTGGTGAAAGACAGGTGGCTTGAGCTGATGAGATTACCATCTGCTATAAGTTTCCCAGTGTTGAGCAGTCATGGCTGGTAATGTGCCATCTAGGCCTTAACATGGATCCCGGGCCTAGACTCCCAGAGTCTGTGTGTTCAGGGGAGACACAAACCTGAATCAGAAACAAGACCACTCAAATGGTCCCCCAGGCACCCAACTCCAAAAGGAGTAGTGTTCCCTTGAAAGCCAGGGCCCATAGACAGTAGGGCAAGAGGCTAGGCTGCAGTCCCCTTCAAAAGCCTCTGTCCTGGTTAGGTCTGTCACACTGCGCATGTGTGATATCTACTTTGGACAGACCAAAAATAATCACCCTATTGTAGTGTACTATGGGTAGTCATGGTATTTTCTAATAGACCTTTAAAGCTCTGCTGTCTCGAAACGATGCTACTGCGCATGTGCGCAATAGCAAAATTTATTTTTAGTTTAGTCCAAAGTTGCATTGAGTTGCAATGGAGTACTGCACAAGCAGAGTAATGCACTCATCACTTAGAAGACCAGCTGGTTGGATGATGTGAACTGCGCATGTGCAGAATGCACCCCCATTTTGGAGGAGACACAGCAGTTTAATGAGGGGGATGGGAGAATAGATAAATGGGATTGTTGTCTGGAGATGCAGGAGGTGCTTATTTAGGACGTGTGTGCAGTCCATTGCTATTTTGGAAAACCATTATGACAGAACCTTAGCTTTCCCTTCCTGAAGCCCAACTTCAGCATTTTATCGTCACTTTCTTTTACTTTGTACACTTCCTAAATACTTTACAACCATTTAAATCTGGTTCACGCATTCAACCTACTATATTAATACTTTGAATATATAATTTATAGGGCTAAAACAAAGGAGTAAACTTAAAGTAGAATCAAAATCAAAACCTTTTTTCTCATTTTGCATAGAGTAAGTGATGGCTATAACCCTTGTCACTTTTTTTTTTTTTTTTACATCTGCGTCCCATTGGGGAGGTTTCCCTTCACTTACTGTACCATAGCCAAAACAGGAAGTGAAAGGAAATCCATGGTTGTTACCAAGGTTGCCAGAACTAGTTTCCACCTTTAAAGAATTTCTCTCCATTTCTGTTCCTGTGGCAACCTAAAATTAAAGTGGATGTAAACCCAATTCATGAAATTTGAGCTGGGCACATATAACTGCAGTATTTTGTTATCTCTCTTCAAAGAGCTAAGTCCCATAGCTCTCTTCTTAACCGTTCCTCTTATGGTGGACAACTGAGTGGTAATGCAAAAATAGGATTTTTATAACAGCTTACCTGTAAAATCCTTTTCTTGGAGTACATCACGGGACACAGAGCGACATAGTCATTACTATGTGGGTTATATAGATTACCTTCAGGTGCTGGCACTGGCAACTTCCAAAACCGGAAGTACCCTCCCCTATATAAGCCCCTCCCATCCGGGAGTACCTCAGTTTTGTAGCAAAGCAATAAGTGTCCCCAAAAGAGGGGTGGGAGCTCTGTGTCCCGTGATGTACTCCAAGAAAAGGATTTTACAGGTAAGCTGTTATAAAAATCCTATTTTCTTTCTCGTACATCACGGGACACAGAGCGACATAGTCATTACTATGTGGGACGTCCCAAAGCAATGCCAAATGAGGGGGGGGATACACCATACATAAGCTGGGCGCTATCAGACATGAGGATCTTTTGCGGCCTGCAACACACTGCGCCCAAATGCGACATCCTCCTGACGTCTAACGTCCACCTGGTAGAACCTAGTAAACGTGTGTACTGAAGACCATGTTGCGGCCTTACAGATTTGAGCCAGGGAGGCCTGGTGATGCACTGCCCATGAAGTTCCAACTGCTCTCGTGGAGTGTGCCCTAACTTTGAACGGAGGCGGTCTCCTTCTCAAGCCATAGGCTTGCATTATGACCTGTCGAATCCACTTGGCTAAAGTAGATTTTGACGCTGCCTGACCCTTTCTGGGGCCTTCCGGCAGAATAAACAAAGTATCCGTTCTACGAATCTGAGCAGTGGCTTTTAGATAAGCTTTAACTGCTCTTACTACATCCAAAGAATGTAATAACTTTTCCTCTACCGAACTAGGTTTGGGGAAAAAGGAAGGAAGAACCACATCTTGGTTCAAATGAAACCTCGATACCACCTTAGGAAGAAAGGCTGGA
Organism: Rana muscosa; assembly: GCA_029206835.1. NCBI lineage: Eukaryota > Metazoa > Chordata > Amphibia > Anura > Ranidae > Rana > Rana muscosa. Next base: position 275,069,765 of record CM055127.1, on the reverse strand, counting down.
TGAGGACGTAACACTACTCTGTCCTTATGGATAACCAGATATGGCTCCTTACAGGACATAGCGGCTAATTCCGACACTCTTTTAGCTGAACAAATGGCTACTAAAAAAAATCAATTTCCTGGTGAGAAGAACCAAGGAAATGTGCTGTAATGGTTCAAATGGTTGTTTCTGTAGAACCGATAGAACCAGGTTTAGGTCCCATGGACATATGGGAATTTTAACCGGAGGGCTAATACGCATTTACTCCTTGTATAAAAGTTTTGACTAGTGAATGCGAAGCCAAGGGCCTTTGAAAAAATATTGACAAGGCCGAAATCTGACCCTTGATAGTACTCAAGGCAAACTTCCTATCTACAACCCACTGTAGGAAGTCCAGAATCCTACCTATTACGTATTTACGTGGATGCCATTTCTTGGCCTCACACCACGCGATGTACGCCTTCCAGATTCTATAGTAAATCTGCCTGGATACCGGCTTCCTGGCATTGATCATGGTAGATACCACAGGATTAGAGAGACCTCTCTTTTTTAGAATGTGGACTTCAATAGCCAGGCCGTCAAACCTAAGGCTAGTAAGGAAGGGTGGTATATCGGTCCTTGCGAAAGCAGATCCGGACGATGTGGAAGGGTCCAAGGACTCCCCACAGACATTTTTACAATCTCCGCGTACCATGCTCTTCGGGGCCACGCTGGAGCCACCAGAATCACTGGTTTCTTTTCTACCCTGATTCTGCGGAGTAATCGAGGCAACAATTGTGTCGGTGGAAATGCATATATCAGCTTGAACTGATCCCAAGGGAACACTAGAGAATCCGCGCCGCAAGCTAGGGGATCCCTTGTCCGAGAGACAAATCTGTCCACCTTTGCGTTGAATCTGGATGCTAGCAGATCTACATCCGGTGCTCCCCACCGCTGACATATTGCCCGGAAAACCTTGGGGTGAAGGGACCATTCCCCTGGGCATAATTGTTGGCGACTTAGAAAGTCCGCCTTCCAATTCTCCACCCCTGGAATGAATACCGCGGATATGGCTGGGACATATCTTTCTGCCCATTTCAGGATGTAATTTACTTCCCTCTGGGCTGCACGACTCCTGGTGCCCCCCTGATGGTTGATATATGCCACTGCCGTGGCATTGTCTGATTGAATTCTGACAGGGGACCCTTGGAGTTTGGATGTCCATGCTACTAGGGCATACCGGGCTGCTCGTATCTCTAAGAGATTGATGGGCAGGGCCTTCTCTGCATCCGACCATCTGCCCTGGAGAGACCATTGCTCCAGTACTACCCCCCAGCCTATAAGGCTGGCATCTATAGTGACCACCTTCCAAGAAATCGGACTGAAGGATTCCCTTTTTCCAGATTCTGGGGAACCAACCACCAACGGAGGCTCTTGCGAACGGAAGGGGACAAGGACATTGGTAAGTCTAGGGCCTGAACTTTTTTGTTCCAGGCTGACAGTATGGCCCTTTGCAAATTCCTTGAATGGAATTGACCGTAGGGTACTGCTTCGAATGATGCCACCATTTTTCCCAGCAGCCTCATGCACAGGCGTATGGACGGCTGTCTTTTTGTACCCACCAGGTGGATCAAATCTCTCAAAGAAGAACCCCCTTGGGAGGTGGGACTTTGAAAGTGACTGACAACACACAGAGGTATATCAAAAAATATATATGAATTTAATCAACGAGTATAAAGACATAATTACAAAGACAGTTTCTTATTAAAATACATGAATTGAATACAGATTCACAAAAAACTGTTTGTATTCAAAAAAGAAAGAAAGAGCATAACATTTTATAGTCCGACCCGACAGCTGTTTCGGTTACCCTTCTTCGGGGGATTTGTAGACATTAAAATCGGGAGTTGTCTATAAAAAGACAGATTCCATTAAATACATGATGCTATTGTGTAATTGTTCATACAAATAAACAAACGTCACACATGTATATGAAAATAAGTAAATAATAATTTTTTGCTTACACATATTTCCAAAAGTAGTTCGATATTCCATGCGAAAATAGGGCACGTGTGTCGCTGTGTATATTTTTTTTTTTTTTTTTTCTCTCTCGCTCCATATACACAGCGACACACGTGCCCTATTTTCGCATGGAATATCGAACTACTTTTGGAAATATGTGTAAGCAAAAAATTATTATTTACTTATTTTCATATACATGTGTGACGTTTGTTTATTTGTATGAACAATTTTATGCATATATATACACAATAGCATCATGTATTTAATGGAATCTGTCTTTTTATAGACAACTCCCGATTTTAATGTCTACAAATCCCCCGAAGAAGGGTAACCGAAACAGCTGTCGGGTCGGACTATAAAATGTTATGCTCTTTCTTTCTTTTTTGAATACAAACAGTTTTTTGTGAATCTGTATTCAATTCATGTATTTTAATAAGAAACTGTCTTTGTAATTATGTCTTTATACTCGTTGATTAAATTCATATATATTTTTTGATATACCTCTGTGTGTTGTCAGTCACTTTCAAAGTCCCACCTCCCAAGGGGGTTCTTCTAGTTTTTCATATAATTAGGGATGTGGTGACTGTCAACATTTACAATCCTGCAATCGTTGGTTTTCTTTCTCTCGTAAATCTCTCAAAGACGACACCTTTTCTTGAGGCTAGAAAAATTTTCTCTGGTCTGAATCCAGCCTTAGCCCCAAGTATTCCAGACTTTTGACTGGTTTTAGGGTGACTTGTCTCGGTTGATAATCCAACCGTGAGACTCCAGATACTTGATTGTCTCGTGAACAACCACTTCTAGTTTTTCCACTGAGTGGTCCGTCAGCAACAAGTCGTCTAGATATGCCATTATCGTTACACCTCGTGTTCTTAGATTGGCCAATAGTGGGGCCAGAATTTTTGTGAACACTCGTGGTGCTGTGGCCAGACCGAAGGGTAAGGCTCTGAACTGAAAATGGCGCCCTTCTACTGCAAAGCGTAGGAATTTTTGGTGGACTGGAAAGATGGGAATGTGCAAATAAGCATCTTTGATGTCGATCGAGGCTAACCATTCCTCCCCTTGTAGGGCAGTGGCCACCGATCGGATCGACTCCATCCGAAAAGTCCTGATATGTAGGAATTTGTTTAGCCCTTTTAGATTTAATATGGGCCTCACGTCCCCGTTTGGCTTCGGGACTGTAAAGAGGTTTGAGTAAAACCCGAACCCGCATTCTTCCAGGGGAACCTCCATAATTACTCCTTGGAGCAATAGTTGTTCTAGTGCCGACAGGAGGGATCCTCTCTTCCGGGGATCTCTTGGCACGTTTGACCACATAAAATGGGAAGGAGGAGTGTCTTTTAACTCCAGCTTGTATCCCAGACTTACTGCGGAGAGCACCCATCTGTCTCTGATCATGTCCCGCCAGGTCTCTGCGAACAACTGAAGTCTTCCCCCCACCCGATTGAGTGGGGGCAACCTTTCATAAATTTGACTTGGGGGGAGGTTTTGTACCTCTCCTGACCCAGGGTTTTTTGTTACCCTGTGATTGTCCCTGATTTTTCCCCCCGGGATTTGACCGCGGAGGCCGTCGGAACTGCTTCACAGCAGATGTCCCAGGGACTGGAGAGGCAGGTCTCTTAAAAGAGGGACCTCTAAATCTCTTTTTAACCGGCAAGAGTATACTTTTACTGCTGGAAATTTTCTGGATATATTTGTCCAGGTCTTCCCCGAATAAGCGTTCACCATGAAATGGGAAGCTAACCAGCAATTTTTTACAGGGAGCTTCAGCAGACCAGTTCTTGAGCCATAGAAGCCTACGCATATGTACTACAGACAGCGTAAGGCGGGAGGCCTGATGGATTGAATCCTTGATGGCGTCAACCGCAAAGCATAAGGCTCTAGGCAGATCAGCTAGGGCAAGGGCCTGCTGATCCGGCAAGTCCCTTAAGACCTGTTTTAACTGATCCTTCACCGCTTGGCAGACCCCAATAGCTGCTACTGCTGGTTGTGTCACCATGCTTGCTGTAGAAAAAGCAGATTTTAATAAGGACTCCAATTTTTTATCTATCGGGTCCTTGAACATTTGAACATTATCTACTGGACATGTCAGTGATTTGTTCACACAAGAGATGGCTGCGTCCACTGTAGGCACCCTCCATCTTCGGATGAACTTATCCTCCATGGGATAGACCACCAGGAAATCTCTTAGGGGGAGTAAATATTTTATCAGGATGTTCCCAATCCTGGTAAATGAGTCCTTCCATTAAAGGATGGATTGGAAAGGAACAAACAGTCTGGGGAGCTTTTAGCGACCCCAACGAGGAGACAGAAGTGGTTGATGGCTCTGCAAGGGCATTTTAAATGCTGATCGGACCATATCAGTCAGGGACTGAACCCATAATCTTTCAGCATGTGATGCTGAAAATGGCTCTTCCACTGTTGATTCCTCTAGAACAGAATCAACCTCATCCTGATCCCCTTCAGGTAGGTCAATCCCTGCATGGGACTGTTGTTCCGCTAACAGGTACTCTGAGGGAAGAGACGGAGATCGGGCGCGCTTTCCCTCTGACAGGGAAGCAGCTATCAATGTTGTCAATCTCTCTTCCAGTCCTCCCAGAGCTGAGGAAAAAACCTCCTCTGTTACATACACAGGAGCAGGTGAACTGAGGACAGCCACAGTACCAGGTACTCCTGAGGGTTCTCTACGGGCACCAACCTCTGATTTTTCAGGGGAGACTGGTGCAGCAAAAGCATGCCCAAGATCCTCAGAGCCCGACGGAGACCCCCTTTGCTTCCTGGGAGTCTTAGTCCCGGAGACTTTGGACGGCATATTCCTAAGCCCAAAGCTGAGGTATTCCAGCCGTAATACACCACTTACTGAAAATAGTCTAGCAAAATTGCTGCTATATAAACAGTTGGTGTCTACTAATGTGCCTTTCTATGGGGATGCCTGCATCAACCGCCTGCTGTATGCCTTTTTTAAATGTTACCAGCTCTGTCTCTGCACTTCATAGCCAGCTCACAACACATAATTGTGCCTTTTAACATGCTGGGACGCCCGCACATGCGCAGAAGCGCTGCGGCACGCAAAGAGCGTCATCCACCAAGCTCCGCCCCCTTTTCAGCTCACCTCTATATATAGAGACGCGTGCACACGCACGCGCGGGCACGTGCGCCTTCGGCGCTTCTTTTGAAAAAAAACTAGGGAGAGGAGCCAGGGTCCCTGTTTGCAGCAGGGCCCGGGGATGGACGAGCATTACAACATGACAGAGGAAGCAGTTTCCCACAAGAGAACTCACCATCTGCCTGGACTTGACCTCAGAAGGAAATAGTCCACATAACAAGAAAACAACGTTCCACAGCGGCCTCTAGTGGATTAACACAGGTACCGCGGTTTGTCCATTTTTTTTTTTTTTCTTGACCACCATTAAAATTATTACATTTTCTAGTAGTTATAGGCATGCACAGATATTTAGCGGGAATACCGTTAGGTAACAGGCAGAAAGACATATTAGGCTTGGGGGTCCCCCCAATAGAACCAAGCTCCTGAGGGGCCTCCACTTACCTTTTCCCCGCCGCAGGACTCTGTTTGGTCCACAGAAGCCCAAACTTCACCTCTCACGGCAGGCATTGTACTTAAACCTTCAGGGACCGGGTTCCCAAGGATTCCACTCCCCTGGACCTGTATAGCACCCTGCACAGAAAACATCTTGGTCGTGGGTATGACCAGAGCTCTGGATCCCAGGGTCCAGCCCTCCTAAGAGAGGCATTACAGGCAAAACCTTGCTCTTCTCTGCAAGGCCCGGGTACCGACCGTTTAGCTATGAAGCTTTTTTGGTCGGATCCGGAATAGCTTGCTGAGGCCCAAAAGAACCTGTACACAAGCCTAGATGAAAAAACATGTTAACCTTTGGCCAACACCTTAGACACTGGCAAAAAACTGAGGTACTCCCGGACGGGAGGGGCTTATATAGGGGAGGGTACTTCCGGTTTTGGAAGTTGCCAGTGCCAGCACCTGAAGGTAATCTATATAACCCACATAGTAATGACTATGTCGCTCTGTGTCCCGTGATGTACGAGAAAGAAAGTATGATTATACACAATCACAGAAATTGAGTTAAAAACTGAAAATTATATATAGATGTTCATTAATGTAGTTATGTAATTGATTAATATATAAAGAACAGAAAAATATACAGAAGATCCCAATATTAGATTCTATATAGCATTGTATAGTTTAAAACCTCTTCAACAAGATTGCAATATATAAAAATGCTTCTACAGGCTATAGTTCAGTTATGCAGCCAAGCATCAAAGCTGATCAAGGAATCAGTTAAATACAAATACATAGATGTGAACCATCCTATCTATTGAGTACATCTCCAGGTGCCTGCAAGTTAGATCCTCAGTGTAGACAAATCAAGCACCTTGGAAGCCAGGCCCTCTCGAATACATTTACTTCTTGTTGATAAATTGAGAGCCTATCCCTAATCTTCCTATCTCCTAAGGCCTCCTTCACACAAACAACTTGGTTCAGCTGGGCCAGGCAGGAATTCTGATCAGTGTGTGGCCATTCCTGCTCATCGAAAGTTGATTGTTTGATCGACTTCTGTTGAAGGGACATGCTGGAAAACTCTTCCTGAAAGGGGCTGCAGCTGCTGATCTGTGTATTCTGACACCTGCAGCTGTCACAATACAATGTGTCTTGGTAGGAGGTGGGAGGGAGGGTTCCTCCATCCACCTGAGCTTTACAGTAAGTGTACAGATTAGATAGATTTTCCAGGCACTTCAGGTGCTAACAATGAGTAGGGATCTTACAAGCAGACACCTTATTGCAACCTACTTTATGCTGGCAGCACCGAATTCAGTATGACAGTTCAGATTTACTTTTAACAGTGCAGCAAAGTCTAGGACACACCAAGCCTGCTGTCCTGGCAATGAAGGACCAGCAGTAAATTGAGGAGTCACCACTCTGCTCCCTCCTCCAGTTTTTGTGTTCCTTGTATTTTACAGAAAGGACTATAAACTGAACAACCTAATTGGCGGCTCCCCCTTTTCTGGTCTGACTATAAAAAGGGGAGTGCAGAAAGTTAATCTAAAATTAATGTAGCCATACCAGTAGCATTTAAAAATACATGTAATCTTTTAAATGAATAAATATCTGCAATTATGCCGCATACACACGGCCGTTTTTCTCATCGAGAAAAACGAAATTTTTTCCTTTCGACGAGAAAAACGATCGTCTGTGGGCTTTTTGCCGTTTTTTTCGACGAGAAAAACGGCATTAAAAACGACGAGAAAAATTAGAACATGTTCTAATTTTTCTCGTCGTTTTTTTCGACATGTCTTCCGCTGCAGTTTTCCCATAGGGAAACACTGCCGCGGAGCCCACAGACGGTCGTTTTTCTCGTCAAGAGAAAAAATGACGTGAAAAACGACCGTGTGTGGGGAACAAGCCGTTCCCTCGTTTTTAATGTCATTATTCACGGCTGTTTTTTAACCGCCGTGAATAATGATCGTGTGTACGTGCCATTAGAAGTGCTTGTTATTAGTTTGTCACAACTTATTTTAGCTCTCTGACTGCTGTAATTTGTTTTGACCCTAGAAACAGGTTTTCTCACTTCTGAATACATTGCAGGACACTGGAGAAATAAGTCTTATGCCGCGTACACACAACCGTTTTTAATGTCATTGAAAAAAAACAGCATTTTTCTCGACGTGATTTTTCGTGTTTCCTCTCAAGCCTGCCTTGCCTACACACTATCGTGGAAAAAAATGTTCGCGTAAAGCGCGGTGACGTCCAACACGTACGACGGCACTATAAAGGGGAAGTTCCATTCGGATGGCGCCACCCTTCATGTTAGTAAAGTTTGTTGAGCGACGATTTGCGCTTTTCAGCCTCGTGCTTTTCAGTCCGTTACAGCGTGACGAATGTGCCATCTCCATTACGAACGCTAGTTTTACCAGAACGAGCGCTCCCGTCTCATACTCGATTCTGAGCATGCGCATTTTTTTTCACGTCGTTAAAGCCCACACACGGCCGTCTTTCATGACGAGAAAAAAGACGATGTAAAAAACAACGTGAAAAATAAGAGCATGTTCCAATTTTTCTCGTTCTGATTCTCTGCGTTTTTCTCGTCAGGAAAACTGCTGGAAAGCCCACACACGATCATTTTTAATGACCATTTTAAAAAATTAAAATTTTCTCGTCATTAAAAACGGTCGTGTGTACGCGGCATTAGACTGTTGGGTTTTGCTCCACCTCCAGGCGATTGGACACTGGCAAATAGCAAAGCTTGGCCCAGGCCCACATAACCACATCCCACTCCCAGTATTGCCTCAGTTTTGTCACTAAGCAATAATGAAGTGAAACCAGGAGGAAGGGACCCTTGTGCTTTGATGTACTCCAAGAAAGGGAATTTGTGTAAAAAATGTAAGTAGAAAATCCTGTTTTATTAATTACATCACAGGACAAAGAAGAATTAATTCTTAGACCATTGGGACATCCCAAAAGCATTCCCCTGAGGGGAGGGCAACAGCAAACAATGGCTAACAGGCCCACCAAAAAACAACCTGTTACCAAGAGTAAAAGTGGAGTAAGAGAAAGGCCCTTAAAGGACTGCCTGGAAGACTTTCCAACCAAGGCTGGTGTCCGCTGAGGCCTGAACACCACCTGGTAAAGCCTGGCAAATGTGTGTGGAGTAGACCATGTGGGAGCCTTTGATAATACACAATACCAGTGCTACAATACCAATTTTTTACCAGGTATGAATACCACATAATCAAGTGTCACAAAATAATAATAATAAATATGTGATAATATACAGTTGTGCTCATAAGTTTACATACCCTGGCAGAATTTATGATTTCTTGGCCATTTTTCAGAGAATATGAATAACAAAAAAAAACATTTATTTTATTCATGGTTAGTGTTTGGCTGAAGCCATTTCTTATCAAACAACTGTGTTTACTCTTTTTAAATCATAATGACAACAGAAACTACCCAAATTACCCTGATCAAAAGTTTACATACCCCAGTTCTTAATACCATGTATTGCCCCCTTTATCATCAATGACAGCTTGAAGTCTTTTGTGGATGAGGCTCTTTATCTTCTCAGATGGTAAAGCTGCCCATTCCTCTTGGCAAAAAGCCTCTCGTTCCTATAAATTCTTGGGCTGTCTTGCATGAACTGCACGTTTGAGATCTCCCCAGAGTGGCTCAATGATATTGAGGTCAGGAGACTGAGATGGCCACTCCAAAACCTTCACTTTATTCTGCTGTAGCCAATGATAGGTTGACTTGGCCTTGTGTTTTGGATCATTGTCATGTTGGAATGTCCAAGTACGTCCCAATGCGCAGCTTTCTGGCTGATGAATGCAAATGTTCCTCCAGTATTTTTTGATAACATACTGCATTCATCTTGCCATCAATTTTGACCAAATTTCCTGTGCCTTTGTAGCTCACACATCCCCAAAACATCAGCGATCCACCACCATGTTTTACAGTAGGAATGGTGTCCCTTTCATCATAGGCCATGTTGACTCTTCTCCAAATGTAGCATTTGTGGTTGTGGCCAAAAAGCTAAATTTTGGTCTCATCACTCCAAATGACTTTGTGCCAGAAGGTTTGAAGCTTGTCTCTGTGCTGTTAAGTGGGATACTTTGTGGCATTCGCAAAGTAATGGATTCTTTTGGCGACTCAACCATGCAGCCCATCTTTCTTCAAGTGCCTCCTTTTTGTGTATCTTGAAAAAGCCCCACCAGATGTTTTCAGAGAGTCCAGCATTTCACCTGAAGTTATTTGTGGGTTTTTCTTTGCATCCCAAACAATTTGCCAGGCAGTTGTGGCTGAAATTTTAGCTAGTCTATCTGACCGTGGTTTGGTTTCAACAGAACCTCTCATTTTCCACTTCTTGATTAGAGTTTGAACACTGGCGATTGGCATTCTCAATTCCTTAGATATCTTTTTACATCCCTTTCCTGTTTTATACAGTTCAACTACCTTTTTCCGCAGATTCTTTGACAATTCTTTTGCTTTCCCCATGACTATGAATCCAGAAATGTCAGAGCAGCACTGGATAAAAGATGCAAGGGTCTTTCAAGAGTCCAGAAACTCATTGACCTTTTAATCAGCCAAACACTAACCATGAGTAAAATGAAAGTTTTTTTGTTATCATTCATATTCACTTAAAAATGGCCAAGAAATCATAAATTCTGTATGTAAACTTATGAGCACAACTGTAATTCCAAATATTTATTCCACAGGTCAAACCTCGACACTCAACAACCTCTTGAAAAAGTCCATGTGGAGAAACACATAAGGGAAGATCATCAGACGCTGAACCAGAAACCAGAAGCAAGGTATCTTCCTTGTTTGTTTACACCAACTTCTGTGTGAAGAAGCCATCTTGTTTTAGATCAATGTAAGTGCAATTTTACCACTTGCTCACGCCGATATAGGTCAGCAAAAGTGGAACGTTCCTGCAAAACAACGTATGAGTACATTTTCCCCTTTAGGAGCCGCCGGTCACCTGCGATCGTGGGCACGAGAGCCAGAACGGGGATTTGTGTAAACACACAAATCCCTGTTCTGTCAGGGGAGAGGAGACAGATCGTTTGATCCTAGTAAGTAGGGAAAGCGATATGTCTCCTCCCCCAGTCAGTCCTATCCCCCACAGTAAGAAACACTAACTAGGGAACACATTTAACCCATTGATCACCCCCAAGTGTTAACCCCTTCCCATTTTTATAGCACTGATCGCTGTATAAATGTCAATGGTCACAAAAATGTGTCAAGTGTCCGATATGTCTGCCGCAATGTTGCAGTACAGCAAGAAAAAAAACAAAAATATAATCGCAGATCACCCTCATTACTAGTAAAAAAGTGCCCTAAATCTTTCCCATAGTTTGTAGACGCTATAACTTTTGCGCAAACCAATCAATATATGCTTATTGCATTTTTTTTTTTACCAAAAATATGTAGAAGAATATATATTGGCCTAAACCGATGAAGAAATTCATTTTTTAAAAACATTTTTGGGGATATTTATTATAGCAAAAAAACAAAAAAAAAACAACAGTTACTTACCGATAACAGTGTTTCTACGAAAAGGTGTATAGAAAATAATACCGCGCTACTAAAAAGATCCAGGTATAGGGGTCATCTGCTACAAAGCACTGAAAGGTAAATTCCGTGTGCCTTGAAGTGAATATGGTATATGGGAGTAGTGCTGAGCTGATGTATATGGTGTACTGTGTTTCAGTGCTAAACCTCTATCTTTAAATTATTCATATGACACATCCTGGAATTATTTTTGAGGTAACTTACACATAAACATACAGAAAATTGATTGCATTAATAAATGTACTAATTTACCAACAAAAGGTGTGGTGATGGTAAAGTGCAAAAAGGTGCAAATATTCTGTGACACAGTAATAAATAAATCTAAAAGACAGATAAAATTAATATGATACAAAGTGCATGTGTCTGTGATGGTACTAAGCAGTACCTAGCTATTATAGTGCAAATGTGCATAAATTATGTTACTAAGCAGTAACAATAAAGTCCAAGGTGGATCCAGTAAAAGTGGCTATCCTTCTTGAGAATATAAAAGAAAGAAAGAAGGATTGGTAATGTCAATCGTGCATCAAGAAAAATATGGTCCAGGATTGGGAAGAAATCCCTTATTGACGTGCTGTGATTAGTGCTGGGTTGTGGGTGGTACAGGTAGCTTCGTGCTTTTCAAACTGTGACTCCTTAAGTATATGGGTGGCCCCTTACCTCACTGCTGTGAGGTTACAGCATTTGTATATAATAGAGCCTTTTGTCCGACCTCCTCTTATTCAGATGGTCCTTTCACAGCCTTGGCTGGGGTCCTGCCTGGTTCTATGTAGGGCGTGGGGGGGAGGGGGGGGATCGTGATTCCTATAGAGGCTCCACAGATTCGTGTGCATGTAATGATGGGGAAGAGCGAAGGAATACCAAATAGTGTGATATTGTTTTTTTAAAAAAACATTTAATCACAAGTTTAAAAGTACTCACATTAAAATGTTCAGAGCAGGGTACATCAAATACGAGCACCGAGCTCGTCCGCGTCACCTCCGGTGCTTGCACTTCCCTACGCGTGTCGTCACTGGTCACGTGACTTCATCAGGGGATAAGAAACAAGCTATGGAGATGTCTTTTATATTGCTGTTTAATTGCATTGCGGCGGCCATTTTCCCGGAGCAAAGTCACAGGAATTGTATGGCGGACATTTTCTTGTGGATGTATTTACCACTATGGGCGCGGCCATTTTGTTGGTTTGGTATGGAAGATAGGCAAAAAATAAAATAAAATAAAACTCAAAGGATAATGACATCCTTTATTACGTGGGCAGTGAAACGAAACTGATGTTTGGCTAAAATTATGGTATTAAAAATCCAATAGAAGGGCATTAAACTCGATTGATTAAAAAATATAAGCTGAAATGTTTAAATTGGGAGAAATATAGTAGTCCCAGTACCGGAAATGACACGGACGGAAAAATTGGCATTTTAGTACAAACAAATGAATACAGACAAAAGAGATTTAAATTATGTATTGACAAAGAGGATTACGAACTTATTGATAAAATGGCTATAAATGCAGATAAAATAAAATTGTTTGGTCCGGGTGGTAAAAAAAAAAAAGGGGGGGCGGTAACAACTGTAATTGTAAAATTATTTAAAATTAAAAAAATTACTAGGACACAGTTTAAACCTAATATATATATATATATATATATATATATATATATAATGTAAATGATAAGGGAGAGCAAAAAAAAGAGAGAAAAAAAGGGGGGCGGTAAAATTACAGATTATAAAAATGCTTAAAAATCACTTAAAAAACAGTTTAAGTCAAATTCTACATTAAGCCCCCTGGGTACAAAAGTATCCAAAAAGGAATATCCACTTGGATTCCATTTGGCTGAGTGTTCTTACTTTGTGACCCCCTCTCCAGTGTTTCTTGTAAGGTTCAAGTCCCCAAAACTTTAAGTGGGTTGGATCTTTGTTATGGTGTAACAGGAAGTGTTTGGACACGTTATGTTTGTCAAAACCATTTTGAATGTTCTGTACGTGTTCTTTTATTCTAATTCTTAACAGTCTTTTTGTGGGTCCTACATATTGTAATCCGCAGCTACATTCAAGCATATATACAGCCCCCTCTGTATTGCAGCATACAAATTCTTTTATATCATGTGTACTTCCTGTGCTATTTGCAGTAAACTTGAATTTTTTCTCATTGGGTTTTTTGGTTCTTATGCAGGCATAACAACGTTTGCACGGAAAGAACCCCTTTCCTGTGAAAAAGGTGAAGTTTTTATTTGGGGGATCTGGTATGTTTTTCACAAGTTTATCCCTAAGGGTTGGGGCCCGTCTATATATGAAGTTGGGATTCTTTGGTAATATTTCATATAATTGGGTATCTGTTAGTAGAACGCTCCAGTGTTTTTTTATAATTTGTTCCACTTTTTTATGTTGTATGTTATAATCCAGGATAATGGGAACCCTATCCATAATTTGCTCTCGCTTGTTGTTTTCCTTTAGTAGGTCTCCCCGGTTCATTTCTGCCACAGTTTTTATGTTTTCTTCAATTGCTTTAGCATTGTAACCCTTTTTGATAAATCTATTCCCTATATGATTTGCCTGGACTTCAAATATGTCTATTTGTGTACAATTACGTCTTAATCTCATAAATTGTCCTTTTGGTATGTTGCACAGCCAGTTTTTATGGTGGCAGCTTTCGATGGGTAAGTAACTGTTCCTATCTACATTTTTAAAGTGTGTTCTTGTTGTGATGACTTGGTTTTCTTGAATAATTTCCAGGTCTAGAAACGTGATGATCTTATCACTGATGTCCCAGGTTAGTTTTATATTCCTATCATTTTGGTTAAGATTTTCTAGGAAAAGTGCTAGTCCTTGTTTTTCCCCTTTCCATAAAATAAAAATGTCATCAATGTAGCGTCTAAAGATGATTAGTTAGTTAGGGGTATCTGAGAACACCATTTCTTCTTCCCATTTTGCCATGAAAAGGCCTGCAACACTTGGGGCAAATTTAGCTCCCATAGCTACTCCTGTGCGTTGGAAGTAGTAGTCTCTATTGTACCAGAAATAGTTGTTTTTACGGCAGAAGTCTAGGCCTTTCACTAGATATTTACGTTGTACACATGGTAGACTAGTGTGCTTTCTAAGTCCCCATTTTACAGCCTCACATGCTCTGTGGTGTGGGATGATTGTATAAAGAGAAGAGATGTCTGCTGTAGCCATTATCCAAGGTTTGTCCATTGTTGGGATGTTTTCCAAAATTTTTAACATTTCTTTCGTGTCTCTTAGGTAGGCCCGGGTTGTTTGTACTGCTGGTTGCAGATCATGATCAATATATTACCCCATTCTAGTTGTCAGGGAATCTATCCCATTTACTATAGGTCTGAAAGGTGGCTTGGTGTTATCTTTATGTATTTTTGGTATACAATATATTACTGGAGTGCGACATGACTCGGGGATTAGATATTTCGCTTCTTTTTTGTTTAAAATTTCCTTTTTCAAGCCCAGATGTACAACTTGTTCTAGAGCCTTTCTACATTTGAACATTGGGTTACCCAAAAGTTTGATATAAGTATTGTCATCTTGAAGTAATGCGTTCATATTTTCATGATATTGATCCTTGGTAAAGATTACTATGCCTCCCCCTTTGTCCGCCGGTTGGATTACCAGATCTTTCCTTTTTGTTAGTTGGTTTATGCCACTCTTTTTAAACCAACTAACAAAAAGGAAAGATCTGGTAATCCGACCGGCGGACAAAGGGGGAGGCATAGTAATCTTTACCAAGGATCAATATCATGAAAATATGAACGCATTACTTCAAGATGACAATACTTATATCAAACTTTTGGGTAACCCAATGTTCAAATGTAGAAAGGCTCTAGAACAAGTTGTACATCTGGGCTTGAAAAAGGAAATTTTAAACAAAAAAGAAGCGAAATATCTAATCCCCGAGTCATGTCGCACTCCAGTAATATATTGTATACCAAAAATACATAAAGATAGCACCAAGCCACCTTTCAGACCTATAGTAAATGGGATAGATTCCCTGACAACTAGAATGGGGTAATATATTGATCATTATCTGCAACCAGCAGTACAAACAACCCGGGCCTACCTAAGAGACATGAAAGAAATGTTACAAATTTTGGAAAACATCCCAACAACGGACAAACCTTGGATAATGGCTACAGCAGACATCTCTTCTCTTTATACAATCATCCCACACCACAGAGCATGTGAGGCTGTAAAATGGGGACTTAGAAAGCACACTAGTCTACCATGTGTACAACGTAAATATCTAGTGAAAGGCCTAGACTTCTGCCTTAAAAACAACTATTTCTGGTACAATAGAGACTACTACTTCCAACGCACAGGAGTAGCTATGGGAGCTAAATTTGCCCCAAGTGTTGCAGGCCTTTTCATGGCAAAATGGGAAGAAGAAATGGTGTTCTCAGATACCCCTAACGAACTAATCATCTTTAGACGCTACATTGATGACATTTTTATTTTATGGAAAGGGGAAAAACAAGGACTAGCACTTTTCCTAGAAAATCTTAACCAAAATGATAGGAATATAAAACTAACCTGGGACATCAGTGATAAGATCATCACGTTTCTAGACCTGGAAATTATTCAAGAAAACCAAGTCATCACAACAAGAACACACTTTAAAAATGTAGATAGGAACAGTTACTTACCCATCGAAAGCTGCCACCATAAAAACTGGCTGTGCAACATACCAAAAGGACAACTTATGAGATTAAGACGTAATTGTACACAAATAGACATATTTGAAGTCCAGGCAAATCATATAGGGAATAGATTTATCAAAAAGGGTTACAATGCTAAAGCAATTGAAGAAAACATAAAAACTGTGGCAGAAATGAACCGGGGAGACCTACTAAAGGAAAACAACAAGCGAGAGCAAATTATGGATAGGGTTCCCATTATCCTGGATTATAACATACAACATAAAAAAGTGGAACAAATTATAAAAAAACACTGGAGCGTTCTACTAACAGATACCCAATTATATGAAATATTACCAAAGAATCCCAACTTCATATATAGACGGGCCCCAACCCTTAGGGATAAACTTGTGAAAAACATACCAGATCCCCCAAATAAAAACTTCACCTTTTTCACAGGAAAGGGGTTCTTTCCGTGCAAATGTTGTTATGCCTGCATAAGAACCAAAAAACCCAATGAGAAAAAATTCAAGTTTACTGCAAATAGCACAGGAAGTACACATGATATAAAAGAATTTGTATGCTGCAATACAGAGGGGGCTGTATATATGCTTGAATGTAGCTGCGGATTACAATATGTAGGACCCACAAAAAGACTGTTAAGAATTAGAATAAAAGAACACGTACAGAACATTCAAAATGGTTTTGACAAACATAACGTGTCCAAACACTTCCTGTTACACCATAACAAAGATCCAACCCACTTAAAGTTTTGGGGACTTGAACCTTACAAGAAACACTGGAGAGGGGGTCACAAAGTAAGAACACTCAGCCAAATGGAATCCAAGTGGATATTCCTTTTGGATACTTTTGTACCCAGGGGGCTTAATGTAGAATTTGACTTAAACTGTTTTTTAAGTGATTTTTAAGCATTTTTAAAATCTGTAATTTTACCGCCCCCCTTTTTTTCTCTCTTTTTATTGCTCTCCCTTATCATTTACATTATATATATATATATATATTAGGTTTAAACTGTGTCCTAGTCATTTTTTTAATTTTAAATAATTTTACAATTACAGTTTTTACCGCCCCCCTTTTTTTCTTTTTTTTTTACCACCCGGACCAAACAATTTTATTTTACCTGCATTTATAGCCATTTTATCAATAAGTTCGTAATCCTCTTTGTCTATACATAATTTAAATTTCTTTTGTCTGCATTCATTTGTTTGTACTAAAATGCCAATTTTTTCCGTCCGTGTCATTTCCGGTACTGGGACTACTATATTTCTCCCAATTTAAACATTTCAGCTTATATTTTTTAATCAATCGGGTTTAATGCCATTCTATTGGATTTTTAATACCATCATTTTAGCCAAACATCAGTTTCGTTTCACTGCCCACATAATAAAGGATGTCATTATCCTTTGAGTTTTATTTTATTTTATTTTTTGCCTATCTTCCATACCAAACCAACAAAATGGCCGCGCCCATAGTAGTAAATAAATCCACAAGAAAATGGCCGCCATACACTTCCTGTGACTTTGCTTCGGGAAAATGGCCGCCGCAATGCAATTAAACAGCAATATAAAAGACATCTCCATAGCTTGTTTCTTATCCCCTGATGAAGTCACGTGACCAGTGACGACACGCGTAGGGAAGTGCAAGCACCGGAGGTGACGCGGACGAGCTCGGCGCTCGTATTTGATGTACCCTGCTCTGAACATTTTAATGTGAGTACTTTTAAACTTGTGATTAAATGTTTTTTTAAAAAAACAATATCACACTATTTGGTATTCCTTCGCTCTTCCCCATCATTACATGCACACAAATCTGTGGAGCCTCTATAGGAATCGCGATTCCCCCCCCCCCCTCCCCCCAACGCCCTACATAGAACCAGGCAGGACCCCAGCCAAGGCTGTGAAAGGACCATCTGAATAAGAGGAGGTCGGACAAAAGGCTCTATTATATACAAATGCTGTAACCTCACAGCAGTGAGGTAAGGGGCCACCCATATACTTAAGGAGTCACAGTTTGAAAAGCACGAAGCTACCTGTACCACCCACAACCCAGCACTAATCACAGCACGTCAATAAGGGATTTCTTCCCAATCCTGGACCATATTTTTCTTGATGCACGATTGACATTACCAATCCTTCTTTCTTTCTTTTATATTCTCAAGAAGGATAGCCACTTTTACTGGATCCACCTTGGACTTTATTGTTACTGCTTAGTAACATAATTTATGCACATTTGCACTATAATAGCTAGGTACTGCTTAGTACCATCACAGACACATGCACTTTGTATCATATTAATTTTATCTGTCTTTTAGATTTATTTATTACTGTGTCACAGAATATTTGCACCTTTTTGCACTTTACCATCACCACACCTTTTGTTGGTAAATTAGTACATTTATTAATGCAATCAATTTTCTGTATGTTTATGTGTAAGTTACCTCAAAAATAATTCCAGGATGTCATATGAATAAAGTGTTTCTACGAACCTTCCAGGACGGCAACATATGAGAGATGAGAGGCTCCTCCCTACAGGAAACGCAATCAGTTCACAGCTGTTTAAAAGGCCCCACCTTACCCCTTGTCCCTCAGTTGTTGTAAAGTAATTCTCCCAACCGATTCACAAGGCATCTTCAGACACTTAGGCAATCACCACCTATTGTATACATTCACCTCCACCCTTAACAGGGCGGGAAGTAGGCCTGCCGTCCTGGAAGGTTCATAGAAACACTGTTATCGGTAAGTAACTGTTGGTTTTCTCACCTCACCTTCCAGGACAGCAAAACACGAGAGGATAATCAAGAAATCCACAGGCCTAACTAAAGCTGGCCATACACCTATAGATTATCTGCAGATTATCTATGGTTAGATGGAAAAAGTGCAACAGATTTCTCCATGTACGCTAAACTGTGTGGATGGAGGAATCTCCCACTGGGCCAAGCTTCAGTATCTTGCTAGTCGGCCCCGCTGGCTTTCAACCTAAACAATGCCTGCACCCAATCAGAATGTTCAGGTATTGTGAGAGCCAGCGGGGCCGACTAGCAAGATATGGAAGCTTGGGCCAGTGGGAGATTCTTCCATCCACACAGTTCAGCGTAGATGGAGGAATCTGTTCCACTTTTTCCATCTGACCATAGAAAATCTGCAGATAATCTATAGGTGTATGGCCAGTCTTAGGGTGGGACCACTGACTGCAAGATCTTCCTGCCAAATGTCAGGTTCTGCAGCAAGTTTTAATTCCACTTCATTAGGACTGATGAAGGTATCTTAGCTGGATCAGGCGGCTAATCAGCAGGTTTGCCCAACTGATGCCCCTGCCTTCTCCGCTTCAAGTGCAGTATCTATGTGGAGTGCTCTTTAAAGATGGAATCAGAAAACCTGTAAAATTAGTAGATTAGCACAGTTTGACTGTCTCAATCATCTAGCAATTGTGGATATAACAGGTCTGTAACACTTTTTAGGACCACTAAAGGGACCAAAGGCCTGCTCCATGGAACAAGGATATAACTTTGATTATCAAGGAGGGTCTGGCTTAAGCACAACTCTGTTCAGGAGAATGATTTAAAAAAGGACTCCTTGAGAGCCCCCTCTTAAAGTTATCATTTATTCCTTTTTCATAGTGATGGGTAAAGGAAAGCCCACTTAAGGGTAGTAGAATAAGGGAGGGAAGGTTATTCCCTGGGCTTAGAAGGCTGGACAGGTATGTGCCCAAGCACACCAACCTTACGACCTCCTTGACATCTGAATTCTGGCATGTCAGCTGTGAAAGTGCTCTATATACCCAGACTCCCTATACCCCTGCATGCAAATGCATTAAAATTAAGCGGAAGGAAGCTTGGTAAACAAACATCAGATTGTACCTTCTCAGTAAATATCAGGTGTCCTATTTGATGTCTGAACCATAATTCACTCCAACACCATTGGGCGCCTTTTGGTATTAATGAGGGATACATTAAGCAGAACCCTACTATAGGAGGTTAAAGCGGAGTTCCGGCTTTTTATTTGCTACAAATACTGCAACTGCTGACTTTTAAAATAAGCACACTTACCTGTCCAGGGCGCCCGCGATGTCAGCACCCAATGCCGATCTGTCCCTTGGCTCTCGGGTGCTGCCGCCACCATCTTCGGAAAGGGAATCAGGAAGTGAAGCCTTGCGGCTTCACTTCCTGGTTCCCTACTGCGCGACTCACACTGCGCGATCCCACTGGTCCCTGCTGTCTTTTGGGACCTGTGTGTCTCTCTGAAGACAGCGGGGGGGGGGGGGGACAGGGAAGGCGCTGGAAGTGGTGTCATCTTCAGGTAATACTCCTATGAACGAAGTCCTTACTAAAAAAGGTGATTTTATAGCCTTCTTCCAGTGTCATACAACCCTACCGGGTTACAAGCACAGGCAATGCTTCAGGCATGCCGGAATGTAAGGGACTGAATTTTCTGACATCTGAAGTTTCTGCAGCCAGAATTCCTGGCCCTTTCCGTGTTCACGGGAATATAAGGTCTGAAATAAAAGTGATACATGTATAAATAATATCACAAATATAAAGGTCACAGACAACAATGTTGTGTATTTCTGAAGTGCAGCTAGATCAGGGGTAGGCAACCCCTGGCACTAGTGCTGCAAGCGGCACTCAAAGCCTCTTTTGCCGACACTCGACTCCCTCCCCAGCAGCATAGAGAAGTGTCAGTGAGACACTAATGCATTCCAATTTCAGAATCCCCCACGCCGCACCTGCAGCAGGGGGAGGCACTGTACCCCCACACATTGTAAAAGATGGGAAAAATTGTTTGGTTCTCTAACTTTGTTGTAGCTACGATCGTCAGCTTTTGTAATGGGGAAGAGATTGGGTGCAGTTCTGCTGGAGGGGGGGGGGGGGGTCCCTGTTTCCAGGAGGTGGAGGACTGTCATTGGCCACTGCTAAAGCCAATCACAGTCTGGCTAGCCCCGTCAACCATCTGGGAGGAAGATGAATCGCTTGGTTGCCACTACCAATCTCAGAAAGAAGGGATTTCACTGTAATTGTGGTTTTCTCAATCAGGTGACAGTTTGTGGAATTACTATTGAGCTTCATGGGGCAGATGTGAAAGGAGGTGTATTGGTGGGACAGATGAGCAGGAGGAAAAGAGGTGGGGCAGAAGTGCAGGGGGTACAGAGGTGAGACAGATGTGCAGGCGGCACATTGGGGGGGCAAATGAGAAAGCGGGTTACAGTGGTGTGGCAGATGAGTTCAGTGTTAGGACAGATGAGAAGGTGATTCAGTAGTGAGACAGAAGCGCATGGGGATATGGCGGTGGAGCAGATGTGCAGGGAGGTACAGTGGTGGGGCAGATGAGAAAAGGGGTACATTGATGGGACAGAAGAGCAAGGGGGTACAGTGGTGGGGCAGATGTGCAGGAGGTACAGTAGTGGGAGGGATCAGGATGTTCAGCGGTGGGACAGAAAAGCAGGGGGGTACAGTGATGGGGGAAGATGAGCAGGGGGTTACAGTGGTGGGACAGATGAGAAGGGGGTTACAGTGGTGGAAAAGATGAGGGGGGGGTTCAGTGTTGGTGTTGGGGAAGATGAGAAGGGAGTTCAGCGGTGGGACAGAAAAGCAGGGGAGTACAGCGGTGGGGCAGATGAGCAGGGGGTTACAGTGTTTGGGCAGAAGAACAGGGGGTACAGAGGTGGGGCAGATGTACAGGGGGGGTACAGTGGCGGGGCAGAGGAGAAAGGAGGTACATTGGTGGGACAGAAGAGCAGGGTGGTACAGTGGTGGGGCAGATGTACAGGGGGTTACCGTGGTGGGACAAATGAGCAGGGTGGTACAGTGGTGGGGCAGATTTGCAGGGGGACAGTGATCTGAGGTGTGAAGGTGCATTAATTGGGGATAATCTGAGGCGTGAGAGTGCAGGATGTTAATTTCTCACTACTATTCAAGTAGTTTACAGCATTTACTTTATAAAAAATTGTTTTTGTGACAGAGTGTGAAGCTGACATTTTTCTGTTATAAAATCAGCACTCTCAATTTCTTTAAAAATATTTTTCGGCACACTGCGCTCAAAAGGTTGCCTACCCCTGAGCTAGATGGACCATCACAGAAATGACACAACATGAACTCCGGAGTTGTGAATTTCAAAAGTGCAACAATGTATGGCTATATAATAAATATAAATAGGAAAGACGCAGTCTTCACTGTTGTATATTCTGATGTGCAGCCAAATGTAAATAACAGAAAAGACAGAAACTTCTAGCGTTTTGCATTTCTGTAGTGTTGCAAGAAAAACAATATAAAGGACAGAAGGACACAAACTTCAGTTCTGTGTATTGCTGATGCTCGACAAGGTACAGTCGTCTAACTATTATGAAAAACAGAAAAAGGTACCTTCTCAATAACAGAAAAGACACTGACAAACTTCAATGCTGTGCGTTTCTGATTAGCAACAGGGTACAGTCCGATGATCAACAGAAATGTCGCTAACAGACTTTAAATGCTTTGCATTTTTGATTAGCAACCACGTATAGTCATATGACCAACAGAAATGTCAATAGCAACTTTAGATGCTGTGTTCTTCTGATTAGCAACAGGGTACAGTCCTAAGACCGACAAAAATGTTGCTAACAACTTTAAATGCTGTGCATTTTTTGTTAGCAACAGTGTACAGTTTGTAACGATATGAGGGGTGAGGTAATGGATAATCAATATATATCACCTTGCATGTGTTCTGTTGGAAGAGACTGAAGCGGAATCTGACTCTGGTTTTTCCAGCCTCTGTGGCAGGGTTGGTTCAGGTCCGGATGTTGTGGTCCACCTAAGTCCAAACTCAGATGGACTTTAAATGAGCAGGAAGAGAGCACAGGATAGCTCTGGCCTGAGACTCAGAAGGGAATCAGAGAGAGAGAGAGAGAGAGAGAGCTCTGATTGGGTTTAAAAAAATAGGATTTTTTATACTCACCGTAAAATCCTTTTCTCTGTCGTCCATGGACGGACACAGCTCCTTCAATCTTGACTGTTGGGTATGTTCCGTCTATTAGGAGAGGACTAGGCAGAACATGTTCGATATGCATACATGTTATTTAAACAGAGTTGAAACAGCCCCGCCCAGGGGGCGGTCCCTCTGAACATAACCCTCCACCCTGCAGCCAGCAGCCTCAGTTTGTAGAAAAGCAGTACAAACCAAAAAAGGAAGGGTGGGTGCTGTGTCCGTCCACGGACGACAGAGAAAAGGATTTTACGGTGAGTACAAAAAATCCTATTTTCTCTTTTCGTCCATGGACGGACACAGCTCCTTCAATCTTGACTGTTGGGATGTCCCAAAGCAGTGTCAAAAAAACGAGGGGTGGGCACAGCAATCAAAAGAAACCAGTTTCACCCCAAAAAAGGCAGAGCTCCTCAACGGAGGAGTTGCAACCTCAAACAGCCGCCTGAAAAACTTTGCGGCCGAAGCTAGCATCCGAAGATGCACTCACATCAACCTTGTAAAATTTTGAAAAAGGTGTGAACGGACGACCTGATCGCCACCATACACACTTGAGATACAGACGCTTTATGTCGGAAAGCCCAAGAGGCACCAATAGCCCTGGTCGAATACGCCGTAACGTGAAAGGGAGGCGCCCGCCCTTTAAGGGCATAGACCTGAATGACAGTTTCCCTGATCCACCGAGAAATGGTGACCGACGAGACCGCCAGGCCCTTCTGCGGACCAGACACCAGGGTTGCCAACTTTCAGTAAATATACAAACAGTTTGTAAAATCTGTACTTTTTGCATCTGTCCTTGAATGTCCATTGCGGACATGTAGGCTGCATGTCCGTAACTGACATTCATGGACAGATGAAACAATTATGGATTTTACAAACTGTTTGTAAATTTACTGAAAGTTGGCAACCCTGCCAGACACCGACACAAACAGTGAGTCAGACCTCTGGAACGGAGCCGTGGCAGACAGGTACACCCTCAGGGCACGTACCACGTCCATGGAATGTAACGCAAATTCCTTGGCATGCGATGGCCGAGGACACAAGGATGGAAGCACAATGTCCTCATTCAGGTTAAAGGCCGAAACCACTTTTGGAAGAAAAGAAGGCTGCGGGCGTAGCACCGCTTTGTTGTAATTGGAGGACCAAATACGGGGACTTGCAAGACAAGGCCGTCAATTCAGAAACCCTCCTAATGGATGTGATGGCTACCAGGAAGGCCACCTTCTGAGAGAGTGTCAAAAGAGGAATTTCCCTAATGTCCTCAAAAGGGAGGTTTCTGAAGCGCCGAGAGCACCAGATTCAAATCCCACGGAGGTAGTGGTGGGCGCACCTGAGGAGCCACATGTCGAACCCCTTGAACAAACGTACTTACTAGTGAATGAGCCGCAAGGGGTCGCTGAAAGAAAACAGCTAAGGCTGAAATTTGCCCCTTAATGGTGCTTAAGGCAAGTTTCTGATCTACTCTGCGCTGTAAAAACAGCCGGATCCTGGAAACCGAATAAGCCCGTGTACACCATTCCATCTTCTCACACAGAGATGTAGGCTCTCCATGTGCGAAAGTAGATCTTCCTAGAAGAAGATTTGCGTGCTCTCAACATAGTTGGAATGACCGAATCCGACAGGCCCCGGTCCCTCAGTACCTGGCTTTCAATAGCCACGCCGTTAAAGCCAGCGACTGTAAAGCAGGATGAAAAATGGGACCTTGCGAGAGAAGGTCCTCCCTCATTGGTAGTCGCCAGGGCACGTCCACCACCCGCTGCACGAGGTCGGCGTAACAGGTATGGGTATGATCACCCAGCACCTCAACAAGTCATTCACTACCCCCTGGAGGGCCGCCCAAAGAGCTGGAAGAAGAGGCAGATTTGAAGGAAAAATAGGATTTTTTACTCACCGTAAAATCCTTTTCTCTGAGTCCATGGACCGACACAGCTTCTCTATTGACAAAGTGGGTATTATCCGTTAATTAGGAGTGACTAGGCAGAAAAACTTGCAAAAAGTGTTGCATCACACCTTCTACAGTCCCGCCCAGGGGGCGGACCCCCGGGTATATCCTCTCAGTCTGCATATCGCAGATCAGTTCGTCAAAAAGCAGTACAAACTTAAAAAGGAGGGGTGGGTGCTGTGTCGGTCCATGGACTCAGAGAAAAGGATTTTACGGTGAGTATAAAATCCTATTTACTCTTTCGTCCATGGACCGACACAGCTTCTCTATTGACAAAGTGGGACGTCCCAAAGCAGTGTCAGAGAAAAAACGAGGGGTGGTAACAGCATAAAATAAACTTCACCCCAAACACAAAACAGCACTCCTCCAACGGAGGAGCTGCAACTCTAAACAGCCGCTTGTAAAACCTTGCGGCCGAAAAGAGGCATCCAAAGATGCACCTACATCAACTTTGTAGAATTTTGTGAAAGTGTGAGCGGACGACCAAGTCGCCGCTTTACATAATTGGGAAACAGACGCTTGATGTCAGAAAGCCCAAGAGGCACCTCTTGCCCTGGTCGAATGTGCCGTGACCGGAAAGGGGGGCGCTTGACCCTTTAGGGCGTAAGCCTGGATCACTCTGTCGGATCCACCTAGAGATGGTGGCCAACGAGACTGTTTGGCCCTTCTTGGGACCAGCCACCGAAACAAACAGTGAGTCTGACTTCCGGAACAGGGAAGTAGCAGATAGGTCTACTCTCAAAGCTCGGACAACGTCCAAGGAATGCAACGCCGACTCCTTAGGATTCGACGGCTGAGGACACAAGGATGGAAGTACAATGTCTTCATTGAGATGAAAAGCCGAAACGACTTTTGAAAGGAAGGCTGCGGCCGCAGCACCACCTTATCCTTGTGGAAAACCAAATAGGGAGCCTTGCAGGACAAGGTGCCAGCGCAGAGACTCGTCTAACTGACGTAACAGCCACCAAAAGACCACTTTCTGAGAAAGTGTCAACAGGGGAATATCTCTAATATTCTCAAACGGTGCCCTCTGAAGCACCGAGAGGACCAGGTTCAAGTCCCACGGAGGAAACGGGGGAAGGACCGGAGGGGCCACATGTCGAACCCCCTGCGCAAATGTACTCACAAGAGAGTGAGTCGCCAGGGGTCTCTGAAAAAAAGACAGCCAGGGCAGATATCTGTCCCTTAAATCGTACTTAGGGCAAGCCTTTGGTCCACTCCATGCTGTAAAAACAGCAGGATTCTGGAAACCAAATAGGTACGCGGATGCCATTTCATTTCCTCACACATGGAGATGTAGGCCTTCCAAGTGCGGTGATAAACCTTCCTAGAGGACGGTTTTCGAGCACTTCTCATCGTAGAGATTACTGAGTCTGACAGGCCCCGGTCTCTCAGTACCCAGTTCTCAACAGCCATGCCGTTAAAGCCAATGACTGTAAATCAGGATGGAGTATGGGACCTTGCGATAGCAGGTCCTTCCGTAGTGGTAGGCGCCAGGGGACGTCTGCTACCAGACATACTAGATCGGCGTACCAAGGACGCTGAGGCCAATCTGGAGCGATTAGGATCATTGGAATTCCCTCTGCCTCCACTCTGCGGAGCAGAAGAGGAAGAAGCCTTAAGGGAGGGAAGGCATAGATTAGCCGATACTGACCCCACGATGCCACCAACGCGTCCGTTGCGTCTGCCCATGGGTCTCTTGACTGGGCCACAAACCTCAATACCTTCCGAATGAGTCGGGAAGCCAGAAGATCTACGTCTGGTGTGCCCCATCTTTGGCAGAGGAGTTGGAACACTTCCGGGTGTAAGGACCATTCTCCCTGGTCCAGTATCTGGCGGCTCAGGTAGTCCCAGGCAAAACCAGGGTACAAAACGACCCATCGAAAACAAAGAGGAGTCAGAGGGGGGAGGAGAGCACAATCAAAAAAGTCAAAGATGTGACAGGAGAGGGCATTTTTAACTTGAGCACTCAGGTTTTAACAACAAGTGAAACTGCTTTGTTAAATAAAGGCCTCAAATATGCTCCACCTAGAAAATTGAATAAATTTGAAACTTATATGGATATACACAAATATGTTAGACGAATCAATATTAAAAGACATTTTGCGAGTATGCCATCATTTCAGGGAGGAGGCATTCCATCTAAATACCAATGTTCAGGATTGTCAAATGCATCAACATTTAATCCTCCTGGAACTCTGGCTCCGGCATTACGGGTTTTAAGCGATGTAGTTTTGAGGGAATTAGAAACGGTTAAGGTGGTTAATAAAGGAACAGATAAAAACCTACAAGAGGGATTGGACTCTTTGTGCAACAATAAGGAGTTGGTTATTCGCCCCGCGGATAAGGGGGGTGGGATAGTCATTTTGGATAGAAGTGACTACCTTCGGGAATTATCTAGAATAGTAGGTGATAAGGATACGTATATACTTTTGCCAGGCAATCCAATAGTTCAGTACAAAAATATATTGGAAACACTTGTTCAGAAGGGCGTACGGTTGGGTATATTGAATGAGAAAGAACAGCTTTTTCTGATCCCTAAAGCACCAAGGGTACCTATTCTTTATTGCTTGTCGAAAATTCACAAAAGTCTTACTTGCCCCCCGGGACGGCCGATAGTGAGCGGAATTGATTCCATTACGTCCCGGGTGGGCAAGTACATAGACCATTTTTTGCAACCGTTGGTACAACAAATGCCCTCATACCTTAAAGACACACGTCATGTAATCAATCTGTTGGCAGGTCAAAGGGCGACTGAACGTACATGGATGGTCACGGCAGATGTGGCATCCTTGTACACTGTTATACCGCATGTATTGGGACTGTCCGCAGTGAAATACTAATTGGATTTTCTGTCCACGATACCCCAGGAACAACAATCTTTTGTCATGGATCTATTGGAATTTGCGGCCAACCATACTTACTTTTGGTTTAGCCAAAATTTCTATAGACAAAAGAGGGGTGTCGCTATGGGGGCTAAATATGCCCCCAGTTTGGCCAATCTCTTCATGGCCAAGTGGGAGGAGGACGTCATCTATAGGGAACGCAATCCTTGCCTCGCTTTTTGGGCGAGGTATATTGATGACGTCCTCCTCCTATGGGAAGGCACTTTTTCCCAATTAGAGGAGTTCTTTGTGAATTTAAATAAGAACGATAGGGGCATTAGCTTTGTATATGAAGCCAGTCAAGACAGAATCCACTTCTTGGATCTCACAGTGATCAAAGAAGGGACCGACTTCAAAACGATCTCATACTTTAAAAGAGACGGATCGTAACGCGTGTATACCTCTAGGAAGCTGCCATAAGGATTCTTGGCTCAAATCAGTGCCCAAGAGTCAATTCATAAGGATGAGGCGGAATTGCTCAGAGATGGCTGATTATGCCCTTCAAGCCAATATCTTGAAAGAAAGATTGGTAGAGAAAGGGTATGACTCGAACTCCTTAGAAACAACAATAAATGAGGTTGGGAGAATTGATAGAACAGTCCTATTGGATGGAGGTCCAAAAAAGAAACGTGATGGACCACTCATACCACTTGCCACTACTTATTCCACCCAACATTTTTTAGTGAAAAAGATCCTGCGGAAACACTGGCATGTGCTGAAGAGTGATCAAATTATTAGCACCTTTTTGCCAGCTGCACCACAGGTTATCTTTAGGGGGGTCCCTTCACTTCGGGATAAAGTAGCACCCAATGTGGTTGATCCACCACCCAAAAGAGTATCCTTTTTCCAGAACATTTCTGGATATCATCAGTGTCGTAGATGCCAAGTGTGTAGACTTAACAAAATCAAATCTAAAAAAACGGTCTCATTTAGATCAACAAGTACCTCTAGGGAACATCAGATTGAGTCATTTGTCACCTGCAGTTCCACAGGGGTTGTATATTTATTGCAATGTCCCTGCGGGATGCAATATATAGGCCGCACAAAAAGATCGATGCAAGTGCGTTTGGGTGAGCATATTGCCAACATCAAAAGTGGATTTAACCACTTGACAACTGGGCACTTAAACCCCCTTCCTAACCAGACGAATTTTCAGCTTTCGGTGCTCTCACATTTTGAATGACAATTACTCAGTCATACAACACTGTACCCATATGAAATCTTTGTCCTTTTTTTCACACAAATAGAGCTTTCTTTTGGTGGTATTTAATCACTGTTGGGTTTTTTATTTTTTGCGCTATAAGAGAAAAAAGACTGAAAATTTTGTAAAAAAATGAATTTTTCTTTGTTTCCGTTATAAAATTTTGCAAATTAGTATTTTTTCTTCATACATTTTGGCCAAAATTTATACTGCTACATATCTTTGGTAAAAATAAGTACAAATTGGTGGATATTTTTTGGTCTTTGTGAAAGTTATAGAGTCCACAAGCTATGGTGCCAATA
The DNA here is from genome assembly GCA_029206835.1 of Rana muscosa. Lineage (NCBI taxonomy): Eukaryota > Metazoa > Chordata > Amphibia > Anura > Ranidae > Rana > Rana muscosa. Next base: position 275,040,745 of record CM055127.1, on the reverse strand, counting down.
TCTGAAAATTGATCACACCTGAAGTACTGACGGCCTATCTCATTTCTTGAGACCCTAACATGCCAGAAAAGTACAAATACCCCCCAAATGACCCCTTTTTGGAAAGAAGACATTCCAAGGTATTTAGAAAGAGTCATTGTGAGTTTTTTGAAGTTGTCATTTTTTCCCACAATTCTTTGCAAAAATCAAGATTTTTTTTCTTTTTTTTTTTTTCCACAAAATTGTCATATTAGCAGGTTATTTCTCACACACAGCATATGCATACCACAAATTACACCCCAAAACACATTCTGCTATTCCTCCCGAGTATGACGATACCACATGTGTGAGACTTTTACACAGCGTGGCCACATAGAGAGGCCCAACATGCAGGGAGCACCTTCAGGCGTTCTGGAGCACCCAGGCCAATTCTGACATTTCTCTCCTACATGTAAAAATCATCATTTATTTGCTATAAAATTACATAGAACCCCAAAACATTATATATGTTTTTTTAGCAAAGACCTTAAAGAATATAATGGTGGTCATTGCAACTTTTTATCTTGCACAGTATTTGCGCAGAAATTTTTCTAACGCGTTTTTTACGGAAAAAAACTGTTTTGTGCCTAAAAGAAAAAAAACAACAGTAAAATTAGCCCAGTGTTTTTGCATAATGTGAAAGATGAAGTTACGCCGAGTAAATAGATACCTAACATGTCACCCTTCAAAATTGCACACGCTCGTGGAATGGCGCCAAACTTCGCTACTTAAAAATCCCCATAGGCAACGCTTTAAATATTTTTACTGGTTATATGTTTTGAGTTACAGAGGAGGTCTAGGGCCAAAATTATTGCTCTCGCTCTAACGTTCGCAACGATACCTCACATGTGTGGCTTGAACACCGTTTTCATATGTGGGCGGGGCTTACGTATGCGTTCACTTCTGCATGCGAGCTCGCGGGGGCAGGGGCGCTTTAAAAAAATATATATATATTTTATTGTTCATTTTACTTTATTTATTTTAGTTTGACATGTTTTTCCGCCCCAAATTTTTTTTTTTAGCACTTTTATTCCTATTACAAGGAATGTAAACATCCCTTGTAATAGAAATATGGCATGACAGGTCCTCTTTACAGTGAGATATGGGGTCAATAAGACCCCACATCTCACCTCTAGGCTGGGAAGCCTAAAAAAAAAACAAAAAAAAAAACAATCTTGGCTTTGATCGTAGCGGTGAGTCGGTAGAAGCACCGGAGGGCAGCGGGAGGGGGGGCATCCCCTCTCACCTTCCGTAAGAGCGATCAAGCGGTGGAACAGCCGCTATGATTGTTCTTATGGTGTAGGGAATCGCCAGCTGAAAAAGCGAATATCTGAATGATGCCTGTAGCTGCTCCCATCATTCAGATATCTCCGCACAAAGTCAAGGACGTCATATGACGGCCGGCGGGCGGGAAGTGGTTATTGCAGAGTATTGCCGGGTATTGAGGAGTATTGCCGGGTATTGAGGAGTATTGCCGGGTATTGAGGAGTATTGACGAGTATTGCCGGGTATTGACGAGTATTGCCGGGTATTGACGAGTATTGCGGGGTATTGCCGGGTATTGCAGGGTATTGTGGAGTATTGCAGGGTATTGTGGAGTATTGCAGGGTATTGTGGAGTATTGCTGGGTATTGTGGAGTATTGCTGGGTATTGTGGGGTATTGCAGGGTATTGTGGAGTATTGCCGGGTATTGTGGAGTATTGCCGGGTATTGTGGAGTATTGCCGGGTATTGTGGAGTATTGCCGGGTATTGTGGAGTATTGCCGGGTATTGTGGAGTATTGCCGGGTATTTGGAGTATTGCTGGGTATTGTGGAGTATTGCGGAGTATGGCAGGGTATGGGCAGGGTATTGCACAGGGTATTGCAGAGTATGGGCAGGGTATTGCACAGGGTATTGCAGAGTATGGGCAGGGTATTGCACAGGGTGTATTGCAGAGTATTGCACAGGGTGTATTGCAGAGTATTGCACAGGGTGTATTGCAGAGTATTGCACAGGGTATTGCAGAGTATTGGCAGGGTGTATTGCAGAGTATTGCACAGGGTATTGCAGAGTATTGGCAGGGTGTATTGCAGAGTATTGCACAGGGTGTATTGCAGAGTATTGCACAGGGTGTATTGCAGAGTATTGCACAGGGTGTATTGCAGAGTATTGCACAGGGTGTATTGCAGAGTATTGGCAGAGTATTGCACAGGGATGGCTGAGCAGGGATGGATGGATGGCTGGATCTGTGACTGCAATTGTCACAGATCCAGCCCACAGCTGACATGGGGGAGGGAGCGGACATGATCCGCTCCCTCCCCTCTCACACTGTACCGATCGGTATAGAGAGGGGAGGGAGGAACCGGCGTCATCAAATGACGCCGGTCTGTTTACAAGTGATCGCTCCATCATTTGACGGAGCGATCACGTGGTAAACGGCCGCGATTAGCGGCCATCTACCGTGATCCGTGATGCGCCGGGTCTTCCGGACCCGGCGGTCACGGACATATCCTGGAGCGCGCCCCGGGGGCGCGCGGGAGCAAGATTCTGTGAGGACGTCCCTGGGACGTCCACTCAGGATAACTCGACCGCGCTGTGGACGTCTTTTGTACATTGCGCGGTCGGGAAGTGGTTAAAGACCACTCAGTGTCAAGGCATTATGATTTACATCACGAGCGCAACCCAGCAGGCACGGTGTTCCTGGGGATTGATAGGTATAGCCCTCACTGGAGGGGTGGCTCTCTAGTGAGGGAAATATCAAAGATGGAAATGGCATGGATATATAGGGTACAGAGTTATACCCCTACGGCCTGAATATAGACATAGATGTGAATGCATTTATAGATAATGCTTAGAACATCCTTAGGGAGCTATATAGTCCATGGTGCCATTTGGGTGATATAACAGGTGATTTGTGAACCAGACCTGATCTCTCAGTCGTCACGCGGTTTTGAATACCTGTAGTTTGTGAATATAAGTTTTGATTTCTCCATGGGGGAAATAATTTTAGCATGGAGAGGGTAGACCTGTCAATTGGGCTTATTTAGATATCTTAGGGACAGGGTTTTTTTTCAACTCCCTTATTGTCCAAGCTTACTATTAGAGACATAGTGACCTTTATTTCTCTATATTATAAATAGATAGAGGGGAAGCCCTATGAGGTCAAAATGAAACTCCCTTTGAAAAGTAATAAGAACTGTATATAAAATATTAAAAAAAAAAAATATGTTTTCTCTTATACAGTCTTTTATTAATATTATTCCCTGCTTACTTCTTCCTAAATTTAGGTGGTCGGTACTCTTAGAGATTGCATGATCTCATCAATTGGGGAGATGCGGCTCTGAGGTTCGACTGTTCTATTAGAGTTATGGTGGCTCTGCCATGTGCAATGGTATTTTTTCCATCAAAGGGGTAGATCTCCCTTTAACCATATGAGCCTGGCATCGCCTACGTATTCTCAACGAATAAATGTTTATACTAATGTCCAAATTATATGTGTTTTTTATTAGCCCTTAATTTGAGCTGTATTAGGCCCTGTTCCTCCTTATACATTTTAAATGATTATATATTATACGTTCATTAGGCTGCCATTATGCAGCACTGGTTGCATCCAGTAGGGGCCCTGAGTACTATCCAAATATAGTGGCCAATAGAATTATTAATGTAATGAGATATGCGTTTTTATAGCCTAGTGTAACACTAATAGGATTTCCATATTTTTTCTTGGGAATCTAGCCTGTATACTTTTTAACATTTTACATCCTAAATCTATGATGGAGGAGATGCGCGGCACCACCAGCCCGCAGAATCCTTCAATGATACGGGATTTTTTATATAAAAAAACATATTTGTGTTTTAAACAGACATTCGATCCCAGTATGATCAATATACTGCGGAGACAAGAAGCCAAAAGAGTAGGATATGGGGTTCTATATATATGGGCAATTTTGCCCACTACTAAAATGGCGATTTATGTGGCAGTGACGCGGGGAGATCAGATCTGGGCGTCTCTGTTGTTTGTGCACTATATATGGCGGTGGGTCAGCATGCCGCCCGTGCCCCAGGACGACGTCATTTGTGACGAAACGACGTAGGGAGGAGCGGCGTGCTGACGTCACCAACATACCGAGAGTCCGGAAGGAACGGGCTGTCTTTAGCCGGCCGGCTTTAACATACCACACGCTTTTGTTTTCATCTAATTGTAAGTGCAATTTTATTACAATAAATATTATTTTAAACTGGATTACACTATGGTGGCTTTCTTTTCTATTGGCAAATCGAATCCGGGCTATATGGAGAGGACTGGTGTATAATCCTAGTGGAGCAACACAGATTCTAGCCACTCTTAGAGACCCTGGCAGGGGAATACAGCCATCTACTTTCACTGATCTCTGAAGGGATCAGGTGTTCCGGTAAGCGGCAGTAAACTCTAATGGTGGTGGAATTTCTGTCTATTAGACTAACATCACTTTTTCATCTGGTGTTTTGAGTTTGGAGTCACCAACAGTGGATCAATGAGACCTTCATTCATTTATGTTATTCTGTCAGACACCTTTTTTTGATAATTTATTTCCCATACACAGGACTCCCTTTTTTTCTAAATATTGTCAATTATTTATTTAGTCATTTTTTTTTTTTTTTTGACAACCTGTATATATTGTTTGCTTGTATTGTCATAGATTGAGTTCTGGATAATCCAGCTTTTTTAAGTTTATTTGTTTCTATTGTGTGTGTCTCATATTTAAGTTGCAGCATTTGTCACATATACAGATAGTTTTGTTCTAAGACAGCGCAGTATACACCTTAATTTTTTCTGGCTCAGGTAGTCCGCCTGCCAGTTTTCCACACCCGGAATGTACACGGCCGACAGTGCCGGTTACGCTCTTCTCTGCCCACTTCAGGATGCAAGCAACCTCCGATGCTGCAGCTGAGCTTCTTGTTCCTCCTTGATGATTGACATATGCCACCGCTGTGGCGTTGTCTGACTGGATCCTGACTGGACGCCCTTGCAGCCTCTGAGACCATTTGAAAAGGCACAGCCTGATCGCCCGGATTTCCAGGACATTGATTGGCAGGAGGGCTTCCTCTGGGGTCCAGCGACCTTGCGCCGACTGAACACCCCAGACTCCCCCCCAACCTGTAAGGCTGGCGTCCGTCGTGTTCACTATCCAGTAAACCGGAAGAAATTACTTCCCGGCCATTAGAGCCGGTGCTGTCAGCCACCATACCAGGGATCTCCTGACTAGGTGGCTCACTCGGATTTGATAATCCAGAGATGAAGGGCATCTGTTCCATCTGGACAGAACTTCCTTCTGTAACACTCGAGCGTGGTATTGAGCATATGGGACCGCCTCGAAGGAGGCTACCATGAGGCCCAACACTCGCATACAAAAACGGAGTGACGATCAATTCCTGGAAGTCAGCTGCCGTACTGCAGCCCGGAGGGTCTGCAACTTCTCCACAGGGAGGAATACCTTTGCCTCTGAGGAATCCAGAATCAACCCCAGGTACACTAGGCGTTGAGTGGGCACCAATACTGACTTTTGCGTGTTTAGTATCCAACCACAGTCTCGAAGAGTCTGACAGGTAATGGACACGCTTACCTCTAATTCTGAGCTTGAAGGGGCCTTCAGCAGAAGGTCGTCCAAGTAGCCTGTGATAGCGATACCCTGCTGTCTTAGAAGTGCCAGAATCGGAGCGAGCACCTTGGTGAATGTCCTGGGTGCTGAGGCAAGGCCAAACGGGAGGGCCACAAACTGGTAGTGGTCCTTCCCGATAGCAAATCGCAGAAACTCTGGTGTCTGGAGTATATGGGGACATGCAGGTATGCGTCCTTGATGTCCAAGGAGGCCAGAAAGTCCCCCAAATGGAGAGCCGTGACTACAGATTGAACCGACTCCATCCAAAATCTTTGTACCTTCACAAAGCAATTGAGGGCTCGGAGATCCAAGCTTGGACGAACCCCCTCCTTCTTCGGCACAATGAACAGATTTGAGTAAAAACCCCGTTCCAGTTCTGGAACTGGAATAACTACCCCGCGTTCCAGTAGACCCTGGACCGCCCCATGCAGGGCCTCCCGACGGGTCGGTAGTAGCTGGAGATTGGAGGCGACGAATCTGTCCGGTGGACAAGAGAGAAACTCTATCTTGTAGCCTGAGGAGATTACTTCGCAAACCCACCTGTCGGAGATTAGAGCTGTCCACTGAGTCGCGAATTTGCGAAGACGTCCCCCCACCCGAGCTGGGTGGGGGAGGACCTTCATGCGGACGCAAATTTGTCCGCAGGCTTATTGGGTATGCGGGACCAAGGACGCTTTTGTCCTTGGGCAGGCGCTTTATCGGCCTGGGGTCTTTTCCCTGTCGCCCTAGGGGGACGAAAAAAACGATTGCGTGCAGTAAAGGAGGGCCCTTGCCCTTGGCGTGGCCCCTTACCCTTGCTAATTTGGGGAAGCAAAGTGCTTTTACCTCCTGTGGCATCCTTGATGATGTCATCCGGAGAAGCCCCAAAAAGTCTGTCGCCCTTAAAAGGCAGATCCAACAGGGCTTTCTTGGAAGTCTGGTCCGCAGACCAGCCTTTTAGCCAGATCAGGCGGCGTATTGCTACTGCATAAACCGAAGCTTTAGACAGCAGGGGAATAGTATCCATGTCTGACTCGCAGACAAACCTAAGGCCCTGGACCAACAGGTCGGCCAATGTTATCTCATCAGGAGGAGCAATCCTTAACCTCTGGAGTAGCAATCTTGCCCATTCAGTAAGTGTCTGAGACACTAGGGCCCCCGCCAATGCCGGGCGTACTGCTGAGCCTACCATTGAGTATAGGTAGCAAGCGAGTGCTTCAGCCTTCTTATCCACAGGGTCCTTGAAAACAGGAGCCCCTTCTACAGGAATTGTGGTGGCTCTATTAAGTCTGGACACCGGAGGGTCCACTATAGGGGGAGAGGTCCATTTCCTCAGAAAACTCTCCTCAAAGGGGTACCGTACCGTAAACCTCTTTGGGGCTGTAAAGACCCTCAGCGGGTTCTCCCATTCCTTGTATAAGAGTTTATCAAAAGACACACAAGGGAACACCTTAGCAGTGCGGGCAGGTCTATGAAACCCAAGTGGACCGGAGTCTCTGCTGCTTCTGCAGCATTTTCCAACTTTAGCGTATCCCACACTCCAGTAATAAGGTCAGATACCAAAGCCGTCTCGCGTACTGACCTGGACTTGGAGTCATCCTCACTGTCCGGTCACGGTCTGCAGTCTCTGATGCGTCAGAATCTGGGCCCTGAGCCGTAGCTGGACCTGGTTCTGCATCAGAATTATCCCCAGAAGCTTGCAGGGGACGGGGCGTTTTCTACCCCCTGTATTCCCGTGTGCTGCTTCCACCCTGGCAGCAAACGCCTCTAGGATTGCCGTCATAGCGTTCATAGACACCTCAGGGGCACCAGCTGCTAAATCTGGTGTTTCAGGGCAGAAGACATCTGGCTCAGATGCCATGCTGACCACAGGCTGACACTCACAGGGCTCCAGGCAAGGTATCAATAGGCCACCCTCCTGTGCTGCAGAGAGGCTGGGTCACCCAGAGGACTCACCACCCTGGACCGGTACTGCTATGCTGCCGTGTGCTGCGCCTGTGATGCTGTCCCACTGCTGCTGTGTCAGTCTGCTTCTTTTATCAGCACTTCCTGTGTGAATTTTCGCGCCAGTGTAATGCACCCTAGAGGCCGGAGGCTCTCGCAAAATGGTTGCCAAAAACGTCTGTATGGAAGATAATGTGGGCTCTAAGAAAATGGCCGCCGACCTAAGATAGAGGTCAAGCAGCCGTAGCCCACAAAAAGATGGCCACCGAACGGCAATATATACATACAGAGTGGACAAACATGGCCGCCGATCAGCTGATAGGGGCCAGTGGGTGTGGCCGAACCACAGGAAGATGGCCGCCGGGCAGTCACAAGAGGCCGAACTCGGCATGGACCACCTCAAAATGGCCACCGACAGCATGGAGGAGGAAGCACACACACACAGGTAAGCAGAAATGACATTTCTTTTAAATGTTAGTTACAGCCAGCCCCGCTCCAATGGAACCCCTTAGGTGACCCCCAGCACCCAGCACCTTTAGCTAGAAGCCCAGGGAGGAGGGAAAGGCAGGGAGAGGAGGGAAGAAAGGGGCCACAACCACTTACTTGATCTCTCCAGGAATGTCCAGCTAAATCACCCAGCCGGGGCAGGGGAGTTTTACTTACCTATCCTGCATGTATTATGCTGGAAGACATTCCAAACAGATCATCGTCCGCGCACGGAAGGTGACTGTTGGCCAGGCATGCTGTGATTGGACCCAAAAGGGACGATCATATGTATGCCCTGGAGCGTGACGCTCACCGGACAGGCTGCTGTGACTCGGCCGTAAGGTCAGCCGAAGCTGAGCGGTCCGATGCAAGCCTTGGAGTGTAAGCTCACCGGCCAGGCTGCTGCGACTCGGCCGTAAGGTCAACCGAAGCTGAGCGGTCCGATGCAGGCCCTGGAGCGTAGGCTCACCGGCCACCCGTGGAGCGATGGGCATGTCGTGGAAAACCCAGCGCGTAGCTAGGGTCGGCACATGCTCGATGGCCGAAACTGGGGAGACTACAAGGATCGAGGATCCAGCCTGTCACCCAGTCGGCAGTTGATTGAAGATCGCAGGAAACAACATATGTAGAAAAAAAAAAAAAAATATATATATATATATATATATATATATATATATATATATATATATATATATATATATATTTTTTTTTTTCCCCGGACCAATGGGCCCGAAGGGAGCCATGTCCTACTCCTTGCTAGACAGAAAAAAACTGATCTGCGATATGCAGACTGAGAGGATATACCCGGGGGTCCGCCCCCTGGGCGGGACTGTAAAAGGTGTGATGCAACACTTTTTTCAAGTTTTTCTGCCTAGTCACTCCTAATTAACGTATAATACCCACTTTGTCAATAGAGAAGCTGTGTCGGTCCATGGACGAAAGAGTAAAAATCTGTTTGGTGGACAAGAAAGGAACTCTATCTTGTACCCCAAGGTGACCACCTCGCAGACCCACTGGTCGGAGAGCAGGGAGGTCCACCGAGCTGCAAACTCGCGAAACCGTCCCCCCACCCTGAAGTCAGGCGGGGGGCAAAACTTAATGCGGTAGCTGGTTTGTTTGTTGGCTTGGCGGGCTTACGCACCTAGGGATGCTGCTGTCTCCCAGCTGGACCTTTGTCCGCACGGGAGGGTCTGCCGGCAGGTCCTGACTGACGAAAATACTGCTTCTGTGTGGGAAAGGAGGGCCCCGGCTTACGGCGCGGCTCCTTCCCTTTAGTGGACTGAGGGAGAAGTGTGCTCTTACCTCCAGTGAAATCCTTAATGATGTCATCCAGTGAGGCACCAAAAAGCCTCCAACCCTTGAAAGGCAACTCTGCCAAAGTTTTCTTAGAAGATTGGTCAGCGGACCAGCATTTTAGCCATATTAGGTGGCGCAGTACCACCGCAGATGCTGAGGCTCTGGAAATCAAAGGGGCTGCATCCAGGGTAGCATCACAGACGTACACAAGTCCTTGTACCAACTGTTCAGCCAGTGACACGCATACTGGAGGAAGCTGGTGCTCCTCCACAGTCTGGTGCAAAATTTTTACCCACTCCGTGAGTGTCTGGGACACTAAAGGTAGCCGCCAAGATAGGCCGCAATGCTGACCCCAGCATGGTGAACATAGAGCGGCTCACCGCTTCGGACCTCCTATCAGTAGGGTCCTTAAAAGCAGGGGTCCCCTCCACCGGAATAGTGGTTACTTTATTCAACCGAGACACCGGGGGATCAACAACCGGAGATGAAGCCCATTTTTTCAAAAGGCTCTCTTCAAAAGGGTAACGGATCACCATGCGCTGAGGGACCGCAAAGGGCCTCTGCGGCCGTTCCCATTCCTCATCTATGAACTTGTCAAAGAAATCAACATAAGGAAAAACCTTAGCAGAGCGGGTCGGTTTGTGCGACCCAAAAGGAACAGACCCTGCTGTGGAAGTCCCAGCTGTATCTTCCAGCTTGACAATGTCCCTCACAGCATTGATAATTGCACTAACAAGTGCCCTGTCCTGAGCTGACCCGGACAAGGGGTCCTCCTCACAGGGTAGGTCCTGGTCCACATCTTCTGACACAGCAGAACCGGGGTCCTGAGCCGCAGCCAGGCCTGAGTCTAAGTCAGAACATTCCCCAGGTGATGGCGTGGGAAAGGGGCGCTTAGTACCCCCTTTACGCTCGCACGCCGCTTCCACCCTGGCAACAAATGACTCCAGGACTGCTGACAAAGCGTCCAGGGGAATAGCAGGTGCAGGGGCACTGGTTGCTGCCTCTGGAATGTCTGGGGAAAAAACGCCAGCTTCTGACTCCATGTTGCCCACTGACAGCCCTTAGGGACCCAGTCAAGATACCTGACAAAAATTACAGACCACCCTCCTTGCTGCACTGACCGAGGTGGGGGAATACACAGGGGACTTACCGTTTAGCCAGAGACCGCTCAGCGCCGCTGCCCGCTCTCTATCCGCACACCGCGTGTGTGCCTGAGGAACTGTGTGAGGTAAATCGCGCTGTACAGGAAGCCAGCCAACACTAGAGGCCAAAACCCACTCCAAAATGGCCGCCGAGTGCCTCAGAGAAAGCGCGCGGACCACAAGAAAATGGCCGCCCGCAATGCATCCTAACGCGGCCATGACAAAATGGCCGCCAATGGAAATTACAATGCAATGCACAGGCCCCAAAAAAATGCCGCCAGTGCTTCAAAAAATGGCGCCCAGCAAGCGAGGTGGACGAGAAGGCCAGGCACGGAGGCTTCCAACAAATTACACCCCCCCACAGATAGCGGACCTGGACAACCCCCCCGCCGGGACCTGGAGCCCCCCCCCCGCAAGGTATTCCCCAGGTCGCAGCAAACCCCGCAATGGGAGGAGGAAAAAAGGGATGACAGAGGGAGAGAAGGGAGTGCAGGAGAGCCCCCCCCCAACAATCCCCTTAGGAATGCCCAGCTGTTCCATCCCACCGAAGCAGAAGGAACCGTACTTACCCATTCTGCGAGGACCTGCTGGTGCGTTCCTGACAGACCTACAACCGAGCAGTACGGAATAGCTGTCGGCCCGGTCCACTGTGACCGAGACAGTAAGCCGCTCGGTCATATGTGAATCCTGGAGCATAGCTCACCAGCCACCCCTGGAGCGATGGGGTATGTGGTGGCCGACCCCGCACGTAGCTAAGGTCTGCTCACGCTCGATGGCCGGACTGGGGGGACTACAACGATCTATATTATCCTGCCTGTCATGCCCAGCCGGCAGTTGATAGAAGATTAAAAAAAATGTAATAAAAATAAAAAAATTCTTCAGGACTCTGGGCCCAAAGGGAGCCAGGTCCGTCTCCTCTACTAGGCAGAAAAAAACTGAGGCTGCTGGCTGCAGGGTGGAGGGTTATGTTCAGAGGGACCGCCCCCTGGGCGGGGCGGTTTCAACTCTGTTTAAATAACATGTATGCATATCTAACATGTTCTGCCTAGTCCACTCCTAATAGACGGAACATACCCAACAGTCAAGATTGAAGGAGCCGTGTCCGTCCATGGACGAAAAGAGAAAGAAGGTTTGCTTTACCACATGTTTTGTGGGTGACGGGGACCAGCCCCACACCGTATAGAGAGGAGACTACTGTATAGTTTAGCGCCGGACGGCAAGGATTTGCTTTACTATTTTTTTGTTTGTTGTTATTACTTTGCAAACCTCTACTAAATAAACCTGGCAACCTGCTAGATTTTAAAGAAATTGCCTGCACGCTGACCTTGTTTTCAAGAAAAGGTGATCCCCACGAGCTAATCTCCCACAATTCCTATAAGAGAAAAGTTACTAGCAACTTTTAATGCTGTGCATTTCTGATAAGCAACAGGTTGTCTTATGATCGATAGAAATGTCACTAACAAACTTTAAATGGTTTGCATTTGTGATTAGCAACAGCGTAAAGTCATAACCAACAGAAATGTCACTAGCTACTGCAATGCTGTGCATATCTGGTTAGCAACAGGGTACAGTCTTATGATCAACAGAAATGTCGCTAACAACCTTAATTCTATGCATTTTCTGATTAGCAACAAAGTACAGTATCACTTACTGTTTTGTATTTCTGATGAGCAGCAAGACAACCAGAAAAGACACAAAATAACTTCCACGTTGTATGTTTCTGATGTACAACCAGACAAAGCATGAAGTCAGAGTCATGGAATATTCAACTGCCCAACAAAGGGCAAAATCTACCACAGGCATAGCCTGGACTCTACTAAACTTCAACCACCAGAGGGGAAGCAGGGTAGTTCCAAATAACGGAAGTCTCAGGTGTGTGAATACCCCACAATAGTAATAGCTGTTGGTCTACCACTGTCAGTTAGACACACACACACAAACAGGTAAGGCTCCATTGTACACGGGACGTTTTTACAACTGCTCCTAAATGATTAAACTTGTCAGATAGTAACCCACGTTTAAAAAAAACACTTTTTTTATGGAGAAAAACGTCTATAAACGAAACGCTGCTAACCGCGGGTTACCATGTTTAGCCACGTTTTGCGTCTGAAACGTGGAAATCTTCCGCGTCTGAACCCATTTTTTTTGCTTTCAAAGAAACTGTTAAACGCAACTGCCTAAAAACTTCAATAAACCAGACTGTGTACATGGTCAAATAGGATAACTATTGAATGAGTTCAGGGGCAGTTGAAAAAAAGTGTCCAACTGCCTCTGAACGCGCGTTTAACAGCGTCCCGTGTACATGGGGGCCTAAGAGTCCAAGCCTCCCAAGCATCTAAGGTCTTAATGAACACAGACCTAGAGATCAAGTAAGGCCCCATGCACACGAGACGCAGGTGCAAACTCTGCTGAACACACGTTTTTAAACGCTGAAACCGGCGTTTAAATACGCGCGTTTTGCCACGTTTGCGGGCGCGTTTAGCAGCGTTTTACCGCGTTTGCGTTTATAAGCGTTTCATCATAGACCCTCCCTAATCTCAAAAAACAGTACATTTTAACCATTTCAGCCAGTTTGTGAGACCAGAGTGAGTAGCAGCCACCTGCCACGTCACCTGGCCCCATCACCTGCCACAAGTTGTGGATTTTCCACTTGCCACGTCACCTGGCCACATCACGTGCCACGTCACCTGGCCACATCACCTGCCACAAGTTGTGAATTGTCCACTTGCCACGTCACCTGCCACAAGTTGTGGATTGTCCACTTGCCACGTCACCTGGCCACGTCACCTGGCCATGTTACCGGCAATGTCACCTGGCACGTCACCTGGCCACGTCACCTGCCACAAGTTGTGGATTGTCCACTTGCCACGTCACCTGGCCACATCACGTGCCACGTCACCTGGCCACGTCACCTGCCACAAGTTGTGAATTGTCCACTTGCCACGTCACCTGCCACATCACCTGGCCACGTCACCTGCCACAAGTTGTTGATTGTCCACTTGCCACGTTACCTGCCACAAGTTGTGGATTGTCCACAAAGCAATGCAAGCAATTACAGTTTTCTTTTATATTTTTTAATAGTTTTTCATCATTTGCCATCATTTTTGCGATTTCTAATGTTAAAAAATAGGTCCCCTTTAAAAACGCTTATAAAACGCAAACACGGCAAAACGCTGGTACCGCGTTTAGCCACGTTTAGCGTCTGAAACGTGGAAAACTTTTGCGTCTGAACCCATTTTTTTGCTTCTGGAAAAACGAGGGTAAACGCAACTGCTTGTAAACGCCAAAAAACGAGAGTGTGCATGGACACATAGGATAACATTGAATGGGTTCAGGGGCAGTTGAAAAAAGCGTCCAACTGCCTCTGAACGCACGTTCAACAGCAAATAACAGCGTCTCGTGTGCATGGGGCCAAAGCCAGCGTCGAAGAGATGGTCACAATCTTAGCCTGGAGGCAATCAGACACCTGTAGGGCTTAACAAGCAATCATTAGATACAGGTTAGTATATATGTCTCTTGCACAGAGGTTTGCACCAGAACCCGTCAATTAAGAGCCCATTCACACAGGGGCAACACGACTTCCAGCGCGATTTTATGAGGCAACTCAGACACGACCTGAGTATGAATCACAGCACGACCTGGAGCTATTTACAAGGCAACTCCAAGTTGCCTGCAGGACAAGAGACATTCCAGTGGCCAATCAAACAAGAATCAGCTCTGTGGGAGGGAGGGGGGAGAGAGAGTTTTGCAGGAGAAATGTATGTTATCTTCCTGGAGAGTGGCTCCTATTAAGACAGGGAGAGGCGACTCCCATTGAAATGAATGGTTACAGGTCGCCTAGGAGTCGGATTGAAGTAGTACAGGGACCTTTTTTGAAGTCGGAGCGACTGCAGTAGTGTGCATAAGGACGGCTCCATTAACTTACATTGATTTCTTCAGCCAGCGCGACCTGGGGCGACTAGGGGCGACCTGGGGCGATTTGGAGTCGGATCCAAAGACGCCCCTGTGTGAATGGGCTCTTAGGGTTGCAGGATAACAATTTATGCTTCCAATTCATCCAAGGGCTGGGCTGTAGCCCAAACTACAAGAGGTCCCGATTAACTGTTACACACCTACAGATATAACTGCAGTGTAAGGAGGAATTAATAGGTTGGAGCTTGATAAGATGTTATACATGCCAAGCAATCCCCACAAAGAGAACACGTTCACAAGGGTACCCCTTGCTGTGTCTAACCCCCCCCCCCCATATGGGGAAAAACTAGGCGGCAGGTTTTTTAAAAGCCAGCAACCTCTAAATGAACCCTTGCAGCTACATGCGAGATTCATAGCAGCTGGTCTAATATATTTAGATTACTGTGCTTTGTGTGCATTGCTGACCAGGGGAAATCTGTGCTATTACTCCTGGAATCACCAGGTACCTGCAGACCACTTCACATCCCTTCAATTAAACATTTAGGAATGTGTACCTTGTTTAGTGGCAGAAAAAGCCTATAGGAGACCATTTGTGTCTAACGGGTCTCAACTCTTCACTATTTTTATCCTTATTCATGGATTTATAATGAGAGGCTGGCAACTTAATATTGCAAAAGCCACAGCATTTCCCAAGGTAAAAGGGAGCTGTGGACATTGGTCTAGCTAAAGCTTTTAGGCTATTTGTTCCCAGACCCAAGGGCAAGAAGAGTAGCACCCTGTATTGAGAGAGGGAGTTCTATCGTAATGCCCAGAAACCACCCAGGCTGCCTTTAGGGATTCTGCTGCTAACCTCCCAAGGCAAAAAAGGGAAGTACTCCCCACTGTTGTCTTTCCCTTTGCCACAGGGCTTGCTTGTCTCTTTTCAAGGTCTCATGAGAAGAGGATAGCAGACCAAAATCACCCCCTTCCAAGTTGCTGTCCCCACTGGGGAGCTGCCAAATTAGGCGGCGTGCACTGCACCAGTAGCATGCCCACACACCTCTTCTGGCATCCAAACTTTTTCAAAAGGAAGGGGTGAGGGGAGGACAGGGCCATTACCCTCTTTAGGGGTGAGTTGCTCTGAGTCTACCACCTGAGGTGTGGATACAGAGGTGTGGAAATATTGAATAGTGGCCAACATTTCCTCTTGAACAGATTTAATAAAATATTTCATTAATCCTGACGCCTCTTTCCCAGCCAGTTTGTTAATACACCTATTACAAAAATGGCTTTGTGTGGGATTTAGACAATCTTTCCCCACAGTTACTGCACTTTTTACTGGCACTAGTGCTAACGGATGAGGAAGGTGGTTTGTCAGAGACTTCCTGCACTCCACTTGGGGAATCTGCAAGAGAAGAGGGAACAACCAACAGTCACTCTTTCTACCCCCTGTATCATGGCTGCAGGCCCCCATCCCCAGAGGTGAGAGTATGGGGGATTACCAGGGATTACTTCTTAACCACTTCCAGCCCAAGGACGTCATATGACGTTCTGGACTTTCAGTGGGGATATCTGAATGATGGCTGCAGCTACAGGCATCATTCAGATATCCATCTGTTCAGCCAGCGATTCTGTGCACCATAAGAATGATCATAGCGGCAGTTCCACCGCATGATTGTTCTTCTAGGCGACAGGAGGGGACATCTCCCCCCCCTCCCGCCACCATCCGGGGACCCAGAGAAACGATCTGCCGCCGCCGGATGGGAGGCATAGAGATGACTAGTAACCAGATGGTCACCAGTCATCTCTATGATTGTCGGCAGCCCGGGCACGACGTTATGACCTCACGCCCGGGTACCCGGAAGTAAACAAAGCCACAATCGCGGCTGTCGGCATGAGATCAGTGAATTTTTTTTCACGATCGCATGCTTTCCAGCCTGGAGGAGAGATGTGGGGTCTTATTGACCCCGCATCTCTCCATAAAGAGGACCTGTCACAAACCATTCCTATTAAAAGGGATGTTTACATTCCTTGTAATAGGAATAAAAAAAAAAAAAAAAGTAAAAAAAACGTCTAAAAAAAATAAATAAAAATAAAGTAAAAGAAAATATATATATATATATTTTTTTAAATGTCTCTGTCCCCAGTAGATCGTGCTCACAAGCGAACACACACACGCAAGTCCCGCCCACATATGTAAACGTCGTTAAAACCACACATGTGAAGTATCGCCGCGTGCGTTAGAGCGCCAGCAACAATTCTAGCACTTTGTAGAAAGTGTTAACACACCACACCTTATACAGCACCGCCCAGGGGGCGGACCCTCTGGGTATAATCCCTCTCTGCACCTCGCAGATCAGTTCGTCAAAAAGCAGTACAAACTTAAAAACGAGGGGTGGGTGCTGTGTCCGTCCATGAACTCAGAGAAAAGGATTTTACGGTGAGTACAAAAATCCTATTTACTCTTTTGTTCATGGACGGACACAGCTTCCTATTGACAAGTGGGAAGTCCCAAAGCAGTGTCAAAAACGAGGGGTGGGAACAGCATTAAAACAACTTCACCCCAAAACAAGACAGAGCTCCTCAACGGAGGAGTTGCAACTCTAAACAGCCGCCTGCAATACCTTGCAGCCGAAAGAAGCATCCGAAGATGCACACACATCAACTTGTAAAGTTTAGTGAAAGTGTGAACGGACGAGCAGGTCGTCGCCTTACACACCTGGTGAAACAGACGCCTTCCTTGAGATGGAAGGTCAAAAACGACCTTAGAAAGAAAGAAAAGAAGGTTGCGGACGCAGCACCACCTATCCTTGTGGAAGATTAGATAGGGAGCCTTGGATGACAAGGCTGCCAGCTCAGAAACCCGTCTTAACCGACGTAACACCAAGAGACACCTCTTGCCCTGGTCAAATGCGCCGGGAAAAGGAAGGCACCTGACCCTTCATGGCGTAAGCCTGATCACGATCTGTCGGATACCCCTAGAGATGGTGGCCGTTGAGACCGCTGGGCCCTACTTAGGACCAGCCACTGAAACAAACAGTGAGTCTGGATTCTGTAACGGAGCAGTACCAGACAAGCATACTCTCAGAGCTTGGACAACGTCCCAGGAATGCAACGTCGTCTCCTTAGGATTCGATGGATGAGGACACAAGGATGGCAGAACAACGTCTTCCTTGAGATGGAAGGTCGAAAACGACCTTAGGAGGAAAAGGCTGCGGACGGAGCACCACCTATATTGTGGACGATCAGATAGGGAGGCTTGCATGACAAGGCTGCCTGCTCAGAAACCCGTCTTAACTGGCATAACAGCCACCAAAAGGACCACTTTCTGAGAAAGTGTCAACAAGGGAACCTCCCTGATGTTCTCAAACGGTGGTTTCTGAGGCACTTAGAGGCCATGCCGTTAAAGCCATTGACTGCAAGCAGGATGGCATATGGGATCCTGCGACAGCAGGTCCTCTCATAGTGGTAGACGCCAAAAGGACGTCTGCTACACAAGCCCCGGGGAGGTAGTGGAGGGTGGACCGGAGGGGGCGCCTGCCGAACCCACTGTACCAACGTTCTCACTAGAGAGTGAGCCACCAGGGGTCGTTGAAAAAGACAGCCAGGGCAGATACCTGCCCCCCAATTGTGCTTAAAGTAAAATCTTTGTCCCGTTCCCTGCTGAAGAACAGCAGGACTCTGGAACCAAATAAGTATGCGGATGTCACCTAATTTCCTCACAAATGGATATGTAGGTCTTCCAAGTGTGATGGTAAATCTTCCTAGGGGATGATTTCCGAGCACTCCTCATGGTAGAGATCACAGAGTCTGAAGGCCCCGGTCTCTTGCACCTGGCTCTCAAGCCATGCCGTTAAGCCAGTGACTGTAAAAAACAGGATGGCGTATGGGACCTTGCGACAGCAGGTCCTTCTTAGCGGTAGATGCCAAAAAAGCGTTCTGCTACCAGAGGCACTAGATCAGCGTACCAAGGACGCCGAGGCCAATTCAGAGCAATTGGGACCATTGAAATCCTCTCTGCCTCCAGTCTGCAAAACAGCTGAGGAAGGAGCTATCAGAGGAGGAAAGGCATAGATCAGCCGGTACTGACTCCACGGTCCCATCAACGCATCTGTCATGTTTGCCCATGGGTCTCTTGACCTGGCCACAAACCTCAATACCGTCCGATTGAGTCGAGAAGCCAGGAGATATACGAATGGCATGCCTCCCCTCTGGTAAAGGAGCTGAAAACGCCTCCGGGTGTAGAGACCATTCTCCTTGGTCCAGCATCTGGCAACTCAGGTAGTTCAACTGCCAGTTTCCCACACCCGGAATGTATACGGCCGACAGGCCTGGTATGCCCCTTTCTGCCCCCCTTAGGAGGCGAGCGACCTCCGATGCTGCAGCAGAGCTGCTTGTTCCTCCTTGACGATTGACATACGCCACCACTGTGGCGTTTGTCCGACTGGATTCTGACTAAACGCCCCTGAAGCCTCTGAGACCATGTGGAGAGGCAAAACCAGATCGTCCAGAGTTCCAGGACAATGTTCAGGAAAGTAGGATTCCTCCGGAGTCCAGCGACCCAGGTTGACTGAGCTCCCCAGACTCCTGTCCAACCGGGAAGACAGGTGTCCGCCGTGACCACCATCCAGTAAAAAGGAAGGAACGACTTCCCGGACAGAAGTGCCGGTGATGTCGGCCACCAACAAGGGAGGTCCTGACTAGGTGGCTCACCCGGATTTTGACAATCCAGGGATGAAGGGCACTTGACCCTCTGGACAGAATTACCTTCTATAACACTTGCGTATGAAAAAGTGCATATTGTACTGCCTCGAAGGAGACCACCATGAGGCCCAGGACTCGCCTGAAAAAGTGGCGTGACAACCCTGTTTGGGATGTCAACTGCTGCACCGCAGCCCGAAGGGTCTACAACCTTCCCATAGGGAGAAAAAAAACTTTCGCCAGAATCAACCCTAGATACACTAGGAGTTGAGACGGTACCAATACTGACTTCTGAGTGTTCAGCACCCAACCAAGAAACGGAGGGTCTGACAGGTTATAGACACGCTCACCTCTAATTTTGAGTTTGAGGTGGCCCTCAGAAGAACGTCCAAGTTGCCCATGATAGCGATGCCACGCTTTCTTAGTAGTAGGGCCAGAATCGGGGCAAGCACCTTGGTGAACACCCTCGGTGCCGATGCCAGGCCAAAGGGGAGAGCCACCATTGGTAGTGGTCTTCCCCAGCCGCCAAACGCAGACATCTCTGATGCCTGGTGCATATGGGAACATGCAAGCATGCGTCCTTGACCAAGGATGCCGGAAAATCCCCCGGATGGAGGGCAGCGACAACAGAGCGTCTTCAGCACTACGAAAAGATTAGAGTAGAACCCCTGAATCCTTTCCTGTACTGAGACAGGAAGGACCACCCTGCATATCAGCAGGTCTTGAACCGCCCCATATAGGACTTCGACGAGTCGGCTGACGCTGGCGGTTTAGAGGGAAAAAATCTGTTCGGTAGGCAAGCAAGGTTGGCCTTGCGAACCCAGGGACGCTTCTGTCCCTCAGCAGGCACTTTATCGGCCTGGGGTCATTTACTTGCTGCACTAGGCGGCCGAAAGACCACTTGTGCGCGGTGAAGGAGAGCCCTAGCCTATGGCGTGGCTCCTTACCCCTTTTTGGATTGCGGGAGCAGCAAGCTCATACCTCCTGTTCATCTTTAATGATGTCATCCAGAGAGGCTCCAAAAAGACTGTCACCGCTAAAGGGCAGGTCCAATAAGGCCCTCTTGGAAGTTTTTTGGTCCGTAGACCAGCACTTAGCCAAACCAGGTGGCCTAACACCACTGCATAACCCGAGGCTCTAGACAGCAAGGGGATAGTATCCATGTCTGATTCGCAAACAAACTTAAGGCCATGTACCAACTGGTCAGCCAAAGCTACCTCATTCGGAGGTTGCCTCCCATGCCTTAAACCCCTGGAGTAGCATCTTTGCCCACTCAGCAAGTGTCTGAGACACCAAAGCTCCAGCCAATGCTGGACGCACTGCTGAGCCCACCACAGTGTATAGGTAAGCGAGCAAGTGCCTCAGCCTTCTTGTCCACAGGGTCCTTGAAGACAGGAGCCCCCTTGTCATGATAGTGGACACAGGGGGGTCCATTATCAGGGAAGAGGACCATTTTTCCAGGAAACTCTCCTCAAAGGGGTACCGGGGCTGCAAAAAACTTTCAGTGGGTTTTCCCACTCCTTGTATAAAAGTTTATCAAGATAGGACACACAAGGAAACACCTTAGCAGTGCGGGCCGGCTTACGGAACCCAAAGAGGACCGCCATCTTTGCTGCTTATGCAGCATTCTCCAATTTCAGTGTATCCCGCAGTGCAGTGATAAGGTCAGATACCAAAGCCTTTTCGCGTGTTGACCCGGACCTGGAGTCATTCTCACTGTCCGACCGGTCATGGTCCGCAGTCTCTCATCAGAATCAGGGCCATGACCCACAGCCGGGCCTGGTTCTGCATCAGAATTATCCCCAGAAGATGGCGGGGGAAGGGGGCATTTCCTACCCCCGTGTTCCCATGCGCCGCTTTCCACCTTGGCAACAAAGCCTTCAGGATTGCCGACATAGCGCCCCTCAGGTGTTTCAGGGGAAAAGACGTCTGCTTCTGACGTCATGCTGACCCACGCGCCTGACACCCACAGGGACTCCAGGCAAGGTATCAATAGGCCACCCGAACAGCTGCTACAGAGGTCTCCCAGAGGACTCATCACCCTTAGAACGGTACCGCTACTGCTGCCGTCTGCTCCTGCCTGAGATGCTCTCCCACCGCTGCCTGTGTCAGTCTGATCTCATCAGCGTGTCTGTATACTTTCGTGCCTGTAGAATGCACCCTAGAGGCCGAAGACTTCCACAAAATGGCCGCTGAGTGGCCGTGCTGAAGAACAGTGTGGACCATAAGAAAATGACTGCCGAGCTGTCGACAGAAATGGCCTCCGAACGGCGCGAACCACAAGAAAATGGCCGCCGAGCGTTAAATAGAGGCCAAAACAGGCGTGGACCACAAGAAAATGGCCGCCGACAGCGTGGAGGGAGAAAACACACACAGGTAAGCAGCACATTGACATATTAATGACAGTCTACAGGGCAGCCCCGCTCCAGATGGAGCCCCCAGGTGACCCCCCAGCACCCAGTCTTAGCTTCAGATCTCAGGGAGGAGGGAAGGTAAGGAGAGAGGAAAGAAAGGGTAAAACCACTTACTTGATCTCTCCAGGAATGTCTAGCCAAGTCTTCCTGCCGAAGCAGGGGAGCTACTTACCTTTCCTGTGTGGATTATGCTGGAAGATATTCCGGGCAGATAATCATCCGCGCACGGAGGTGACTGTCGGCCCGGCATGCTGTGATTGTGCCATAGAGACCGATCATATGCATGCCCTGGAGCGCGAAGCTCACCGGCCACCCGTGGAGCGACGGGCATGTCGTGGAAAACCCAGCGTGTAGCTAGGGTCGGCACACGCTCGATGGCCAAAACTGGGGAGACTACAAGGATCTGGGATCCAGCCTGTCACCCAGTCGTCAGTTGATCGAAGATCGCAGGAACAAAAAAACATAGAAAACGTAGAAAAAAACCTCCGGACCAATGGGCCCGAAGAGAGCCATGTCCTTCTATGCTAGGCAGAAAAAAAAAACTGATCTGTGAGGTGCAGAGAGAGGGATTATACCCAGGAGGGTCCGCCCCCTGGACGGTGCTGTATAAGGTGTGGTGTGTTAACACTTTCTACAAGTTTTCTGCCTAGTCACTCCTAAATGAAGGATAATACCCACTTGTCAATAGGAAGTTGTGTCCGTCCATTAACGAAAAAGAGTAAAAAAGGTTTCACTGTGGGACAAAAACACAATCAACACTGGAGGGACAAGGGGTAAGGTGGGGCCTTTTAAACAGCTGTGAACTGATTGTGTTTCCTGTAGGGAGGAGCCTCTCATCTCTCATGTGTTGCCGTCCTGGAAGGCGAGGTGAGAAATAAATATATATATATTTTTAAATTGTCGTTATTTTTTAGTTTATAGTGCAACAAATAAAAACCGCAGAGGTGATCAAATACCACCAAAAGAAATCTCTATTTGTGGGGGGGGATTGTTTTGGTACAGCGTCGCACGACCGCGTAATTGTCAGTTAACCACTTAACGACCGCTCACTGTATATGTACGTCGGCAGAATGGCACCGACAGGCACAATCACGTACAGTGTACGTGATAGCCTTTGTACAGTTGGGGGGTCCGATTGGACCCCCTCCTATACAGTGAGCGGTCGGTATTTGTTGGGGAGCGATCCGAGATGAGGGGACGGCCGCTCGATTCCGGCCACCCCCCCGCGATCGCTCCCGGCGAATGAAAATGCTTCCTCTGTCCTGTAATGTAAACACAGGCAGAGGAAGCAGGAGGAAGTGATGTCATCTCTCATGCGGCGCACACATATACCGAGCGCCGTACAAGAGAAGACATCAGGTCAGTACACAAAACACTACACTGACACCAGGACACATAGGCACACAAATCGCCCCCCCAGATCACCCCCCAGCCCCCAGTGTCACCAATTGCAGTGACCATTTATTTACTGATCACTGCAATCAGTGACATTTGTGACTGTAAAAGTGTCACTACATTTAGTTTTAGGTCCAGTGTAGCCCCCTAACCCCGCCCTAATAAAGGTTTAACCCCCTGATCACCCCCCAGATAACCCTTTCACCCCCTAGCACCGCCGTCGCTAAGCGATCATTTTTCTGATCGCTGTCTTAGCGTCGGTGATGCAGATCGGTAGCCAGTAATTTTTTTAGGTTCGCCGCAGGTTTTTATAGCGTCAGGTACCCCCATAAATTATCTAATAAAGGTTTAACCCCCTTGATCACCCCCCAGGTAACCCTTTCACCCCCTATCACCACTGTCGCTAAGCGATCATTTTTCTGATCGCTGTCTTAGCGTCGGTGATGCAGATCGGTAGCCAGTAATTTTTTTTAGGTTCGCCGCAGGTTTTTATAGCGTCAGGTACCCCCATAAATGATCTAATAAAGTTTTTAACCCCCTAATTGCCCCTAGTTAACCCTTTCACCAGTGATCACCATACAAGTGTTACTGGTGATGCTGGTTAGTTAGTTTGCTTTTTATAGTGTCAGGGCACCCGCCGTATATAACCCAATAAAGGTTTAACCCCCTGATCGCCCGGCGGGTGATATCAATTAGGTTTTAGCATCAGAGAGGGTCTGCGTCACACTCCAGGCAGCGTCAGGTTAGTGCCAGTAACGCTAACACCCACGCGTGAAGCATACACCTCCCTTAGTGGTATAGTATCTGAACAGATCAATATCTGATCTGATCAGATCTATACTAGCGTCCCCAGCAGTTTAGGGTTCCCAAAAACGCAGTGTTAGCGGGATCAGCCCAGATACCTGCTAGCACCTGCGTTTTGCCCCTCCGTCCAGCCCAGGCCACCCAAGTGCAGTATCGATCGATCACTGTCACTTACAAAACACAACACACATAACTGCAGCGTTCGCAGAGACAGGCCTGATCCCTGCGACTCCAGTGCTGTAGGAGGTGATTTCACCACCACAGTTAAAAAAAAAAAGCATATATGCCGAAGCATTGGGGCAGCAGGGGCGGAGGAGCGGAGGAGCGATTTTGCTCCTAATGCCACGTACATACGGTCGAAATTCCGACGGAGGCTTGCCCGTGGAAAAGTCTGACCATGTGTGTGCGGCATAACTTTTTTGCGGGAGGATGCCCCCATGCTTCGGCATATATAAATGGTGCATGTATGCCCATCATTAGAAGTGGGTGGATGAAGGGTGGTATTCTAATGGTGGGCATACCCACCGATCAATCTCTTTTTTCGTTCAGCCAACTGGCTGCATGAAAAAAAAAAAAGATTACAATACATGTCCAACAAGGACCAGCAACGTACTGGTATGTTGCTGGACTTTGAATGTTTATACCAGAATGATGCCTGCGGGTTTAGGTATCATCTTGGTATCATTCTTTTCAGCCAGCGGCCGGCTTTCATGTAAAAGCAATCCTAGTGGCTAATTAGCCTCTGGACTGCTTTTACAAGCAGTGGGAGGGAATGTCCCCCCCCCCCCGGATATAAAAAGCGCCATTGGGAAATTGGGAAAGCATTTTATCACACCGATCTTGGTGTGGTCAGATGCTTTGAGGGCAGAGGAAAGATCTAGGGTCTAGAAGACCCCAGTTTTTTCAAAAAAAGAGTACCTGCCACTACCTATTGCTATCACAGGGGATATTTACATTCCCTGAGATAACAATAAAAATGATAAAAAATAAAAAAAAATATGGAAGGAACAATTTAAAAATAAAATAAAAAAGCAAAATTAATAATAAAAAAAAAAGCACCCCTGTCCTGCCCTGCTCTTGCCCAATGGCGAACGCAAGCGTCGGTCTGGCGTCATATGTAAACAGCAATTGCACCATGCATGTGAGGTATCACCGCGAAGGTCAGATCGAGGGCAGTAATTTTAGCAGTAGACCTCCTCTGTAAATCTAACGGGGTAACCTGTAAATGCTTTTAAAGGCTTTTAAAAATGTATGTAGTTTGTCGCCAATGCGCGTTTGTGCGAAATTTTAAAGCATGCCGTGTTTGGTATCTATGTACTCGGCCTAAGATCATCTTTTTTATTTCTTCAAACATTTGGGCAATATAGTGTGTTTTAGTGCATTAAAATAAAAAAAAAGTGTATTTTTTCCCCAAAAAATGCATTTGAAAAATCGCTGCGCAAATACTGTGTAGGAAAAAAAAATGCAACACCCACCATTTTAATCTGTAGGGCCTTTGCTTTAAAAATATATATAATGTTTGGGGGTTCAACATAATTTTCTTGCAAAAAATAAATATGTTTTCATGTAAACAAAAAGTGTCAAAAAGGGCTTTGTCTTCAAGTGGTTAGAAGAGGGGATGTAAGCTTCCTAATGTTGTGTATAAAATGCCAGAACAGTTCAAAACCCCCCCAAATGACCCAATTTTGGAAAGTAGACACCCCAAGCTATATACTGAGAGGCATGTCGAGTCCATGGAATATTTTATATGTTGACACAAGTTGCGGAAAAAAGACAATTTATTTTTAATTTTTTTGCACAAAGTTCTCACTAAATGATATATTGCTCAAACATGCCATGGGCATATTCTCAAAATAGACCCACCTATAGGGACCAGTATTATGACGATCCCGCCTACAGAACTCACCCTAATGATGGGTATAGGGAAGGAGGTCCCCCTTCTCCCCAGGTGCCTTGGAGACAGGATGTCCCCTTAAGGAACCAATATGGACCCCTCCAGGGATATGAGAATCAGAAGGAGGACTCTGTTAATATGGATCCTCGGAATACAGGGAACCAACAGATTCGTACATACGATGGTCCCCCTGTGGCGGCTCCCTTGAGGAGTAAAACAGATAATTTTTTAGGAAGAGGCCGAGGTAGAATGCCAGGGTGTTTTTAATCTCAGTGGGGAAGAACTGACCAGAGCAGAAAAAATCACTCTCAATCAGGGATTAAAATATGCACCTAGGAAGCCTTTAAATAAATTCCAAATGTTCTTAGACGTACAAAAATACGCTAGGAAACTAAGCATCAAACGCCATTTTTTGTCCAATCCTATTATTAGAAATGGTAACCAAGAAGAAGGGCCCACCAGGGGGGGAACTGGATTAAGGAATGCATCTCTGTTTAACCCCCCAGGGAAACCAGCTCCTAGCATAACGGTGTTTAAAGACCTCGTGTTGCAGGACCTGTTGAAAATCAAATTCAAAAAAGAGAAACCAAAAAGTGCTGAGGAAGGAATTTCGTCCCTATGTAAAAGGAAAAATTTGGTGATTAGACCGGCGGATAAAGGGGGGGGGGGGTGGTAATACTAAAGAAGGAGGATTACCTGAAAGAAATGGAGGTTATATTATCAGACCGGGACACTTATAAAGTCTTGGATAAAGATCCTACTGAAAAATATAAAAAATCTCTGAACACCATTGTAATGGCGGGTCATAGGAAGGGAGTGATTAATGATAAAGAACTTGAATTCCTGGTCCCCTTGGCCCCCCGTACCCCCATTATATATTACATCCCCAAAGTGCACAAAAACCCATTACAACCCCCTGGTCGCCCGATAGTAAGCGGCATAGACTCTCTTACATCGAGAGTGGGAAAATTTGTGGATGTATTTTTGCAACCGGTGGTAACCAAGACCCCGGCCTTTTTGAAGGATTCTATGCAAATAATTAGAGAGTTATCTCAGTGTGTAGTGGATGAGGATGTTCTACTGGTAACAGCAGATGTTGCCTCCCTATACACCATAATACCCCACGAATTGGGTTATAAGGCAGCCGAATTTTTTCTTAAAAAAGAACTTTCAGTGAAAACGTCTACCCTGGAGTTTGTTATGAAATTGTTGTGTTTCGCAATGGAACACAACTATTTCTATTACAGCGGTCAATTTTTCCTGCAGGGCACAGGAGTAGCCATGGGGGCCAAGTTTGCCCCCAGCCTTGCTGGTCTGTTTATGGCCTTATGGGAACATGACAAACTTTTTTCCCAGGATGAGCCCCGCCTCCTTTTTTGGCGTCGCTATATAGACGACGCCTTTTTTCTGTGGAAGGGAGACGTAGGATCACTAAACACTTTTATGACTCTTCTAAATTCGAACGATTGGGGGATCAAATTTACATATGAGTCAAGTCTTTCTTCTGTTAACTTTTTGGATTTAGTAATATTTAAAGAGAATGGTGCCCTTCTGACCAGAACTTTCTTCAAGGATACCGACCGCAATGGGTATATCCCAATTGACAGTGGACACCACCCTAACTGGCTCAAAGCTATACCAAGGGGTCAGTTTCAGAGAATCAGGCGAAATTGTTCACGGGTGGAGGATTTTGAATTTCAAGCCACCATTTTGAAAAACCGGTTCCTAGAAAAAGGGTATCAATCCACTATGTTGGACAAAGATCTCAGGGAGATCACATCTATGGACAGACAGGATTTACTTGTCCCCAAGATGAGGGATAAACATAATACACCTAATGACCTGCAATGGTCCTTCCTGACAACTTTTTCGTCTCACTTTTGGTGGGTTAACAAAATAATAAAGAAACATTGGTTGGTCTTGAAAAGTGATAAGGTACTGGGACCCTCGCTGCCTGAGTGCCCCAAAGTCCTATATAGGAGAAACCAAAATTTTAAAGATTTGGTGGCACCAAGTGTGGTTGACCCCCCACCTAGAATTCAGATGTTTGGTCAATTAAAAGGCTTTTTTCCGTGTAAGAGGTGTAAGGTGTGTAGAACATCTAAAACCTTGAGAACTTCTACCTTTACCTCACATGTCACCTCTCAACAATATAACATATCAGAATTTATAACCTGCGGTACAACGGGAGTAATTTACCTCTTGCGTTGTCCGTGCGGTTTTCAATATATTGGAAGGACTACTCGCGCCCTAAAAGTCAGAATAGGGGAACACCTGTCCAACATACGCAGGGGTTTTAGGAAACACAGCGTGTCGTGGCATTTTCGCCAATGCCACAATAGAGACCCCTCTTTGTTGGAAGTGGTTGGCATTGAGAAATATGTCCCCCACTGGAGGGGTGACAATTTGAAACGCCAAATCTCTCGTAGGGAGACTCGGTGGATCTTTGATATACAGTGTTATAGCCCGTGGGGCCTTAACATTGAATGGGACATAAACTGTTACATCAACAACAGCTGATGGGTCCCATCAAAACCACCAGTTTCATTTACAGTATCCACAATATATATATATTCTTCCATGCTTCTGTATGTTTTATACATAATTACCATCTTCATGCTCAATAGACATATGCACATATGTATACTTTTTCCCCCCTTTTTCCATTTTCCCTTTGCTCCTTTATTCTCCCTCCCCCCCCCTACTATTTTGGTATCTTTGGATAGCCAAGGGGGGACTGTAGTACAATGGGGCTGGGTAAGCTTAGGCTTCCTTGGTGAGATAAATATGATCAGGAGGTTTAATTTTTATTTTATTTTTATATATATGTACAGGATTGTTTCATTATGTATTTTGAATATATGCAATCTTTAGGCATTATATATATGATAATTTATGTCACGGAATGCCCAGTGTGCCGAACTTCCTCGATGCGCACTGCGTAATACGCACTGGCATTGATAGGAGGTGAGGTGGCCCCCTGTGACATAGGTCTGTAGTGTATAGGTACCCAGGTGTTTTATGTGTGTTTGCTGCACCACCCCTCTCAGTGCCCGTTGGGTCTGCGGACACTGTTGGGATGTGGGGGGTAATTTTTATGAGCTAGCATTATCAAATGTAGTTTCATTTTGTCAAATATTTACCCTTTCCCAGAGTACAGCACCACGTAGGGTTAAATGTTTACAATATTTCATAAATTGTTTTACATTTACTATAAGTATGGTTGCAATTGTAAAAATTTAATTTTTTCAATAGGGAGCTATATTGCAATCATAATGTTTTATGTTTAATGTTCAGATGTAATTTTTATTTTTATTTTTATTTACTGTATCTCTTTTAGAGATACGGACTAAGCGAGGTGCACATTGCTGACATGTAGGATGATACCTCTGTGTTGCGGTGTTCGCCCGCTATATTTAGGGTACAGTGCGCCGGGGAACTGATGATTCGATGGAATCATCGGGACTTCCGGTGTCACTCTCCTGCCTTGCATATAAATATCGTGGTGCGTGACGTCTCGATCCAGCCTCCTTTCCCAGACGACGCCTCTTACGGAGAAACGCAGCGTAGGGTGGAGCTCAGGACCCTGACGTCACCACGCCCCCAGCTGATCGGCTGACGCCTGGCGGGGTTGCAGTGCCTTTTTGAAAACGTTTTGTTTTTATCGTGTATGGACGTCTGTTTACCCGCACATTGCAATAAAGGGTATTTGTCTTTTTAAACAAATCTACACCATGAAGCCTCTTTATTATTTTTCCTTCTGAAAACAACATCACGCTGGACGAGTGTTTACACTACTGTGGGGAGTACCAACGTTTGCTGACCGGTGTTGGAGCTGAGCGAGGACCTATAGGATCACATCGCTGACACCTTGATCGGTTTTCTTTGCTGAGCCCGTTTGGTCCCCGTAATAGGGACCCATCTGTTCTGGTAAGCCTCCTGTGTATACATTCTTTGCCGCTGAAGTCTATACCCATGTTTGAAGATCCATATCTGCTGTCCTTTTATACACTTTGGTGTTTTTACACACTTTGGTGGCATTTTTTTCTATGGATTTTTTCTTTTGAACTTTTCATGTGTATGCTGCTGGAGCAGCATCAGTAATTGGACTTTATTAAGTGTATATTCATATAGTTGCACTTTTTTTCAGGTCATCAATATTTTTGGCACTTTGTTTTGCCTTTTACAGGGTTGCGCAATATATTTAATTTTATGCATATGTGTTTTTTGGCTGAGTATTCCAGCCAAAGGTTTATTTGCAGCACCAGTCATATTCTTATGTAATTTTTTGTGCTAGTTTTTTGTTAATATCATTTATGCACACACGTTTTCTTTTGCCTTTGTTTTTACAATACAACCTGCACTTAGTGTATTCACACTCAGGATATGTTTTGTTTTTAGCACAGGGAGTTAGCGCGGATAACCCCCCCCCTTTTACATGGGCATATGTGGAATTACACCCCAAAATACATTCTGTTGCTTCTCCTGAGTACGGGGATACCACATGTGTGAGACTTTTTGGGAGCCTAGCCACGTACGGGACCCCAAAAACCAAGCACCGCCTTCAGGCTTTCTAAGGGTGTAAATTTTTGATTTCACTTCTCACTGCCTATCACAGTTTCGGAGGCCATAGAATGCCCAGATGGCACAAACCCCCCCCCAAATGACCCCATTTTGGAAAGTAGACACCCCAAGCTATTTTCTGAGAGGTATTGTGAGTATTTTGCAGATCTCGCTTTTTGTCACAAAGTTTTGAAAATTGAAAAAAAATAAAAATATTTTCTTTTTTCATTTTCAAAAACAAATGAGAGCTGTAAAATACTCACCATGCCTCTCAGCAAATAGCTTGGGGTGTCTACTTTCCAAAATGGGGTCATTTGGGGGGGTTTTGTGCTATTTTGGCATTTTATGGCCTTCGAAACTGTGATAGGTAGTGAGGAGTGAAATCAAAAATTTGTGCCTAGAAATCCTGAAGGCGGTGCTTGGTTTTCGGGGTCCTGTATGCGGCTAGGCTCCTAAAAAGTCCCACACATGTGGTATCCCCGTACTCAGGAGAAGCAGCAAAATTTATTTTGGGGTGCAATTCCACATATAACCATGGCATGTGTGAGCAATATATCATTTAGTGACAACTTTTTGTAATTTTTATTTATTTTTGTCATTCTTCAATCACTTGGGACAAAAAAAAAATATCAATGGGCTCAACATGCCTCTCAGCAATTTCCTTGGGATGTCTACTTTCCAAAATGGGGTCATTTGGGGGGGTTTTGTACTGCCCTGCCATTTTAGCACATCAAGAAATGAGATAGGCAGTCATAAATTAAAAGCTGTGTAAATTCCAGAAAATGTACCCTAGTTTGTAGACGCTATAACTTTTGCGCAAACCAATAAATATACGCTTATTGACATTTTTTTTACTAAAGACATGTGGGTGAATACATTTTGGCCTAAATGTATGACTAAAATTTAGTTTATTCGATTTTTCTTATAACAAAAAGTAGAAAATATCATTTTTTTTCGAAATTTTCTGTCTTTTTCCGTTTATATCGCAAAAAATAAAAATCGCAGAGGCAATCAAATACCATTAAAAGAAAGCTCTATTTGTGGGAAGAAAAGGACGCAAATTTCGTTTAGGTACAACATTGCATGTCCGCACAATTTACAGTTAAAGCAGCGCAGTGCAAAATTCTGAAATCACCTCTGGTCCTTTAGCTACCAAATGGTCCGGGGCTTAAGTAGTTAAAGCGACGCAGTGCCGTATCGCAAAAAATGGGCAGATAAAGCAATTTTTTTATGATTTACTACACTATGGAGTTGACTTTGTGCTTCTTTCCATAACATCCAATAGAGCGAACCATGTGCTGATTTAGAGCTGGCCCTGGACCGGTATAGCACCTCACCAGCTAACTCAAACGCTGCAACCTCCTGCCTCCTTGAGTGCCATACAAACGATCCAGTGCCAGTCCCAGCTTACAGGCCTTTCCCAATCTTTCCACCATGGGTCCTGGTACAGACCGTCAGGGGAATAATAAGCCATAATGACAAAATAAGATAACTGCTGCTACTATAAAGCACCAAGGCTCAGCTGGAAAACTCAGTAGTGCATCTTAGTAGAAAGACTCTCTTAGCAGAGAAAGACAGGTTCATCACCTATGGACACTAGAAAAAAAACAAAGGCAACGATGGTGGAGGAGAGATTATGCAGGGCTAGGTCAAGCTTTGCTCTTTGCCAGTTTCCAATCACTTGCAGGATGAGCATAATCCAATGGCTCAACAATTATTTCTCATGTGTCCTGTGATGTACGATTATGAAATATGGAATTATAAATGTTGGATAAAGTAGAATGAAGTGGGTTTCCTAGGTCAGAACACTACTATATAATTGTTGCTTACCAAGATCAGTGTCCCCACTTTCAATAGCTTTGCCAAGCGCAAGATTACTTCTTTTCATCTTTAAAAGTAATGGCACTTGATCCTCTGACTTTGGCTCATACTCCAACAGCTGAAATGACACATTAAACACAATGAAACAATATTTTTTTTAACTGAAAAATCAATCAACTAAAGTCTCAGCTATTATGGTGCGATTGTTCTGAACTCTCCTGTTGCACAAGTCACTGGCTGAATTTTCACCCTTTTTACAGTAGCACACAGTATATGTGCACTGCTATTTATTTTGACTGGTGTCCCAATACACATATATAGTAGACCTAAACACGACTCCACTAAGGGAGTTACCGTATATACTCGAGTATAAGCCGACCCGAATATAAGCCGAGGCACCTAATTTTACCACAAAAAACTGGGAAACGTATTGACTCGAGTATAAGCCTAGGGCGTCCATGTGCATGCCTCACTGTGCTCAATCTCCCTACCTGATCTCCGGCGCTGTGTGACTAGACTGACGTTTAACATGGGAGTCTATGGAAGGGGTGCCCGGCTTTGAAAAATCGGTGCTCCCCGGCCGTAGGTCCCCCAGACAAAAAACTTTTCACACTTATAGAGGAAAAGTGGAACTACATGTGTGCCAAGATTATGGTCCAGGGGACCTATGACCGGCCAGTACCAGGTCCTTAAAGTCACCGAAGAAATTACCGTTTAACATGGGAGTCTAGGGAAGGGGTGCCTGGCTTTGAAAAATCGGTGCTCCCCGGCTGTAGGTCCCCCAGACAAAAAACTTTGCACACTTGTAGAGGAAGAGTGGGGCTACATGTGTGCCCGGCCGGTACCGGGTCCCCAAAATCCGGGAGATCAGGCGCAAAAAGGTGACTCGAGTATAAGCCGAGGGGGCATTTTTAGCACAAAAAAATGTGCTGAAAAACTCGGCTTATACTCGAGTATATACGGTATGTATTAAGCCAAACTGCATAGGCTGTCTTAATGCAGTGTGTATCAATGTACAAAAACCTGTGTGAAGGCATACAAAGGAAACTGTACAGTTTTAAAATGGTATGACATATTATATGCAGTGGGGCAAAAAAGTATTTAGTCAGCCACTAATTGTGCAAGTTCTTCCACTTAAAAAGATGAGAGGCCTGTAATTGTCATCATAGGTATACCTCAACTATGAGAGACAAAATGTGGAAACAAATCCAGACAATCACATTGTCTGATTTGGAAAGAATTTATTTGCAAATTATGGTGGAAAATAAGCATTTGGTCACCTACAAACAAGCAAGATTTCTGTCTCTCACAGACCTGTATCTTCTTCTTTAAGATGCTCCTCTGTCCTCCACTCATTACCTGTATTAATGGCACCTGCTTGAACTTGTTATTAGTATAAAAGACACCTGTCCACAACCTCAAACAGTCACACTCCAAACTCTACTATGGTGAAGACCAAAGAGCTGTCGAAGGACACCAGAAACCAAATTGTAGACCTGCACCAGGCTGGGAAGACTGAATCTGCAATAGGCAAGCAGCTTGGTGTGAAGAAATCAACTGTGGGAGTAATAATTAGAAAATGGAAGACATACAAGACCACCGATAATCTCCCTCGATCTGGGGCTCCACGCAAGATCTCACCCCGTGGAGTCAAAATGATCACAAGAACGGTGAGCAAAAATCCCAGGACCTAGTGAATGGCCTGCAGAGAGCTGGGACCAACGTAACAAAGGCTACCATCAGTAACACACTACGCCGCCAGGGACTCAGATCCTGCAGTGCCAGACGTGTCCCCCTGCTTAAGCCAGTACATGTCCGGGCCTGTCTGAGGTTTGCTAGAGAGCATTTGGATGATCCAGAAGAGGATTGGGAGAATGTCATATGGTCAGATGAAACCAAAGTAGAACTGTTTGTTAGAAACACAACTCAACGTGTTTGGAGGAGAGAGAATGCTGAGTTGCAACCAAAGAACACCATACCTACTGTGAAGCATGGGGGTGGCAACATCATGCATTGGGGCTGTTTCTCTGCAAAGGGAACAGGACAACTGATCCGTGTACATGAAAGAATGAATGGGGCCATGTATCTTGAGATTTTGAGTGCAAACCTCCTCTCATCAGCAAGGGCATTGAAGATGAAACGCGGCTGGGTCTTTCAGCATGACAATGATCCCAAACACACCGCTCAGGCAATGAAGGAGTGGCTTTGGAAGAAGCATTTCAAGGTCCTGGAGTGGCTTAATCAGTCTCCAGATCTCAACCCGATAGAAAACCTTTGGAGGGAGTTGAAAGTCTGTGTTGCCCAGCGACAGCCCCAAAACATCACTGCTCTAGAGGAGATCTGCATGGAGGAATGGGCCAACATACCAGGAACAGTGTGTGACAACCTTGTGAAGACTTACAGAAAACGTTTGACCTCTGTCATTGCCAACAAAGGATATATAACAAAGTATTGAGATGAACTCTTGATATTGATCAAATACTTATTTTCCACCATAATTTGCAAATAAATACATTCCAAATCAGACAATGTGATGGTCTGGATTTGTTTCCACATTTTGTCTCTCATAGTTGAGGTATAACTATGACAATTACAGGCCTCTCTCATCTATTTAGGTGGCTGACTAAAAACTTTTTTGACCAGGTGTGTGTGTGTGTGTGTGTGTATGTGTGTATGTATGTATGTATGTATGTATGTATGTATGTATGTATGTATGTATGTATGTATGTATACACACACACACACACACACACACACACACACTACATATATATACATATACACACACACACACACACACACACACACACAAAAACAACTGTCCCGCATAACAAGCAAATGGTTCAAAGTTTCAGAGAGCAGCCTGTAGCTTCTTCGCCAACTTCTAGCATCAGAAGAGGCTTGAAAATCCACCTGGTACACTTAACAAGCGTATAACCAGAAGCCCAGCTAGTAGCCTTGAAAATACGGTAAACAGATGTCTGGCACTGAAAAGCCCATGAAGCACTTACAGATCTGGCAGAATGTGCCCTCTTACAGGGAAGATAGGCACCCTATCCTTCAGACTATAGGCTTTGATGATTATTTGTCTAATCCACCTTGCAATGGTGAAATGACATGCAGGAAGACCCTTGCATATGCCATCCAGAAACGCAAAGAGAAAATCTACATTCTGAAAGGAAGCAGTAGCCGAGAAGTAAACTCTGCAAGCACGCACACTGTAAAAACAATGCATGGAAATTACTAAAGATGCTTTGTAGCAGGATATAAGGAAGCAAAGACAATATCCTGGTTAAGGTACAAGGTAGAGACCACCTTGTAGAGGTAGTGTTGCACAAGGACAAGGTTGTTCTGAAGCTTAAGGCCTCCTAAGAAAGGCTCCTTTTCATATGGTGTAGATATACCCCCCCCCCCCAATTCAACCATTCTATATGGGAGTGGTAGACACTATTAGTAGAATCAGTGGACCGACCCTTGGAATGGATACAGGCCATCGCATAAAAAAATGGTTTGTCTTTTATGTGGCTTGCTATGCAAGAAGAGAGGAAGTCTAGTAAACACAATACATAAAGCAGACACTGGTTGCGCATGCCCGGGAGTGAGCCAACAGGCAAGATGGGTTGGCCAGCAGCAAGGAGAGCTACGGTTGGGATGAATGGAACCTGGATAAGTGGTCTTATGTGTGCACTACGATAGGTGCACCAATATTGTGAGTGCATTTTTATTTATTTATATCGTTTTGCAGTCTATGCAGTGTTTCCTTTGTTTCTTTATATCAGCAAAACTGTGTATAGGAGGCATTCAAGCCAGGATACCTTGGGGGGGTCAACAGCATGCTTAACCTAGCTGATTTGTATTACTAAAGGTGCAGGCAAAGAGGTGAGGGTGTTATCAAGGGGACCATCACCGAACACATATTGAGTGTATTGGAGTGGAAGCCCATAGTGCAAATGGAATCAAGTATGTTTTGTGAGAGAAAAATGACACAGTGAGAATATGTGTAGAACATTAAATGACAGAGTGGACTTTTTTTCTGTTTATATATTTTGTATGGTTATTTACACTATATTTGTAGTTGCTCGCTATCCAAGTGTCTGGAACCCACTATTTATACTGTATAATGTTTTGATCTTTTTTATTGTTCTAATTATAGAGAGTTGGCAGGGAATTTAGATAATTGTACATAGGGAAGCGCAAAAGGATCTCACTTGTAGAGAGTCTAAAATGTAAATGATGGATATTGTCCGTACAGAGAAGACCAGTCCTTCAGCAGAAGATTGTCCAAGTACCCCACAACATTAATCCCTCAAACCCAGTGCAGAGCCAACATTTTGGGCAAACACCTTGGCAAAAACTCAAAGGGCTATACACAGACCAAGTAGAAGGGAAACACATTCTGCACCAAACACCACCACGTTGTACCACTGTATTGAGGAGGAGTACCAAAAACAAAGTCCAGTTCCAGAGTCAACATTATAGGTGGTCCTGGGTCTTCCATGCAGCAGGGTCCAAGTACAGTTCCCCAAGACACTGCTGAGGGGCAACTGGTCTGCAAGCTGCAATTCTATTGCCACATTGGTATCAATGTAGCCAAGGAGAGGAGGGATTTCTCCATGTGAATAATCAAAGGCTTTATTCTTCCAATGTATTCAAAATTATATGCCGGAAACCTGCACTTAGTAGAGAGGTTGTTCATCATCTAAGGACGCTAGCAAAAATAATATGAGGATTGCTGCAAGTGAGAGGAGTTATGTGGGTTGTTCTAACAACTTTGTTTGCAAGCTTCCTCATCTGAAGTTGATAGCATATAACCTATGGTCAAGATTAAAAAGGAGCCTGTGCCCTGTACTGTACAATTCAGAAACACCATTTTCTACTACAGTCGAGAATAGATGACAATATCTACAGCTACCCTTTGAAAAGACTCACTGATAATGAGCACATACTGAATGGAGCCCACATGCAGGTCCCTTGACTCGCCAATTATTTAAAAAAAAAAATCTCAACAAACTAAAGCATGGAGATATGGATGGATGGGCGAGTTGGTTTTGAGGGGAAAAAAAATTAAATAAAACAGTTTTTAATTTGTGGTGCTCGGATACAGTTGAGTTCTGCTTTAAGAGATGTATATGGAATATGGAAATTACCTCTGCAGCATCAAACAACTAATTTCATGTGGCGTAACTCAAGGAAGGGTTTGGGATATTTGAGACTAATGGTTCATGGAATGAACAATGCATTAGTACTTTACATCCAGTAGGGTACTCTGGCATTAAATATATGTCCCCAGAAGACGTCACTCATGACGAGACGCGTAGGAAGAACTTGCATGCTGAAGTCATCATATTCTCGCGTTCCCCGAAGTGTGATCGAAATGGTGGTATTTGC
This sequence comes from Rana muscosa, assembly GCA_029206835.1. Lineage (NCBI taxonomy): Eukaryota > Metazoa > Chordata > Amphibia > Anura > Ranidae > Rana > Rana muscosa. The sequence continues at coordinate 275,003,388 of CM055127.1, read as the reverse complement.
CGGCGGAAAGAGGATTACAATGCACAATATTTTAAAATATTGATGTAAATGCATTTTTTAATAAATGCAGTTAAGTAGCTTTTACACTATGTTGAGTGTTCACTTCTATGTTCCTATATGAGCACTTTTGGGATGGTGACGTGTGGAGGATCTCTATAAGGATTCCTGTTACCACTGGAGAGTGCCAGCAGACGTGTAGTGACCTTAATACATATGGGCTCTTTGTGACTTCTGTTTGATTAGAGCACTGGTTCTCAACCTGGGGGGGTCGGGTCCCCCTCGGGTCAAATGACGATTTTCCGGGGGTCCTCGTATCCTGGGGTCTGTTCCTGAAGCACGCACCGCTCTCCCAGCCTTTTCTCAGCTGCCCAGCAGGGCTATCCCTGGAGTCTGTGGTCACCCACTCAGCCTCATCGCAGCTGCCCATTCAGTTCACGGCATGGCTGGGGGGCAGAGACTAGAGGTCAGCTGACTGGTGAGGAATGTGAAGTGGGAGGGGCTGGAAGAGACCCTATCTCCTGATTTCGGCACAGGTGTTACTGCTGCAGGACACTACAAAGTCGGAGACACTGTGAGTACCACTACCTGTGATTATAGTTGCCATTAAATGTCCCCACTACAGTTCTCAGATCAACAGATAACCTTGATCAAACGCACCAAAGTTGGCTGATCAGAACCCCCCGCTGCACTGCCACTCATCCCATTCCCCCACCCCCCAAAGAGTAAGAGAAGGAATAAAAAATAAAGAATACATGAAAAGAATGGGAGGAACTAAGAAAAAGGGAGAGAAAGAATAAGAGAGCAAGAAAGACGGCTAGAGAGCGAGGGATGGGGGGAAAAAAAAACAAGAAATTAGGATACAGAGAGATAAAAGGGAAAAAAAGGAGAAAAAAGAGAAAGAGTGATACATCCTAAAATGTACCATAAGGGGATTTAATACTGTACGAGTGGAAGGGACTCATGGAGCCCTAAATGTCCCTGGGTTAGGGGTGCAAATTACTTGTCTTGCCTTGGGTTCTGACAACCTACTCTACAAAAATAAATTTTACTGTTAGGGGTCCCCACAACTTGGGAAATTTTATCAAGGGGTCACGGCACTAGAAAGGTTGAGAACCACTGGATTAGAGGGTAATTTATAGCAGGTAAGCTTGCATTTTTCCCATTGAGGTGGTGGTTTTGTTTCCCAGATTCATCAATATATTGGTGATGGACAACTATTCTGATATCATGATTTTGATATGACCACTGAATAGAGGACTTCTTATCACGTGGACTTTACTTTTATCACTTCATCTTTGCCTAAGCTTTTGCATCTATATGTAATATATGCACACTTATTTTATGCATGTTTAGAAAAGTGTTTATATTCTTTTAGTCCAGCTCAATATATTAACATTGGATATATACATCATACAGTTTCCATAGTTATGTGGCACTGATGTTTACATGAGTGGGGTCCTGCTTTTTGTTTTTATGATGCTTTTAATTAGTTTAATTAATCAATCAATACAAGGTCGTAGGGTGTGATATATTTTTTTCAAGAAAGATGCCTGCTCCTGCCAGATTTGTGGAAAGGTGGATGAATCCCCTTTTCAGATTGTCATCAATGTACTCCTTTATTGTACCCAGCTCTAGTTCTGTTAAAGGAAAAATTCTCCCAAAAGGTACCTCGACTCCTGGGAGGAGCTCAATTGGACAGTCATAGACTCTGTGGGGAGGGAGAGTCTCTGCACCTCTTACTGAAAACGTCCATGAAATCATGGTACGCTACTGGAACTGACTGGCGTACTTCAGCGTCCAGACACAGCAAGGAAGAAGAGTCACTGGTCACCTTTGTGAAGTGTCACTCCTTCTCCAGCTCATCATTTGGCCACTGAGAAAAAATGTGTCGTGAAGGAACTAAACACTACAGCCTGCTGCTGGACCATAGCACTGGGAGGTGAAAGCAATCCCCTGGATACAATATAGGTCCACCGTATATCCGAGGAACCACAGCGTTTGGCATAAGGTCTCTCTACTGATGATAGGACCATAACAGAGGAACCATTGACCCTAATTAAACACATGCGGTTACCTCATTACCGCAAGGTAAGAGGCCATCTATTACCCTAGTGTGTGACACCGGAAGTCGAAATTCACACATCTCTTCACCATAGAATCACTTGTAGACGCAAAGTTCCAGGACCGTCACTTTGAAGAAATCATTTATTAATTTTTCCACTGGCACCACTTGCCATTTCTTCACATATGAACTTTTGGAGTTCAACATCTTTATTTCTGTTCCATTGCTTATTGGACGTTATATATATATTTTTTGATATATTTTTTGCAATTCACTTTAGCACTTTATTGCACTTTGCAATTAGCAGTCTCACTTGTGCACAGTTCATTGCACTGCAATTTGCAGATTTCTTAGTTTATGCACTTTTTAGCATATTTGCACAGCAGTGTTCACTTTCATATTTATTGAAGTTTTTATATATTCTTCATGCACTTTGCACTTTCAATTTATTTGATTGTTTTTATGGTTCTAGTATATATTCATTACCTTAATCCATCATTATCATTTTAGATTGTGTATTGATTTTATTTTTATTGTATTCTATTTATTGGTTTGAGTTAGCCACTGTGCACCTTATATATCTTCACCAATACAGTTCATACCAGAAACAGCGCAACACCACCCCACCTCTTCATTTCAATACCTAATTGGGTTAGGATTAACCCTTTCGGTGTCTGCGACAGTTTCCATTAGCCCTCCCACTTTCCCCTTTTTGGTAGCGCAGGAATAATCATCTTTAACAATAGTTTAGTTTATTCAGCATGAAATGGAGCTTAGTTATGTAGCATGAGGCTGTATATTCTGCAATATTTACATTCATGGTAAACTCATTCAATGAATCCAAGCTCTGCAAGCTGAGATAACATGCACTGAATTGATGCATTCACACAATTTCACAGTAATTATGAGATAAAATAAAGTTCAGGAATATTCCTTTATCCCATTGTTTTGCAAATCTATGTACACTACAAACTGTATGATTGAATCAGTTCCGATATCGCTGTTTTACTAACCTGACAGCTTAATTATTTAAAATAGGAAACCTTCATTTTGTTTGCAAATATTAAAGACTCTAACTACAGTACCAGCAAGAATGAGTCCTTACATTTAAAGAGAACCTGTCATTTCAGACCCATCATGGCAACGTCTGTAAGTGGGCATCCACTCGCCTGCTGCCAAGTCCCTCACCTTGTTGGGTCACTGCTGCATCACCAGCTATCCCATTAAAAGGGAATGGGACTGTTGGTGAGTCAAAAGCAGGTCAGAGGAGGAGCCGCTGCTGGAGAGAGAGAATAGTTGCTCTTTAACCACTTCCCGCCCAAAAGGTATATAAATAGGACGTCCTTGATTTTGAGCTGGGATATCTGAATGATGCCTGCAGCTACGGGCATCATTCAGATATCGTCTTTTTGAGCCGGCGATTCTCTGCACCATAAGAACATAGCGACTTTTCCGCCACTTGGTCATTCTTACGGGTGGCGAGAGGGGATGTCTCCCCCTCCCGTGCTTCTACCGACTCACTGATGCGATCGGGGAGTCGGAGAAAGGATCCACGGGCCCCGGATGCTTAACATAGAGATTTCCGGCGGACCAGATGGTAGCCGGAGTCTCTATGATCATTCGGAGGCCGGCGCGATGTTGACGTCACGCTCGGCCTCTGCATTTAAAAAAACGGCGCTGCCTTGGCTGGAAAGCCAAGATCGTTTTTTTTATTTTATTTCAGGCTTTCCAGCCTAGAGGTGAGATGTGGGGTCTTATTGACCCCATATCTCACTGTAAAGAGGACCTGTTATGCCATATTCCTATTACAAGGGATGTTTACATTCCTTGTAATAGGAATAAAAGTGATCAAAATCTTAATTTTTTTTTTTTAAAGTGTCAAATTAAAAAGTTAAAAGTAGAATTAACAATAAAAAAACATTTTTTTATTTTTTAAAAGTGCCCCTGTCCCTGTGTGCTCGCACGCAGAAGCGAACGCATACGTAAGTCCGGCCCACATATGAAAACAGTGTTCAGACCACACATTAGAGCTGCAGGATTCTGGCTAAAATGAGAATCACGATTTTTGTGCTTAAAATAAAGATCACGATTCTCACGGTGTAACATCTTTCACATTATACAAAAAAATTGGGCTAACTTTGCTGTTTAGTTTTTTTTTTTTTTATTCATTAAAGTGTATTTTTCCAAAAAATTGCGTTTTAAAAAACGCTGCGCAAATACGGTGTGACATAAAATATTGCAACAACCACCATTTTATTCTCTATGGTCTCTCTTAAAAAATAAATAGATCACGTTTGGGTGTTCCAAGTAGTTTTCTAGCAGAAAAATAGGATTTTTGTACTCACCGTAAAATCCATTTCTCTGACATCCATGGACCGACACAGCGGCTCTTAATCACTGAACGTGTGGGTATATGTCCCTGCTTGCAGGAGAAGACCTAGGCAGAATGTTAAATGTTAAAACATTCTAGAACAAACCAGAGCTGAACAGCCCCACCCAGGGGGGCGGTCCCTCCGGACATTACCCTCCCACCTGCAGCTAGCAGACCTCAGTTCATAACAAAGCAGTACAAACTTAAAAGGAAGGGTGGGTGCCGTGTCGGTCCATGGATGTCAGAGAAATGGATTTTACGGTGAGTACAAAAAAATAGGATTTTTTACTCGCCGTAAAATCCTTTTCTCTGAGTCCATGGACCGACACAGCTTCTCTATTGACAAAGTGGGTATTATCCGTTAATTAGGAGTGACTAGGCAGAAAAACTTGTAAAAAGTGTTGCATCACACCTTCTACAGTACCGCCCAGGGGGCGGACCCTCTGGGTATACCCTCTCAGTCTGCACATCGCAGATCAGTTCGTCAAAAAGCAGTACAAACTTAAAAGGAGGGGTGGGTGCTGTGTCGGTCCATGGACTCAGAGAAAAGGATTTTACGGTGAGTAAAAAATCCTATTTACTCTTTCGTCCATGGACCGACACAGCTTCTCTATTGACAAAGTGGGACATCCCAAAGCAGTGTCAGAGAAAAAACGAGGGGTGGTAACAGCATAAAAACAAACTTCACCCCAAAACACAAAACAGCACTCCTCCAACGGAGGAGTTGCAACTCTAAACAGCTGCCTGCAAAACCTTGCGGCCGAAAGAGGCATCCGAAGATGCACCTACATCAACTTTGTAGAATTTTGTGAAAGTGTGAGCGGACGACCAAGTCGCCGCTTTACATAGTTGGGAAACAGACGCTTGATGTCGGAAAGCCCAAGAGGCACCTATTGCCCTGGTCAAATGCGCCGTGACAGGAAAGGGGGGCGCCTGACCCTTTAAGGCGTAAGCCTGGATTACTATCTGTCGGATCCACCTAGAGATGGTGGCCGATGAGACTGCTTGGCCCTTCTTGGGACCAGCCACCAAAACAAACAAACAGTGAGTCTGACTTCCGGAACATGGAAGTAGCAGATATGTATACTCTCAAAGCTCGGACAACGTCCAAGGAATGCAACGCCGACTCCTTAGGATTCGACGGCTGAGGACACAAGGATGGAAGCACAATGTCTTTGTTGAGATGAAAAGCCGAAACGACTTTCGGAAGAAAGAAAGGCTGCGGCCGCAGCACCACCTTATCCTTGTGGAAAATCAAATAGGGAGCCTTGCAGGACAGGGCTGCCAGCTCAGAGACTCGTCTAACTGACGTAACAGCCACCAAAAAGACCACCTTCTGAGAAAGTGTCAACAGGGGAATATCTCTAATATTCTCAAACGGTGCCTTCTGTACACGGCCGACAGTTCCGGTATGCTCTTCTCTGCCCACTTCAGGATGCGAGCGACCTCCGATGCTGCAGCTGAGCTTCTTGTTCCTCCTTGATGATTGACATATGCCACTGCTGTGGCTTTGTCTGACTGGATCCTGACTGGACGCCCTTGCAGCCTCTGAGACCATTTGAAGAGGCACAGCCTGATCGCCCGGATTTCCAGGACATTGATCGGCAGGAGGGCTTCCTCTGGGGTCCAGCGACCTTGCGCCGACTGAACACCCCAGACTCCCCCCCAACCTGTAAGGCTGGCGTCCGTCGTGATCACTATCCAGTAAACTGGAAGAAATGACTTCCTGGCCATTAGAGCTGGTGCTGTCAGCCACCATACCAGGGATCTCCTGACTAGGTGGCTCACTCTGATTTGATAATCCAGAGATGAAGGGCATCTGTTCCACCTGAACAGAACTTCCTTCTGTAACACTCGAGTGTGGTATTGGGCGTATGGGACCGCCTCGAAGGAGGCTACCATGAGTCCCAAAACTTGCATGCCAAAACGGAGTGACGACCAATTCCTGGAAGTCAGCTGCCGTACTGCAGCCCCGAAGGGTCTGCAACTTCTCCACAAGGAGGAATACCTTTGCCCCTGAGGAATCCAGAATCAACCCCAGGTACACTAGGCGTTGAGTGGGCACCATACTGACCTTTGCGTGTTTAGTATCCAACCACAGTCTCGAAGAGTCTGACAGGTAATGGACACGCTTACCTCTAAATTCTGAGCTTGAAGGCGCCTTCAGTAGAAGGTCGTCCCAGTAGCCCATGATAGCGATACACCGCTGTCTTAGAAGTGCCAAAATCGGAGCGAGCACCTTGGTGAACGTCCTGGGTGCTGAGGCAAGGCAAAACGGGAGGGCCACAAACTGGTAGTGGTCCTTCCCGATAGCAAATCGCAGAAACCTCTGGTGTCTGGAGTATATGGGGACATGCAGGTATGCGTCCTTGATGTCCAAGGAGGCCAGAAAGTCCCCCGGATGGAGAGCCGTGACTACAGATCGAACCGACTCCATCCGAAATCCTTGTACTTTCGCAAAGCAATTGAGGGCTCTGAGATCCAAGATTGGACGAACCCCCTCCTTCTTCGGTACAATAAACAGATTTGAGTAAAAACCCTGACCCCGTTCCTGTTCTGGAACTGGAATAACTACCCCGCGTTCCAGTAGACCCTGGACCGCCCCATGCAGGGCCTCCCGACGGGTCGGTAGTAGCTGGAGATTGGAGGTGACGAATCTGTCCGGTGGACAAGAGAGAAACTCTATCTTGTAGCCTGAGGAGATTACTTCGCAAACCCACCTGTCGGAGATTAGAGCTGTCCACTGAGTCGCGAATTTGCGAAGACGTCCCCCCACCCGAGAGCTGGGTGGGGGCGGACCTTCATGCGGACGCAGATTTGTCCGCAGGATTGTTGAGTATGCGGGACCAAGGACGCCTTTGTCTGCATAAACCGAAGCTTTAGACAGCAGGGGAATAGTATCCATGTCTGACTCGCAGACAAACCTAAGGCCCTGGACCAACTGGTCGGCCAATGTTATCTCATCAGGAGGAGCATCTCGCTCCTTAACCCCTGGAGTAGCAATCTTGCCCATTCAGTAAGTGTGTGAGACACTAGGGCCCCCGCCAAATGCCGGGCGTACTGCCGAGCCTACCACTGAGTATAGGTAGCAAGCGAGTGCTTCAGCCTTCTTATCCACAGGGTCCTTGAAAACAGGAGCCCCTTCAACAGGAATTGTGGTGGCTCTATTAAGTCTGGACACCGGAGGGTCCACTATAGGGGGAGAGGTCCATTTCTTCAGAAAACTCTCCTCAAAGGGGTACCGTACCGCAAACCTCTTTGGGGCTGTAAAGACCCTCAGTGGGTTCTCCCATTCCTTGTATAAGAGTTTATCAAAAGACACACAAGGGAACACCTTAACAGTGCGGGCAGGTCTATGAAACCCAAGTGGACCGGAGTCTCTGCTGCTTCTGCAGTATTTTCCAACTTTAGCGTATCCCGCACTGCAGTAATAAGGTCAGATACCAATGCCGTCTCGCGTACTGACCTGGACTTGGAGTCATCCTCACTTTCCGGTCACGGTCTGCAGTCTCTGATGCGTCAGAATCTGGGCCCTGAGCCGTAGCTGGACCTGGTTCTGCATCAGAATAATCCCCAGAAGCTTGCAGGGGACGGGGCGTTTACTACCCCCTGTATTCCCGTGTGCTGCTTCCACCCTGGCAGCAAACGCCACTAGGATTGCCGTCATAGCGTTCATAGACACCTCAGGGGCACCAGTTGCTAAATCTGGTGTTTCAGGGGAGAAGACATCTGGCTCAGATGCCATGCTGACCACACGCTGACACCCACAGGGCTCCAGGCAAGATATCAATAGGCCACCCTCCTGCGCTGCAGAGATGCTGGGTTACCCAGAGGACTCCCCACCCTGGACCGGTACTGCTATGCTGCCGTGTGCTGCGCCTGTGATGCTGTCCCACTGCTGCTGTGTCAGTCTGCTTCTTTTTCAGCACTTCCTGTGTGAATTTTCGCGCCAGTGTAATGCACCCTAGAGGCCGGAGGCTCTCGCAAAATGGTTGCCAAAAACGTCTGTATGGAAGATAATGTGGGCTCTAAGAAAATGGCCGCCGAGCCGAAGATAGCGGTCAAGCAGCTGTAGCCCACAAAAAGATGGCCGCCGAACGGCAATATATACATACAGGGTGGACAAACATGGCCACCGATCAGCTGATAGGGGCCAGTGGGTGTGGCCGAACCACAGGAAGATGGCCGCTGGGCAGTCACCAGAGGCCGAACTCGGCATGGACCACCCCAAAATGGCTGCCGACAGCATGGAGGAGGAAGCACATACAGGTAAGCAGAAATGACATTTCTTTTAAATGTTAGTTACAGCCAGCACCGATCCAGTGGAACCCCTTAGGTGACCCCCATCACCTAGCAACCTTTAGCTAGAAGCCCAGGGAGGAGGGAAAGGCAGGGAGAGAGGGAAGAAAGGGGCCACAACCACTTACTTGATCTCTCCAGGAATGTCCAGCTAAATCACCCAGCCGAGGCAGGGGAGTTTTACTTACCTATCCTGCATGTATTATGCTGGAAGACATTCCAAACAGGTCATCGTCCGCGCACGGAAGGTGACTGTTGGCCAGGCATGCTGTGATTGGACCCAAAATGGACGATCATATGTATGCCCTGGAGCGTGACGCTCACCGGACCGGCTGCTGCGACTCGGCCGTAAGGTCAGCCGAAGCTGAGCGGTCCGATGCAAGCCTTGGAGCGTAAGCTCACCGGCCAGGCTGCTGCGACTCGGCCGTAGGGTCAGCCGAAGCTGAGCGGTCCGATGCAGGCCCTGGAGCGTAGGCTCACCAGCCACCCGTGGAGCGACGGGCATGTTGTGGAAAACCCAGCGCGTAGCTAGGGTCGGCACACGCTTGATGGCCGAAACTGGGGAGACTACAAGGATCAAGGATCCAGCCTGTCACCCAGTCGGCAGTTGATCGAAGATCGCAGGAAACAACAAATGTAGCAAAAAAATATATTTTTTTTCCCCCGGACCAATGGGCCCGAAGGGAGCCATGTCCTACTCCTTGCTAGACAGAAAAAAACTGATCTGCGAGATGCAGACTGAGAGGTTATACCAGAGGGTCCGCCCCCTGGGCGGTACTGTAGAAGGTGTGATGCAACACTTTTTACAAGTTTTTCTGCCTAGTCACTCCTAATTAACGGATAATACCCACTTTGTCAATAGAGAAGCTGTGTCGGTCCATGGACGAAAGAGTAAACCTATTTTCTCTTATCATCCATGGACTGTGGGATGTCCCAAAGCAGTGTCAAGAGGGATGGGAGCAGTATAAATGGAAAATTTAAAAAAAACTTCACTCCAAACAAGGCAGAGCTCCTCAACGGAGGAGTTGTCACTTGAAACAGGGGCCTGCAACACCTTGTGGCCGAAGGAAGCATCCGGAGATGCAGCCACATCAACCCTATAAAACTTAGAAAAGGTATGAACAGACGACCAGGTCGCCACCTTGCACACTTGTGCAACCGACACTTGATGTCGGAAAACCCAGGAAGCACCAAATGCCCTGGTGGAATGCGCCGTAACCAGAAAGGGAGGCGCCCGCACAGGCACACCCGCAAGGCTCGTACCACGTTCAAAGTGTGCCGCGCACACTCTCTGGGATGCGATGGGTGAGGACACAAGGACTAAAAGGTCGAGATCACCCTTGACAAAAGAGAAAGTCGCGGATGCAACACCGCCTTATCCTTATGGATGACTAAATATGGCGGCTTGCAGTACAAGGTCGCCAACTCAGACACTCGTCTAACAGAAGGGATTGCCACTAAAAGGGTCACCTTCTGAGACAAAGTCAAGAGGGGAATAGCCCTGATATTCTCAAAAGGAGGTTCCAGGAGAACCTAGAGTACCAATTCCGATCCCACGGGGGGAGAGGAGACTTGACAGGAGGGAGCACATGGCGAACCCCCTGCACAAGGGTGCTAACCAAGGAATGACCCGCTAGTGGTTGCCGAAAGAAGACGGCCAAGGCCGAAATATGACCCTTAATGATACTCAAAGCGAGCCTTTGGGCCACTCCATGCTGCAGGAAACGCAGGATTCTAGGGACGGAATACGTCCGAGGACGTCATTCCAGCTCTTCGCACATGGCGATGTAAGCTTTCCAGGTACAGAGATAGATTATTCTGGAGAAAAACTTTTGTGCCCTTAATATGGACGAAATGACCGAGTCCGAGAGACCTCGGTCTCTCAACACCTGGCCTTCAACAGCCATGCCGTTAAGGCCAGAGACTGTAAAGGCAGGATGAAATATAGGACTTTGAGACAGAAAGTCCTCCCTTATTGGCAACCGCCAGTGAACGGCCGCGACGAGACGTACCAGATCGGCGTACCAGTAAAGCCAAGGCCAATCCGGAGCAATGAGGATCACCGGAATTCCCTCGGTCGCCACCCTGCGCAGCAGGCAAAGGAGCAACTGCAGCGGAGGATAAACGTATATCAGGTGATAATGACCCCATGGGCCACTAACGCCTCTGAGGCATCCGCCCAAGGATCCCTGGATCTGGCCACAAACTTCGACACCTTGCGATTGAGTCGAGAGGCCATCGGGTCCACCTCCGGCGTGCCCCACCGTCTGTGTGGCAAAGGAGTTGAAATACCTCTGGGTGCAAGGACCACTCTCCCTGGTCCAGCGTCTGGCAACTCAAATAGTTCGCCAGTTCTATGCCCGGAATGTAAACGGCCGACAGAGCCGGCATGCTTCTTTTAGCCCACTTCAGGGTACGGGGGACATCGGAAGCCGCAGCTGAGCTCCAAGTCCCCCCTTGATGGTCGACATATGCCACCGCCGTGACTTTGTCCGTCTGGATCCTAATGGAGCGAACCTGCTATCTCTCAGACCACGAGGAGAGGCACATCTGATGGCCCGTATTTCCAGAACATTGATTGGCAAACGGGCTTCGTCCGGAGTCCAAGCCCTTGGGCCAACAGGACTCCCCAGACTACACCCCAGCCCTTCAGGCTGGCGTCCGTAGTGAACACCTTCCATAGGACGGGGAGGAACGACTTCCCGGACCGAAGAGCCGGGGACCCAAACCACCATGTCAGGGACGCCCTGACCAGGTGACTCGCCTGGATCGGAAAATCCAAAAGACAACAGGGATTTGTCACAAGTGAACAAGACCCTGGTGTGTGATTGGTCTTACGGAACGGTCACGAAAGAGGCCACCATGAGTCCCAGGACTCCCATGCAAAAACGGATTGACGACCATTTTTTGGGATGTCAGCACCCGCACTGCAGATTGAAGTGTCAGTAGCTTCCCAGGAGGTAGGAATACCTTTGCCTCCAAGGAGTCCAGAATCAGACCGAGATACTCCAGACGTTGAGTCGGGACCAGGACTGACTCCTGAATGTTTAGGAGCCATCCGAAGCCCACGACAGTGATACCTCGCCGTCTCATCAAAACTAGAACCGGCGCAAGCACCTTGGAGAACACCCTCGGTGCCAAGGCTAGGCCGAAGGAAGAGCCACAAGCGTACGGAACCGGCACAATCACTCCGGACCTGTGAATAGGCCCCATAGGGCTGCCCAACGGGCAGGAAGGAGAGGGAGATTCGAGGGAAGAATCTGTCTGGGACCAGGAACGGAAACCTATCCTGTAACCTCAGGTGATCACCTCGCCCACCCACCGGTAGGAGATTCGGGAGGTCCACCGATCCGTGAACCTGCAAAGTCGTCCCCCCTACCCCAGAGTCGGTGGGGGCAAGACTTCACGCAGAGGCGGGCTTGGGGAGCCGGCTTGTTTGGCTTACGCTCCCAGGGGCACTTGTGTCCACCAGCCGCACCGCTGTCAGTCTGGGAGGGCTTCCCCGTTGACTGACGAAAAAAGTACCAGTTACTTACCGGTAATGGTCTTTCTGGTAAGTCTTCCAGGATGGCACAATGAGAGATGACTAGTCCACCGGACAGGAAACACAATCAAAGAGGTTAAAAACCCCACCCCTCCCTGTGCTCCTCAGTTTGTGAAAAAGTACTCCACACTAGTGCACGAGAGTGAAAACAACATATCACAACAACTCTATATATACACACATTTAATATACTTAACCAGAGTGGTGGGAAGTAGGCCTGCCGTCCTGGAAGAATTACCAGAAAGACCATTACCGGTAAGTAACTGGTACTTTTCTCAAGACGTCTTCCAGGATGGCACAATGAGAGAGAAGCAAGTAATTTGCAGGCCTACCTTAGGGTGGGACGACCGCTTGCAGGACCTTCCTACCAAATGAGAGGTCCTGAGGCGACAGCAACTCCACTCTATAATGTTTCAAAAAAGTGTTCTGGCTTGACCATGTCGCAGCTTGGCAGATTTGTTCGACCGAAGCTCCGGCCATTTCTGCTCAGGAGGTCGCCAGAGACCGTGTGGAATGTGCCTTAACCTTCGGGGCTGTTTTAGCAGCTTGGTCATAAGCTAGGGAGATTGCTTGTTTTATCCACCTAGCTATGGTTACTCTAGAAGCCTGTTGGCCCTTTTTCTGACCAGAAAAATTAATAAATAAGTGGCTGGATTTTCTGAAAATGCTAACTCTATCCAAATAAGAAAGCAGACACCGTCTGACATCCAAACAATGAAAGGAAGCCTCCCTTTCATTCTGGGGATTGGAACAAAAAGAAGGGAGTATTATTTCCTGTGTTCTATGAAATTTTGATACTACCTTGGGAAGGTACAGGGGGTCCTGCCTGAGAACAACCCTGTCATCAAATAAACGAAAAAATGGCTCTTTAATTGACGGAGCCTGCATGTCACCTACTCTTTTGGCCGTCGTTATCGCCAGAAGAAAGGTAAACTTAACTGTGAGAAGTTTAACAGAAATACTGTCCAAAGGCTCAAACGGAGCCTTAGATAGCTGTTCTAGAACCGAAGAGAGATCCCAGGGTGGAACTCTAGAAATCTGTACTGGGGACATTCTATCCCTAGCCGACAAGAATCTTTTAATCAAAGGGTCCAGAGATAATCTTCTGTCTAGGAAGTAAGATAAGGCTGCTACCTGAACTTAGTGTCTTGGTAGCCAGCCCCAAATCAACTCCATCCTGGAGAAATTCCAGAATGACCGAAGTTTCCTGTTGGGAAACCTCTTTCTCTTAACACCAGCGAGAGAAGACCCCCCACACCTTAGCATAAATCCGCCTGGTGACCTCCTTTCTACTAGAGAGGAGAGTGGTGATCACTCTCTCTGAACAGCCCTTCTCCCGCAGGTTCTGCCTTTCAAGCACCAGGCCTTCAGTTTGAAGAAGCTGGGCTCTGGGTGGAAGACCGGACCCTGATGAAGAAGGTCTGACCGAACTGGTAGGTGGAGAGGGGGAGCTACAGACCAGTTCTCCAGAGTGGGAAACCAGGCTCTCTTGGGCCACCAGGGGGTGACCAAAATGAGACAGCTTTCTAAGAGATCCAGCTTCTGCAGGATCCTCGGAATCAGACCCAGAGGGGGAAAGGCATAGGCCAGATGAAAATTCCACACCTGGGCCAGCGCATCCACTCCCTCTGAGCCCCATTCCCGGGTCAGGGAAAATAACCTCTCTAGCTTTCTGTTTTTCCTGCGGGCGAAGAGGTCTATCTCCGGATTGCCGAACTGTTGGCACACCAGATCGAACACCTCTGGGTTCAACTCCCATTCTCCTTGGAGGATTGGGTGGCGACTTAAATAGTCCGCCTCTACGTTGTGAACCCCTTTTATGTGAACCGCTGTGATAGAGGGAATCCGGAGCTCTGCCCAGCTCAGGATCTCCAGAGACAAGGCCAGAAGGGTACGCAACCTGGTGCCTCCCTGATGGTTCAGGAATGCCACTGTGGTGGCATTGTCGGATAGAATCTGGACCTCTCGGCCCTTGACTCTCTCCTCGAAGGCTCTTAGGGCCTCCCGGACCGCCAATAACTGCTGGAGGTTTGAGGAGGCGCCCCTCTGACCTCGGTTCCAGGAACCCTGAGCTTGGAGCTCGCCTAAGTGAGCCCCCCAACCCCAGGCGCTTGCGTCTGTGGTTATCCTGAGAGGGTTGGACTGACTCCACAGACGACCCACCAGCAAATTCTGAGGAAGGAGCCACCACCTCAGAGATTCCTTTGCCACAACTGGGATGGAGACCCTGTAGTCTAGAGATTCCCTTGATCCGTCCCAAGAGTATAGAAGGAATCTTTGGAGAGGTCTGGAGTGGAGCTGAGCCCACGGCACCGCTGGGATGCAAGAGGTCATTAGACCCAGCACCCGCATGATGCTTCTGAAGGAGGATTCCTCTACCTCCAGCATAGACCTGACCGTAGTCACAAGACCTTGGACCTTGTCCTGGGGTAAAACAAGTTTCCTTTCTAAGGAATACACTAGGAACCCCAAGTAGACTTTCTTCTGCTCTGGGACCATCGAGGATTTTTCTTTGTTGATGATCCACCCCAGGCTTTCCAAGGTGCTCACGACCCTGGTCAGGTCTACGAGAAGGAGATCTCGACTCCGATTGTAGAGAAGCAGATCGTCGAGGTAGGGGATTACTGCTATACCCTGCAGGTGCAGGTAAGCGATCACCTCCGCCATGATCTTTGGAAAGACTCTTGGACTGGAGGACAGTCCGAAAGGAAGCGCAGCAAACTGCCAATGCTGCACTCCCTGGGCAGAAGTGATTGCAAACCTGAGGAACGCCTGATGTGTTGGGAATATCGGGACGTGTAGATAGGCGTCCTTTAGGTCTATGGTCACCATGAACACCCCCCTCAGAAGGAGCTTTCCGAGAGTGTACACGCTCTCCATCCGAAACCTCTTGCGACGCAGACAAGCGTTCAAGGGTCTCAGGTTTATTATAAGCCGATGCTTCCCTGACGGCTTTGGAACAACGAAAATGTGGGAATAAACACCCATACCTTGTTGTTCTGTAGGTACCGGGATAACTACTCCCTGCCTTTCCAGTTCTGAGACATTTTGTATCAGACCTGCAGCTTTTAAGGGGTCCCTGGGGAGATGTGTTACCAGAAACTTCGGGGGAGGGGAGTGAAGGAACTCTAGTTTGTAGCCCTCGTTTAAAGTTCGGAGGACATGGGGGCTCTGAGTTATGCTTTCCCACCTGGGGAGAAACTGGGAAAGCCTTCCCCCTACCCTTACGTCACTTAGGGTTCTTGTCATTAGGCTTTTGGCTGGAGAAGAGGATACCTCCCTTCTGTTTGTCCTTGCCAGCACTCCACCTCCTAGTATTGACAGGTCTTTTGTCTGAAGACCGGTTCTTACCCTGGGGGCCTCGAAAAAAAACTCCTTTTTTCCCCCTTTTAGGTTTGGTAGGAAATTTCTTGCCCTTTTCGGTGGACCTTGACAGGGCTTGGTCAAGTCCTGTACCGAAAAGAAGGGAGCCCTCGAATAGGAGACCACATAAACGGGTCTTGGATGCACTATCGCCATCCCAGGTTTTGACCCATACAGCTCTTCTTGCAGAGTTTAAGAGGGCTCCAGTCTTTGCGGTGGTTCTCACGGTTTCTACCGCTGTATCTGCTAGGTACGCCACCGCACTACCTATTAGTTGCAACGACTCCAAGACTTCCTTGGATTTGGAAGTACCTGAAACATGGTCCGTTAATTTGGAAAGCCATGAATCCGCATTTCTGGCTACACATGCTGAAGCCAGTGCCGGGCTCATGGCTGCCGCATTGGCTTCCCAGGCCCTCCGCAAGGTGGTTTCAGCACGCCTGTCCATCTGATCTTTGAGGTTACCAGTATCCCCAAAGGAGAGGTTGGACTGTTTGGATACCTGGGCTAAGGAGGCATCCAATCTGGGTGTTTTGAAGAACCTATCTTCATCTTCCTCCTTAAAGGGGCACCTACGCTTCCACGTTTTTGGTCTTAGAAGCTTCCTTTCAGGATCTTTCCACTCTTGAAGGATAATGTCCTTCAGTGCCTGGTGGACGGGGAAGGTTCTGGGCTGAGACTTCAACAAACCCCGGTACATTCTATCCTGTGCGGAAACCTGTTCCGCAGGCTCCTGGATCTCCTCGGAAGCGTAAATCGCCCCAAGGAGGCCCTCCAAATCGTCGGCCGAGAAAATGTGCCTTCCTGGCCTGGAGCCCTCTTCCTCTTCCTCTGCCTGACTATCAACCAGACCCTCATCAGATACTTCTCGATCAGAGATATCTGAATCCTCCTCCGGCTCCGAACCCTGTGAAGGTAAGGACTTTTGAGGCTCCGGACGCCTTTTAACCACCCTGGGAGTCAAGGAACTCTCCTGAGAGGAAGAGCCCCCCCCCACTTGTCTGAGGCTCTGGTTCCCTAGACCTGAGTGAGGACTGAAATTCCTTAAGTGTGGTCAGCATCTGGGTCTGGACAGAAAGGAAGTCTTTCATGACCTGAGATGTTTCTTTTCCAGCCAATTTCTGAATGCATTTAAAGCAAAAAGGTCTGGAATAATCTGGAGGCAACCTATCGTTGCAGTAGCCACATCTTTTGAGGCGAGCAGGGGTTTTAGAGGGATGGCTGGTAACCGTCTGGGCAGTGACATCCCCTCCTGCAGAAAAAAATATGCACAGGAAAATATTAGCACCAAACGCCCATGTGCAGAGCAAAAGGGGGAAGAGTCGGGGTACCTCCCCCATCATAACCCCTGCTGGCTGGGTAGGACTCACCTCCTGTGGCCTCCTCTGTAGCCTTGGCCGCACCGGGCCTTTCCTTATGCTCCATGCGCTGTCCGGGCTCGAACCGTGCCACGTAGAGCAAACAGGAGGAACGGGCGCCTCTTTTCCTGGCATCTTTATTGCGGAAGCTGGCTGAAAAGACGCCGGCCGTCGCCATCTTGCCGTAGACCGGAACCGGAAGTGGCGCGGCACGTGGTGACGTCATTCCGGGCGCTAGAGGAGGAAATGGATGAGTCCTCCAGGCCATAAGAAAATGGCGCCGCACATGCCTGAGCGGCGCCAATAGCCAAAACAGCGCTTAACCGCTGGGATCACCACCGCATCCGTGGGAGAACCGCCAGCCCCCCCTCCGGAGTGGACACCCAACCAGGTAGGGGAAAAAAAAGAGGAAACATATGGCCCCTGAAGCTTCCAGGTACCCTGCACCTTAGGGCTTCAGAAAACTCAGGGGGGTTCTTCAAGGCTATTCCTTCCCCCCTGAGCATGTTACAAACAAAGGGGGACCCCCAGGAAGGATGAGCCCGTCCTGCTAGGTCCAGAGGCTTCCCAAGCGTTCGACCTAGGTCCCAGGGGGAGACCTCCAGCACCAGGCCTTAGGTCTTTAGAAAATAACAAACGGTTTCGCTGTGGGGAAACACAATCAAAAAACTGAGGAGCACAGGGAGGGGTGGGGTTTTTAATCTCTTTGATTGATTGTGTTTCCTGTCAGGTGGACTAGTCATCTCTCATTGTGCCGTCCTGGAAGACGTCTTGAGAAAAAAAAACCTTTTTTGCTGGAAAGGAAGGACCCTGCTTACGGCGGCCTCCTTACCTTGCTAGCCTGAGGAAGAAGAGTGCTTTTACCTCCCGTGACATCCTTGATGATGTCATCCAGCGCAGCACCGAAAATTCTACCACCTTTAAATGGTAGATCCGTCAGAGGCTTTTTAGAAGCTAGGTCAGCAGACCAGTATTTCAACAAGATCAGACAACGCAATATCACCGCCAAGACAGAGGCCCTGAAATATAAGGGGCCGCGTCTAACGTGGCGTCGCAACATAAACCAGGCCCTGCACCATTTGGTGGGCCAGAGCAATAGTGTCTGGAGGAAGATTATGCTCTTGTACAGTTTGGTGCAAATTTTTTTGCCCAACCCGTAAGTGTCTGAGACACAAGGGTCGCCGCTACCACAGGCCGTAGGGCGGACCCCAACAAGGCAAACATGGCTCTGCTCACCACTTCTGACCTCCTGTCAGTGGGGTCCTTAAAATGCAGGAGTCCCCTCCATCGGGAGAGTGGTGGCCTTGTTCAACCGGGCGACTGAAGGGTCGACCACTGGGGGAGAAGCCCACGTTTTAAGTAGGGCATCTTCAAAGGGGTATCTGATAGGCAAACGCCACGGGACCATAAAAGTCTTCTGCGGCTTTTTCCCCAGACCTCATCAATGAGCTGGTCAAAGAAAGGTACATATGGAAAAAAACTTTTTTAGAAGGCCCGGCCCTAAGGTACCAGAGGAGACTGTCCGCCTGAGGTTCTTCTTCCGCAGCATTCAGCTTGAGAATGTCCCTCACTGCATCAATGAGTTCACTAACAAGCGCCCTGTCATTTAATGACACAGAACTGGAGTCTTCCTCGCAAGGAATGTCCTGTTCAAAACCATCAAATATATTCAGAGCTAGGGTCCTGAGCGGTAGTGGCTAGGCCCATATCTGAATCAGTGCACACCCCCCCCCCCTTTTTTTGTGTGGAAATAAAGTGGGGAGAGGGGCTTTTTTGCTCCCTTGCGCTCACACACTGCTTCCCTCCTGGTCAGAATGATTCCAGGACTGCGGACAACTGGTCCATAAGGACCGCAGGTGCAGGAGCACTGCCAGTTGTCTCTAACAAGTGTGAAGAAACAGGTAAACCAGACTCCATGTTGCCACCCTCTGAGACCTTATTCACCATTACAGTGAATAATACAGCCCACCCACTGGCTGGGCTGGGGCTGAGGAGGGGATAGCCGGAGTACTCACCACCCCTAAGGAACGCTCGGTACCGCTGTATGAGCCGCGCTGTAGAGCGAGCCTGAGGAGAGTGAAGAATCTGTGAGGAGATGTGGTAGTTTGCGCCGTTCAGCAGCGCCGCTAGAGGCCGAAAACGAAAGTGAAAGTGCCGCGGCTACAAGAAAATGGCCGCCGGGCGCCTGTATAACTGTGCTTTGAGCCGCGGAAAAATGGCCGCCGATGGCACACTTTTTAAATTTAAAACACTGCGCCAATGGCGCACGTAAAAAAAAACAAACACACATTCCCCCAGAACACTTCCCAAGTGACTAACAGCCATGGAGCGCCCCCCCCCCCAGGGCAGAGTGACCCCCCAAGCATCCCCACACAGCACAGCAGCAGAACAGGGTGTAGAGAGCAGCATAACAGGGGGAAACAGGGCGAACCCCCCACACACAGAAACACAGCCAGCATGTACTCACCTTGCAGCAGGAGAGACTACTTACCCGTCCCGCAAGCACCTTGGAGAACACCCTCGGTGCCAATAGAGGGACTCACTGGCTTGTTTCAGACAGACCTATCATAGAGTCGTACTGCGTAGCTGTCGGCCTGGTCAACGGCGAAAGATACAGTAGGTACTGTTCAATCTTGAGAGAACCGCGGGAGCATGAAAGCAACCCGGCCACCCCTGGAGCCATGGGGTATGTCGTGAACTGAGTCTCACGCACACAAGGCGAGGATCAGCACGCTCGATGGTCGGACAGGGAAGACGAGGATACTAGTGTACCCAACCTGTTGCCCAGCCGACAGTTGATTGAAGGTCTCAAAAATAAAATAATAAAATTCCCAAAGGAATAAAATTTAAAAGTAAAATCTTCCAGGAGACTGGCTCCTGAGAGAGCTACGACTTCTTCTGCTAGGCAGAAAAAAAACTGAGGTCTGCTAGCTGCAGGTGGGAGGGTAATGTCCGGAGGGACCGCCCCCCTGGGCGGGGCTGTTCAGCTCTGGTTTGTTCTAGAATGTTTTAACATTTAACATTCTGCCTAGGTCTTCTCCTGCAAGCAGGGACATATACCCACACGTTCAGTGATTAAGAGCCGCCGTGTCGGTCCATGGATGATAAGAGAAATAATGATTTTTTACTTGTAAGCAACAAATGTCAGAAAAGGTTTGGTCTTGAAATGGTTAAACTTCCTTCATCTACACACAGGAGTTTTTTCACTTGATAAAAGAAGGAGATACTTTGTTTACACTTAGGCCCCTTTCACACTGGGGCGTTTTTCATGCGGTTTAGCGCCAATAATAGCGCTATTATACCGCATGAAAAATTCCTGCCCTGTAGCCTTCAATGTGAAAGCCCGAAGGCTTTCACACTGAAGCGGTGCGCTAGCAGGACCGCTCCAAAAGTCCTGCTAACCGCTTCTTTACAGCGGTAAAGGAGAGGTGTGTTCACCGCACCTTTACCGCGGGTGCCCATTGAAATCAATGGGACACCGCGGTTTGCGGGCGGTATTAACCCCTTTTCGGCCGCTAGCGGGGGTTAAATTCACCCCCCTAGCGACCGCATACCGCGGTAAGAACTACGGTATAGCAGCGCTGCAAATCGCGCTGCTATACCGCCACCGCTCCTGCCCGCCCCAGTGTGAAAGGGGCCTTATTCTTGTGTTGTATTAAAACTTGGCAGCCTGCCCAGATTTTGTTTAACCAGCTGTGAGAACTCTCTGCACTTGTTAGAAAGATTGTGACATGCTGTTTTCAAGATCGAAAGTGAAAAAGATTGCGATTTCGATTCTTCGCGGTTAATCGTGCAGCTCTACCACACATGTATCGCAGTAAACGTTAGAGCGAGAACAATAATTCTAAGTTAAAATGTCGCCCATGAGGATTTTTAAGTACCCAAGTTTGGCGCCATTCCACGAGCTTGTGCAATTTTGAAGCGTGACATGTAAGGTATCTATTTACTCGGCGTAACATCATCTTTCACATTATGCAAAAAAATTGGGCTGTTATTTTTTTTTGTTTTGTTTTTTTAGCATGAAACTTACCCCAAAAAAACATGTTCGAAAAATTGCTGCGCAAATACCATGCAAGTTAAAAAGTCGCCATTGTATTCTCTAGGGCACAGGTGTCAAACACAAGGCCCGCGGGCCGAATGCGGCCCTCCAGGCCATTTCATGTGGCCCTCACACCTCCTCTAGTCCTCCTCCAGACCCTTACTTTCTGCTTTTAAGCAATGCATTCAGCTTCTTCCCAGCAGCAGCATAAGGAAAGGGGGGTGCACTGTGATGTAAGGGAGAGTGGGGGACTCAACTTCTGATGGCGGGTTGGCTCTTAACATCTAATGCAAGGGGAGGGGATGCGCTGGACATCTAATCTTACAGATACAACCGGCCCTTTTGAGGGCAATCATAATGCTGATGCGGCCCACAACAAAATTGAGTTTGACACCCCTGCTCTAGGGTCTCTACTAAAAAAACATACATAATATTTGGGGGTTCGATGTAATTTTCTAGCAAAATATTATGATTTTTACATGTAGGAGTGAAGTGCCAGAATTGGCCTGGATGGGAAGTGGTTAAAAGTTATGATTTAAATCAAGCCTTTTTACTAGTGATTTAAATCATGATGTAAATCGACTTGATTTAAATCAAATCCACCCTGCTGTAGCCTTTGTATCATCTTAAACCAGTCTGCCAATTCTCCTCTGACCTCTAAAATCAACGAGGCATTTGCGTCCGACAACTGCCGCACACTAGATATTTTCTCTTTTTTGGACCATTCTCTGTAAACCCTAAAGATGGTTGTGCGTGAAAATCCAGCAGTTTTTGAAATACCAGCCCGTCTGGCACCAACAACCATGCCACATTCAAAGTCACTTAAATCCCCTTTCTTCCCCATTCGTAAACTTGGTTCGAAATTCAGCAAGTTGTCTTCACCACGTCTAGATGAGTTGCTACCATGCGATTGGCTGATTAGCAATTTGTACCAAGCAAATGAGGTAATTGGGAATCTTCCCTTCAACGGAACTTCATAATCTATCGGAAGAACTTGCCCAGCTGACATCTCCCCTTTGGATCTGTGACCCGGCTGTCCCCTTATGCTGTTTACCCCTGTGGGGGTAGAAGGATCTGGTGAGTGGGGACACATGTGGGGGTTGCACTGTATGGTTAACTGAAGAGCAGAACGTGATCCTTGCAGTTTCAAGAAAA
This sequence comes from Rana muscosa, assembly GCA_029206835.1. NCBI lineage: Eukaryota > Metazoa > Chordata > Amphibia > Anura > Ranidae > Rana > Rana muscosa. The sequence continues at coordinate 274,981,197 of CM055127.1, read as the reverse complement.
TGACTGTTACGTGCATTGCCTTGTGATCTTGCATCTATATACTGGACTGTGTTTATATACTTATCATTATTAATATCTGGCAGAGCTAGGTATCTACAGCTGCGGACTGGCTTTGTGGCTCCGGGCCAATTTGCACTAATCACAATTGTGGTATTAATATAGTGTATTGTGTCATATTATTCTGCGCCCTAGATGATTCAATTCATCGGTTTCCATTTAGTGCTACTGTGAGCACTCATTGGAAGTAGCGCAGAGATAGTCTGACACCATTATATTGTTTGTTGCCCCCAAGGTATTGAGGGGAGTTTTTTTGGATATTTTTGGATTTTTTTGGATTTATGCACATAGTGGTATCACCACTGGTAATAGGTGGTTTGGCCACATGTGACCACTAGTCACTGTTTGTTTAGTTACTTACACTTTTTATTTTTTATCTATGAAGTAGGAACACTGACCCTGTCATTAGGCTCAAAAGAGCAGCGCCACACCCCACTTTAATTTCTATCTTCAATTGAACAGATGTACCTAATAAAGTGGCCGGTGAGTGTATATTTATGTAATTGTTTACAGTAATTCCACACCAGCTGAAGCCTCCTTTGAATATGAATTATTTTACTATACAAAGAAAACCAAAAAATTGTTGAAGAACAAATCATAAAAAGTGAAAAGAATTGAAAGTCCGGCTACAACTCTGCTGTTCTAAAAAATTATTTCCCCAAGTTTTATTGAGAAACGTAAGTAACAAAGTAGCCTGACAATAGAACATACAAATGGTAAAATACAATACGGGTTCAAAGCAGCTTAGAAAAAGGTATAGGTATTAAAGTGCATCCATTAAAAAAAGGAATTTTCCTCACAAGGGTTATCATAGTGTATACATGCAGCAACGTGGTGGGATACAGAATGGTAAAGGAGACAAAGAGCTAGAAGCTCAAAAAAAAAGGAATGGAAACTACCACATGGAGTAGAACAGAAAGGAGAAAGGGGAGTGGGTAGATGGAAAAGAAAAAGAGGGAGTCCCAGGGAGTACATTCTCCTATTTCATTTTTTGTATCAAATAGATAAAAGCGATTAGGACAGTGACTGAGTGTATATGATCCATAGCTGCAAAACGTAGGTGAATTTCAGTAATGTGATGGTTAAAATGGATGGGAGTTTCTCGTTTAACATAATGTCAGTTATTTTATTTTTCACTGCCTCAAAACTGAGTTTAGGGGTTTTACATGCTTTAGCAAGGACCAATCTAGATGCTGCGAATATATGAGAAGCTAGTATTCATTCCAATCTAAAAATATCTGGAATAGGTTTATTCAGTAGGGCCTCATAAGGGTTTTTCCAAATGTTCGTGCTAATGAAAGAGTGAATAAGGTTGTAGACTAAAGACCATAATCTGGATGCTACTGGGGAAGGGGAGGGGAAGCTCTGCTGGTTTCTATCATCCAATCATGAACAAACAAAAATGCTGTTTTTTTTTTATTTCCTTGCATGTGATTAAGTACTATTTTCAAAGTGAAACTTTACCTTATTTACTAAGCTCTGGAGCAAGTGCACTTTCAGTGCACAGTATATTTTCCTTTAGTAAATTAACCCCATAGTGCCATCCAAAGAGCATCCACAGAAGCAAATAGAGGGGTAATCCGGTAGTATCCTAGCCAACCGTGCTGGCGTTTAGTACCAGCTATATAGAACTTCAAAGGAGTTTTCTAGGATTAAAACATTCTTAGAACTTTTGTAAACTTCTGCATATCCTCAGGATCCAGCGATCGACCCAGCTCAGCCTCCCATTGAGCCGGATACTGTCTAAGGAGTGTCTCTACATTCATAAGGTTAGTTTGTGTGGCAGTACGATATGGGAGGGAAAATCTCTGTAGGAAACATAGGACAAAGGTGGGTTGGGGGGCCTTGTATACTTTAGTTAGATGGTAGTGGAACCGCACTAGAACCAAGAGCAGGTTGCTGTTATGATTGTGGGACTGGTTTTGAGGGAACTCGGGAAAATTTGTTGTGTGAAAGTTCATAATCTAGTGCCCAGCATAGTATAGGCCTTGTTTCCCTAAAATGCAATTTTTGCCTGGATCATCTAACCATCTGATGTTCTGCTGTGTCTGTGAGGCAGAGGTTCAAGTTAGTCCGAGCTTAGTCTAACACCTTTAAAGTTAGTCGTAGCTTGAGCAGAACCTTGTTCCAGTTGTTGGGATAATCGGGTGTGATCTTTCTTCCTTTTGGAAGCCATTTGTATAATGTGACCCTTGTATGACCTACCTCTATGCTTCCCATAAACTGATAGTACAGGCGAGTGAATCTTTTATTCAGCTCAAAATATTCTGTAGATTTTTATGGATAAGATCCTGAACATGTCATTTACAGAGAGAAAGGTGCTCTTCATTGTCCACTGAGAGAAACTGGGTTTCTGGTGGAGGGAGTTGCAAGTGATAAGAGGGTCGTGGTCCGACCAAGGGACCGTCAAAATAGAAGTACAGTGTATCGAAGGGAGAAATCACTGTTCTGAAACATTTCTGACAAGTACAGCACAATAAGCAATCCCTGTTAGGAAGAACTTATGTATAAAGCTGCAAAAGAAAGTACAGTGCCTTGCGAAAGTATTCGGCCCCCTTAAACTTTTCATCCTTTTGCCACATTTCAGGCTTTAAACATAAAGATATAAAATTGTAATTTTTTGTGAAGAATCACCAACAAGTGGGACACAATTGTGAAGTGGAACAAAATCTATTGGATATTTTAAACCTTTTTAACTAAGAAAAAAATGAAAAGTGGGGCGTGCAAAATTATTCGGCCCCCTTGTGTTAATACTTTGTAGAGCCACCTTTTGCTGCGATTACAGCTGCAAGTCGCTTGGGGTATGTCTCTATCAGTTTTGCACATTGAGAGACTGAAATTCTTGCCCATTCTTCCTTGCAAAACAGCTCGAGCTCAGTGAGGTTGGATGGAGAGCGTTTGTGAACAGCAGTTTTCAGCTCTTTCCACAGATTCTCGATTGGATTCAGGTCTGGACTTTGACTTGGCCATTCTAACACCTGGATACGTTTATTTGTGAACCATTCCTTTGTAGATTTTGCTGTATGTTTGGGATCATTGTCTTGTTGGAAGATAAATCTCCGTCCCAGTCTCAGGTCTTTTGCAGACTCCAACAGGTTTTCATCCAGAATGGTCCTGTATTTGGCTGCATCCATCTTCCCCTCAATTTTAACCATCTTCCCTGTCCCTGCTGAAGAAAAGCAGGCCCAAACCATGATGCTGCCACCACCATGTTTGACAGTGGGGATGGTGTGTTGAGGGTGATGAGCTGTGTTGCTTTTACGCCAAACATATCGTTTTGCATTGTGGCCAAAAAGTTCGATTTTGGTTTCATCGGGCCAGAGCACCTTCTTCCACATGTTTGGTGTGTCTCCCAGGTGGCTTGTGGCAAACTTTAGACAAGACTTTTTATGGATATCTTTGAGAAATGGCTTTCTCCTTGCCACTCTTCCATAAAGGCCAGATTTGTGCAGTGTACGACTGATTGTTGTCCTGTGGACAGACTCTCCCACCTCAGCTGTAGTTCTCTGCAGTTCATCCAGAGTGATCATGGGCCTCTTGGCTGCATCTCTGATCAGTCTTCTCCTTGTCTGAGCTGAAAGTTTAGAGGGACAGCCAGGTCTTGGTAGATTTGCAGTGGTCTGATACTCCTTCCATTTCAAAATGATCGCTTGCACAGTGCTCCTTGGGATGTTTAAAGCTTGGGAAATCTTTTTGTATCCAAATCCGGCTTTAAACTTCTCCACAACAGTATTACGGACCTGCCTGGTGTGTTCCTTGGTCTTCATGATGCTCTCTGCGCTTTCAACAGAACCCTGAGACTATCACAGAGCAGGTGCATTTATACAGAGACTTGATTACACACAGGTGGACTCTATTTATCACCATCAGTCATTTAGGACAACATTGGATCATTAAGAGATCCTCGCTGAACTTCTGGAGTGAGTTTGCTGCACTGAAAGTAAAGGGGCCGAATAATTTTGCACGCACCACTTTTCAGTTTTTTATTTGCTAAAAAAGTTTAAAATATCCAATAGATTTCGTTCCACTTCACAATTGTGTCCCACTTGTTGGTGATTCTTCACAAAAAAATTAAATTTTATATCTTTATGTTTGAAGCCTGAAATGTGGCAAAAGGATGAAAAGTTCAAGGGGGCCGAATACTTTCGCAAGGCACTGTATACCCATTCATACAAAATATATAAAGTATGGCCAAGATTCTACTGTGACAACACAAAAAGCATGCTTCACTATATTTTCCAAATACTGTATACCTAGGCCCTGTTTTATAACTCCAGTACGGCAAAACTAAGCAAAATGGGTGAAGTCTTTTTTTAAAAATTGTTTAAGTTTAGGGGAAAAGTAAGTCATCAGTAAATGTAATGTGAATGAAATAGTGTTTCGCGCTACTCAAGAGTAATGAAATAATGACTAAAGTGACCGTCAATGGCTGCAAAATCAATCTGTGTTCACCTAACACATAAACAGGGATAAAAGAAAAGGGGGGGGGGGGGGTGTTGCGCTAGAGACAAATGGGTATCATACATAAAACACCTCTGTGTCACATATAACAGCAAATAAATATACAGTGATTAAATAGTGCAAATGAATAATCAGTGCTAATAATTCAATCACTAAAAAAAGTGCAAGTGCATATATAAACTTAACCAAGTAGTGCCAAAAAGTTCAATAATGCAATGGGGGGGGGAAGGGAGGGGAGAGACCAAGCTCCGACCGATGCCACAGGGGGGGAACAGGAATAAAGCCTCTGATAGTGTAGTATTTCATTAAACAAATACGGCTTTATTAGATAAAAATTGGACTCTTACATCACATAAGAAAACAGTCAGCATATAGGAGAAAGTAACTGGCGTGTAAAAACGCTGTCTTACTGTGAAGCCCTGTACACACGATCGGATAACCTATGGATTTTCGTCCGATGGATTTGACCATCGGAAATCCGATGAAACTGTTTTTCATCAGTCTTGGCCACACACCATCAGTTTAAAAACCGACGGCACGTACAAAACGTACGACGCGCTATAAAAGGGCCGAACAAATCTAATGACGCCACCCCTTGGGCTGCTTTTGCTGATTTCGTGTTACCGCGTGTTAGTAAAAGTTTGGTGAGAGCCGATTCGCGCTTTTCAGTCTCCGTGCTTTGCAGATCGTTTCCTGGTGTTCAGTTTGTGCTTGTGGATTTGTATTTGTGATTCAGTGCGTGCAGTCAGGTCGTTACTGCCTTGCAGTGCCTTCTTGGCCGTTCGTTTACTGTTTTTCAGGTCGTTCTTCTCAGGCCTTGCTGTTCCACGGTGCGTTCTGTTTGAGTGCGTTCTGACCAGCCGACCAGTTTAAAACCATGTTTGAAGTGCGTTCTCGTTCTCGAGCTGGCTTTGGGCTTGGTGTTGCAGTTAACACTGTAACCCGAGTTCAGTCTTGCCTTGTTTCCACTGAACGGAATGGTTCGGGTCGGTACAGAATGGAACGGTTTGAATGGTCCGGTCTATTCTGGTGAGCGTTTCCACTGCAAGTCGGACCGTCAGGGACCATTCAGGGTTTAGAAAAAATGCCTCGCGTGTCCGCCAATCAGTGGAATGTATTGTAGCTCCGCCCTAACCGAACCGTTCCATTTTCTATGGCCCCACATCTGAAGCAGGACCCAGAATGGTGCGGTACGGTTCGGTTTTATGGCACGCTTTTATAATGGAAACACCCAAAATAGCGTACCGTACCGAACCGTACCGAACCGATCCGCTCAGTGGAAACGAGGCATCTGAACAGGGTGAGGAGGAGTTCATGGACTAAGAATTGGTTGCTCCAGCGGGACCAATTCTCTCATATGCCTCTGCTGCGGGAAATCCATGAGAATAATCCTGATGATTTCAGGAATTATCTTAGGATGACGGACCCCGTTTTTCACCGTCTGTTGGATTTGCTGTCCCCCTATATAACGAGGCAGGACACTGTGATGCGCCAGGCCATCACTGCCGATCAGAGGCTTATTGCCACTTTGAGATACCTGGCGACTGGGAGAAGCTTGCAGGACCTCAAGTTCTCTACAGGCATCTCCCCCCAGGCTCTCGGGATCATTATCCCTGAGACGTGTTCGGCCATCATTCAGGTCCTGCAGAAGGACTATATGAAGGCAATTTTGCTCCTTTAACCTCTCATTATATGTTTTTTTTTTTTTTTTATCAAACAGAGTTTTATTTAGATAGAAAACATAGTTACACGTTCAAATTTGTACATGACAGGTATACAACTTACAGTCATTGACAATAAAGATAACTTGGCATGACTTTCTTATGTAACTTACTTGGGGTCAAGGGGCCCTCTAGTGGCCCACATGTATATTGCAGCACATAGAAAAATTAAAAATAAATAAAAATACGGTCAGTATCAATAACATCGTTGACAAACCATAATCGTGTGGTCCCAAATTATTCAATGGTTTCAGAAGCCCGAAGCCACCTATCCCAAATTTGTTCGTATTTTGCGGGGCAGCCTCTATGAGAGTATACCAGTTTTTTATAAGGAAGAGTAGCATTGACCTCCGCCATCCAATGCGAAAGCCTCGGTGGTTCAGCCCTCATCCACACCCTAGCAATAACCTTCCTTGCGGAGAACAATGTTTTGTGGAGAAATATTTTCGTGAATTTATTTAGGTCCGGATCAGGGAAAATCCCCAATAGGCATAATTTAGGCTCCAATGTGACAGGTGATCCCATGACATCATGTAGGAACGTGACGACCTGTGACCAGTATGCCTGTATTTTGGGGCAGCACCAGAGAAGATGGAAAAAGGTGCCCGAGGCCAGGCCACACATGGGGCACATACCGGACCGCTCCGGCCTATATCTGGAGACCACGAGCGGAGTGAGGTATGCCCTATTGACTACAAAAATTTGTGTTAGGCGATCTGACAGTTTAGGGGAAACTAACTTGCAGGTGTCCAGAGCATCACTCCACTCGTCGTCCCCCACCGGTCCCAGGTCCTCCTCCCATCTGGCCTTTACCGCGTAGGCAGAAACAGTCGCCTGCGGGAGTGTAAGCATACAGTAAAATTGCGAGATCAACCTTTTAGGGTCCGGACATTTCACTGCCGCTATCAGTGGGTTACCAGTCATGGGTGTAGCAGCCGGCCAGAATTGCGCACGATAGGCGTGGCGGAGCTGTAGATATCTAGACGACGTTTGGGAGATCAAACTCAGTTTTGAGCCCATTGAAGGTTTTGAGCGACCCATTGTGCACTATATGTTTCAGGTAGAGTATCCCCCTAGAGCTCCATAGTTCACAGTCAGGAATGGAGAGAAACTCCGGCAAGGCCACATTATGCCACAGGGGAGTGTAGTCATTTATTGTAGGTATGTTAAGCCTAGTGGAGGCTATATCCCATATCTTTCTATAGTGGTAAATCAGGGATTTGCGTTCAGTAGGGCCTTGAATGTCTCCCCCCCGCCTGCGATAATCGTCATAGGGTCTACCTGAATCTGGGCCCACCCTGGACATAACAAGCAGAGAAACCTCCCCATATCCGACTTGTCTATATGAAATAGTTGTGACAATTGGGCTGCCAGGTAGTAAAGATTAAAGTCCGGTAGGGCTGCACCAGCTAGATCGGTGGGATTTTTAAGCCTCTGCCAGGGGAGTTTGTGTCTACTTCCACCCCAAACAAACGACTTCAGCAGTGATTCCATCTGTTTAAAGTGTCTGAGTATCAGGTAGATAGGAGTATGCCATAGTATATAGAGGATTTTGGGTAGAAGTACCATCTTTACCAGGTTTATCCGGCCCATCACTCCCAAGGGGAGTCTCGCCCAGATCTAAGTCTTGTGCTTAAGCATGTTGTAGATGGGAACTATATTGAGCTGGATATAGTCTGCCGGGTCTCGGGTGGTCTGTATACCTAGGTATTTGATAGTGTCTACTCTCTGAAGGGGGAGCAGGGCTCTGTCTGCGGGTGGCGGGAAGCTGTCCAAAGGTAGTATTTGGGATTTATCCCAGTTAATGCTAAGTCCTGAGAACACGCCAAACTGATCTATCAGGTTCAGAGCTGTCGGGAGAGAATTAATTGAGTCTTCCAAATATAAAAGGGTATCATCGGCATAAGTGCTGATGGTTTCTGTCACGCCCCCCCTACCAAGCTCCACTATCCCAGGATGGGTGCGTATAGCGGTTGCCAGTGGTTCCGCCGCCAGCGCATATAGCAGTGGCGACAGAGGACATCCCTGCCTGGTGCCTCTGAAGAGCTGAAAACGCTCCGAGGACCACCCATTAGCCACTACCCTCGCCACCGGGGCCTGGTATAGGAGTTGCACCCATTTTACAAAGTTTGGGCCTAGACCGAATTTTCCCAGGCATGTCCATAGATACCCCCATTCGACGGAGTCGAAGGCCTTAGCCGTATCCAAGGCTACTATTATTCTAGATCCCGTGGTATCGTGCGTAGTCTGAAGGTTCATAAATAGGCGACGTAAGTTGAAGGACGTATTTTTACCCGGCATGAAGCCTGTCTGGTCCCCATGGATTAGGGAAAGTATAACTTTGTTTAGGCGGATGGCAAGCACTTTTGCAAGGATCTTGACATCCACCTGCAACAGGGAGATGGGACGGTACGACTCAGGAAGATGTGGGTCCTTGCCCGGCTTGGGGCTCATTATATGTTTTGATTGTTTTAGAATCTTCTTATTTTTTCCCTCCTAACCCAAATTTGCCTGTTTGTAATATCCTGGTAATGTCCCCCTTTTCCCCATGCATGTTTTTACCTGTAAAGGCCTTTTTGGGCCCTACATGCCTATTTCCCTTCACTAACCTCTCCAGCATGCTATCGTGGGCGCAAACCCAGCTAGCCTTCTATTTTCCTTTTCCTTTTTTTGGGGTCATTGCCCGCGTAGTTTGACAACCCTCCCTCCCCCCCCCTAAAGATGTAAATAATTTTTTAGTTCTCAATCAAGCTCAGCAGAGTGGTAGAGCCTTTTTTTGGATCCCCACAATCACCTTAGGCCCCCCCCCTTAGATTATTTTAGAATGTCCACTCAGCGGGGGTGAGGCATCTGCTAAGTGGGCCTTTGTTTACTGGTAGGAAATACTCCCCTAAATAATAATGTTAGAATGATGTTGGTCAACAATGTTTTTGCGTGTAATCTGCTTGCACTGTAAACATAAACCGTACTAATGTCTTCTTTTTGTTTGACTCCACAGTTCCCTAGCACACCACAGGAATGGCTGACTGTGGCCTCCCAATTTGCCCAGTGGTGGGATTTCCCCAACTGCGGAGGGGCAATTGATGGGAAGCACGTCCACATAGTGCCGCCACCCCGTTCGGGGTCATACTATTTTAACTATAAAGGTTTTAATAGCATAGTGTTAATGGCGGTGGTGTCGGCACGGTACGAGTTCCTGTATGTGGACGTGGGGAAGAACGGCCGGATGTCCGATGGCGGAGTATTCGCTGAGACGGAGTTCGCTCACCGTCTGCAGGCCGGGGGTCTTGCACTGCCTCCAGATGCAGAGAACGTGGAAGGGCTACCGTTCGTTTTCATTGCGGATGAAGCTTTTGGACTAGGACCACACCTCATGCGGCCGTTTCCCCAACGCACCCTCACCCCGGAGAGGAGGGTTTTTAATTACCGGCTGGCCAGAGCCCAGAGGGTTGTGGAGAATGCCTTCAGGATAATGGCCAGCCTGTTCCAGACAGCTATAAATTTGGCAGATTATAAACTCAACAACATTGTGTACTGCTGCTGCTTGTTGCACAATTTTTAAAGAAAATTCTCCACAAATTATGTGTCATCAGTTGGGTCTGAGGCCGGTCCCTCTGAACTGATAAATCTGACTGGCCTCAGCACTGCCCGTACTGGTTTGGCCCCCCAAAGTGCCCGTGAAGTACGTCAGAAATACGTAGAGTACTTCACGGGGAGGGGGGCCATCGCAATGCCAGACCACATCTGACCTTTTATTTTACCTTTTTTAAATAAACAAAAATATTTGATTTACTACAAACTTGTGTTGTCATTCTTTTATTTGTGGTTTATGTGTCTCCCAGGTTCTAGTAATGCCAAGTGTATTTCTCCGTAGTAAATAGCCTCCAATCTCAGAGGTAAAAACACTCATTTTGCATCTTCAGAACTGCTATTGAGCATAGAAACAACAAGGCACACCTTTCTTCGACTTCCCAAATGTTTTTATTGCTTGCAACACAGTTTTGTTTTGTTTTCAAAATATTTTTTTTTTTGGTGTTTTGTGCGGCTTTTTTAGCAGAAACATGCATGGGTCAAAAGCCACATTTTTTTTCATTAAAAAGTAATAAAATAACACAGTGAAAAATACAAAAAGGAGATGGGGTGATGTTACCCCTGATCCATCCCAAATGTGAAGAACCACACTTTCTTTTTGGGGCTCAAATGGGTATCTTCAACATGATCCCATGGCTAGGGTAAACATGTGCTATCTGCCATCATGGGGGATCAATGGACGTGCTTTGGGGGTGAAAACCCTTCCTCTCCCCTACTTGAGGGAGGAAGAGGTTGCACCCCCAAAACAGGGACATAGATATCCTGTGACGGCAGATAGCACATGTTGAGTCTTCAGTGTGTGCATCCTCACATTTGGGCTGGTGGAAATCCCATAGAAAAATTCCGACACATAACAAAACACACAAAAAGGGGGGGGGGCACACTATTCTCCCCAAAATATCTATCATGTTTTTATATTTTTGCTCAATCACAATCATTCTCTTTCTCATAATGTCCATTTCGCTACTGCATTCCATGATTTTCTGAATGATTATTTTGGCGCTGGCACTCGAGAATGGAGGATTTGGACTTCCTGACACACCCCCACGTTCAGTCCCTAAAAAGAAACAAATATTTTAAAACTATGCAGGCCTACATCTGTATTTCCCTTGAAGTTGTGGTGACAGACACTGACCTGTTGTGCTGATAAGCTCCACCTCTCCTTCCTCCACCTCCCCTTCCTCCACCTCCACTTTCTCCCCCTCCGCTTCCTGAACTTTGTCTGCTTTGGGATCTTCGGGGAGTTTCTGTGGTGTTGGGTTCCTCATCTCATGAGCATGGTGTCCTCCCACTCTCCTCTCCTCTCCCCTATGGGAATAGCAAAAAAAATGTATCCTTTAGCATACAAACTTTTTAGGCCTGAAAATGGATTCTCAATGTTTTAAAGTGGGGTCCAATTGATATTTGGCCCTGAGTTTCAAGATGAACATATGAGATCTTGCAAACTCAACAAAGCAACATGTTATTTTGGAGGACACTCACAAATACACTTGGATAACCACCAAGATATCCACTGGACCACCTGTGTGTGACACCGTTAAGAAATTTGGTCATGTGGCCCAGAGTATAGTATCTTGATGAAGAACAACAAAGAGTACACAACTGCTGGAGTGTCATCTCCTTTACCCAGAATACAGTTTATTCTTTCATTCACATTCTAAATTTCCTTACAACACATCATCTAGCCAACAATGTGTAGATAAACATTGTTGAAGTAAAATGAGGCATGCCCACATGTAGTTTACGTGGATATGTGCCAAACATGTTTGGGGGAAGAGCAGCAATTTTTTTTTCAACACATTTAGCAAATAAGTGAACTCTCCACTTAACATAAAAGTTGACATTTTAAAATGTGAAACCAGTCAAGCCAAGCACATGGTGCAAAACATGGAAGAATACATATTACAATGTGAAAGAACACAGTAAAATAAACTTACTTTTTTCAATGCTTTTTATAAGCTTCCTATACTGCTCCGGCTCCCTGAGCTTCAGGTCTGACCACCTTTTACGGAGTTGTTCCTTGGATCTCCTGACCCCATATTTTTTATAGAGAGTCTTCGCAACTTTGTCCATAATTTGTGACTTCCGGAGATTAGGGGTGTCGTATGGGCCATGCTTGCCGTCGTAATCCTTCCTCCGCAGAATGTCCACCATCTCCGCCATCTCAGAAAAAGACATATTAGTCGCCTTGTATCTTTTTTTACAGGATCATGACGTTTCCGCCTCCGGGCTTTCCTCGTCGGTAATTTCTAGTAAAGAAGCCACCTGTGTCTGCGACATGTCGCGTCTCACACTGTGCGCCGATCGTTAAGGGGCGGGGAAATGCTGAAAAAGTCCGTCATGGGCGGGCGACGAGGGCGGAGTTACACCCATGCGCAGGGTATAAAAAGGGGAAAGAAGTTATTAGGGATGCGCGGAGTAAGGACGACCGGAAGTGAACCAACGAAGTGAACTAAGGTAAGAAGGGAACTCGGGCCTGCAGTGGCCTCTAATGTTTCATGATTGTAAAGGGCAATATTGTGATAGGTTGAGGAGAATCAATTCTGATCCTTTTCTTTTTTTTCTTTTGTTTTTTACTTGATGATCCAAAAAGATGCATAAACTACGAGAGCCGGAGGTGATGCTGATTTTTATAGAAAAATATAAGGAACAGCGCAACCTGTGGGAACTGAAACACCCAGCGTACCACAAGAGTGATGTACGTCGGGCAACTATTACCAAGTTAGCAGAGGATATGAAGCCATGGATCCCAGATGCAGACTACACTATGATCAATAATAAAATCAACAACCTGCGTAATTCCTATAAAAAAAAATACAAGGAAGTGCGCCAGTCAAAGAGATCAGGAGCAGCAGCCGACGATGTAGTAAAGCCCAAGCTGTGGTACTACAGACATCTTCAATTTCTGGATGACCAGATCGAGGCCAGGGAATCTATTTCCAGCCTTCCCTCAACCCTTCCTTCCACCCTTCCCTCCAGCGTTCCTTCCACCCTTCCCTCCACCCCTGCAGAGGCGGAGGAGGAGCCTCCCGAGCTAGAAGAACCAGATCTTCACATCTTCAGCCAGGTATAGTATTTTTGATCATAATTATTGTCCACTAAGTAATATTGTGTTGAACTGTTTGGATTAGCCATAAATGATATCATCCTCCCCCCCCCAAAAAAAAAAAAACAGGAAAGAGATCAAAATTGTGTGTGATAGATTCCCCAAATAATCAAATTTTTCATTTTATTTTAAAAACAGGATGAGGCAAGCCAGGAGGAAGAGGGTCAGGAGTGTGGCAGGCAGGAGGAGGCAGGGCCAAGTGGGACTCAGCAGGTCCCCAGGCCTAGTGGCAGCACCGTCTCCCAAGTGGCTCCCCTCCACGTCAGACCGCCAAAACAACGGCGGATGACACAAGTGGAGGAGGAGTCACTAAAGATGATTCAGGAGGCTGCTGCTATCATGAGGGCCCCCCTCAACCCTAAGGAGGGGTTTAGCACCTATCTGGCGGATAAGTTGCTCAGAATGGAGGCGGGACAACGGGCCCTTTGTGAGCACCTTATATATATGGCTGTACACATGGGGGCGAGGGGGCTGCTGACTGAGGCCACCCATATCTCGCAGCAGGCCAATCCCTCTCCTCCTTCTCCTCCTCCTCCTGCCACATCACCACCCACAGTGGCCCAGCCTGCAAGGGTGCGTGGACGGGGCCGTGGAGAGAACACTGCAGAGAGGCGTGGAAGGAAGGCTACAGGGAAGAGCAGGAGGTGATTCCCTGGCCTCGAGCTGCTCATCCAGAAATTGAAGGTTGATGGAGTACCACAGCTTGGGATGATGTATGTCTTTGGCTGCTGCTCTGGCTGCTGCTCCTGATTTCATGCTGTTGTTGATTTTATTATTGATCATAGTCAGGTCTGCATTTGGGATCTAATGGACTTTATATTCTCTGCTAATTTCGGAATAGTTGCCCTTCGTTTTTTTTTTTTTTTTTTTTCCGAAATAAAGGGAAATTTGATTTCAGCCAACATACATGCCTGATGTGTTTTTTTTTGGAAGTAGCAATAAGATTTCATAAATACAATTTGTAATTAATAACAAGGGACACCAACCTCCATGAGTAAAAAATAAAAATAATATGTTGTTCTGAGAAATTGACACACCAAAAAATGCACAACAAATTTAAAGACAAAAACAAAAAAAAAGGTGTAATTTGGGAGGTCGGCCTTGAAGAATTAAACAAATTATTCCTAAGATCACAAGAACGAAGAAAGACATACGTTTGTCAGAACTCAGGAGAAAGATCTGCTGCCAAAATGACATATTAAAGTGGTTGTAAACCCTATATTTTAATTTATTTTTTCCATAACCACCTGTAAGAGAAAGGCATAATGAGCTAATATGACTAGCATAATAGCTCATTATGCATCACTTACCTTAGATCGGGGCCCCCGAAGCCGTCCTCGTCTCCCTCTTCAGCCGCATCCATCGCTGCGGCGATAGCCGGAAGGTTACTTCCGGGTATCGCCGCACCAGCCAATCACAGCACCGCTCCGGCGCTGTGATTGGCCGGAGCGGCGGAGACGTCACTCTGCGCATGCGCGCGAGAGCCGTCACAATCGGCTACGCCCAGCAATTGCTGGGAAGTAGCCGATTTTGTAAATGGGATTAACCCCATGAATGCGCCGTTGTCTACGGCGCGCATGCGCCGTAGACAGCGGCGCCTGTCATTTTTTGTAAATATCTCCTAAACCGTGTAGGTTTAGGAGATATTTCTTGCACCTACAGGTAAGCCTTAATCTAGGCTTACCTGTAGGTGCAAGTTGAAAAAGTGGGTTTACAACCACTTTAAAGACCGTTCTAAAGCAACAAAACATGCGCTGCATTAAATGAAGCAATAACTTGCAGAATGACGAATGTGCTCTCTCCATTAGGAACGCTAGTTTTACCAGAACGAGCGCTCCCGTCTCCTAATTCAGTCTGAGCATGCGTGGGTAATTTAACCGATGGACTTGCCCATAGACGATCGGAAATTCCCATCGGTTTTTTATCCATCGGAAAAATTTAAAACAAGTTCTATTTTTTCCAACCGATGGAAAAAAGACCGATGGGTACCATACACGATCGGTTGGTCTGATGAAAACCATCCATCGGACGGTTTTCATCAGTCAAACCGATCGTGTGTACGGGGCTTTACTTTGCTGTCTTCCGATCTGCCTGTATGATGCCACAATCCTCCCTACGGCGTTACGTCACGCACCTTGTGACTTCTTCAGGGAACACGCCGGTTACTTTCTCCTATATGCTGACTGTTTTCTTATGTGATGTAAGAGTCCAATTTTTATCTAATAAAGCTGTATTTGTTTCATGAAATACTACACTATCAGAGGCTTTATTCCTGTTCCCCCCCTGTGGCATCGGTCGGAGCTTGGTCTCTCCCCTCCCTCCCCCCCCCTCCCGCTTTTCTCCTATATAGATAACGCGATTAGTAGAGGTTACTATCTTAGTACTATCAAAGTGTGGAGAAGATACAGAGGAGAAATAAGACCACAGTCCATGTCAGTGAACACACTATATGCCAGTGACCCATGTTTATGAGGTGAGAGCATTGGGAGACAGGTGTAGGATTCACCACAGGTTCAATACTCCAAACCTGTTCATCAGTCAAACCATTTGATCATATTCACAATTTTGGAACAAACCATTGATTTAACACCCATTTGGACATTTATTGAACAGCAATCATTGCAATATTGAACTTTTTGGGACTACTTGGTTAAGTTTATATATGCACTTGCACTTTTTTTGGTGATTGAATTATTAGCACTGATTATTCATTTGCACTATTTCATCACTGTATATTTATTTGCTGTTATATGTGACACAGGGGTGTTTTATGTATGATACCCATTTGTCTCTAGCGCAAAATCCCCCCCCCCTTTTTCTTTTATCAGTAAATGTAAGTCATTAGTAAATCTCATCATGGGGACTTAAAATAAAACGTGTGTAGCGCGGCTTCCAGTTCTTCTATGTAGATATAGACTACAGTTGACAAACTAGAACGAACTTGGCTCCCTCCGGTGTTCAATCTTTAATATTGCATCTACTTATTGTTCTAATGATATCAAAGCAAGGCATGCTGGAACTCGTAGTACAGGGTGAAAGAGACTCCATTTGCCATGGATAATAAATAGACTATAGTAGCCACAGTGCAACTGTACTCCCAACGTACATTGCCTCGTCGCTTGGCTTTCTGGGATTGCTTACTTAAAAGGAGGGGAGGAGCTACGGAAAGTCTCTCTGAACTCCGCTCTCAACCAAGCAGCAGGTGTGTGAGGCCTGCTGCCAGAGTGACTAGGCCTAAAGCCTGGGCCTACAACTTCGGAGGATCATCAAGCCAGAGAGGGATCTCTTCCAGTGTGACCAGTCCACGCTATCTTCGGATCAGAGTGGTTCTGTCAAACCCGCATCTACAGCTGCTGTGAGAGGAACCAGAGATCGTGTATCGTGGAAAGGTCAGGGATCGAGGTACCGACCGCAGAGCGTGTCAGGCAGACTAGGCTGTCCGGGTGAGCGGGCACCGGCCCAGAATCTACAACCTTCTGTTAGGCCTGTGACTTTAGAAGGCCCACCGCAAGCAGTGAGCCACATATATCTCAGGACATAGCGCAGTGTGTGTTAACTGCGTAGTTAGGACTGGCATTACACTGACTGTCAGTTTTACTCCCAAAAGCATTGCGGGAGTTTAGTTCATGTTCTTCATCTCCTGTGGATTACAATTAATAAGTGCACCAACGTTTTGCCAGCGAAGATTCCCACCCACCAGGAACTAGTATAATAATCTGTGTCAGGCCTGACAGGAACTACTTTGCTGGGACAAGGGGTAGTATTGCCCGCTAGGGGGAGCTCGCAAGCTTAGAATTGTTATCTATAGAACATAGGAATTAGCAATTGTTAGAATCCTTTTACTAAATAATATTACTGACTCTCGCAGGGCCCTGCAGAGAAATTTAGATCTATAGTCATACATATATATAACATTGTTTTAATCTGTCTATTATCTCTAATATAAAGTAAACAATATATTTGTTTAAGTATACATTTGCTTGCAGTATTCTTTATTACTCTGAGGGATCCCAAATTGGAGAAAGGTAACACACACACACACACACACACACACACGCATAAGTGTACTTAAGGCAGTATATTTATTTGCAAAAAATGCGACAGGGGAGCCGTCAAAATTGAGCCTTGATGTTGGAGGTGGGACCCAGCAGCTATCAAACACCAGCCAATGGGGGATCTGGGCAGGCCACTACGTGTATGTGGCCCCCTTCTTAAACAGCCCAATCATTGGCTGGTGTTGGATAGCTGCTGGGTCCCGCCCACCCTGGGTCCCGCCCACCCCCGACATCACCGCTGAATTTGACAGCTCCTCTCTCTCCATTCAGTTACATGTCAGTTTCACACAGTTACACCATCGGCTCAATGTGAAACCTGCCAGTGCCATCTGTCAGTGCCAACCAGTGCCACCTGCCAGTGCCAACCATAGAAAGAAAAGGAGGGCGCACCAACCTTGTGCATTACCAATGACAACGTTTATTCATAAAATATAATAAGAATACTACTCACAAACAAGCTCATCAATCCTCCGGCAATTACGAATAGTATCTCTAGACGCCTGCAACCTGGACCAGATAGTTGGAGGAACCAGACGGCATCATACACGGCTTACGCGTTGCGAGGGCAAACCCTCTTTTTCAGAGCCACAGCAATAAACATAAAAGTTTATTGCTGTGGCTCTGAAGAAGAGGGTTCGCCCTCGCAACGCGCAAGCCGTGTATGATGCCGTCTGGTTCCTCTGACTATATGATCCAGGTTGCAGGCGTCTAGAGATACTATTCGTAATTGTCAGAGGATTGATTAGCCATATTTTAAGCTCGTTTGTGAGTAGTATTCTTATTATTATATTTTATGAATAAACTTGGTCATTGGTAATGCACAAGGTCGGTGCGCCCTCCTTTTCTTTCTATATGTTTCAGTCTCAAGAATACCCATTGTTCTGAGGAGGGCAGCAAGACTTTAGACATTCCATACTCCACTAGAAGGTTCTGGTTATACCACCTAGTGACTAAACTCCCGAGCGCAGGAGATTGTTTGTGCTAACCAGTACCAATTAGTGCCATCTGCCAGTGCCATCTGCCAGTGCCAACCAGTGTCGCCTGCCAGTGCCAACCAGTGCCGCCTGCCAGTGCCAACCAGTGCAATCTGTACTGAGGACATCAAGTGTGTGGTAAAGTGACAGGAGCAAGCAGGGGGGTGTGGAGTGGGAGTGGGTGAGTTTATGAGACGAAGAAAAATAAATAAAAAAATAGGCCTAAAATATCAGCCGCAAACATTGGCATCATATCGGCCACCAGCCGCCCCGATTTCTAAATATCGGCATCGGCCAGAGAAAAACCCATATCGGTCGGCCTCTATACTCTACATCAGGGATATGCAATTAGCGGACCTCCAGCTGTTGCAAAACTACAAGTCCCATCATGCCTCTGCCTCTGGGTGCCATGCTCGTGGCTCTCGGTCTTGCTATGCCTCATGGCACTTGTAGTCTTGCAACAGCTGGAGGTCCGCTAATTGCATATCCCTGATCTACATTGACCAAGGTAATTTCCCTTTGGCCTCATACACACAGGATGTTTTTACAGCTGCTTCTAGGGGCGTCAGACGTTTTATTTTCCTGCCTCTAAACGCCCCTCCATGTTAGCCTATGTGTCCATGCACACACAGGCTTTTAGCAGCATTTAGTGGCAGGGGCTTTTAAAGGCTGTTAAAACCCACTGCCCAGGAGCAGCAGAGTTTGGGCAGAAAAAACTTTTGAAGTTACCAACAGCTGCTAGAAGCTTCTAAAAGCTGATAACAGCTTCTAAACATTAGTACTTGAGCATTAATTATTTTCAATGACCAGAATTATTTATTCTGGCCAATGAAATTAATTAACGCCCAAGAGCTTGACGCCTGTAAGGCCCCATGCACACCAGGTGTCATAAAAACAAGCTCCAAAGCCGTTTGACGCCAGAAAAAAGCGGCGTCAAAAACGCGCCTCAAGCTGCGTTTTGCATTGGCGTCATAGCGCGTTTGGGCGAGTCAGCGCTAACCAGCGTTTTTTAACTAAATTCACTCCCATATTACCCAGAATTCCATAAAATATGTGAAATATCACATGCTTTCTAAAAACACTACAAAGCAAACATATCTTGAAATAAAAAAAAAAATACATCTGTCCTTTTTGTCTGAATTGCTCAGCCGGGACCAGTCTGGTATGAGCGCCATTGCAATTTCGTTCCATATCTTTGTTTTACGCAGGCGGTCGTCATGTAATGGATGCGCTAAATCCCAAAGTTTGGGATTGGCTTCAATGGCTGAAATCAGCTCGACATGAGGAACATCAGCAGACATGCTTCTTCTCTTCTCCCACACTTCTCAAAAGGAGCAAAGGTCTCTTGGGTAATGTGGGCATGAATTTCCTGTTTTCCATGTGATTACAGTCACCAATCAAATTTTTTCTGTACTTCCTGGTTTTCAGGTCATTACAGTGACCAATCACATTTAAAAAAAAAAAACGCTAGACGCGCGTTATGACGCATTTAGTCGCGTTTAGTAGCATCAGGTGTTTTTGCAGCTTGACGCTGGAGCTCCAGAACGCACTGGTCCTGTTTTTTTTTTTGGAGCTGTAAACCGCCTATGCCACTTGGAGCTCCTAAAAGCTCTATGTGTGCATGAGACAATAGAATAACATGAATGGGCATTTTGCAGCTGCAAAAAAAAACGCCCGACGCTGCTAACAGCAGCTGCAAAAACGCCCTGTGAGCATGGGGCCTAAAAGCTTAAAGACACTTTTACAAGCTTCAGGCATTTTTTCTGCAAAAACGCTGCTGGCTTCTAGGAGAAGTAAATAAACGTCCTGTGTGCATGAGGCATAAATGTTCTCTATGTGAAGCGCTGTACATTTTTACATACAAAATACAATGACATATACTTACTTTAATAGCCAATTCTGTTCTGCCACAGTCACATGCCTTTGAAGCAATCTCTGAATATGAAATGCCTGCAGCATCGCCAAGCTTTTGATTGATGGCCTGAGCTACTTCTTCATCAGTTTTCTCTTTCTGCTGAACCTAAACATAGCACAGGTTTTACAGACAAAATGCTTCAAAGACAATACCACAAAGAAAAAAAGAAAAATTTGAAAAAAAACGCTACCTTGTAACATGCCCAGTGCGCTAGAATTCGGCTCACTCCTTGAGAGTCAGGCTGTTTTAAGTGTTCACATATTTTTACAGCAAGAGGATAGAGTCTTCTTAAAACTAACCTGTCCAAATACAGGAAAAGACACAATTAGTTTTCAATTGGTCTACTTTAGGGAAGAAACCACAAGACAACATTTTCCAGACATTATGAGTGTGCTAACTTGAATTTAATCTATTTTTATAAAGTGCTAACATATTATGCAGTGTTGAGTTGCAGATTGAACATCTGGTATTACTAGAATATTTAGGTTCACTATAATGACATATGGGATGTGTTAAGATAAATCTAAATGCACTATATCAAGAAACGGAACAATACCTATCAAGTAGCACTGGAATTGTGAGTTGCTTGTATCTGCAGAAACGTTAAAGATGATTTGATATTAAAAGGAAAACCGCAACCACAATGTAACACCATTTTCAGCAGGAACCGGCCCAGATTTTAACCATGTTGGGCAGGCTGAATGTACCAAGTTGATTGATCGATCGATCGATCAACTGGGTACAACCAGCCTGCCGGATTTTAAATTACGATTATCGCTAGCGGCTTATATAGCCACTAGCGGCTTATATAGCCACTAGCAATAATCACTGTCTTCTCCCGGCCGGGGTGGATTCCCCCGCTGGGAGAATACAATGACCAGTGGTTGCCGGAAACAAATTCGCTGCATGTATGGGCTGCTTTAGAATTCCAGAGGTGGGCCCATTTTATAAAAGAAAGTATATCATACTATTTATTTATATTTGTTTTATTGGATATCTTCACCGTTAAAATATAATAATAATAATAATAATTATTAAAATAAATGCACATCTTTTTGCAGGTATAAAAAGCAAGGGCTGCTCATTTAGTAACATGTTACACCCTGGATATGGATGTAACATGTAACATGTTATGAAAGCTGAACTTCTTTAAACTTTTTTTTTTTACATTTCTCCAGTTACTTCCTGGTTTCCAGGCCTAGGCAAATTATGTCATATATCCCAGAAGTCTTCAGGAGGGGCTTTCTCAGCTAAACACACCCTCCTGTCCACATGCCTGAGCTAAGGGCAGATGGATTCCAGGAAGTAAATGGTACATGAATCTTCTGCCCTTGCTCAAAATGTTAACAGCCAGAAATGCTAGGTGGGCAATTTCTCAACAAAATAAACCATGGAGACATGGATGGATGGGCGAGTTTGCTTTGAATATTAAAAAAGAATCAAACAGCATTTTTAGTTTGTGGTGTTCAGATACAGTGTAGTGCCACTTTAATTTTACAGAATATGGGAAAGTATACCATTTTTAAACTGCTACTACTACTGTAGCCACTGCTTCAAAATAGCAGCCACTTCATAGTGCCTGCACATCGGGTCAGCTTAGCTACTGATCAACCAGGTGCCCAGGGTCCCAAGGATGTTCTGGTATACCTTTCCTGGCCAAGAACCTGTCCAAACTTCATCCCATTCCACACTATGCTGGCCTGCTTTCCAAGCCAATAGTGCAACACAACAGGCTGATAGGTAAAGGCCAAGTTCTCAACCAGAAAGGATTGACGCTATTTTCATGCCAGAGGTTTTTTAAGCAATTTACAAATAGAATCAAATTACTTTCTTTTAGCAAAAATCAAACTGTCTCACATTTAGCAAATAAATTGGTGGAAGATTTTTTTTATGTATTTGTGACCCCTGCACCTGAAGCAACTGAGACCGTTATGCAAATGTGTGAGAAAGATCTGTGACTTGCCTCCTTAAGTAATAAATTCAATAAATGCTACCATCCAACTTAAACACTTGCCCACCGGCCCACGCCGATATACGTCTGCAAAATGACACGTGTGTGCAAAACAATGTACCCGCACGTCGCTGCGTCATCCACGGCTAGCGGGCGCAGGAGTGTGCCCGCTGGTCCCGCGTGATCATGGCACGGAGAGGCAAAACAGGGAGATGCATATGTAAACAAGGCATTTACCTGTTCTGCCTAGCAACATGACAGGGATCTGCTGCTCCCAGTGATCGGGAGAAGTGATCTCTCATGTTCTAGTGAGCCCATCCCCCCTTACAGTTAGAACATGCTGAGGGAACACAGTTAACCCCTTGATCTCCCCCTAGTGTTTAACCCCTTCCCTGCCAGTGACATTTACACAGTAATCAGTGCATTTTTATAGCACTGATCACTGTATAAATGCCAATGGTCCCAAAATAGTGTCAAAAGTGTCCGATCTGTCCACCGCAATGTCGCAGTCACGATAAAAATCGCAGATCGCCGCCATTACTTAAAAAAATAAAATAATAAAAATGCCATAAATCTATCCCCTATTTTGCAGACGCGATAACTTTTGCGCAAACCAATCAATATACGCTTATTGCGATTTTTTTTAACCAAAAATATGTAGAAGAATACATATTGGCATAAACTGGAAGAAATTTGTTTTTTATATGTTTTTGGGGGATATCTATTATAGCAAAAAGTAAAAATATAGCTTTTTTTAAAAAAAAATTGGGTACAATGTCGCACGACCGCACAATTGTCAGTTAAAGTGATGCAGTGCCGTATCGCAAAAAAGGGCTTGGTCAGGAAGGGGGTATATTCTTCCGGGGCTGAAGTGGTTAAGCAAAAATCAATTTTTTTTTGTTGTAGATAGACTTTTGGAAGACTAAATACCGTATATACTCGAGTATAAGCCGAGGTACCTAATGTTGCCACAAAAAAACTGGGAAAACTTACTGACTCAAGTATAAGCCCGAGGGACAACAATGCCTCAGTGTTCCCTATCCTCACTGTTCCCTATCCTCACTGTTTAAATTTTACATGTAAATGGTACCTGAAAAAAAGTTGTGGCTGCGGCGTCCATCATTCAAATCCCGCGGTCTCTTCCTGTTCCTTCCATGATAGGCGATTCTCATCAGACACTCTTCGCCTATCACGAACGTTCTCTCATCCTCAGTTTCCCAGCAGGCACTGTGTTGGGTGTTCCGCCAATCACAGACGTCTGCTGGGAAACTGAGGATGAGAGAACGTGATAGGCGGAGAGTGTCTGATGAGAATCGCCTATCATGGAAGGGACCAGGAAGAGGCCGCGGGATTTGAACGATGGACGCCGCAGCCGCAACTTTTTTTCCAGGTACTATTTACATGTAAAAACTTTCGCTGACGCGAGTATAAGCCGAGGGGGGGGGGACTTTCAGCCCAAAAAAAAGGGCTGAAAATCTCGGCTTATACTCGAGTATAAACGGTACTTTCTAAAATAAAACAAAAATTTGGTGGAGTTGATCCAATTTCTAATATTAATTTAAAAGGGTTAATAATGGACTTGGCAACAAAGCTTTATTTTACAATATTTAACAGACTATTGATTTGAAAAGATACTGTGTGATACTCAGAGGGATTCCAATCTGGTAGTCATTAATAGCATTGAGAACACGAAGATCACGGCAGATTGTCACAAAATCTGAAGGTGAATAGGAATCAAGAAAGCATTTCCCAAAGGAGGCTGCCTATATGTAAAAATAAGAAACAGGTTTAATTGTTATTACATGCAACGGATGAAATAAATATATAAAAATTCTCAATGCCTATACAGCATACATTCTGTGCAAACTCTTAGCCACTTTAAATAGCTTACATTTTTTTTGTCTTAGATGCCTAATTTCAAGCGGAGGTCCGCCTAAAAAAAAAAAAAAAATATTAAAAGCCAGCAGCTACTGACTTTTAATAAATGGACACTTACCTGTCCAGGGTGCCCGCGATGTCGGCAGCCGAAGCCGAACAATCGCTCGGCTCTCGGTTACCCCCGCCGCCATCCTCGGTGAGGGAATCAGGAAGTGAAGCGTTTCGACTTCACTTCCCGGCTCCCTACTGCGCATGCACGAGTCGCGATGCGCGTCCTAACTGGCCCCCACTGTCTTCTGGGACCTGTGTGTTTCACCGAAGACAGCAGGGGGGGGCATGACCCCCATGGGAGTCTATGCCCAGAAGTGGGTGCAAATACCTGTATTATACAGGTATCTGCATCCCCCTCGCCCCTGAAAGGTGCCAAATGTGACACCGGAGGGGGGGAGGGTTCCGAAAAGCGGAAGTTCCATTTTTGTGTGGACCTCCGCTTTAAGGTCATTTAGCGTGTCCATAGGAAAGGGTATATTCTAGAATTCTTTACATTTCTTTTGCTAAAAATAATGCAATGCAATAGGATAAGCAAAAGGAGAGACTAACATCATTACAGACCACTTTTAAGAGACATGCAGCCATGACTCTCGCTCCCTTTTTTTTTTGACCTTTACAATTAAAATGTAGACAAGAATATATAGACAATGTTTTTTCCAATAGCAAGTTTCTAATATTAATTTTTACAGTATAATTGCATGATACAAGGGGAGAAGTTTTTACCAGAAAAAAAATCACTGTTCACGTGTGCAGGGGCTGCACACCACAGGGAAACTACCTAATTCACAAACTATGCTGTACATCCCCACCTGTCTATAGGTTCTTCAAGACCAATTTATGATTGGTCCAGGCACTGTATTAATACAAAAGGTTGCATTAAAAATGTTAAGGACTAGATTACAATGTTAATTATTATTATTGGTAATCTCTCTTAATTATATATATATATATAAAAAAAAAAAATACATTCTTTATGCTCTGACAGCATAACCTCCAGTGATTTGATTGTATTCAAAAAGCATTCATACTCAATTATCATGGTCTATGCATAATAAAAAATAAAAAAAATAAAAAATAAAAAAAACACATGTTTTTAGTACAACTTACTCTAAGCAAAGATTTTTGCATTTCTGTTGCATATTCATAACCAGCTGCTTCAATACACTTTGCTACTGCAACAGGAAGCAGGTTTTGATCCTTTATTTCACGGAGATAGTCATCAGCCTTCTGGCTTTGTTTCTAAACAAGCATAAATAAATACATGAAATAAAAAGACACATCAGTACAATTTATTATGCAACGGTTTAATTAAAATAATCTGAAACATATGCAGTAAAGCATACAGGCTCTGCACTTTATGTGCACCAGAACACCACATTTATTACCTTTATTCAATCTTCTCAGTGCAAATATATGGACTGTTTGGGCAGAGTATTTGAGAGGTTTTATTGTCACATTTTTTTTAATGATCTGATGCAATACCTCTTTGTGTTTAATAAAAAGACTGAATGTAAAAAATGGAAATAATTCGAGCTTAGCAATAACACGCTAATAAGGCCGACATCAAGTGTATGTAAAACTAAAAGGATTCTAAGCTTACAGCATTTTACTGAAAGTAGACTTATTATGGCCCAAATTCCTCAATTCACTACGTTACCCCCCTTGTAGGTGCTCCTAGAGATCCCCAACTGCACCCCATCACGATCTCTGCCTTCTTGTGGCTCCTTTCCCAATTGTACCCTCCCTCTCCAAGCCCTCTTATGTTATACAGTCTATGCCTCTGGGACTCTGTCCGGTACTCCAGTAACCTGATGTTGCCATTCCTCCCTCTCCTAAATAACCACCTCTTCCCACCTGGGTTAGAACAACCCTAGGCCTTTCTGATGGTGGCCTGCCCATGGATTTTCTCAACTCCATCACTTTCTGGGATCCGCTCATTCCCATCCTGGCCCCTCACTCCGTGAGACAGAAGAGGCGCCCTTTCAGTGTTCTTCCGCTACATGCAGCTTTGCAACTGGATAGCCACCTGCAGACGCAACACTTCCTCCCCATTTCAGAAAACCGCTTTCAAGCCTATCTGCCTACACTCCCCAGGAGCCCATGGCACCATTTCTGCGGTTCTGAGGACTGGAGTAATGCCTGATCAAGCGTAGCCAAATGCTCCTTTAACACTGTCACCCTGGAGGCGGCCTGCAGAATCCTCCTCTGTTGGTACTGGGTTCCGACCGGTATTGCCCACTCGAACCCGTCATATAGTGGTAGATGTTTCCAGGGATGTAGCCTGCGCGGGGACAAGATCCAGATCTGGTTGTCCTGCCCCCAATTGGTGAGGTTCTGTTTGAGGGTCTTTGGTCTTCTAATGACACTCTTCCATGTCCCTTTCCACAAAGATGATAGACATGCGCTTCTCCACTGCACAACCCTGGGCCTCTTTTCCTATCAACAGAAATTGGCCACATACATTTTTATTGCCACCAAATGTGATATAGCCAGAGCCTGGAAGAAACCCTCAGTCCGGTTCGCAGAACTAAGGAGCATTCTGACTACCCTAATGATTAATGAGAAGATGACCAGTATAGATTATGAAAAATTTCTCAAAGTGTGGGCCCCATGGTGGTCATATGCTTTCCTGACCCTGCACCTGACAAGTCTGGGCACTTCTGGCTCTCAGAGCATTACCTAGCCTGCAGGAACCTCTCTCTTCCTCCTAATCTCTTCTTTTTCTCTAAATCCTTTCTCTTCTTATGCCCCTAGCATTATTATTATGCAGCTAGCATTAGTAAATAGATAGGAACGTATCGTTATACTTACTTGTTTTGGCCAAGGCCAAAATGATGTCATACATCCCAGGAGTATTCAAAATGTTTTTCTTTCATCTGGTAGAGGTGAGGATCTTTCTCATGTAAAACATACCCTGCTGCCTGCATGTTTGAGCTAAGGGCAGATGGGTTCCAAGAAGTAAATGCTACATGAATCATTCCTCCTTTCGTAATGGAAATCAAACCATGGTGAGAGCACACCCTTGAATTGAGTCTGAATTGCCTTTATTTGCAATTACATGGACTTGTATGTGAAAATAAGGAATTAAGACACTAAAGAAGAGGACAGGCTACAAATACTTTACCAAAAACCAAAAGCACAATTTCAAAAATTCAGGACAGAAGCAACAAACAAAAGTCGTTGCACACTGGCCCTAATAAGGGTAGATAGACTTCAGCCAAGGCAAGTGGTGATGGGCAACTGAAGAAGTTAAAGGCTTGTGAACATGAACATAACTGGCTTGCATTTGAGACTTTATGGTGATTTAGAGCTTCTTCTGAGCTGCTTTTACATTCACATTAACTATGTATGAAATGAGGTGAGAATTTTACCCTATCGTAAAAGTCCTCCCTATCTCTCTTTAACAAATTTCTACATATAACATCAGACATTATACCAATACCTACACCTGTTCAGGCTCTCATAGTATTCCCTTCAACCTATGCTGCACATATTTATCGGTCGCTAACTTAACCACTTGTCTTTCAGGGCAATTTTGACAATTTTCACATACATGTTAAACTTTGCATTTTTGCTAAAAAATTTGAACCCCCAAAAACATTATATATTTTATGACATCAGAGGCCTTAAAGAATAAAATTGTGGATGTTGCAATTATCGAACACTATTTGCACAGCTGTATATCAAACACAAATTTTTAGGAAAAATTACACTAAAATTAACTTTAGTGCACACAAATACAATATAATACCCAGTTTTTTGGTAAAATACAGAAGATGTTGTGTCAAGTAAAGATAACAAACATGTCAAGATTTAACCACTTCCCGCCCACCATATAACAGAATGATGTGTGCAAAGTGGTTAAGTTATACTGACTGAACGTCATATGACATCCAGCTGGATAAGCCTGGATTGCACACCCGCAGGGGCACGCAGCGCGGCGATCATTGATGTGGTGTGTCAGTCTGACACACTGCATCACCGATCTTGGTAAAGAGCCTCTGAGGTAGGCTCCTTACCATGTGAACAGCTATGTCCAATCACAGCTGATCACAGCGTAAACAGGAAGAGCAGTGTATCGGCTTTTCCTCCACTTGCCCTGACAGACGCGAGTAGAGGAGAGACGATAGGCTGCTCTCCTGACAGGGAGGGGGTCTGCGCTAACTGATTATCAGTGCAGCCCCTCCGATGCACCTGTGCCCACCAGGGCTGCCAATCAGTGCCCATTAGAGGTGCCAAACAGTGCCCATCAGTAATGCCTGCCAGTGCCTCCTCATCAGTTCTGCCTATCATAGCCATCTATCAGTGCCGCCCAGCAGTATTGCCGCCCAGCAGTATTGCCGCCCAGCAGTGCCCATCAGTGTCGCCTATGAGTGCCCATCAGTGTCGCCTATGAGTGCCCATCAGTGTCGCCTATGAGTGCCACCTCATCAGTGCCGCCTCGTCAGTGCCCGTCAGTGAAGGAGAAAACGTACTTATTTACAAAATTTTATAACAGAAACAAAGAAAAACTTTTTTGTTCTTCAAAATTTTCGGTCTTTTTTAATTTGTTTAGCAAAAAATAAAAACCCCAGTGGTGATCAAATACCACCAAGAAAGTTCTATTTGTGGGAACAAAATTATAAAAATGTTGTTTGGGTACAGTGATGCATGACCGCGCAATTGTCATTGCGACAGAGCTAAAAGCTGAAAATTGGCCTGTACAGGAAGGGGGGAAGTGCCCTGTATTGAAGTGGTTAAAATTGCACATGCCTGTGAAATGGTAACAAACTACGGTACCTAAAATTATCTATAGGACACTTTAAAAAAGACAGATTATCAGTTTAGCGTTAAATGTGAGCTCTGGTGCTAAAATTATTGATCTGGCTCTGATGTTTGTGGTGATACCTTAATATGTGTGGTGCAATCAGTGTTTACATGAGTGCCAGACCTATGTGTGCGTTTGCGTTTGCATTTGCACGTAAAGCACAGAGGTGCTTTAAACTTTTTTTTAATATTATTACTTTTTTTAGGCAGTGACAGGTACTTTTTATGAAGAAATCAGAAGTCTTTTAGACCCCCGGATCCCTCATCTCCCCTCCAAAGCAGCTGATCAAACATAGATCTGTTTGATTAGCTGCTTTTCTGGCTGTAAGGGGCGAAATCTTTGTCAAATGGATGTTGACCCGACCACTTACAGTGGTCCCAGGCTCTCCAGTGGGAAGGGAGAGCACGGGATCAGCGACGGGCAACTGTGGAAGGGGGCATTTCTATCAGTAAAATCAAAAGGCAGCTATAAAACCGCGCAGATAACCTTTACATGAAAGGCACCCACCCTGACACAAAATTCAGGCTGGTTTCATCACAGGTGACAGAGAACTTGTCAGAAGTTATCATGCTGCTAACAGAAGAAAGGAGCAGGAGAAAGCCACGGGACCTAGGGCTTTGAATAGAGAAGAAAACACTACAGATATATGTGCCCAGGTCAAATTTCATGAATCGGGTTTACATCCACTCTAACAAGGATAAGTTTACATCTTAGACATAATATATTTAGAGAATTTTTTGATTATATTTTTTTAAGTGGGTGGGGGAGGGGTATATTTTAGGTAAAGTGACCCTGTCATGAAATAAATGCTTCCAAAACAGGGGGACCTGCAAAATAATAAAGGGAATACTTAGTTTTTCCACAGCCCACCTATACCACCAAAACATTGTTTAGAAAGTTCTGGAAGCGTTTATCTCCTGGATCCCCCACGGCTCTCACTGTTGCCTCTTGCTGACCTCCACTATTGTATCCTGTAGTGAAATGAAGGTCAGCAGGAGAAACGATT
The DNA here is from genome assembly GCA_029206835.1 of Rana muscosa. NCBI lineage: Eukaryota > Metazoa > Chordata > Amphibia > Anura > Ranidae > Rana > Rana muscosa. The sequence goes on along the minus strand of CM055127.1, from coordinate 274,951,624 downwards.
TAAAAAGTACAAATGTTTCCCATATCCCTAATTAATACAGATTTAAAGCCATTCACAAAAATTTGGGGGAACACGATGTTGACGTTCCTGGCTGACTACATCCACTCTGATCAGGTGGAATTTCTTCCATATAGGCAGGTAGCTGATCAGGTCAGGAGAGCAATTACATAGGATGGGGATGTTGTTACCTATTGACATCCACAAAGCATTCGATTCACTCTCATGGCCCTTCCTCTTTCGGATGCTGACTAGGTGGAATTTCAGTCCTACGTTCTTGGCCTCGATGCACTTGGTATACAGCTCATCCTCGGCTCCGATACTGTTGCAGGGCCATAGATCGCATTCGATACCCATATCGTCGGGCACCCGATAGGGATGCCTATTATCTCCTATATTATTTGTGATATCTATAGAAACATTGGCGATAGCGATCCGACACAACCTAAATATCTTGGGAATAGAAAGCGGGTGAAGAGTCATAAGTGTGCTCTATTTGCAGATCACCTTTTGCTGTTGATCACATCCCCCCCACACTACCAAATCTTTTGTCTCTCCTAAACCGATTCGGGAAAATTTTCGGCCTGTTTGTCAACCATGATAAATCAGAAGCACTGAATGTCAATTTTCCAACTTCAACGCTCCAGAGTATCAAAGCTCAATTCCCCTTTTTATTAATCCGAATGCCTAGATAAGTAAAGTCACCCACTGAAGAGGGGTACCGGTATCCGCCCTTGGAAGCGAGGGGTGCAATGGGAAGAGAACAGACTTGCCCCAGTTTATGTGGATACTCGAAAACCGTCCAAATTCCTCAAATAGGTCCAGTGCTCACCGTAACGATTGTGAGGCATCTGCAAGATAAAGTAGGGTGTCGTCCGCATAAAGGGACACCTTTTCTTCTATGTCCCCAACTGCTATGCCCCTGACCCCCGCCTCAACCCTCAGAGCAATGGCAAGGTGTTCGACCGCCAGAGAAAATAGTCCCGGCGATAGCAGGCAGCCCTGGCGAGTGCCCCGGCCCAAGGGAAAGGTTTCGGAGAGTGTGCCATTTGTGCGGACTCTAGCCCTAGGGCCTGCATAGAGCATCCTCAACCATGTCATAAATTTCGGCCCAAATTCGAACCGCAGAAGGATACCCCACAGGAATTCCCACTCCACCGAGTCAAAGGCTTTTTCGGCATCAAGGGACGCCACCACTCTTGCCGACTCCGGCCGTGCCCTGTCCATGTGTGTGAAAAGCCTTCTAATATTGATATCCGTACCCCTCCCCGGCATGAACCCCGTTTGGTCTGGATGTACCAAGGCAGTTATGACCGTGTTTAGTCTCCTGGCTAACACTTTGGCCAGGAGTTTCGCATTGACGTTTATCAGTGAGATAGGCCGGTATGAGGAGCATAGGGTCGGGTCCTTGCCTGGCTTAGGGATCACTACCACCACTGCCTCACTCAGGGAGTGTGGGAGCTCCTGTAACCTCTCCGTCTCAGTCAACATACCAAGCAGTTTGTCTGTCAAGTCCTCTGCATATTGTTTGTAAAATTCAACTGGTATGCCGTCGGGGCCCGGGGACTTACCCGATTGGAGGGTTTTAAAAGCTTTTAAGAGTTCATCTGGGGTTATGGGGGGCGTCAAGCAGCTTGCGATATTTAGTGGTCAGGACTGGGATGTCGATGGGATCTAAGTAGGAAGTCAGTTTGTCACTAGAGTATATAGCCCTGGAGCTGTAGAGGCTTTTATAGAAGGAGACAAAGCAGTCGTTTATCTCATCAGGGGCATAAAGTAGGTCCCCACCGGGTCCCTGTATGCAGGGCACGCACATCCTCCCGGATTGTTCCCGTGACAACCAGGCCAGCAGCTTCCCGGATCTCTCCCCCTGCTCGAATATACGCCGATATTGAGCGAGTAGACGTTTCTGAGTGAGAGAGGTGCGAATACGCACAACCTCTCCAGTCAGAGACTGAAGTGCGTCATAATCACAGGGATCTTTGGAACGGACATATTGTGCTTCCTGCAGGGCGGCCCTCCCCTCCACGCCCACCAAGTCAGCCCTCCTCTCCCTACGAACCCTGGCTATAATAGTTTGATACCGCCCCCGCGTGTATGCTTTGAAAGCATCCCACACCGACGGTGCTCCGGCTGAGCCGGGATTGATTGCCCAATATTCCTGCAGCGCCTCCCTGAAGTGCCCATCCACCGCCTCATCCGACACCCAGAACCTGGACAGCCTCCAAAGAACAGTTCCCGGGGCCGAGGAGAGTTCCATCATCAGGAGAAGCGGCGCATGGTCAGATATGCCCCTAGGAAGAATCCTAATGTCCTTAACCTTGGGCAACGCCAGGCCCCCCAGGTACACTAGGTCTATTCTAGAGAAGGACCTGTGAGATGCAGAGTGACAGGTGTATACCCTGGAATGAGGATTCCTCCAGTCCATACAATTCCACCCACTCCACCAGACCAGAGTGGGAAGGCCCACTCGCGGACATCCTGTCCTTGTTCTGATCAGGGACCATATTAAAGTCTCCCACTATGACCAAGTTGTCATTGGCAAAATCAGCTACTTTTGAGGTGATCTGGTGAAAAAGAGAGATTGATGCGGGAGGGTGCAGATATACCCCTGCTATAACCCACCACAGAGTGGATCTGTGCATGAATGATTACATACCTACCCTCCAAGTCAAGTACTGAGTTGAGCAGCCTAAAGGGAAGGGACTTGTGCACCAAAATACTACCACCCCTGGCGAAGTTGGAATACGTGGAGTGATAATGATATCCAATCCAGGGTTTTTTCAGGGCCAACGTTTTACTACCCACCAGATGGGTCTCCTGGAGGATACAAATATGCGGGTTGTGAGCCCTGATGAATTAGAATACCAGTGACCTTTTAACCTGAGAATTTAAACCCCTGGTATTCCATGAGACCATGTTAAGGGCCGACATGGCCACATCTGGGAAGAATTACCGTAGGATGAAGAGGGCGCCCTCCCCTGAGACCGCTCTCTCGACTCGGAGGGGGCAACCAAAACATATACTCGACACTGACAAATGGAATGCATGTTTAGAACCTAAATCGCAACCCAATTTTTGGGAAAAAACAAAAACACAAACCATAAACCAACCCCGTAGGGGCAACCCTCCCACCCCCCATCCCACCCAACCCCTTAAAACTGAGGTAGGTTTACATCCCAACCAAAATCAGCTCGCCGGCTGCAAGGGGGGTCCTGTGCAAGAGACACTCCCAACCCCTCACGAAGGATCTCATCTCTGTCCCGGAAATTGAGGAGTTTGAGGATAAATGTCCGAGGTGGAGTACCCAGGGGGCCAGGCCTGGGTGGGATAGTGTGCGCCCGTTGCACCACATAGTAAGGGGACAGGCGGGCATCAGGTAAAAGGTTGCGTAGCATGTCCTCCACATAGCACGTAGGATTATTGCCCTCCGCCAGGCCAACTATGCGCAGGTTGTTGCGTCTACTCCTGTTCTCGGCATCTTCTGCTCTATACTCCAGGGCTTTAACCTTAGTTTGAAGAGAGTGAAGTGCCGCACTGTGGTCCGCAATTGCATCCTCCGTGTTGCTGACCCTCTGTTCAGTCTCGGTCACCCTGGATCTGAGCTTATCCAGGTCTTGTTTGAGAAGGCCCACATCCATTTGCACTGCCTCTATTTTAGCCGTGAGTGTGGATTGGCACGTGGCTATGGCCACCATGACCTCTGCCAGCCAGGGGGGCCTCGCCCCCTCAGCCTCCATTGGGCCTGTCTGTGATGCCCTGTGGTTGCTGCGAGTGGCCCGGGGGACTGCTGGGGGGCCTGGTGGTGGCTGAGGGGTCTCTGGGAGGGTAGGGAATAATAGGATTTTTGTACTCACCGTAAAATCCGTTTCTCTGACGTCCATGGACTGACACAGCCTCTCTTACACTTTACCCGTGGGATGTCCCAAAGCAGTGTCAAGAGGGATGGGAGCAGTATAAATGGAAAACCAAAAACTTCACTCCAAACAAGGCAGAGCTCCTCAACGGAGGAGTTGCAACATTAAACAGCGGCCTGCAACACCTTGCGGCCGAAGGAAGCATCTGACGATGCAGCCACACCAACCTTATAGAACTTAGAAAAGGTATGAACGGACGACCAGGTCGCCACCTTGCACACTTGTGCAACCGACGTTTGATGTCGGAAAGCCCAGGAAGCAAAAATTGCCCTGGTAGAATGCGCCGTAACCGGAAAGGGAGGCGCCCGCCCCTTGAGGGCAGAGGCCTGTATAACGGTCTGCTGATCCACCTAGAAATGGTGGCAGACGAAACCGCTTGGCCCCGTTTTGGACCAGAGACAGACACAAACAGTGAGTCAGACTTCCGAATAGAAGCAGTAGCAGCCAGGTACACCCGCAAAGCACGTACCACATCCCATGTGTGAAGCGCAAACTCTCTGGGATGCGATGGGTGAGGACACAACGACGGGAGGACAATGTCCTCATTTAGGTGAAGGGCCGAGACCACCTTTGTCAAAAAAGAAGGTCGTGGACGCAACACCGCCTTATCCTTATGGATGACCAAAATAGGGCGACTTGCAGGACAAGGCCGCCAACTCAGACACCCGTCTAACAGAAGTAATGGCCACTAGGAAGGCCGCCTTCTGAGACAAGATCAAGAGGGGAATATCTCTGATATTTTCAAAGTGAGGTTCCTGGAGAACCGAGAACACCAAATTCAGATCCCAAGGAGGGAGAGGAGGTTTAACAGGGGGAAGCACATGGCGAACCCCCTGCACAAAAGGTGCTAACCAAGGAATGACCCGCTAGCGGTCACTGAAAGAAGACGGCCAAGGCCGAAATCTGACCCTTAAATGGTACTCAAAAGCAAGCTTTTGGGTCACGCCACGCTGCAAGAACCGCAGAATTCTGGGGACGGAATACGTCCGTGGACGCCAGTCCAGCTCTTCGCACATGGCGATGTAAGCTTTCCAGGTACGGTGATAGATCTTTCTGGACTAAGGCCCTTAACATAGTCGAAATGACCGAATCCGAGAGACCTCGGTCTCTCAGCACCTGGCTTTCAATAGCCATCCCGTTAAAGCCAGAGACTGTAAAGCAGGATGAAATATAGGACCTTGAGACAGAAGGTCCTCCCTCATTGGCAATCGCCAAGGAATGTCCTCGACGAGACGTACCAGATTGGCGTGACAATGACGCCGAGGCCAATCCGGAGCAATGAGGATCACCGGAATCCCCTCGGTCGCCACCCTGCGCAGCAGGCGAGGGAGCAGCTGCAGCGGAGGATAAACATATCAGGTGATAATGACCCCATGGGGCCACCAACACATCCGAGGCATCCGCCCAAGGATCCCTGGACCTGGCCACAAACCTTAAAAACCTTGCGATTGAGTCGAGAGGCCATCAGGTCGACATCCGGCGTGCCCCACCGCCGGCACAGAATTTGAAAAATCTCCGGGTGCAAGGACCACTCTCCCTGGTCCAGCGTCTGGCGACTCAGATAGTCCACCTGCCAATTGTCTACGCCCGGAATGTAGATGGCCGACAGAGCCGGCATGCTTCTTGCGGCCCACCTTAGGATGCGGGCGACTTTGGAAGCCGCAGCTGAGCTCCGAGTCCCCCCTTGATGGTTGACATACACCACCGCCGTGGCGTTGTCCGATTGAATCCTGAGGGAGCGACCCTGTAATCTCTCCGACCACGAGGAGAGGCACAGTCTGATGGCCTGTATTTCCAGAACATTGATCCGTAAACGGGCTTCTTCTGGAGTCCAAAGCCCTTGGGCTGACAGGACTCCCCAGACTCCACCCCAGCCCGTCAGGCTGGCGTCCGTCGTGATCACCGTCTACTGGATGGGGAGGAAGGACTTCCCGGACTGAAGAGCCAGGGACCTCAACCACCACGCCAGGGACGCCCTGACTGGGTGACTCACCTGGATCCGAAGATCCAAAGACAACGGGGATTTGTCCCAAGTGGACAGGATCTCTTTCTGTAATGCCCGTGTGCGTGATTGGGCATACGGAACGGCCTCGAACGAGGCCACCATGAGTCCCAGGACTCTCATGCAAAAAGGGATTGACGACCATTTTCGGGACGTCAGGACCCGCACTGCAGGCTGAAGTGTCAGTAACTTCTCCGGGGGTAGGAATACCTTCACCTCCAAGGAGTCCAGGATCAGACCTAGATACTCCAAACGCTGAGTCGGGACCAGGATCGACTTCTGAATGTTCAGGAGCCACCCGAAGTCCCTGAGGGTCTGACTGACGATAGTCACACTTTCTTCTAATTCTGACCCATTGTCTGCTCTTAGAACAAGATCGTCCAGATAGCCCACGATAGCAATGCCTCGCTGTCTCAGCAAAGCTAGAACCGGAGCAAGCATCTTGGTAAACACCCTTGGTGCCGAGGCTAGGCCGAAGGGAAGAGCCACAAATTGATAGTGGACTTTGCCGATCGCAAAGCGCAGAAACTTCTGGTGACTTGCGCAGATCGGAACATGCAAGTAGGCGTCCTTGATGTCCAAGGACGCCAGAAAATCCCCTTGATGGAGTGTAGCTATCACCGTGCGAATGGATTCCATGTGGAATTTTTGCACCTTCCCAAAGGCATTCGGGGCCTTGAGGTCCAAGATTGGCCGAACCCCGTCCTTTTTTGGAACAAACAGATTCGAGTAGAACCCCTGAAACCTCTCCTGTGACGGAACCGGCACAATCACTCCGGACCTGATCAAATCCTGTACGGCCCCTAGGAGGGCCGCCCGACGGGCAGGAAGGAGAGGGAGATTTGGGGGAAAGAATCTGTCTGGGGGCCAGGAACGGAACTCTATCCTGAATTGACCATCTCGCACACCCACCGGTCGGAGATCCGGGAGGTCCACCGATCCGTGAACCTGCGAAGTCATCCCCCCACCCCAGAGACGGGCAGGGGCAAGACTTCACGCGGAGGCGGGCTTGGGAGCCGCTTTGTTCGGCTTGCGCACCCAAGGGCGCTTGTGTCCACCAGCCGCACTGTTGTAAGTCTGGGAGGGCTTACCCGTGGACTCTGACTGACGAAAAAAAACTTTTGCTGGAAAGGAAGGACCCGGTTTACGGCGGGCCTCCTTACCCTTGATAGTCTGAGGAAGAAGAGTGCTTTTACCTCCCGTGACATCCTTCATGATGTCATCCAGAGCAGCACCAAAAAAGTCTACCACCCTTAAAGGGCAGATCTGTCAGAAGCTTCTTAGAGGCTAGGTCAGCAGACCAGCATTTTAACCAGATAAGACGACGCAACACCACCGCAGAAACAGAGGCCCTGGATTTTAAAGGGGCCGCGTCCAAAGTGGTGTCGCACACATATATCAGGCCCTGCACCATTTGGTGGACCAGAGCAATGGTGTCTGGAGGAAGATTATGCTCCTGCACAGTCTGGTGCAAAATTTAGACAAATGCCGCGGGACCATAAAAGTCTTCTGCGGCTTTTCCCAAACCTGGTCAATGAACTGGTCAAAGAAAGGTGCATATGGAAAAACCTTTTTAGAAGGCTTGGCCTTAAAAGAACCAAAAGGAGACTGCCTCCGCCTGAGGTTCCGCAGCCGCAGCATTCAGCTTGAGAGTGTCCCTCACAGCATCAATGAGTTCACTAACAAGCGCCCTGTCATTTACGGACTCAGAACTGGAGTCTTCCTCACAAGGAATGTCCTGTTCAAAACCATCAAAATATTCAGAGCTAGGCTCCTGAGCAGCAGCAGCTAGGCCCATATCTGAATAAGAGCACTCCCCTTGTGGAGATAAAGTGGAGAGAGGGCGCTTTTTTGCTCCCTTGCGCTCGCACACCGCTTCCATTCTGGTAAGAAATGTTTCCAGGACTGCCGACAACTGGTCCATAGGGACCGCAGGTGCTTGAGAACTGCCTGTTTCCTCTGAGAAAGCATGGGGAAGCTGGTGACACAGACTCCATAATTGTCCCTCTCTGAGACTCCTCAGAAAAAAAGTCCACCCACAGGCTGTGCTGACTGAGTAGGGGAATGCCCAGGGGACTCACCAACCCGGACCAGGACCGCTCGGTTCCGCTGCCTGCGCCGCACCAGCGCAAGTGAGCTGTGAGGCAGAGTGAGGAGATTTGCGCCGTTCCCAGCAGCGCTAGAAGCCAAACACATGCAAAAAACGTGCGCGGCTTCAAGAAAATGGCCGCCGCAATGTGCTCAGGCGATCCACGGCAAGATGGCCGCCAATGCAAAGTGAATGGGGAAACACAAACATGGCGCCAAACGGCGCCCAGGCCCCAAAACTCCCAAAAAACAGCCCCAGCGACATGCAGACCACCATATGCCCCCCCTCCAGGACAGTATGACCCCCAGGTACCCCACACAGCACAGCAATGGTGACAGAGAGTGACAATAATACAGGGGGAGACAGGGAAAATCCCCCACACAGAGAAACACACAGCATGTACTCACCTGCAGGCAGGAGAGACTACTTACCGGTCCCCTGAGGGACCCACTGGTGTGATTCTGACAGGACTATCACAGTGCGGTACCGAGTAGCTGTCGACCCGGTTCACCGCAAAAGATACAGCAGGACTGTTCAATCTTGAGGACCGCAGAGCATGAAAGCCTACCGGCCACCTCTGGAGTCGTGGGGCATGTCGTGAACTGAGTTTCACGCACACAAGGCAAGAATCAGCACGCTCGATGGTCGGACAGGGAAGACTACGAGGATATCTTGTACCCAACCTGTTGCCCAGCCGACAGTTGATAGAAGTATCAAAAAATAAAACAAGAAAAAATTCCAAAAAGGAATAAAAATAGGTCAGGAGACTGGCTCCTGAGAGAGCCACGTCTTCTCCTTCTGCTAGGCAGAAAAAAACTGAGGTCTGCTGACTGCAGTGGGAGGGTTATGTCCAGAGGGACCGCCCCCCAGGGCGGGGCTGTTCAGCTCTGGCTTTTTAGAATGTATGTATAACTTTTCACATTCTGCCTAGGTCTTCTCCTGCAAGCAGGGACATAACCCACGGGTAAAGTGTAAGAGAGGCTGTGTCAGCCCATGGACGATAAGAGAAATTTATTTTTTCCCCCTACCAGCCTTTGTACCTGACTGGCAGCGCCTCATTCAGGTGTCCCCGTGACCACGATGGAGGCCTCCAGATCTCCAGGTCCCGTGTGCTGTGCTGCGTGTGAAGGCCGAATCCAGAGAAGCACCGGTGGCTGGCAGCTGTGAAAGGGTGAAACAAAGTCCGCCGAGCAGCTCCCCCAGCCGCCCACTATAGGAGCGCCCCCCCCCCCCGCCTGCGGAGGAAATGAGGCCGGGGTTCCGTTAAGGCCTAGTGATGGAGGGGACCGGAGCAGAAGAGGCAGCCACGACCCCTCTGGGGCCACAACTAAGCCCGTTGGTTAATGTCCTGCAGTCGGGACTCCCCACGCCTGTAGGCAGACTGGGATCGTGGGCCGACGCAAGCAGAAATCGAGGCCGCGGCTCCATAGAGGCCTAGTGCGAATCTGGGGAGGAAGGGGCCGGAGCGGGAGGAGAGGAAGCTTGTAGCAGTCCCCAGGGGCCAGATCAGAGCCCGTTGGATGTCCTGCGTGCGAGGCCTCCCCCACCTGTGGGATGGATGGGATCGTGGGACCGCTGGAGGCTCGGAATGGGCCGGATCTGCGCGCCACGTGTGGGGACCAGGCCGGGAGGAGAAAGGCCGGTGTGTACCGCTGCAGAGCAATAAAAAGTCCGCTCGCTGGCTCTCCAAGCTGTGGGCTATCTCACCCTGTCTGCAATCCTGGTTAGCGGTGCCGATGGTTCGGATTTTTGCACGGATGCCGGCAAAGCTCAAAAGGAAAGTGTCTGCTCACAGCGCCATCTTGGACATGCCCCCCGGACCTTATCATTTGAACTTACCCTAAACACTGTAAAGCTATTTTGAGTCCTACGCTTTCTCATTCATTACAGACGGGTCTGACCTGACAGTACGCACTTTGTTTGAGCACAGGCGCGTGCAGGATGCTGCCATCTGGGGGGGCATCTCCGTGATCTATAAAAAGCTTATTTCTCCTCCTACTAAATTATATCCGATGGCATGGGAGAGGGATCTGGACATAAGCCCTGAGGCAGAGGACTGCTGCAAATGGAGCACACAAATCCATTAAGGTATTCTCAATGTTGCCCTGATTGAGGTGGGATACCATGTATATGCTAGGTGGTAATTGGTACCAGAGCGCCTCTCCAAAATTTATCCAGGAACCTCAGCCTCATGCTTCAGGGGTTGTGGACAGGTGGGTTCACCACTACATGTGTGGTGGACGTGCCCTAAGGTTCGTCGCTGGATGAGGGTTCACTCATTTATATTCTCGATCACTATGGTCAATATTCTTAAGGACGCTAGTGTTGGCCTATTGAATAAACCAGTGGAAAATATTCCTAGACATACTCGGACGCTAATATATTTTATATTCCTGGCAGCCAAAATTGCCATTGCGTCAGCTTGGAAAAGCCCCGTTATAGACATAGCATTGATGAAATGCAAACTATCGTGGATTATGCTGAACGAAAAAATAGTGAGCGTTCTGCGTGACAAACTCTTTGAGAAAATATGTTCCCCCTGGCTTGAATACCCACTACTTTTGGCTCTGAAGAAGAAGGTTCGCCTTCGCAACGCGTCAGCCGTAGCTGTACTACATATCGTCTGACTTTCTGATTGTCTTGTTCTAGTAGGAGGCCTGCTGAAGGCGTTTATCCGTTCCATGGAACAGTGTTTGTGCTCAATTTGTGAGTATTCATGATCTTTTAGTCCATTTTAATAAAACCTAGCCATTGGTAATGCACTAGGTCGGTGCGCCCTTCTCTTTTTTTTACATTTTAGTCCTAAGAATACCAATTATTCTGAGAAGGGCAGCAAGATCCCTGGTCATTCCCTTTCCAACAGAAGACTCTGGTTGTGCCACTAAGAGATCAAGCTTCCAAGCGCAGGAGAATTTTTTGTGTTTCTTTGAATACCTACAGGTTCCTGATACGCAAAGTTGGACAACCGAGTGCCGCCTCCCGGGTGGATTCACCTTTTTCGCTTTCATTTCTTTACTCCATACCCATCTATGGCATCATGTTTCTATGTTATTTTCAATTCTCCTCTCTTTGGTTTAGCCAGGCTTTCGTGGGTATATTGTTGGGAATTGGGTCCCCTATAGGGCACAGTTATAATAAATAATTGCTGACAGAATCTTATTTATTACATATATATGCCACCTCAATTAATTTACTGAGGTTATACTTTAGCAATGTTGTGACCACTTTGGCTTGTATATACATAACGCACTAGGTGGCTAATAGGACGATTGTATCGTAGAGTATATGTAACTAAAATGTTCTGCCGGTATTTCAGTACTAGTTACTGTACTAGTTACTGTCCTGTTTTCTATTATAGTTAAAATATGTTGGAGGGCCACATTGCAGACCTAACCTGTATGCTAGGTATTCAGTCATCTCTACTAAGCCCCACATTTGTTTATTTTCTATGCAACACACCTGAAGCAAGCGAGGATTGTTCGCTGCTCTACCAACTGCTCTTTTTGTTTTGCTTTACTAAAACAATAAAAACTATTGAAACAGAAAAGTACAAAATGTTTACAAGACAGGAGCATGTACCTCATATTCTTTTTGTGCCTCCATTAAGAGTGCACCTGGGGCCATCGAAGCTATCTTGAAAATCTCTTCTGTTGCCTCTATAGAGAAAAAAAAACAAAAAACACACAATTTGATGATCATATCCCATCATTCTTCTGAGAAAAAATAAAAAATAATTGCCATTGTGTTTAACCTTCTAAAAAGGAAATCCACTTGGCCCTACTTCCGTAACCCTTGAAAAACATACACTCTGTACATATGTGTGTATTAAACTATATAGCTACATGCTATGCTAAATGATTTCATAATAAATTTGAATAATGTTGAAAAAAAAAAAAAGCAGAAAATATGTTCAACTTTGTTAAAAATGGTATAGGCAAAAATGCTTTTAACAAGGTTGTAACAGTCAAGGCATGAAATTTTATTTTGTACTTATTATTAGGCAATAAGAATGAGCAGTCAGTATTTATCAAAGCCCTAAAATTTCATTGCAGCTGATGCTATAATATATATTTAAAGAGACCCTGCGCCACGTAACATAGATATTTTCCTAAAGAGGAACTGAACTCTGGAGGCTGTGCCCCCTGCAAAAGCAAACAAAGGATTTGTGATAAATTTTGCCTGTGGTCTCCTTGCAGCTGATATTTTCATTATTAAATTACTTACAATGCCTTGTTTTTCACTGTGTCTCTGTCTAGGGCGGCCATCTTGTTAGCATCAGGGCTTTTGCTTCCTCGTGTCAGAGCCTTCAGCAAGGTCAACAATGAACACAGTAGTTACTTTACCAAATCTCCTACTAATTCTGCAGATACTAGCAGTCAGAGGCAGCAGCGTCTTAGATCTCAAACTAGAGATATAAAACTGAAGCTGTATGTACAGGAGTGCCCAGGAGTGCCTAGACGCACTCAAATACTGGAAAGTGTGCTGCTAATTTTGAGGAATGCCAGTCTGGGTAGTTCAGGGCACTGCTTAGGCACAATTAACTTTTCTAAATTTACCATATAACTTGGCAAAGCTTTACTTTTTCAGTTGAGTTTCAGCCCTGGTTCACACTGACTGCGGGAATTAAATGGTGCGAGTTCAGCTGAACTCACATGATTTTATTCCCGCATGTCAGTCCCGATTTCGGGGGCGATTTCAGAGACATCTGTGCAGGTTTCTGCACAAATGTCAATGGAAATCGCACCTCGAAATCGCCAAAAGTAGTACAGGAACTACTTTTGGAAATCGGTGCGGTGCCACAAATGCGGTGTCTCACTGATTCAGACGTTGCCATTGCCGCTGATTTTCCATGCAATTTGTCAAATCGCATGTCAAATCACATCAACGTGAACCAGGGCTTACTATAGTAAAACACAAAACTCACTTTAAGTATACTGTTGCATCAAACTATTGTTATGCTGAGGTGGATTAAACAGAAATAAAATAAAAAAAAGGATTCCTTCATCCACACAAACAAGGTATATGGAGAAATCCCCTTTGCTGGGACATTATATTCTGACAGCAGAACTTGCCACTTTCAGAATACACTGATTAGCAGCTGTGCTCACTGATTGATACGTTTTCCAACATGTCCCTTGGACAGCCACACACGGATTGAAATTCCTGCAGAACAGGCTGAATTTCGATCTGTCTATGGCCAGCGTCAGATGCTCTGTTATAACCTTCAAATTGATGGGTTTGATGGATGCCTGCAACTCTATGCTACTCCTTTAACTTTTCAATCAATTATTCAAATTGTCAAAACCAGTGTTTTCCCAAAGTGGGCAGTACTGCAGATCTGGGGCGATGGAGAAAGATCCACTGAGGCAGGAGGGAGCATCTTTTTATTATTTTTACTAAATATGACAAACTACGCACAAAAATCGAAGCAACATTACTTAAATCCTTACATTTACCCAGTGAAGTGATTGACCTCAGGTGATACAGAGATGAAACAAATCCCCGCACATATGTTGTACCTGTTTATCTGCAGTCTTCTCTTCTCTACATCTATTCAAACTGCAGAATTTATAAAGCTTGCCAGAGCCGTTTAAAAAAAGGGTCAGGAGAGCTGAAAGTACACACTGCAGAGCTCAGTGAAGAGAGCTCCGACAGCCGATTGGAGGGAAGAAACGCACCCTCCTTCACACAGCACATAAACAGAACAGAGGCTGTCAATCAGCTGAAGCTCCCTCTACTGTCACCTTATTTCTTTTGGTGTCAGGAAAGCTCGTCAGAAAACAGAAATGACACTTAGTGCTCTTAACTGAGACAAGTACACACTATAGAGGAATATTTGCTTTGTTCCTATACCATGTCAGAAGTTTACAACCAATTTAAATAAGAACACTTATGTTATATAAAGAATACAATTAGGTAAAATACAGAGTAGAACATGAAAACATTATTCTATTTGATTTTGTGGTCCGAATTCAGAGATAAAGTTTGTACTGTGTTGACAGGGTATGGATACACTGCACATTCTAGACCAAAATGTCAGATGCAGGAGGGCCTGCTGATTACCCTGTTTTTTATTACTACAACAAAATTAGAAATAAAATCATATTTTCGGAAGCAATTGCACTAAAAGAAAGAATCCCAAAAGTTTTACAAACTTTTTCTCATAACAGTATTGTCTCAAGATCATACGTTAACTTCCCAGTACCTTGCTTCAGGTGACACACCCTTTCTAATTTCACTTGCTGTAATATTTCCAAGGCCTTGTTTTGTTAGGCCCCATGCACACGAGACGCTGTTATTTGCTGTTGAACGCGCGTTCAGAGGCAGTTGGACGCTTTTTTCAACTGCTCCTGAACCCATTCAATGTTATCCTATGTGTCCATGCACACACTCTCGTTTTTTGGCGTTTACAAGCAGTTGCGTTTAACCTCGTTTTTCCAGAAGCAAAAAAATGGGTTCAGACGCAAAAGTTTTCACGTTTCAGACGCTAAACGCTGCTAAACGCGGCTAAACGCGGTACCGGCGTTTTGCCGCGTTTGCGTTTATAAGCGTTTTTAAAGGTGACCTATTTTTTAACATTAGAAATCTCAAAAATGATGGCAAATGATGAAAAACTATTAAAAAATATAAAAGAAAACTGTAATTGCTTGCATCGCATTGTGGACAATCAACAACTTGTGTCAGGTGATGTGGCCAGGTGACGTGGCAAGTGGACAATCCACAGCTTGTGGCAGGTGACGTGGCCAGGTGACGTGGCAGGTAACGTGGCCAGGTGACGTGGCCAGGTGACGTGGCAAGTGGACAATCCACAACTTGTGGCAGGTGACATGGCTAGATGACGTGGCAGGTAATGTGGGCAGGTAACATGGCTAGGTGACGTGGCCAGGTGACGTGGCAAGTGGACAATCCACAACTTGTGGCAGGTGACGTGGCCAGGTGACGTGGCAGGTGACGTGGCAAGTGGACAATCCACAACTTGTGGCAGGTGACGTGGCCAGGTGACGTGGCAGGTGACGTGGCAAGTGGACAATCCACAACTTGTGGCAGGTGACGTGGCCAGCTGACGTGGCAGGTAACGTGGCCAGGTGACGTGGCAGGTAACATGGCCAGGTGACGTGGCCAGGTAACGTGGCAAGTGGACAATCCACAACTTGTGGCAGGTGACGTGGCACGTGATGTGGCAAGGTGACGTGGCAAGTGGACAATCCACAACTTGTGGCAGGTGACGTGGCCAGGTGACGTGGCAGGTGACGTGGCAAGTGGACAATCCACAACTTGTGGCAGGTGACGTGGCAGGTAACGTGGCCAGGTGACGTGGCAGGTAACATGGCCAGGTGACGTGGCCAGGTAACGTGGCAAGTGGACAATCCACAACTTGTGGCAGGTGACGTGGCACGTGATGTGGCAAGGTGACGTGGCAAGTGGACAATCCACAGCTTGTGGCAGGTGACGTGGCTAGATGACGTGGCAGGTAACGTGGCCAGGTGACGTGGCAAGTGGACAATCCACAACTTGTGGCAGGTGACGTGGCTAGATGACGTGGCAGGTAATGTGGGCAGGTAACATGGCTAGGTGACGTGGCCAGGTGACGTGGCAAGTGGACAATCCACAACTTGTGGCAGGTGACGTGGCCAGGTGACGTGGCAGGTGACGTGGCAAGTGGACAATCCACAACTTGTGGCAGGTGACGTGGCCAGCTGACGTGGCAGGTAACGTGGCCAGGTGACGTGGCAGGTAACATGGCCAGGTGACGTGGCCAGGTAACGTGGCAAGTGGACAATCCACAACTTGTGGCAGGTGACGTGGCACGTGATGTGGCAAGGTGACGTGGCAAGTGGACAATCCACAACTTGTGGCAGGTGACGTGGCCAGGTGACGTGGCCAGGTGATGTGGCCAGGTGACGTGGCAAGTGGACAATCCACAACTTGTGGCAGATGATGTGGCAAGTGATACGCTAAATACAAGTACACTGCTGCTCTCTCAGCTGCTGCTACTCACTCTGGTCTCACAAACTGGCTGAAATGGTTAAAATTTACTGTTTTTTGAGCTTAGGGAGGGTCTATGATGAAACGCTTATAAACGCAAACGCGGTTAAACGCCGCTAGACGCGGCCGCAAACGCGGCAAAACGCGCGTTTATAAACGCCGGTTTCAGCGTTTAAAAACGTGTGTTCAGCAGAGTTTGCACCTGCGTCTCGTGTGCATGGGGCCTTAGCAAGGATATTAACTCGCCACAGGATGTTACCAACGCAGTACACAAGAGCAACAGTATAAAACACAGGATACAAGCATAACATCTTTACTTTAATACCGGTTTCTCTCTTGCCAGCAACAGTCCACATTGCTTTGCATATTTTAATCTGTCAGGAGGCTAACTGCATAAGACTAAAATAATTACTACTTACCGGTATATGGATATTTTACTTATGTTTACTAACGTTTAGGCCTCATGCCCACGGGCGTTTTTTCAGCCGCGTTTTTGAGCGTTTTTTACAGCTTAAAAACGCCTGTCCATGTTAGTCTATAGCTTCATGCCCACCTAGGCGTTTTTGAGCTGTAAAGAGCATAGGCGTTTGTAAGCTGTAAAAAAAACCCAGGGCCAGTGCGTTCCTCAGCGTCAGAACTAGGCAGGAAAAAACGCGAGCGTCAAAAAACGCGCACTAACGCGCAAAAAACGCGCACTAACGCGCACTAACGCGCAAAAAACGCGCACTAACGCGCGGTCGCGTTTTTAGCTCCGACGTTTTTTTTTTTTTTTTTTTTTTCAAAAAAAAAAAATATTTACAATAACATGGACAGGCGTTTTTAAGCTGTAAAAAACGCTCAAAAACGCAGCTGTAAAAACGCCAGTGGGCATGAGGCCTTAAAGCTTTTACAATGATTATTAGCGGTTTTGCTAATCCTGCACTATTCTGACGTGTACAGTTCTTTATTAGCATTTTTTTTTTTTTGCTCTTTTTGCACATACTCCAGTTCAGTCCAACAGGCCTCACCGAACACCCTCTCCCTCCCAATCCTGTAAAGCAGGCGAGGAAGGAGTAGGGTTGCCACCTGTCTGGTTTTGACCCGGACAGTACGGGTTTAGGAGGCTGTGCCCGGGTTTCCCTCTGCCTCTCCCCCGGACACAATTTCCAGCTGACATTGGGTACCATGGGGCCTCCTTTTACGAGCCCCGACACACAGCGGGACCCGGACAGCAGGGATCGGAGCGGCGGGCGGAGAGAACAATTACAGATCAAGGGAGAGAGAGAGACGACAGGCAGCTGCTGGTGCGGACGTTTTTTATTGAAGTAAATGTTTAACAACAATCCACTCCCTCTTCATGTCAGTGCTGTAGCTGTAGGTAAGTCGGTCTGTAAACCCCGCTGTCCCATTCTCCCCCTCCAATACACGCTGCTGTTTCACTGGAGGAAGCCAAAGACACAAAGCCGTGGGGAATCTGCAGTGAGCTGTCACCTGGGACGCTGTGACCAATCAGAGAGTTCCGGAGGCTTAAACACGCCTCCATCATCAGAGGCTGAATTTCCCGCGGCTCTCTGTTTCCTCCAGCGATTCAGTGAAACAGCAGCGTGGATCGGAGGGGAGAATGGGACAGCCGACTTCACAGACTGACCTGACTACAGCTCTGACATGAACAGTGAAGCCTCGTACACACGAACGAGTTTCTCGGCAAAAACCAGCAAGAAGCTTGCTGGCAGAGATTTTTTGCCGAGAAATTCGTTCGTGTGTATGGTTTCTCGTCAAGAAAAGCGACAAGAATCTCGACGAGAAAATAGAGATCCTGCTCTCTATTTTCTCGTCGAGATTCTCGTCAGCCTGTTTCTCGACGAGAAAATTGTGTGTGTGTGTACACTTACCTTTTCGCCGGGAAGCCCGCGCATGCTCGAAATGACTTTGACGCATGCGCGGTAGCTTCCTAGGCATAGATAGGGTATACCAAGATGGCGGCGACGGCATCGATTGTGACGAGCGCATGCTCGTCGTAGTCGATGACGTCACCGCGTACGCTCCATTCAAAGAACCGCGGGTTCTTTGAATCGAGCGTGTGTACACTCGGCCGGGACAATTTTCTTGTCCAAGAATCTCGTCGAAAAAAACGACATGTTTTTTTCGACGAGAATCTCGGCCGTGTGTACGAGGCCTTAGTGTATTTTTTTTTAAGGATTTATTTTATTCAAAAACGTCCTCACCAGCCTGTTACACCTCTCTCTCTCATGTTTTGACTCCTCTGTATTCCCCCCCCATCCTCTGTAATTACCCCACCCCATCCTCTGTAATTTCCCCCCCATCCTCTGCTGTAATTACCCCCCCATCCTCTGCTGTAATTACCCCCCCATCCTCTGCTGTAATTACCCCCCCCCCCCATCCTCTGCTGTAATTACCCCCCCCATCCTCTGCTGTAATTACCCCCCCCCCATCCTCTGTATTTGCACCACCCTCCTCTGTAATTGCCCCCACCAATCTCTAATTGTTCCCCCTCCTCTGTAATTGCCCCTTCTCCTCTGTAATTGCCCCCCACACCCGCCGCTGCAAAGCCCGTGCTGTCCGGGCCCCCCTGTGTGCTGTAGGGTTGCCACCTGTCCAGGATTCACCCGGACAGTACGAGTTTTGAAACATGTGCCCGGGTCTCTGCCCACCTGAGACCCGGGCACATTATTCAGAGCCGCCAGTGGCTCCCTGTAAAGTGTGCGTCTCACTCCTGTTCGGTCCACTCCTGCTCCCTTCCTATCTACCCCCTTCCCTCCCCCCGCACTGTCGGCGCACCTACGTCCGCTCTGTGTACTGCAGACGGGAGACACAAGGGCAGAGCGAAGAGGCGGAACCTCCAAGTTGCCGGGGACTCTCCTCTGGTTGGCTGCAGAAGGGACAAGGAGGTGGGGTTGAAGGCGCTGCTCTGATGGAAAGTTTGCAGATATCGCGCTGGGATTGGAGCTCAGCTTGCAAGGTAAGTTCCCCCTCCCACCATACACTATACATACAGTTCTGCCACCCCCCTCCCATACACCACCATATAGTTCTCCCTCTCCTCCTCATACACCATCCATATATACAGTTCTCCCCCCCCATACACCATACATATATACAGTTCTCCCCCCATACACCATACATATATACAGTTCCCCCCCATACACCATACATATATACAGTTCTCCCCCCCCATACACCATACATATATACAGTTCTCCCCCCCATACACCATACATATATACAGTTCTCCCCCCCCCATACACATATACAGTTCTCGTTCTCCCCCCATACACCATACATACATACATACATACATACATACAGTTCTCCCCCCCATACACCATACATATATACAGTTCTCCCCCCCATACATCATACATATATACAGTTCTCCCCCCCATACATATATACAGTTTTCGTTCTCCCCCCATACATATATACAGTTCTCCCCCTATACATATATACAGTTCTCGTTCTCCCCCCATACACCATACATACAGTTCTCCCCCCCATACACCATACATATATACAGTTCTCGTTCTCCCCCCATACACTATACATACACCCCCCATACACCATACATATATACAGTTCTCCCCCCCCCATACACCATACATACAGTTCTCTTTCTCCCCCCATACACTATACATACAGTTCTCCCCCCCATACACCATACATACAGTTCTCGTTCTCCCCCCATACACCATACATACATACATACAGTTCTCCCCCCCATACACCATACATATATATATAGTTCTCCCCCCCATACACCATACATATATACAGTTCTCGTTCTCCCCCCATACAACATACATATATACAGTTCTCCCCCCATACATATATACAGTCCCCCCCATACACCATACATATATACAGTTCTCCCCCATACATATATATACATACATATATATTTATTTATATATATTTATATATATAGCCCCCCCATACACCATACATATATACAGTTCTCCCCCCCATACACCATACATATATACAGTTCTCCCCCCCATACACCATACATATATACAGTTCTCCCCCCCCGTACACCATACATATATACAGCTCTCCCCCCCATACACCATACATATATACAGTTCTCCCCCCATACATATATACAGTTCTCCCCCATACATATATACAGTTCCCCCAACCCCCATACACCATACATATATACAGTCCCCCCATATATACAGTCCCCCCCATACACATTTACAGTTCTCCCCCCCCATACACCATACATATATACAGTCCCCCCCCCATATATACAGTTCTCCCCCCCATACATCATCCATATATACAGTCCCCCCCCATACATATATAGAGTTTTCACCGGGTGACACCATCAACTGCTCTACTGACACCATCCACTGCTCTACTGGCTGACAATGTCCACTTTTAAGGTAGGTTAGTTTCATATTTTAACTGACATTTCTTTTATTAATTGAATCATATTTTATGGGTACACTAATGCTTTTGTTTTATTTAACCATGCCCCTTTAAGTACCCCCCCCCCACCACTGCAATTTGGCCACAGCCCCTGGTTATTGTAGCACACCTCATTACTACTCAATTTGGGTAACCCCAAAGGTGTCCCAGGTATTTTACAAACCTATAGCGTGTAGTACAAAACAATTGCAGTGCGCCACGAAAGTGTTCGGGTTTGGCTTGAAGAAAAGGTGGCAACCCTAGGAAGGAGCTGTAGCAGGAGAAAAGCTTTTTTAAATGATCCTGTGGAGTAATCAGAGCAATCACTGGAAAGGCCTAAGAATCACTGGTCCTGGCAACAAATCTATCCAGCTTGCTGTTGAAACTGGAAATCAGAAGTTCCACGTCTAGTATTTCCTACTTGCAACAGAGGTCTTGAAATACCTTTGGGTTAAGGGATAATTCCCCTGGAACCAGACTCTGGTGACTAACAAGTTTAAACTCCTAGAATGTGCACCGCAGGCAAGGATGCGATGTGAAGTTCCACCGAAGCTAAAAGGAGATTTCTTGCTTCCCCTTGATGGTTGATGCAAGGCCACAATCATAGCATAGTCCAACTGAATCCTGGTCAGATAGCCTGGTAGACAAGGAGGTCCTGTGTTGGAGGGACAACTGAAACCTAAGCTACAGGATATTGATCAGGAATCAGGCTTCCACCAGTGACCAAGTCCCCTGAACCAAGAGGGACTTCATGGACCAACAGGCTGGCACCTGTTGTGAACACCTTTCAAGATATTGGGAGAATGGACTTTCACCAGACTGGAAATCTACCTTGAAGGGCAAGCCTCATTTTGCTGAGAATAGGATCATTTAGGCTACTTTCACACTGTAGCCGCTTCGCGTTAGCGGTAAAGCGTGCCAATTTTAGCTGCGCTTTACCGTCGTATTAGCGGTGCTTTTCGGCCAATAGCAGCCGAAAAATGGGTTAAACGCGCCAATGTTGCAGGACTTTTTAGAGCGTCCCACAAGCGCTGAAAAGTCACACTGAAAGGAATGGGGAGACGGTTTTCAGGCCTTAGAGGCTATTTCTAGTGCCAATATGCCTGAAAACGTGTGTGAAAGCAGCCTTAGAGACTGCGTCTGCTTGTCCCATGAAGTCAGAATGTTGAGTTGCATTGGTCTGATGTGAAACTGGGTGGTACTGCCTTGAAGGAGGTCCATGACCCTTGCTCAAAAGCAGCATGCCCTGGATTGCAAGGTGTAAACATGGCAGCAGAGAGCCAAGAGCTTGTCCAGGGGGAGAAAAACCCTGAATTGGGCCATGTCCACAATCAGGCTGAAATATGCCAAGCAGTGGATCAGTTTCAGCACTGACTTCTGGAGATTTATGATCCACCTGAGGTTCTGTAGTGTCTGCACCATCTGACTGACACTGGATGACAAGGCCAGGTCAGACTTTTCCATCACTCCAGGAGGTCATCCATGTAATCCTACGATGAGGATACCCTGAGAACACAGCAGAGCTAGGATGAAAGCTAACACATTAGTGAATACCTGAGGGGCCATGGACAGGCTGAACTCGAGGGCGCTGGAAATGTTATGCGCGCACAGCAAAAAGTAGGTAGCACTGAGGTGGAGGAAAAATCAAATATTGGTAATTAAGCACTCCAGATGTCCACAAGTGCCAGCAGTTCCCTTGGCTGAAAGGAAGCAATGAGTGACCTGGAAGATTTTGTACAAAATCTTTGTAAAACTTTTTTTTTTTCCAGGGAAGCTCCGCAAACCAACATTTGAGCCAAAGTATGCTTCACATATGCACTGAAAAACTCTCACCCTGAAAATATGGTGGAGTGTGTCTGCTAATCTGTCCACACAGTAACATTAGACAATGGGCAAATGCTCCAACTGATGGAAGACAGATGGATCCGTAAGAATGGAGCTAGGGTCTTGGGCCACGACCTAGGCCAGACAGCCAAGGTTTGATAGAAAGATATGGAGCAACAACAGGCTGTACAGCAGGGTCCGGTCACCATACAAGACCCTAAAGTTACCATACAAGTTTCTAAGAGCGAGTGTACAGGAAATGTTTTGGTTGGCTAAGGCATCTTGAAGGAACTCAGACTGGCGGGTGACCTTTGGCCAGGTCAATGCAGGCTGCTCCAGTGCCTTACCACCTTAGGAAGAAAGGCTGGGTGAGGGCGTAATACTACTCTGTCCTTATGAATAACCAGATATGGCTCCTTACAGGACATGGCGGCTAATTCCGACACTCTTCTAGCCGAGCATATGGCTACTAAAAATATAAATTTTCTGGTGAGTAGAACCAAGGAAATGTGCCGCAAAGGTTCAAACGGCTGCTTCTGCAGAACCGACAGAACCAAATTTAGATCCCATGGGCATATGGGAGCTTTAATCGGTGGAATAATACGAGTCACCCCTTGCATAAAGGATTTGACAAGTGAATGCATAGCCAGGGGCCTTTGAAATAGTATTGATAAGGCCGAAACCTGGCCCTTGATAGTACTTAAGGCAAACTTCCTGTCTACAGCCCACTGCAGGAAGTCCAGAATTCTGCCTATAACGTACTTACGTGGATGCCATTTTCTGGCCTCGCACCAAGTGATGTACGCCTTCCAAACTCTATAGTAGATCTGCCTGGATACAGGCTTCCTGGCATTGATTATAGTTGATACCACAGAGTTAGAGAGACCTCTCTTCTTTAGGATGTGGGATTCAATAGCCAGGCCGTTAAACTTAGAGTTAGTAAGGAAGGGTGGTATATCGGTCCTTGCGAAAGCAGGTCCGGACGACGTGGAAGGGTCCAAGGACTCCCCACAGACATTTTGATGATCTCCGCGTACCAGGCCCTTCGGGGCCACGCTGGAGCCACCAGGATCACCGGCTTCTTCTCCAACCTGACTCTGCGAAGGAGTCGAGGCAACAATTGTAGCGGAGGGAATGCATATATCAGTCTGAACTGATCCCAAGGGAACACCAGAGCATCCGAGCCGCAAGCGAGGGGATCCCTTGTCCGGGAGACAAATCTGTCCACCTTTGCGTTGAATCTGGATGCTAGCAGATCTACATCCGGTGTTCCCCACCGCTGACATATTGCTCGGAAGACCTCGGGATGAAGGGACCATTCCCCTGGGCATAACTGTTGGCGACTCAGAAAGTCCGCCTTCCAATTCTCCACCCCTGGAATGAAGACAGCTGATATACATGGGACATGCTTTTCTGCCCATTCCAGGATGTGACTTACTTCCCTCTGGGCTGCACGACTCCTGGTGCCTCCTTGATGATTGATACATGCCACTGCTGTGGCATTGTCTGATTGAATTCTGACAGGGGACCCTTGGAGCCTGGATGTCCAGGCTACTAAGGCATACCGGGCTGCTCGTATCTCTAAGAGATTGATGGGCAGGGTTTTTACTACATTTGACCATCTGCCCTGGAGAGACCATTGCTCCAGTACTGCCCCCCAGCCTATAAGGCTGGCATCTGTAGTGACCACCTTCCAAGATATCGGACTGAAGGGTTTTCCCTTCTGGAGATTCTGGGGGATCAACCACCAGCAGAGTCTCTTCCGAACGGAAGGGGACAAAGCCATCGGGAAGTCTAGAGCCTGAATTTTTCCGTTCCAGGCTGACAATATGGCCCTCTGTAAATTCCTTGAGTGGAATTGGGCGTATGGCACAGCTTCGAATGATGCTACCATCTTTCCTAGCAGCCTCATGCACAGGCGTATGGACGGCTGTCTTTTTGCACAAAGCAGACGGACCAAGCCCCTCAAAGAGGATACCTTGTCTAGAGGTAAGAAAATCTTCCTCTGGTCTGAATCCAGCCGTAGCCCTAGATATACCAGGTTTTTCACTGGCTGTAGGGCTGACTTGTCCAGGTTGATGACCCAACCGTGAGATTCTAGATACTTGATTGTATCGACAATTACCACTTCTAGCTTGGCAACTGAGTGGTCCATCAACAACAACAACAGGTCGTCTAGGTATGCCATTATCGTTACACCTCATGTTCTTAGATTGGCCAACAGTGGGGCCAGAATTTTTGTGAACACTCGTGGTGCTGTGGCCAGACCGAATGGTAAGGCTCTGAACTGAAAATGGCGCCCTTCTACTGCAAAGCGTAGAAATTTTTGATGACCTGGAAAGATGGGAACATGCAAGTAAGCATCTTTGATGTCGATCGAGGCTAACCATTCCTCCCCCTGTAGGGCAGCGGTGACCGATCGGATCGACTCCATCCGGAAAGACCGGACGTTTAGAAATTTGTTTAGACTCTTTAGGTCCAATATGGGTCTTATGTCCCCGTTTGGCTTCGGGACTGTGAAAAGGTTTGAGTAGAAACCCAACCCCCACTCTTCCATAGGAACCTCCATAATTACTCCTTGGAGCAATAGTTGTTCTAACGCCACTAGGAGAGACCCTCTTTTCAGAGGGTCTCTTGGCATGCCTGACCACATAAAATGGGAAGGAGGAGACTCTTTTAACTCCAACTTGTATCCCAGAGTTACTGCGGAGAGCACCCATCTGTCTTTGATCGTCTCCCGCCAGGTCTCTGCGAACAACTGAAGTCTTCCCCCCACCCGTTTGAGTGGGGGCAGCCCTTCATAGGCTAGACTTGGAGGCTGGTTTAGTACCCCTTCGGATCCAGGGTTTCTTATTACCCTGTGACTGTCCCTGATTTTTACCCCCTGAGTTTGACCGAGGAGGCCGTCGGAACTGCTTAGTAGCAGACTTCGCAGGGATAGGAGAGGTAGTCCTCTTAAAAGATGGACCCCTAGACCTCTTCTTACTCGGTAAGAGAGTACTTTTACCACTGGAAATCTTCTGGATATACTTATCCAGGTCCTCGCCAAAAAGGCGTTCCCCATGAAATGGGAAGCTAACTAAGAGCTTCTTACAGGGAGCTTCAGCAGACCAGTTTTTGAGCCACAGAAGCCTACGCATATGTACCAAAGACAGCGTGAGGCGGGAGGCCTGATGGATAGAATCCTTGATGGCGTCAACCGCAAAGCATAATGCTCTAGGCAGATCAGCCAGAGCCTGGGCCTGCTGGTCTGGCAAATCCCTCAGGACCATTTTCATTTGATCCTTTAAAGCTTGGCAGACCCCAATAGCTGCCACTGCTGGCTGTGTAACAGCCCCTGCTGTGGAAAAAGCAGATATTAATAAAGATTCCAATTTTTTATCTACTGGATCTTTGAACATTTGAACATTATCTACTGGACATGTCAGTGATTTGTTCACAGAAGAAATGGCTGCATCCACCGTAGGAATATTCCATCTCTGGGTGAACTTTTCCTCCATGGGATAGATCACCGGAAATTTCTTAGGCGGAACAAATCGTTTATCAGGATGTTCCCAGTCCTGGTATACAAGTCCTTCCAATAATGGATGTATTGGAAAGGAGCAATTAACCTGGGGAGCTTTTAGCGACCCCAATGAGGAGACAGCAGTAGTTGATGGTTCAACAAGAGGCATTTTAAATGCAGATCGAACCATGTGAGTTAGGGTCTGGACCCACAATCTTTCAGTCTGTGATGCTGAAAATGGTTCATCTACTGTCGATTCCTCAAAAACAGAGTTAACCTCCTCCTGATCCCCTTCAGGTAGGTCGGTCCCTTCCTGGGACTGTTGCTCTGCCAACAGGCACTCTAATGGAGGGGATGGAGATCTGGCGCGCTTTCTTTCCTGTAGAGAAGAAGCGATCAATGCTGCCAATCTGCTCCAATCCCTCCAGAGTTGAGGCAAAAACCTCCTCTGTTATATATGCAGGAGCAGGTGGACTGAGGACAGCCGCAGTACCTGGCACTCCCGGGGGTTCCTTATGGGTATTAACCTCTGATTTCTCAGGGGAGGAGGGTGCAGATGACTGCTCCAGATCCTCAGAGCCCGATGGAGACCCCCTACACTTCCTGAGAGGTATATCTCGGAGTTTTTTAGGCGGCATATTCCTTAGTTCAAAGCTGAGGTATTCCAGCCGCAATACACCCCTTACTGAAATAGTCTAATGCAATTTGCTGCTATGTACATCAGTGGGTGTCTACTAATGCGTCTTTCTGGGGATGCCTGTATCAACCGCCCGCTGTAAGCCCCTATACCATGCTACCAGCTCCTTTTCATGCTCTGTGTCCATAGCAAGCAGCGTGGACTGAGTCCTTTTATCTTGCTGGGACGCCCGCACATGCGCACAGAGCGCGTCATCCGCCAGGCTCCGCCCACTTTTTGAAGCTAAATCTATAAAAAGAAAGCGTGTGCGCGCGCGCGTGCACGTGTGCGCTCTTGGCGCCCTGTAGGGAGAGGAGCCAGGGTCCCTGTTTCACCAGGACTCGGGGATGGAAGGAAACTACTTGGCAGCATGACAGAGGAATGCAGCTTCCCTGATAGAGAGCTCACTCATCTGCCTGGACTTTCACCATGGAAGGAATAGTCCCAAGAAAAAAAAAAGACGTTCCACAGCGGCCTCTAGTGGACAAACACAGGTACCGCACTTTTGTCTTTTTTTTTATTTTTTTTCCAAAACCTCCTTTATGAAAAACATTTCCAGGTTTACAGTTTTTAAAACTTCCCTTATGAAAAGACATTTCTAGGATTTCTTAGGCATATACAGCTATTAGCGGGAATACCTTTTAGGTAACAGGCAGAAAGACATATTAGGCTTGGGGGTCCCCTCAATAGAACCAAGTTCCTGAGGGGCCCCCACTTACCTTTTCCCCGCCGCAGGACTTTGTTTGGTCCACAGAAGCCCAAACTTCACCTCTCACGGCAGGCATTGTACTAGACCTTCAGGGACCGGGTTCCCAAGGATTCCACTCCCCTGGACCTGTATAGCACCCTGCACAGATAGCCTCTTGGTTTTGGGTATGACCAGAGCTCTGGATCCCAGGGTCCAGCCCTCCTAAGAGAGGCATTACAGGCAAAACCTTGCTCTTCTCTGCAAGGCCCGGGTACCGACCGTTTAGCTATGAAGCTTTTTTGGTCGGATCCGGAATAGCTTGCTAAGGCCCAGAGAACCTGTACACAAGCCCAGATGAATACATGTTAACCTTGGCCAACACCTTAGACACTGGCAAAAAACTGAGGTACTCCCGGATGGGAGGGGCTTATATAGGGGAGGGTACTTCCTGTTTTGGAAGTTGCCAGTGCCAGCACCTGAAGGTAATTCTATATAACCCACGTAATGACTATGCTGCTCTGTGTCCCGTGATGTATGAACAAGAAAATAATCCTTCAGCTTGGAACACATATGAGCAGATTGGATACCCTTCAGTGCAGAGGGTCAGATAGGAAGTCATTCTTTTCTTTAGGGAACATAGGAGTTGCAAGTGGAAAATTAGAGGTGGACTCTACAGAAGAGACAGAGGGAGCTCGCCTGCAAGCCAAGGCCTTTATAAAAAACATGGCAGACAGCCTACCTGTCTAATCAAAACATAGTGGCCAAGAATTCCACCCTGGAAGAGCAGGAAGTAGGAGGCACACCAGAAGCAGCTAGGGAGGTCTCGAGGAGGGAAGCAACTAAATTGGGGGCAGTTGACAAATCAGAATCAGGGCCAGATGGAAGAGGAGGGGAAGATGCTGCAGATCCCCTTTTCCCACTGGGCCATTAGCTGAATGACAGCTGGCAGGATCTTTTGACCTGTTTCCGTTGTGCCTATGATCTGTCAGTAAAGTGAGGAAACTACAACCCATGGGCATACCCACAACCATATAGAGCAGAAAGAGAATAGGCCTTTTGTGACCAGTCACTGTAAGAAAAAGAAGCCCAGATTGTCCCAGGATTGAGGTTTTGTGTAGAAGTAAACAAGAAGTGGAAGAGTACTTCTGACAACACTCAAAGACTAAAATGGTAAATGTCTGTGCAGTAAGTCCTGGCAGGATCAAGGCACCTCCCAGAATCACGCAGGAGCACCACAGGGAAAAAAATGGCACCGATTTTTAAAACAGAGCAGCAGCCGAGAATCCCACCTGAGACAGTGTAGTCCCACATCACATGTGGATGGCCATACCTCCTGCTGTGAGCTCACTAAAAAAAAGGAGGCAAATCCGGACGTACTGCAATGCCTTGTCGTCCCAACAGTCATGATAGGGAAAGTCCTTCACCCTCAAGGGGGTCTTCAGGGACAGGGTCACCCTAGGTGGTAGTGTCATGGCCCTGGTCCCTAAGCTAAAGCAACACATTGCACAGCATGCTTAAGAGAGCACCCATGCATCCTAAATCAACATTACAGGCTGGCCCCACAGGTTCTTTCTGGCGGGGACCCAGGTAAGATCCCCAAGGCGCACCAGAGGAGTTATCTAATCTGGAAAGCTGCTAAGTGGAAGCCACAGTGGCTAAGAATAGCTACAGGCTTGTATAAAAAAGTAAAAAGAATAAAACAACGAAGAAAAGGTTTAGCTTCAGAGCAGAGAGATGCAAAAAAACGGAGGGTTGCTGGGAGTGGGAGGGGTAATGCTGGGGCTGGCCTTACAGCTTTTGTTTGCCAGTGTCCAATCATTTGAAAGTAGCTGCATATCCCTATCTCCCAAGACCAGTGATCAGTAAATTTAATTTAAAAAAAATGTAAAAGAAAAAAAGAATGTGTACCTAGCATATCTTACATCCAAATTGGATCATTTTTAACATCTCTCTCCCTATAAGACAAAGGAAATGTAAGTCACAACTATAAAATTAATCCAAATGATTATAATGAACGTAAAAGAAAATCAGACAGTTAGATAAATGTGGTATCCCAACACCTTGATGGGCAATACAGAAACAACCTCTTACATTGGTGGTCAGAGTAGAAATGTCAGTGGTTACTTATCTAAGGGATGAAAAGAGAGGTTTAACTGGTCCCATGACGACACTGGTTCTGCTAACCGATGGCCCCTAGCTATGCAGACACCATGAGGTCTACTGCTGCCTTTTTCCGTGAGAAAGGGTGATATACCGTATATACTCGAGTATAAGCCGAGTTTTTTCAGCAAATTTTTTTGTGCTGAAAATGCCCCCCTCGGCTTATACTCGAGTCACCTTTTTGCGCCTAAACTCCTGAACATTTGGAGACCCAGTACCGGCCGGCCGTAGGTCCTCTGGACCCCAAACTTTGTGCACATGTAGCCCCACTCTTCCTCTACAAGTGTGCAAAGTTTGTTGTCCGGGGGTCCTACGGCCTGGGAGAACCGATTTTTCAAAGCCGGGCACCCCTTCCATAGACTCTGTCACGGTCTGGAGTCAGGCTCAGAGGCCAGTAGCTATAGCAGCAGAGCAGGTATTCACACAGGACACCCTGGCTGATGACACGGGTTCACCTGAGGTGTGGGGTCTAAGCACTGACCGGTATTCACCAGGGCTCCTAATGGTGGAGATGGGCTTTGCTGCGTGTCAGTGCCAGGTCGCAGTCCTCAGGTTAGCCCCACCAGGAGGTGAGCAAGCCGGGGTCCGGAAGCAGATAATACAGGTAGGGATCAAGCAGAAGTGTAGTCGGGGACGAGCCAAAAGTCGGTAACAGATAGTTGCAGGTTGGGATTCAGCAGAAGCGTAGTCTGGGACGAGCCAAAAGTCGGTAGTGAGTGGTAGCAAAGATGCGGTCGGCAGCAGGAGACAGGAGCAAGATATTGGCTGGTGAAGACACAATACCAACCAGGAAGTGCAGGGACATGGCTTAAATCAGGAAGTTCATGGGAGGAGCAAAGGGTTCAAGGTTCAAGGCAAACAAGATTCAGGACAAGATCATCCAAGGAGCTGTCCAAGAAGCTGTCCAGCATTCCAGGTGGCTCAGCAAGTAGAGACACCACCAGACACACCAGAGGTCCTAGGTTCAAGACCAGGTCCTAACAGACCCCCATGTTAAATGGTAATTTCTCCGGTGGCTCTGGATCCGGAACTTGGCACACAGGTAGCCCCATTTCTCCTCTACAAGTGTGCAAAGTTTATTGTCTGGGGGACCTACGGCCGGGGAGCACCGATTTTTCAAAGCCAGGCATCCCTTCCATAGACTCCCATGTTAAACGTCAGTCTAGTCATGGACACAGTGAGGCATGCAAATGGACACCCTAGGCTTATACTCGAGTCAATACGTTTTCCCAGTTTTTTGTGGTAAAGTTAGGTGCCTCGGCTTATAATCGAGTATATACGGTAAGTAACGAAATTGAAATGCTCTTTTAAATGGATGTTTAGTATATTCTGTACTTATGCCACTCCATTGTGCTCCAGGAAAATGCAAAATCTTACAACTACAGTTTCTGTACTTGGTTGGATACCTCAAATAGCTGTTAGATGTATACACACAGCCTTCAAGATGTAGCCACATAAAGGCAATTGTCTTGCATTTCTAATAATAATGTTAGCATCGATACTATACATACTTGGGATTTCATGAAGAAATTCATGTGTGGAATGAGAAATAAGTCTGACACCATCAAGCTCCGGAACCATGAAGGTTTCTTCATCCAATGAAAACATGTATAGGTTGTTAAGGTTTTAACAGTATTAGTCTCAATCAGTTTGAAAAGCTGTAATGAGGAAGAACAAGAGACTTTACTTTTGACTGTGACTTGATCAGAGAGAAATGTTGGGCTTGGCAAGAAGTAAAGATGCTGTAGTATATAGAGGGCTCCTAGGGAAGTGCAGCCAACAAGTTTTGCTTGATAACACACCCAGGAAAGTCAGCTATTCCAAAGCATACATTGGCATTTAGTGGGGTTAGAAAACTGTTCAAATTAAAACAGGGCTTATATCATATAAAATCAGTGAAATACAATTAAAAGTAAGGATACTGTATGCCATCATTTCCTTTTCCAGCTACAAGGAGCATTTTGTCCCACATTACTACAACTGCAATTTGTTTACTTTGTGGCCTGATGCACCTAAAAAGAAAAAAGAAAATGGGACATTTTTAGAAAAAGATTATTAATCACTTATTGGCAAATCACAAATTGGTGATCGTTACATTAGTATTTATTGTGAGATTGTGGTAGTAACCACACAAGCAAAATTGTAAAGTAAACCAGTTCTCTGCACATTGAATTCTTGAGTGTTTTACCACCGTTTCCCCTAGTCACAAGGTTAAGTCACATTTCATGGCATTCACTACACATCTGGGTTTCTCATTCTTTAAAAGGAAATTCAGAAATTCAGATTACAGTAGCATTTCCATATTGTGACACAGTAAACTGTCAGAGCTGGAAGTCTTGCACGATCTTCCTCCCATTGAATGTAAACAGGGCATTTCATGATGGTCAACCATGAAATGTAAGTGTGTAAAAGCTATAAGCACACACAAAAAATAAATAGCATAGAGTCATTATAGGAGTGTCTAATCTCGAGAATGGAACTAGGTTGTGACTGACAGATTGAACCCCTCCAGAAGATTCCAACATGGAGGTTATCACAATGTGTAGCCGTCACAATTTAATCAGCCCTCTGTGAAGACTCATTTACATTTAGAACAATCATAGCTCAGGTATTCCTACTACATAAGCACATGGAAAGCAGATTCTGCGTCACGAGTCTATACAAAGGTTTTCTTTACAGACATGCATAATCCTAAAAAGAGAATGCCTGATTCAGGCACAGCACAGCATTCTGTACTCCCTGCACTTGAAGATGCCATTTATACTCGAGGAAAAAAAAGGGATTTTTATAACAGCTTACCTGTAAAATCCTTTTCTTGGAGTACATCACGGGACACAGAGCGACTTAGTCATTACTAATGGGTTATATAGATTACCTTCAGGTGCTGGCACTGGCCACTTCCAAACCGGAAGTACCCTCCCCTATATAAGCCCCTCCCATCCGGGAGCACCTCAGTTTTGTAGCAAAGCAATAAGTGTCCCAAAAAGAGGGGTGGGAGCTCTGTGTCCCGTGATGTACTCCAAGAAAAGGATTTTACAGGTAAGCTGTTATAAAAATCCCTTTTTCTTTTTCGTACATCACGGGACACAGAGCGACTTAGTCATTACTAATGGGACGTCCCAAAGCAATGCCAAATGAGGGGAGGGATACATAAGCTGGGCGCCATCAGGCATGAGGATCTTTTGCGGCCTGCAACACACTGCGCCCAAAGGCGACATCCTCCTGACTTCTAACGTCTACCTGGTAGAATCTAGTAAACGTGTGTACCGAAGACCATGTTGCGGCCTTACATACTTGAGCCAGGGAGGCCTGGTGATGCACTGCCCATGAAGTTCCAACTGCTCTTGTGGAGTGCGCCCTAACTTTGAACGGAGGCGGTCTCTTTCTCAAGCCATAGGCTTGTATTATGACCTGTCGAATCCACTTGGCTAAAGTAGATTTTGATGCTGCCTGACCCTTTCTAGGGCCTTCCGGCAGAATAAACAAAGTATCCGTTCTGT
The DNA here is from genome assembly GCA_029206835.1 of Rana muscosa. Lineage (NCBI taxonomy): Eukaryota > Metazoa > Chordata > Amphibia > Anura > Ranidae > Rana > Rana muscosa. The sequence continues at coordinate 274,918,870 of CM055127.1, read as the reverse complement.
GAATCTGAGCAGTGGCTTTTAGATAAGCTTTAACTGCTCTTACTACATCCAAAGAATGTAATAACTTTTCCTCTACCAAGCTAGGTTTGGGGAAAAAAGAAGGAAGAACCACATCTTGGTTCAAATGAAACCTCGATACCACCTTGGGAAGAAAGGCTGGATGAGGACGTAATACTACTCTGTCCTTATGGACAACCAGATATGGCTCCCTACAGGACAAGGCGGCTAATTCCGATACTCTTTTAGCCGAACAAATGGCTACTAAGAAAATCAATTTCCTGGTGAGAAGAACCAAGGAAATGTGTTGCAATGGTTCAAACGGTTGTTTCTGTAGAACCGACAGAACCAGGTTTAAGTCCCATGGACATATGGGAATACTAACCGGAGGGGTAATACGCATCACTCCTTGTATGAAAGCTTTGACTAGAGAATGCGAAGCCAAGGGCCTTTGAAAAAATATTGACAAGGCCGAAATCTGACCCTTGATGGTACTCAAGGCCAGCTTCCTATCTACAGCCCACTGTAGGAAGTCCAAAATCCTACCTATCACGTACTTACGTGGATGCCATTTCTTGGCCTCACACCACGTAATGTACGCCTTCCAGATCCTATAATAGATCTGCCTGGATACCGGCTTCCTGGCATTGATCATGGTAGATACCACAGAATTAGAGAGCCCTCTCTTTTTCAGAATGTGGGCTTCAATAGCCAGGCCGTCAAACCTAGGGCTGGTAAGGAAGGGTGGTATATCGGTCCTTGCGACAGCAGGTCCGGACGATGTGGGAGGGTCCAAGGACTCCTCACTGACATTTTTACAATCTCCGCGTACCATGCCCTTCGGGGCCACGCTGGAGCCACCAGAATCACTGGTTTCTTTTCTACCCTGATTCTGCGGAGTAATCGCGGTAACAATTGTGGCGGTGGGAATGCATATATCAGCTTGAACTGATCCCAAGGGAACACTAGGGCATCCGAGCCGCAAGCTAGGGGATCCCTTGTGCGAGACACAAATCTGTCCACCTTTGCGTTGAATCTGGATGCTAGTAGATCTACATCCGGTGTTCTCCACCGCTGGCATATTGCCTGGAAAACCTCGGGGTGAAGAGACCATTCCCCCGGGCATAATTGTTGGCGACTTAAAAAGTCCGCTCTCCAATTTTCCACTCCTGGGATGAAAACCGCGGATATGGCTGGGACATATTTTTCTGCCCACTCCAGGATGCAATTTGCTTCCCTCTGGGCTGCACGACTCCTGGTGCCACCCTGGTGATTGATATATGCCACTGCTGTGGCATTGTCTGATTGAATTCTGACAGGGGACCCTTGGAGTTTGGATGTCCATGCTACTAGGGCATACCGGGCTGCTCGTATCTCTAAGATTGATGGGCAGGGCCTTTTCTGCTTCTGACCACTTGCCCTGGAGAGACCATTGCTCCAGTACTGCCCCCCAGCCTATGAGGCTGGCATCTGTAGTGACCACCTTCCAAGAAACCGGACTGAAGGGTTTTCCTTTTTCCAGATTCTGGGGCACCAACCACCAATGGAGGCTCTTGCGAACGGAAGGGGACAGGGACATTGGTAAGTCTAAAGCCTGAACTTTTTTGTTCCAGGCTGACAGTATGGCCCTTTGCAAATTCCTTGAATGGAATTGACCGTAGGGTACCGCTTCGAATGAAGCCACCATTTTTCCCAGCAGCCTCATGCACAGGCGTATGGATGGTTTTCTTTTTGTACCCACTAAGTGGGTCAAATCTTTTAAAGACGACACCTTCTCTGGAGGTAAGAAAATCTCTTTCTCTGATTTGAATCCAGCCTTAGCCCTAAGTATTCCAGACTTTTGACTGGTCTTAGAGCTGATTTGTCCCGGTTGATAATCCAACCGTGATATTCCAGATACTTGATTGTCTTGTGAATAGCTACTTCCAGCTTTTCCACTGAGTGGTCTATTAGTAGCAGGTCGTCTAGATATGCCATTATCGTCACACCTTGTGTTCTTAGATTGGCCAATAATGGGGCCAGAATTTTTGTGAACACTCGTGGTGCTGTGGCCAGACCGAAAGGTAAGGCTCTGAACTGAAAATGGCGCCCTTCTACTGCAAAGCGTAGAAATTTCTGGTGGGCCGGAAAGATGGGAATATGCAGATAAGCATCCCTTATGTCGATCGAGGCTAACCATTCCTGCCCTTGTAGGGCGGTGGCCACCGATCGGATCGACTCCATCCGAAAAGTCCTGATATTTAGGAACTTGTTTAGCCCTTTTAGATTTAATATGGGCCTCACGTCCCCATTTGGTTTGGGGACTGTGAAAAAGGTTCGAGTAAAACCCGAATCCGCTTTCTTCCAGGGGAACCTTCATGATTACACCTTGGAGCAATAGTTGTTCTAGTGCCAGAAGGAGGGATCCTCTCTTCTGGGGATCTCTTGGCACGTTTGACCTCATAAATTGGGCAGGAGGAGTGCCTTTTAACTCCAGCTTGTATCCCAGACTTACTGCGGAGAGCACCCATCTGTCTCTGATGGTGTCCCGCCAGGTCTCTGTGAACAACTGAAGCCTTCCCCCCACCCGATTGAGTGGGGGCAACGCTTCATGACTTGGGGGGAGGTTTTGTACCTCTCTTGATCCAGGGCTTCTTGTTACCCTGTGATTGTCCCTGATTTCTGCCCCCTGAATTTGACCGCGGAGGCCGTCGGAACTGCTTCACAGCCGATGTGCCCGGGACTGGAGAAGTAGGCCTCTTAAAAGAAGGACTTCTACTCTTGTTCTTAACCGGTAAGAGTGAACTTTTACCGGCAGAAATTTTCTGGATATATTTGTCCAGATCTTCTCCAAATAAGCGTTCTCCATGAAATGGGAAGCTAACCAGCAGTTTCTTACAGGGAGCTTCAGCAGACCAGTTTTTGAGCCACAGAAGCCTACGCATATGTACTATAGACAGTGTAAAGCGGGAGGCCTGTTGGATTGTATCCTTTATGGCGTCCACCGCAAAACACAAGGCTCTAGGCAGGTCAGCTAGGGCAAGAGCCTGCTGATCTGGTAAGTCCCTTAAGACTTGTTTCAACTGATCTTTCATTGCTTGGCAGACTCCAATCGCTGCTACCGCAGGTTGTGTCACCATGCTTGCTGTAGAGAAAGCAGATTTTAGTAAAGACTCCAATTTTTTATCTATTGGGTCTTTGAACATTATCTACTGGACATGTCAGTGATTTGTTCACAGAAGAGATGGCTGCGTCCACTGTAGGGACCCTCCATTTTTTTATGAACTTATCCTCCATGGGATAGATCACCGGAAATCTCTTGGGGGGAGCAAATATTTTATCAGGATGCTCCCAATCCTGGTAAATAAGCCCTTCTAATAAAGGGTGGATTGGGAAGGAACAGACAGCCTGGGGAGCTCTTAGCGACCCCAGCGAGGAAACCGTAGTGGATGGTGGTTCCGCCAGAGGCATTTTAAATGCTGATCGGACCATGTTAGTCAGAGACTGAACCCATAATCTTTCAGCCTGAGATGCTGAGAAAGGTTCTTCCACTGTTGATTCCTCCATAACTGAATCAACCTCATCCTGATCCCCTTCAGGTAGGTCGATCCCTGTGTGGAGCTGTTCCTCCACTAACAGGCACTCTGAAGGAGGAGACGGAGATCGGAAGCGCTTTCCCTGTGACAGGGAAGCAGCGTTCAATGCTGTTAATCTCTCTTCCAATCCTCCCAGAGTTGAGGATAAAACCTCCTCTGTTATATATACAGGAGCAGGTGGACTGGGGACAGCCGCAGCACCAGGCACTCCTGCGGGGTTTCTACGGCTACTGACCTCTGAATTCTCAGGGGAGATTGGTACAGTACAAGCATGCCCAATATCCTCAGAGCCCGATGGAGACCCCTTTGGCTTCCTGGAAGACCTATTTCCGGAGCGTCTGGACGACATATCCTTTAAGCACAAAGCTGAGGTATTCCCGTCGTCGTACACCAATTTTGCTGGTAATAGTCTAACACAGTTGCTGCTATATACCAGCTGGTGTCCACTAAAGTGCCTTTCTATGGGGATGCCTGCATCAACCGCCTCTGTGTGCCACTGTTTGTTGCTAGCTCTGTTTGCATCCAGCTGACACTTGTACTGTGTCTTTATACAAGCTGGGACGCCTGCACATGCGCAGAAGCGCCGTGGCGCGCATCGAGCGTCATCCACCCGCCCCGCCCCTTTTTTTTCATAGGAGGGGCGTGCACGCGCCCGCGCGCGCGCCCGTGCACCATTGGCGCCCTTTTCGAAATCAAACAGGGACTAGGAGCCAGGGCCCTTTTTGCCGGAGGGCCTGTGCGGTGGATGAGCGCAGCAACAGGGCAGAGGAAGTGGATTCCCACAGAGAAACTTACCAACTGCCTGGATCTTTTGACTTGAGAAAACCAAAGATCCACATGACAAGAAAAATGGACTACAGCGGCCTCTAGTGGTTTAACACAGGTACCGCGGTCCTCTTTTTTTTTTCTTGACTACTATTAAAATTTTACATTTTCAGTAGTTACAGGCATACACAGATATTAGCGGGAATACCGTTAGGTAACAGACAGAAAGACAAATTAGGCTTGGGGGTCCCCCAATAGAACCAAGTTCCTGGGGGCCCCCACTTACCTGTTCCCCGCCGCAGGACTCTGTTTGGTCCACAGAAGCCCAAACTTCACCTATCACGGCAGGCATTGTAATTAAACCTTCAGGGACCGGGTTCCCAAGGATTCCACTCCCCTGGACCTGTATAGCACCCTGCACAGACAACATCTTGGTCGTGGGTATGACCAGAGCTCTGGATCCCAGGGTCCAGCCCTCCTAAGAGAGGCATTACAGGCAAAACCTTGCTCTTCTGCTGCAAAGCCCGGGTACCGACCGTTTAGCTATGAAGCTTTTTTGGTGGGATCCGGAACAGCTTACTAAGGCCCAAAAGAACCTGTACGCAAGCCCAGTGAAAACACATGTTACTCTTTGGCCAACACCTTAGACACTGGCAAAAAAACTGAGGTGCTCCCGGATGGGAGGGGCTTATATAGGGGAGGGTACTTCCGGTTTGGAAGTGGCCAGTGCCAGCACCTGAAGGTAATCTATATAACCCATTAGTAATGACTAAGTCGCTCTGTGTCCCGTGATGTACGAAAAAGAAATATGAGCAGGAAACAATGAGAAGATTAACATCTTAAGTAAGACAACCTCACACCAAGGAGCAATAATGCAAAGAACAGAGGGAAGGGACCTGTGTCCTGTACTGTACTCCAAGAAACAGGTTTAACTGGTAGGTTAAAAATTAAATTTTCTTAGTTGGACATGGGCCCCATAGTCTTTAACCATGTTTTACCTTTGTTTTACAAAAGCGGATCAACTAAGAGGTGGTCAACACAGCAAACAATATCAACAGTCCCACGTAACAAACAAGTCCAAAAGGACTTGACAGGCTCAGAAACAGATGCTTGATGCTAAAAAGCTCATGAAGTATGAATATATCTGGTAGAATATACGTTTAAACAATAACTTGTCTAATCCACCTATTACCAGTGGAGCGAGAATTAGGGAGCCTCAAAAAGGCAGTTACTACCAGGCACAAAATTCATGTAGGCCTGAATTAAGGGTAAACCCTGGGACTAAAAGGCCTGGCACTAGAGCGGAAGGACCAAAGTTTGTCCCAAGACAAAAGATCCTGGAAAGGTCCGTATCCAATGTCCAATACAATTAGTATGCACTGTCCACTAAACTAAATTAGTTTAGCAACAGATCATCCCAGGTAATCCATGTGTATCCCCTGAGAACAGAGCAAAGCTAGAGGTAAGCACCACGGTGAAAACCCAGGGGGCTATGGACAGGCCAAGGGGAAGGACAATACAGGCGGTCCCCTACTTACAAACATCCGACTTACAAACGACTCCTACTTACAAACGGAGGGAGACAACAGGAAGTGAGAGGAAATCTACCCCTAGGAAGGGAAATTTTCTCCTGTAATGCCCCGTACACACGATCGGATTATCCGTCGGGAAAACCTTGGATGGTTTTTCCGATGGAATTCCGCTCAAGCTTGGCTTGCATACACACGGTCACACAAAAGTTCTCGGAACTTTCGACCGTCAAAAACGCGGTGACGTACAACACTACGAATAGGCGAGAAAAAAGTTCAATGCTTCCGAGCATGCGTCGGAATTGCTACAGACGATCTGGATTTCCGATCTGAAAAATTGAGAACCTGCTCTCAATCTTTTGCTGGCGGAAATTCCGACAGCAAAAGTCCGATGGAGCATACACACGGTCGGAATTTCCGACTAAAAGCTCACATCGAACTTTTGCTGGCGGAATTTACGACCGTGTGTACGCAGCATTAGAGTTAATATGGGAAAAAGGTGTCTCCACTGATGCTTTATCACCAATCCTTGTTTCCCCAATAACCCCAAATTTTCAAAACCAAATTGTCATTGGGACAGAAAGTGAGGTGAAATATTCTGAACAGGGGCACAGACAGCAAATCAAATGTTACAGGGGTGATAACCCTTCCCTATGCTATCCAAAAAGCTTAAATTTTTTTTATTTTTTTTGTCTGGAGCTACACCTAAAAAATGTACCTGTTCCAACTTACAAACAGATTCAACTTAAGAACAAGCCTACTGTCCCTATCTTGTTTGTAACCCGGGGACCGCCTGTAAACTGGTAAATGCTGCTCACCAATGGGAAAACAGAGATGATGCTGATTAAGAGAGGAAATGGGAATTCCCAAGAAAGAATCTGGGATATCCTGAGACCAGAAAATCCCCCAAAAAGGAGGGAGCCAATAATAATAAAAATTTGAGCCTAACAGATTGCATGCAGAACTTTTAAAGTTGAAGGTTTTCTGATCTAGAATGGGCCAAACTCCTCCATACAGCAGCAAGAAGATCCACCCGTCTTTGAGGGGAGAGAGACAATCTGGGGAGCATAAAGCGGGGAGGAATCCTAGATTCCAGTTTGTAGCCCCTGAAAATTACATTCTAAACCCAAAAATCGAAGATTTCCTGTATCCAGAAGGCTGAAAATGACACCCGATATCCCTCACTCTAACAAATGGGAGCGTCCTATCACTGAGAAGGATAGGAGCCAGAATGGGCTGGCTTGGAGGACCATGTCTTCAGAAGAAATGGTGTTCCCAACTGAAGCCTCGTACACACGACCGGTTTTCTCTGCAAGAAAGCTGCTGGGAGAGCTTTTAGCCGAGAAAACCGTTCGAGATTATGGTTTCTCGTCAGGAAAACTGACAGGAATCTCGACGAGAAAAAGAGAACCTGCTCTCTATTTTTCTCGTAGGGATTCTCGCTAGAGTGTTTCCTGCCGAGAAAACCGTGAGTGTGTATGCTTACCTGTCCATGGTAAACCCGCGCATGCTCGAAAAGACTGACGCATGCACGGTAGCATATCAGGATTTCCCTCAGATGAAACAGCTGTGGTAATTACTAAGGCAGTGAAACTAGTCAGCTCACCTGTGCAAAATAATGGAAAGCCTGAAAACGTGACCTGTTGGGGCGCCTTGAGGACTGGAGTTGAGAAACACTGCTGTAGATCGACTTCTGTACAACCAGCCTGCCCATACACAGATCAAAATTGGTCTGGTCCCCCCTGATCCCAGCTGAATTTTGATCCATGTACGGCCAGTTTTAAAGACTTTATCCTGTAAGATGCTATTCTCAGTGTTGACCAAGGACAAGTTTGTCTTGAGGGCAAAAGCTTCTTTCCTCCTGAAGAGGGCCTCTTCCTTCCATTTTTACCAGGACACTGTACTTGTGCGCTGTAAGAGTTTACCTCTCAGACACTGCCTCTTATAGGCAACGCCATTCCCTCTTTGTGCATCCTGAGGTTTCTTGCAGGGGCCTAAAGGCTGGTACACATTAGCCAAATATCGGCCGGTTCAACAGAAACTGGTCAACATTTGGCCAGTGTGTACAGAAACCTGTCCGGCTTCTGTTAAATTGGCATGCTGGAAAACCAGCACTGCTCGGTGTGTTCTGGTGGGGTTGGAGGCAGTTTCCCTGTCAGAACACAATAGTTCAGCAAGGAGATTGCTGTAATAACATTGCATCGTTAGTACAGCAAGCTCCTGATGAGCTCCTCAGTTTTTTTTTGTTCAGCCCACTGGGTTGAATGAAAAAAACTGCCTTTGTGTACCAGGCATAACCTTTGCTGGGCAGATCAGACAAATTAACATTAAAGCCTATGAGTTGAAAGATAAGGCTTCTCCCTTTCCTGTTAAGACACACTCTTAACAGTTCTATTACTGTTTCATGGAAATTCAGTATCAAGCATCTGTTTCTCAAATCTGCAAGGCTGCCACCTGATCTTCTGTTCACACATTTGTTAAGTTTTACAATGTACAGGTCTCCACTAATGCTAGTTTCAGGCATAAGGTTCTACAAGCTGCTCTCAGGCTGTCGAACCTTTCTGACTTGTTTCTTAGGTGGGCCTGTTTGCTGTGTTGCCCACCCTTCAGTTGTACTGCATTTCAATGTCCAATCCGTATTTAATAAAGAGCCTGTGTTCCATACAGTAGGAGTTTTGATTTTTGACTTACCAGTAAGATCCATTTCTATGTGTCCATCTCCTTTATTTTTGCGATCTCCCTATTGCTTGCTACAAAACTGAGGCTAGCTAGGAGTAGGAGGGAGATGTTACTTGCTCTATTGCCAGTGTCCAATCACCTGAAGGTAGCTGCATATAATGCAGTCATTGATCCACCTAATAGACCATTTTCTTTTTTTATGACCTTATTGGTCATTACCCATGCAAAAAGTTTGTCAAATAAATACACTTTGTGGAAAGGAATCTTGTGTCTTTAAATCTACAGTCACATCCAGATCATATTCTAATAAACAATTACATGCGCATCGAGAAATGTTGTCTACCCAATATGTTGTCCTTGTGGTAAACAACAAGTGGGCAAACTACAAGGTGAATGAACACAATAATATCAAAAAGCGGCATTAAAGAACATAACTTCCCTAAACACTATGTACGTTATCACAATAAGTACCCTAGGGGGACCCTGTTCTTGGCCATAGATAAATATGTGGCACCTTGGAGAAGGGGATTAAGAGGGGGGTTTCCCCAACTAGAAACCCATTGGATTTGTGAACTTAGGACTTTTGCCCCTTGTAGTATGAACGTAAAATGGGACACAAATGAGTTTATTAATAATTCATAACCCTTTTTCCATGTCTGACATATTAGTTTATTTTAATGGGGTTGTTGGCAAATTATGTAGGTAGGAAGGTTTATGCCTAATAATATGTACTACAGTACAACTTTCACCAATGGTTGTATTTTATTTTTGATGTTATCCTATATATTTTTGAAGTGATAAATATGTATTTTTTTAGGTTTATATTTAAACAATAACATGGACTTGGGGAACTAAAGATCATTTTATTGTCTAGGGTGGAGTTCATTGTCCAACATTACAATCATGTATATTTGTATGTGATCCATTCAATAGGGTACACATATAGCATTTTAATGTGTATTTAAAAAAAAAAAAAATTATACAGTATTTTTTTCTTTTTTTGCTCAACTGCCTTCTACTATTTACCTACCGGAGATGAGTGGGTATTTTATTCCCCTGTGATTTTTACGATTGACAGTCTATTTGTCAGTAGAAGGCTTGGTTCCTATCTTGCATCCTTCTGGGGCAGAAGACATGATTCAGCCATCTTGAAATCCAAACGAGGCTTGGATGTTAATCAGATCCTCCTATATGCAAGGGCCTTCCACGCCCCCCATGACGTCAGATGTAATGAAATGCGTAGGGTAGAGCATACACTTGTGACGTCACCACACACGCTGTACACAGGAAGTGGCCAGATTATATCCGGGGGATCGGTATTTGTATTATTAATCGCTTGTTGTTTTTAAACATTGTGAGTGGCAAGTTATTTATTTCTTAATTAAAAGTATATATACGGTTTTACTCTATGTGATAGTACGGTAGACTATGGTGGGTATGGTGTGTTTAGGGTGATGTGCAGTGTTAGTTTTCAGCAGCACAGCGTTTTGCTTTTAGGTCAAAAAGTTAAATTTTGGTCTCATCTGACCAGAGAAGCTTCTTCCACATTTCCCGTGTCCCCCACATGGCTTCTCGCAAACTGCAAACAGGATTTCTTATGGCTGTCTTTCAACAATGGCTTTCTTCTTGCCACTCTTTCATAAAGGCCAGATTTGTGGAGTGCACGATTAATTGTCCTGTGGACAGATTCTTGCATTTACAGTTGTCCTGTGGACAGATTCTTGCATTTATATTTACAGTTATAATTTTGCAATATGAACTCGTGCATTTTATGTGTACATCTATAAGGTGTGCACTGCTACCAGATTTTGCACAGATATTTGGATTTATGAGTTGCTTGGTGAAGCGCCAATACCTTCATATTATTTTCAGCATCAAGAGAAATACACTAACTCAGAGACAATTCTGACAGACATGAAAGCCACGAATAAGGCTACCTTGCAGGAGAGATCATCCAAGGAGAGTTTCCTAATGGGCTCAAAAGGGTGGTTTCTACAGTGCCTTGAACAAAGGTCTTTACAAGAGAAAGAAAAGCCAGAGGCTTTTGGAACAGAAGGTATAGGGCAAAAACCTGTCCCTTAAAGCGGAGTTCCAGTCATTTATTTGTTTATTAAAAGTCAGCAGCTACAAAAAGTATAGCTCCTGACTTTTAATAAACAGCCACTCACCTGTCCCGTGGGCCAGCAATCTACTCACCGGAGCCGTGTTCTCCCAGTGTCCTCCCTCGGCGGCGCTGGTATCTCTACTATGGGCACCTGGCTATATTAGCTTGCGGCCTCACAGCCGGGTGCCCAGTGCACATACGCGAGCGGCGCTGTGGTCTGTGATTGGCCCCGTAGTCTTCTAGGACCGGTCATGTGTCCCAAAAGACTTTGGGAGGGAGAGCTTCTGCTTCCGATCGCCTAGGCGACCGTAACGGAAGTGGGTGCAGGTACCTGTCAAATTCTGGTACCTGCTTCCCTTCTACCTCTCCACAAAAGCCTCGTTTTTCAAACAGCAACCAAAGAAGAGGCCTTAAAGCGGAAGTTCGACTTTTGGGGAACACTTTAAGAGTACTTAAAAGAGAAGTATGTTTTTTTTTTTTTGTAGATGCAGCATCTGTCCCCCGACACCTCTAACACTGAAAACGAAGCGATTGAACAACGCCAATCGCTCAGTTCTCACAGCTCCGTGAGCAGAGAGCTGCTGACTCTCAGTCACAGCTCTCTGCTCTGCCCCCTCCTCAATCACTGGAGCGTTGGGCTGAGGAGAGGGCGGGGGGTAGAGAGGCTGAGCCGGGTGTCGGTCCAGGTAGCCTCACTGTGCCCCAAATTGCAGCCTCACTGTGCCCCAAATTGCAGCCTCGCCAGGGAGGAGGAAGTGAGAGGGCGACCAGCAGGGCCGGATTTGCTCTCCCTGCCGCCCCAAGTCCAGGTTCCACAATGCACCCCCCCCCCCCCAAATCAACAGAGAATGGCAATTGGATGGCAGGGGCAGCACGGTTAGTTCAAATATTTTTTGTTTTTTACTTTCCCTTTTTTTTTATTCGTAGCTTGTCGTTTTACTTTTTTTTTATTTTTGTAAAATTTTCTTATTTTTAATATTATTTTTCTTATTCTTTACTTTTTAATTTTATTAATTAAATTATTATTTACTTTTTTTTTATCAATTTTTTTTCACTTAACTTTATTGCTATCACACAGGAGAAAACAATTCCCTGTGTGATAGCAATTGGAGGAGACAGGTTCTCTTTATTGACCCTGTCACCTCCAAAACAGGAGTCCTAGCACTGTGCTATAACTCCTGTCACAGCTGAGAAGGGAAGAGCACAGCTCACCCCTCTCACTGTGTACATAGGCGGCAGGGACAGGAGACAGACTCGGCGGCCGGGGGGAGGAGGGAGGATAGGACGGATTTCCGAAGACAGAGCCACCCAAGTGTGGTATGTGTGGGGGGCGGAGAGGGGAGGACGGACGGCAGCACGCATTTTCTGCTAGAAAGCAACTCACCGCCCGTATGTTGAAACTGTCTCCGCTCTGCTCGCACACAGCCCCGCCTCCTCCTAACCCCGCGCTGTGATAGACAGAACACATCCCAGCATTCGACCCGCATTCTGTCTATCACAGCGCGGGGTTAGGAGGAGGCGGGGCTGTGTGCCATCCCGCGGCGCGCCGTGGATCACGTGTGTGCCGATCCGAAGTCAATGACGATCCGTTGCACCACTAGTACTAAATAAATTGCATTTCCATGTTCTGTGTACTGTGGGAAACATATAGTAAATTACGGGATTTCCGGGCATGATAACAGATCTGGGAATAACAGGCACAGAGATACCTGTCTTTCAGGACGTGCGCTTCAACAGCCATGCTATTAGATCCATTGACTGAGAAGCAGGATAAAACAAGGGGCCTTGAGATAGAAGGTCTGACCTGTTTAAAGGCAGGCAGAATTCATCTTCTAGAAGTTTGAGTATGTCTGTTGTACTGGGTTCTCCTGTGCCACTTGGTGCAGTGAGAATCACGGCTTTCTTCTCTATTTTGCAAGACAGAATTCACAATGGGGGGAAAGGCACAGATTAGCCTGAACTGAGTCCGGGAAATTATCAGAGCATCCAATGCCAGTGCTAGAGAAGAATCCTTGGTCAAGGACACAAATAGGGGTAACTTGTTAATCCGAGAGACCAGGATATCCACGTCAAGAGGCCCCATCTGACATATTAGGCTGATGATGTCCGGGTAAAAGGGCCCAGTCCCCTCGGTCCAGGCTGTGATGACTGAGGCAATCCTCCTAACTGTAAACTCCTGGGATGTGGATGGCAGAGATGGCTGGACAGTGTTTCTCTGTTCACGAAATGATCATGCTTACTTCCCTCAAAGCTGCATGACTCCTAGTACCCCTAAGGTGACTGATGTAGGCCACAGCCTTGGTTTTGTCTGACTGCACCCTAATCAGGTGTCCCTGAAAGAGGGTCCAGTGTTGAAGAGCCATTTTATTGCTCTGAGCTTTTCCTCAGTCTGAGAGACTGGCATCTGTTGTTATCACCTTACAGTGGTATATGCCTGACCTCCCTAGAAATAACCTCCCCATTGCCAAGACTGTTGCAAATCCACAAGGATAGGGAGTTATTTGCTTTGCTGGATAGGTGCATAGGCACCTAGAGAGAGGTAGCATTTTTGTTCCATGCCAACAAGATGCAAAGACCAGTGTTAAAAGCGGGTCCTGCTTCGATGAAAGGAAAGCGCCTAGGTTCCACCATTGCTAGCAGTAAGGGTATTCCCCAGTGGGGTACTCACAGAGTAGGGTATAGAAGTCATCATTGCAAAAAGGTGGGACCTGCTGTGTGATGTAACACTAAGGTCTAAATTGGATCCGAACAGAGATGGACTAACAAGTTCTTAAGCAAGACACATTAGGTATAGTTAAATGACAACAGGGGGAGTTCAAATCTGTATGGATCATACAGATGCATACATTTCAGTGCAATAGAACGTGCATTTCCTTATAGTTTTAATGTATAAACACATACTAATCAGGATACACATAAATTGTATATCACAAGTAAGAGAGACATTTTGTCTCATACTTGCCGTGAGACTAAAGCATCAGTCAAAGGATACAGGTGACCTTGTCTTACCTGCCCATGCAACTGGTCCCTATATGGGATCTAGACTTCACCCATCTCAGTGGGCATACCCCCAAAGGTGGTCTTTGAGGTCTGGGTTCCATAGGGATGGACCGCAGCCTTGGACCTGTATAATACCTTGCGGCTAACTACATGTGTTACACCAAGTGCCGAGGTGAGTGCCCATGCAGAATCCAGTACCTAAAGCAATATTTTTTTTTTCCCAACCGGCATAAACCCGAAGGACTATTACAGGCCATCCACATTATCTGAGATTGCACTGACCCAGATGCACTGCTTTAATTGCTGTTTTAGAAGGCAGTGAAGTGGTGATGAAAAGGTTGATTGAAATAATAAAATAGGCAAGCGGAGAGTTTTTTTTTCAGTAAGGGAGAAGAGGTCTGTCACCTTGGGACACTATGAAACAACAGAGGACCCACTGAGTGGGGTAGGGTTTTAATGGGGGGTGCCCAGGGGTCATGTCCTTAACCACTTCCATACAGGGCACTTATACACCTTCCTGCCCAGACCAATTTTCAGCTTTCTGCGCTGTTGCACTTTGAATGACAATTGCGCGGTCGTGCTACACTATACCCAAACAAAATTTTTATCATTTTTTCCCCACAAATAGAGCTTTCTTTTGGTGGTATTTGATCACCTCTGGGATTTTTATTTTCTGCTAAAAAAAAAATTAAAATGACCGTAAATTTTGAAAAAAAAAAAAAAAGTATTTTTTTTGTTTCGGTTACAAAACTTTTTAAAATAAGTACGTTTTCTCCTTCACTGATGGGGCTGCACTGACGGGCACCGATGAGGTGGCACTGATGAGGCGGCATGGATGGGCACGGATAGGCGGCATGGATGGGCACGGATAGGCGGCACGGATAGGTGGCACTGATAGGTGGCACGGATGGGCACTGATAGGTGGCACGGATGGGCACTGATAGGCGGCACGGATGGGCGGCACGGATGGGCATGGATGGGCACTGATAATAGGATTTTTATAACAGCTTACCTGTAAAATCCTTTTCTTGGAGTACATCACGGGACACAGAGCGACATAGTCATTACTATGTGGGTTATATAGATACCTTCAGGTGCTGGCACTGGCAACTTCCAAAACCGGAAGTACCCTCCCCTATATAAGCCCCTCCCATCCGGGAGTACCTCAGTTTTGTAGCAAAGCAATAAGTGTCCCCAAAAGAGGGGTGGGAGCTCTGTGTCCCATGATGTACTCCAAGAAAAGGATTTTACAGGTAAGCTGTTATAAAAATCCTATTTTCTTTCTCGTACATCATGGGACACAGAGCGACATAGTCATTACTATGTGGGATGACCTAAAGCAATGCCAAATAAGGGGGGGGATACACCATACATAAGCTGGGCGCCATCAGGCATGAGGATCTTTTGCGGCCTGCAACACACTGCGCCCAAAGGCGACATCCTCCTGACTTCTAACGTCCACCTGGTAGAACCTAGTAAACGTGTGTACTGAAGACCATGTTGCGGCCTTACAGATTTGAGCCAGGGAGGCCTGGTGATGCACTGCCCATGAAGTTCCAACTGCTCTCGTGGAGTGCGCTCTAACTTTGAACGGAGGCGGTCTCCTTCTCAAGCCATAGGCTTGCATTATGACCTGTCGAATCCACTTGGCTAAAGTAGATTTTGACGCTGCCTGACCCTTTCTGGGGCCTTCCGGCAGAATAAACAAAGTATCCGTTCTGCGAATCTGAGCAGTGGCTTTTAGATAAGCTTTAACTGCTCTTACTACATCCAAAGAATGCAATAACTTTTCCTCTACCGAACTAGGTTTGGGAAAAAACGAAGGAAGAACCACATCTTGGTTCAAATGAAACCTCGATACCACCTTAGGAAGAAAGGCTGGATGAGGACGTAACACTATTCTGTCCTTATGGATAACCAGATATGGCTCTTTACAGGACATAGCTGCTAATTCTGACACTCTTTTAGCCAAACAAATGGCTACTAGAAAAATCAATTTCCTGGTGAGAAGAACCAAGGAAATATGCTGTAATGGTTCAAATGGTTGTTTCTGTAGAACCGACAGAACCAGGTTTAGATCCCATGGACATATGGGAATATTAACCGGAGGACTAATACGCATCACTCCTTGTATAAAGGTTTTGACTAGTGAATGCGAAGCCAAGGGCCTTTGAAAAAATATTGACAAGGCCGAAATCTGACCCTTGATAGTACTCAAGGCAAGCTTCCTATCTACAGCCCACTGTAGGAAGTCCAGAATCCTACCTATTACGTACTTACGTGGATGCCATTTCTTGGGCTCACACCACGCGATGTACGCCTTCCAGATTCTATAGTAGATCTGCCTGGATACCGGCTTCCTGGCATTGATCATGGTAGATACCACAGGATTAGAGAGCCCTCTCTTTTTTAGAATGTGGGCTTCAATAGCCAGGCCGTCAAACCTAGGGCTGGTAAGGAAGGGTGGTATATCGGTCCTTGCGAAAGCAGGTCCGGACGATGTGCGAGAGTCCAAGGACTCCCCACTGACATTTTTACAATCTCCGCGTACCATGCTCTTCGGGGCCACGCTGGAGCCACCAGAATCACTGGTTTCTTTTCTACCCTGATTCTGCGGAGTAATCGAGGTAACATTGATCCCAAGGGAACACTAGGGCATCCGAGCCGCAAGCTAGGGGATCCCTTGTCCAAGAGACAAACCTGTCCACCTTTGCGTTGAATCTGGATGCTAGCAGATCTACATCCGGTGTTCCCCACCGCTGACATATTGTCCGACAAACCTCGGGGTGAAGGGACCATTCCCCTGAGCATAATTGTTGGCGACTTAGAAAGTCCGCCTTCCAATTCTCCACTCCTGGAATGAATACCGCGGATATGGCTGGGACATATCTTTCTGCCCATTTCAGGATGCAATTTACTTCCCTCTGGGCTGCACGACTCCTGGTGCCACCCTGATGATTGATATATGCCACTGCCGTGGCATTGTCTGATTGAATTCTGACAGGGGACCCTTGGAGTTTGGATGTCCATGCTACTAGGGCATACCGGGCTGCTCGTATCTCTAAGAGATTGATGGGCAGGGCCTTTTCCGCATCCGACCATCTGCCCTGGAGAGACCATTGCTCCAGTACTGCTCCCCAGCCTATAAGGCTGGCATCTGTAGTGACCACCTTCCAAGAAATCGGACTGAAGGATTTCCCTTTTTCCAGATTCTGGGGAACCAACCACCAACGGAGGCTCTTGCGAACGGAAGGGGACAAGGACATTGGTAAGTCTAGGGCCTGAACTTTCTTGTTCCAGGCTGACAGTATGGCCCTTTGCAAATTCCTTGAATGGAATTGACCGTAGGGTACTGCTTCGAATGATGCCACCATTTTTCCCAGCAGCCTCATGCACAGGCGTATGGACGGCTGTCTTTTTGTACCCACTAAGTGGATCAAATCTCTCAAAGACAACACCTTTTTTCGAGGCAAGAATATTTTCTTCTGGCCTGAATCTAGCCTTAGTCCCAAGTATTCCAGACTTTTGACTGGTTTTAGGGCCGACTTGTCTCGGTTGATAATCCAACCGTGAGATTCCAGATACTTGATTGTCTTGTGAACGACCACTTCTAGTTTTTTCACTGAGTGGTCTATCAGCAACAAGTCGTCTAGATATGCCATTATCGTTACACCTTGCGTTCTTAGATTGGCCAATAATGGAGCCAGAATTTTTGTGAACACTCGTGGTGCTGTGGCCAGACCGAAGGGTAAGGCTCTGAACTGAAAATGGCGCCCTTGTACTGCAAAGCGTAGAAATTTTTGGTGGACTGGAAAGATGGGAATGTGCAAATAAGCATCTTTGATGTCGATCGAGGCAAACCATTCCTCCCCTTGTAGGGCAGTGGCCACCGATCGGATCGACTCCATCCGGAAAGTCCTGATATGCAGGAATTTGTTTAGCCCTTTTAGATTTAATATGGGCCTCACGTCCCCGTTTGGCTTCGGGACTGTAAAGAGGTTTGAGTAAAACCCGAACCCCCATTCTTCCAGGGGAATCTCATAAAATGGGAAGGAGGAGAGTCTTTTAACTCCAATCTGTATCCCAGACTTACTGCGGAGAGCACCCATCTGTCTCTGATCGTGTCCCGCCAGGTCTCTGCGAACAACTGGAGTCTTCCCCCCACCCGATTGAGTGTGGGCAACCCTTCATGCATTTGACTTTGGGGGAGGTTTTGTACCTCTCCTGACCCAGGGTTTTTTATTACCCTGCGATTGTCCCTGATTTTTACCCCCGGGATTTGACCGAGGAGGCCGTCGGAACTGTTTCACAGCCGATGCCCCAGGGACTGGAGAAGCAGGCCTCTTAAAAGAGGGACCTCTAACTCTGTTTTTAACCGGCAAGAGTGTACTTTTACCGTTGGAAATTTTCTGGATATATTTGTCCAGGTCTTCCCCAAATAAGCGTTCACCATGAAATGGGAAGCTAACCAGCAATTTTTTACAGGGAGCTTCAGCAGACCAGTTTTTGAGCCATAGAAGCCTGCGCATATGTACTACAGACAGCGTAAGGCGGGAGGCCTGATGGATTGAATCCTTTATGGCGTCAACCGCAAAGCATAAGGCTCTAGGTAGATCAGCTAGGGCAAGGGCCTGCTGATCTGGCAAGTCCCTTAAGACTTGTTTCAACTGATCCTTCACTGCTTGGCAGACCCCAATAGCTGCCACTGCTGGTTGTGTCACCAAGCCTGCTGTAGAAAAAGCAGATTTTAATAAGGACTCCAATTTTTTATCTATTGGGTCCTTGAACATTTGGACATTATCCACTGGACATGTCAGTGATTTATTCACACAAGAGATGGCTGCGTCCACTGTACGGACCCTCCATTTTTTGATGAACTTATCCTCCATGGGATAGACCACCGGAAATCTCTTGGGGGGAGTAAATATTTTATCAGGATGTTCCCAATCCTGGTACATGAGCCCTTCCAATAAAGGGTGAAGTGGAAAGGAACAGACAGTCTGGGGAGCTTTTAGCGACCCCAGCGAGGAGACAGTAGTGGTTGATGGTTCCGCAAGGTGCATTTTAAATGCTGATCGGACCATGTTAGTCAAAGACTGAACCCATAATCTTTCAGCTTGAGATGCTGAGAAAGGTTCCTCCACAGTTGATTCCTCTATAACAGAATCAACCTCCTCCTGATCCCCTTCAGGCAGGTCGATCCCTGTATGGGACTGTTGCTCCGCTAACAGGTACTCTGAAGGAGGAGACGGAGATTGGGCGTGCTTTCCCTGTGACAGGGAGGCAGCGATTAATGTTGACAATCTCTCTTCTAATCCTCCCAGAGCTAAGGAAAAAACCTCCTCTGTTACATACACAGGAGCAGGTGAACTGAGGACAGCCACAGTACCAGGTACTCCTGCGGGGTCTCTACGGTCACTAACCTCTGAATTTTCAGGGGAGACTGGTGCAGCAGAAGCATGCCCAAGATCCTCAGAGCCCGATGGAGACCCCTTTCGCTTCCTGGAAGATTTAGTTCCGGAGCTTCTGGACGGCATATTCCTAAGCCCAAAGCTGAGGTATTCCAGCCGTAATACACCCCTTTTACTGAGAATAGTCTAGCACAATTGCTGCTATATAACAGTTGGTGTCTACTAAAGTGCCTTTCTAGGGGATGCCTGCATCAACCGCCTCTGTGTGCCTTTTTACTGTTGCTAGCTCTGTCTGTGCACTTCAATAGCCAGCTTGATTGCCTTTAAACATGCTGGACGCCCGCACATGTGCAGTAGCGCCGCGGCGCACACCGAGCGTCATCCACCCGCTCCGCCCCTTTTTCCAGATCGCCTCTATATAGAGAGGCGCGTGCTCGCGCACGCGCGCGGGCACGTGCGCCTTCGGCGCCTTTTTTGAAAAAACCAAGGAGCTAGATGGGAGCCAGGGTCCCTGCCGCAGGGCCCGGGGATAGATGAGCGCAGCAACAGGGCAGAGGAGACAGCTTCCCAGCAGAGAACTTACCAACTGCCTGGATTTGACTTCGGAAGAAAAAAATCCACATTACAAGAAAAAAATCCATAGCGGCCTCTAGTGTTTAACACAGGTACCGCGGTCTTACATTTTTTTTTTTTTTCTTGCCTACTATTAAAATTTTTACATTTTCTCAGTAGTAACAGGCATGCACAGAATATTTAGCGGGAATACCTTAGGTAACAGGCAGAAAGACAAAATAGGCTTGGGGGTCCCCCAATAGAACCAAGTTCCCGAGGGCCCCCACTTACCTTTTCCTCGCCGCAGGACTCTGTTTGGTCCACAGAAGCCCAAACTTCACCTATCACGGCAGGCATTGTAATTAAACCTTCAGGGACCGGGTTCCCAAGGATTCCACTCCCCTGGACCTGTATAGCACCCTGCACAGAAAACATCTTGGTCGTGGGTATGACCAGAGCTCTGGATCCCAGGGTCCAGCCCTCCTAAGAGAGGCATTACAGGCAAAACCTTGCTCTTCTCTTGCAAGGCCCGGGTACCGACCGTTTAGCTATGAAGCTTTTTTGGTCGGATCCGGAATAGCTTACTGAGGCCCAAAAGAACCTGTACGCAAGCTCAGTGAAAAACACATGTTACTTCTTGGCCAACACCTTAGACACTGGCAAAAAACTGAGGTACTCCCGGATGGGAGGGGCTTCTATAGGGGAGGGTACTTCCGGTTTTGGAAGTTGCCAGTGCCAGCACCTGAAGGTATCTATATAACCCACATAGTAATGACTATGTCGCTCTGTGTCCCGTGATGTACGAGAAAGAAAGGTGGCACGGATGTGCATGGATGGGCACTGATAGGTGGCACGGGTGGGCACTGATAGGTGGCACTTATGTATTGTAATGGATGCCAATTATTGCCAAGCAATAATGCCTGCCAATCAGTGATGCCCATTGTGGGCACTGATTGGCATCCATTAGGGGGCACTAACTGGCATCCCTGGTGGTCTAGGGTGGCATACCTGGTGCTGGCATCCCTGGTGGTCTGGTGGCATCCCTGGTGGTCCAGTGTGGGCATCCTCGGGGGGGCTGCGCTGATAATCTATCAGCACAAACCCCCTGTCAGAGGAGCAGCCGATCGGCTCTCCTCTACTCGCGTCTGACAGACGCGAGTGAGGAAAAGCCGATGACCGGCTTTTTCTGTTTACACTGTGATCAGCCGTGATTGGACACGGCTGATCATGTGGTAAAGAGTCTCCGTCGGAGACTCTTTACCTAGATCGGTGTTGCGGGGTGTCGCAACCTGTCAAAATCCTGAGGACGTCATATGACGTCCAGTCAGGATTTTGAAACCACTTTGCCGCCGTCAATCCGCTATAGGGCGGGCGGCAAGTGGTTAAAGCTTTGCCAATGTCAAATCACCTTAAAAAGTGGTTGTAAACCCCTTTTTAGAACTTGTACCTATAGGTAAGCCTTATTCTAGACATACCTATAGGTACTGTAAAAATCTCTTAAACGTGCGCCGTTTAAGAGATATTTACCTTGTAGTGCGCCGATGATGTCATCGGCACATGGGCTGTGAACAAATGGCCCTCCGTGCCGTTTCTTACTGAGCGAGCGCCATGACTAGCGGCTCCAGCGTGCATGTGCACGAGTGACGTCACGCGGCTCTGGCCAGTCACACAGCCAGAGTCCGCGCCCCCCGGAAGGAAACATGGATGCAGCCTTCAGCGGGGACAGCTTTTACTTTGCAGGGAACAAAAGAGGAAGTAAAACCCACCAGGGTTTACTTCCTCTTGAAGGTCCCAGACTGTAACCTAGGGTCCATGAATATCAAGCCTGTGTCCTGTACGATAAGATAGAAAGCTCATATTAGCTTCTCTTCAAAGACTAACTCCACTTTTGTTACCCGATCAGTGGCTGTAAGAGCCTGTGCACTGCACCCGCGATCCACCGATTGCAGCTGCAATGCTTTGCAGACTCTTATACAAAATAAGGATGCTTTTTTTTTTTTTTTTTAATAAGTGGACATTTAAAGTGATTGTACAGTCTCGCTTTTTTCCCCTGCAAAAATAACATATGTTATACTTACCTGCTCTGTTGCAGTGGATTTGCACATAGAAGCCCAGGTCCTCCTCTTTTTCTTGGGTCCCTCTTCTGTGACCCTGGCCCCTCCCTCCCGTTCAGTGCCCTCACAGCAAGCAGCTTGCTATGGGGGCACCCGAGCCGAATCACAGCTCCGTGTGTCCATTCAGACACAGAGCCCTGACCTGGCCCTGCCCCCTCTCTCCCCAGATTGGCTAGCTGACTTTGATTGACAGCAGTGGGAGCCAATGGCACCGCTGCTGTGTCTCAGCCAGTCAGGAAGGAGAATCTCAGACGGCTGAGACACTTGTGGACATCGCTGGATAGAGGGACATCAGGTAAGTGTTAGGGGGCTGATGCACACAGAAAGTTTTTTATCTTAATGCATAGATTCTGCCTTTACAACCTCTTTAAGTCACTAGATGTCTGTCAGGTATATTATTACACAAAACACAAATTAAATATATAGAGATGCATTTACCAGGCCATTTGCTTGGGTGCCTGCCGAGTGTCTGAAGTAAACTCCCAAAGTTTTTCCTAAAATAAACAAAAGGGAATTCAGTTTGACAATAACAAGACCGACTTTAAAACTCAAAATGCTTCACATACATTTGCTTTGAAAGAAACCTGCACAAACAACATGACTGTTTACACTAGACTGCAGGTGACTGACAAAATTGTGCAAAATATTTTTTATCAAGGTATACATCATTAGCTATGCCTGAAAACAGTTAGAGGACATGGCCTGAAGAGGTTGAAGGACAAGGTCTGCCCGAAAGGGTCAAAGGGCAAAGTTTGCCCAGAATGGTTAAGGCAAAGGCCTGCATGAAATTATTAAAGGGCAAGATCTGCCCAAAACTCTTGTGCGCCTACATGATACTAGTTACATTTTAATACATCTTTGAAGTGTGCTGCAACATTTCTACTGGACTCCATATAATAGAAGGTAAAGAAGAAGATTCCCTTGTTTCTTGTGCACACAGATTCCTGCCTAAAAGATACACTCACCGGCCACTTTTTTGGGTACACCCGTTCAATTGCTCGGTAACACAAATTGCTAATCAGCCAAATCACATGGCAGCAACTCAATGCATTTAGGCATCTAGACGTTGCTGAAGTTCAAACCGAGCATCAGAATGGGGAATAAAGGGGATTTAAAGTGACTTTGAACGTGGCATGGTTGTTGGGAGGCAGACAGGCTGGTCTGAGTATTTCAAAAACTGCTGATCTACTGAGATTTTCCTCGCACAACCATCTGCGAGGAATGAGAAGAGAATATATCCAGTGAGTGACAGTTGTGTGGCCGAAAATGCCATGCTGATGTCAGAGGAGAATGGGAAGACTGGTTTGAGCTGATAGAAGGGCAACAGTAACTCAAATAACCACTCGATACAACCAGAGTATGCAGATTACCATCTCTGCATGCACAACACATTGAACCTTGAAGCAGATGGGCTACAGCAGCTAAAGACCACACCGGGTGCTACTCCTGTTAGCTAAAAATAGGAAAATAAGGCTACAATTCACACAGGCTCCCCAAAATTGGACAATAGAAGATTGGAAAAAAGTTTCCTTGTCCGATGAGTCTCGATTTTAGCTGTGACATTCAGATGTTAGGGTCAGAATTTGGCGCAAACAACATGAAAGCATGGAGCCATCCTGCCTTGTATTAACGGTTCAGGCTGGTGGTGTAATGGTGTGGAGGATTATTTCTTGGCACACTTTGGGCCCCTTAGTACCAATTGAGCATCGTTTAAATGCCACGGCCTACCTGAGTATTGTTGCTGAGCATGTCCATCCCTTTATGACTACAGTGTACCCATCTTCTAATGGCTACTTAAAGGTGCCCTCATTTTTAGCCTTTTTAGCCACAATTTTAAAGAAATGCATTAGATACAGCAGTAGCATAGGTTATACACATAGAAAATGAAGGTGTTAACCACTTGCCGACCGCTCACTGTATATATACACATCGGCAGAATGGCTCGTACAGGCACAATCACGTACCTGTACGTCCCCTTTAACTGCCCGGGGTCGCGCGCGCCGGCGGCGCGCTCGCGACCCCCCGCCTTCCCCGTGAGTCGGACCGCGGGTCCCACGATCGTCTCACAGAGGCATGGAGCGGGGAGATGTTAGTGTAAACACAACATCTCCCCGCTACCCTACGGACAATGTCAGCGATCTCCGCTCTGTGTAACCAGAGCGGAGATCGGTGACGTGTCACTTGTAGCCACGCCCCCACACAGTAGTAATCACTCCCCTAGGCACACTTAACCCCTCCAGCGCCCCTAGTGGTTAACCCCTTCACTGCCAGTGTCATTTTCACAGTAACCAGTGCATTTTTATAGCACTGATCGCTGTGAAAAAGACAATGGTCCCAAAAATGTGTCAAAAGTGTCCGATGTGTCCGCCATAATGTCGCAGTCAAAAAAAAATAAAAAAATCGCAGATCGCCGCCATTACTAGTAAAAAAAAAAAAGATTTATAAAAATGCCATAAAACGACCCCCTATTTTGTAAACGCTATAACTTTTGCGCAAACCAATCAATAAATGCCGATTGCGATTTTTTTTACCAAAAATATGTAGAAGAATATGTATCGGCCTAAACTGAGGAAAAAAAATATGTTTCATTTATTTTTTGGGGATATTATAGCAAAAAGTAAAAAATATTGCATTTTTTTCAAAATTGTCGCTCTATTTTTGTTTATAGTGCAAAAAAAAAAAAACCGCAGGGGTGATCAAATACCACCAAAAGAAAGCTCTATTTGTGGGGAAAAAAGGACGTCACTTTTGTTCGGGAGCCACGTCGTGAGACCGCGCAATTGTCAGTTAAAGCGACGCAGTGCCGAATCGCAAAAAGGGGCCTGGTCTTTATGCTGCGTATTGGTCCGGGGCTTAAGTGGTTAAAGAGGTTATAAAGCCTAAAATATTTTTAGGGCCGTCATTCATGAAGCCATTGTTTCCTGCTGTGATTTATGTGCTTCGCCCTTTTAATCACATGGTACAGGGCCAATCACAGCAAAAAATAATTGCGAATATAGCCATAAAAAATATATATATCTTAATCACCCCCTAGAGCAGTACAGTGCCATTATGGTGACATAGCACTTCTCTGGTGATCATATGTTAAAAAAAAAAAAAAAGTATATTATATACAGTATATTCATTTATTTATGTACAGGGTCACTATGGTGAGAAAATACAATGGCTAGCTGCTCTGATATCTCTGTATGTCAGTGTCGCCAGTCTTTATCACTGACCACTGTTGCCAGTCAGTATCCATAATCAACACCTTACTAGTCCCAGTGACCATGATCACCTCTACACCAGTTATATTGTCATTAATCACCACCACACTTGTTACAGTATACCTGATCACTGCCACACCAGTCCATGTCCCCGATTATTGCCATACTAGTCGCAGTATCCCTGATTACTGCCACACCAGTCCCAGTGTCTCCGATCGCAGCCACACCACTCCCAGTATCCCCGATCGCAGCCACACCACTCCCAGTATCCCCGATCGCAGCCACACCACTCCCAGTATCCCCGATCGCAGCCACACCACTCCCAGTATCCCCGATCGCAGCCACACCACTCCCAGTATCCCCGATCGCAGCCACACCACTCCCAGTATCCCCGATCGCAGCCACACCACTCCCAGTATCCCCGATCGCAGCCACACCACTCCCAGTATCCCCGATCGCAGCCACACCACTCCCAGTATCCCCGATCGCAGCCACACCACTCCCAGTATCCCCGATCGCAGCCACACCGCTCCCAGTATCCCCGATCGCAGCCACACCGCTCCCAGTATCCCCGATCACAGCCACACCGCTCCCAGTATCCCCGATCACAGCCACACCGCTCCCAGTATCCCCGATCACAGCCACACCGCTCCCAGTATCCCCGATCACAGCCACACCGCTCCCAGTATCCCTGATCACAGCCACACCACTCCCAGTATCCCTGATCACAGCCACACCACTCCCAGTATCCCCGATCGCAGCCACACCGCTCCCAGTATCCCTGATCACAGCCACACTGCTCCCAGTATCCCCGATCACAGCCACACTGCTCCCAGTATCCCTGATCACAGCCACACCACTCCCAGTGTCCCTGACCACCACAACACCAGTTATACTCTCACAATAAGAGCTTGATCACATGTGCGATACTCGTGAAGAGCCATTTGTGTTTGGATCGCTCTTAAGAGAGCAGTTGACACAGTGAGAAGGCATTGTATCACCTCCTCACCACCTGCTTTAACCCCTTGGACACTGCACAAGCACACCTATTCACTAAGGCCCCTTTCACACTTGTGTTACTTTTCCTGAGACTTTGGTCATCAGAGTCGCATGACAAGTCATACCCCATGATTCCCAATAATAACCATTCATATCTGTGCGACTTCAAAGTAGTCCCTGTACTACTTTGGTCTGACTTTGATGTGAGTTGAGGTCCATAGACCTCAAGTTTACACAGGCATTCCCTGAAATCACTTCAAAATCCCGTGACTTTCAAGTCACGGCAGTGTGAAACCCCCTCGTAATGAAGGCATCATCTGGTAGGTACTATGCAGTTACCTCATCCCCCAGGAGGAGGATAAAAAAAATGCCAAGTTTAAATTGCTTGTGCCAAGAAACGTTAGAAACAAAACGACAGGGGGTACTACAATAAAGTGAATAACACCAAAATCCCCTGCCTTTAAAACCGCATAATGTGCTTCACACTGCGGAATGCGTTAGTAAAAGATAGGAACCCGTGTAAAGTAAACCTTGTCCTACCTTATCCAAGAAGCTGGGCCTACTAGAGGTCCAGGCTTGGTCCGTCACGGTGGGCATAGCCCTGAAGGGATCCTCCTGGTCTGAGAACCATAGAAATGGACAATGGCCCTGAACCTATAGAGCCCCCTGCAGCTAGTTACACACACTGAACTAGAAGCAAAGCTGAACACCTAACGTAGAATCCAGTGCCCAAAGTAAACACTACAGGTCAGCCCCACAAGATGGTGTTCCCAGTATAATTTAGCCCACTTCATAAGAGTCCAGGGCATCAAGGATGCACTCCTTCCCTGGACTCGTAGGAGAATGTGTGGCGCTCCTGTCTTCAGAATTTAGGATCCGTCCACCACTGTAGTAATGGAGGGCAAAAAGGACCTGTGATGTTACCCGATCAAAGACATCTGTAAAAAGGTATGTATGCATATTTTATTTTTATTTTTTTTAAATGGTGCAGGGGTTTGTTTGAGGCTCCATGCACACTGGCGTAAAAAACGTTGTTTCTACAGGAGTTTTGTGTTCTGCCTGTAGAAGCAACTCAGTGTTATCCTATGTGTCCATGCACATTAGGATGTTAAAGAGGCATATTTTGAGATCAACGTTTAGAGGCAGGAAAAAAAAAACCCTTCTCATCTGCGTTTCTGATTGGAGCTCACTGGCAGAAAAAACGTAAAACGCTCCTAAACTCATCTAAACTTTGTACAAAAAATGATCTATATGAGCATTTTTTACTCCAAAGAGAACAGATGTTTTTTTAAGCCCAGTTTGCATGGAACCTAAAAAAACGTACTTATGTTCAACGCAACACATTCTGGAAATTTGAAAGGATTTGGAGAAAATGGATTGACTCCTTGTTTAATACTAGGGGTTTTTTTTTGGGGGGGGGGGGGAGTTGGGAGGAAGACCTGTTAAGATTTATATGCCTTCTGCTCTGCAGTATTTTGGGGTATTTCTAACTATTTTTGAGGGTTTCTGTTTTTGGGTGCTTCCTGAGTACTTTTTAGTGCTTTGGAGTGCATCCGGGTGCTTCGGAGTGCTTTCGAAGTACATCTGGGCCCTTCTGGGTGCCTTCGAGTGCCTATGGTGGGTGCTTCTGGGTACTTCTGGGCATGTCTGAATATTCCTGAAAATGGCAGAATTTTTCTGAATAGCTATGAATATTTTTTGCGTATGTCTTGGGCTTATTTATATGTTGACGCATTTATTGTATTGATTTTGTTACTGATTGGATCAGTGTTTTGATTTAGTTTTTTGTTGGTTATGTAAAAAAAAAAAAAACTTTCAAAAATAAAATCTGAATAATAAAAAAAAAAAAAAAAAAAAAAAAATGGTGCAGGGGTGCTCCAATGGGAAAGCTATAGGGGTGAATATTGGGTGCAGGAAATCCAAACACATAGTTGGGCTTTAATCATTTACCTAAAAACAGAAAAATCTTTCATAATATAAACATTGCTATAGATTTTTTCCAAATACTGTGCTCACCTTGAGTGACGACATTCCCATCCAAATGTATCCACTGTCTGTAAAGACTGCAAGATACTTATGATGAAAAGAAACAGAAAAATTAAGATATGCTCCACACATTGGGCTCATTCCAGGAAGAGTCTGTAGAAAAATAAAAATAAAAATAAAAAGAGGAGTCACCTGAAACTTTCTTTATGATGCCATGAACCAGCATACAATTAGGGCATATTAATAAACAAAAACAAAAAACAAATGGTCTGCTGCAACGTGCTACATTTATGAGCTTAAACCACCACCAATTGTGGTAAAAAAACGGTGATCTGCCTTTTAAAATAGTATTGACAGATGGTGGCATATTTTTGGAAAAATGCAAACAGTTGCTGATTTGGAACAAAAAGTAGGAGGTTAAAAAAGACAAAATGTCCACCAAAGTTTAACCTCTTATACCGCGTACACAAGGTCAGAATTTCTGACAAGAAAAGTTCGATGTGAGCTTTTGGTCGGAAATTCCGACCGTGTGTATGCTCCATCAGACTTTTGCTGTCGGAATTTCCACCAACAAAAGATTGAGAGCAGGTCCTCTAGTTTTCCGACGGAAAAAGTTCCTATCGGAAATTCCGATCGTCTGTAGCAATTCCGACACGTGCAAAATTCCTACGCATGCTTGGAAACAATTTGACGCATGCTCGGAAGCATTGAACTTAATTTTCTCGGCTCGTTGTAGTTTTGTACGTCACCGCGTTCTTGACGGTCGAAAGTTCAGAGAACTTGTGTGACCGTGTGAATGCAAGCCAAGTCTAAGCGGAATTCCGTTGGAAAAAACATCCAAGGTTTTTCCAACAGAAATTCCGATCGTGTGTACACGGCATTACAGCTCCTGCTGCTCCGGTTTTGAGAAGACAATACAAAATGCCAATTTTGCCATACAAGATAAGGAAACTTCACTAGTATTAGAAAATTAGAGCATTGTTTGATAGACGTCTTATGCCTTTCACCTCTGGGTGATTGATATAAGTGCTACCATTTATTTATTATTTATTTCTTACCAGGTATTTAATATAGCACTTACAATTTACACAGCGCTTTACATATACAGTACATTCACTTAAGTCCCAGGCCACAAGGAGCTTACAATCGTAGCTCCCTACCTCACATCGATACATACACATACTAGGGCCAATTTAGAGAGTATCCAATTAACCTACTAGCATGTCTTTGGAGTGTGGGAGGAAACCAGAGTATCCAGAGGAAACCCACACAGGCACAGGGAGAATATGAAAACTCCATACAGGTAGTGCAGTGGTTGGGATTCGAACCAACAACCCTAGTGCTGCCAGGCAGAAGTGCCAACAATTTAGCCACTGTGTTTATGACCCTCTTCTGAAAATACTAGAGTTGCAAAGATGTTGCTGACATTTTTCATTCAATACTTTCTGAATCACTATTTGAATCACTGGCCCAAAACAATTTTGGCATATCAGAAAGGTCAAAAATGCTTATCATTATATTTGTTCTGGGCTCAAAGGCACAAAGTTTTGAAGCCACAGGGAGAGCATCCCTGCCATGCAACCAGCATTTTTAGGATGATAAATTATTGGTGGAGCCTCCATGTTTCTCTCAGCGTTATAAAAACTTTGAATAAAAAAATAAAAATAAAATAAAAAAACTTTTGAATATTTGAAATAGAATCTTTTTTTACTCCCCTGCAGTTTGGGCAATACAACATGCTTCAATTTGTGGTTGGATAATGAAGAACCAACGGCAACTTAATAAGCACCAAGTAAAAGGTTATATTTATTTATTTTTTAAAATGGTTTTACTTACTACAAGAGAGCATGCTGTGTTATCCAGCAGGTACAAATCATTGCCTATAGCTAGCAAAATGAATGTAATTCTGTCATGAAAAAGAATAGTCCAACAAGATGGTAGAACTTTAGGATCTGCAAAAACAGACAAAACAAACAATGTAAATACTTTCCCAATGCCTGTAAAAGACTGATCAGTAAAAATTCACAGACAGCTGCACATTACTTGGCATTTCTGGCATCCGGCGCAGTTTTACGTCATCAATATTTGAAGTCAAAGTAAAGTTCAATGCTCCCGTTAATACTGCAATTCCAGTTCTATATTCAGAATGAAACACCTTGGCTTCCAGAATCTGGTTCTGTTTAATTTCCTGTAAAGAGATATATTATTACACAACAAAGTCCCATTCCAAGCGAAAATATGCAACTTCCCAATGCCACATCTAAATGATCAACATGAAGATCAAACCGATTGGTAAACGATTTACGATTATTAAAATAATTCTGACACTTTTAGAGCTCACTTTTACACACTTCGTAAAACGATATCATAATTGATTACGGTCTCTGTCTTTTTTATTTTTACCAACAGCTACATTTTCAGGACAAATTTTCAGGGTATAGCCCCTTCTTCTAAAGTCCAAATCTATAGCCACAAAATGCACATTAAAAGAAAATTCTAAAATTGCAAATAAAATGTATATAACATACATAAACTGTAACACATAATTTTTTCATTTATTAAAAATAACAACCTCTTTTTACTAACAAGCTGAAATCATATGTTGCTTTCTTGCCACCATGACAACACTAGGTGTGTTCTGCAAACTGCATATAAAATTCTCCCACAAATTTTACATCCTACTTGTGCACCTGGCTCATTGATTTGCCCTGAAGTCTAAAGAGAGGTACAAGTCAAATGCCAGTCATTTCTAACTTCTTTAGGTTCGCTACAGTAAGCCTTGCGTTCTTGGTGATATACTGGGCAGGGGTATTGCACATTTATAGGAATGCATAGATGCAAGTTTTCTCTTTTTCAGCACCTAGAAACAAATATACATTTTAGCAGACAGACCAACCTACTTAACAGTCTGAGGAAATTAAGGCAATAGTCTGTTTTAGTTCCTGCAAAGGAAGGCATTTGTTAAAAACCCTGCAATGTACACAACATACATGGAGAGTTCTGTTTTTTTTTTTTCTTTCAACAAAAGTGGACTTTCACCTATGCAGCTCCCCCCAAATGAGTCGGCTTCTCTGGTTTTAGTCCTGCTAGATGTAGTTTTAAAGTTTGACTTGGTCGATTGGGTCTACATGTCCACCGTGTTGGAGGTACTGGGCTTTGGGCCACGTTTCCGTAATTAGATTAAAGTGGTTGTAAACCCTCTGGGGTTAGTTGCACCTACAGGTAAGCCTAGATTAAGGCTTACCTGTAGGGGTTTGCAATATCTCCTAAACCTACACGGTTAGTACACCGATGTCTACGGTTAGTACACCGATGTCTACGGCGCATGCGCACCGTAGACATCAGCGCAGGCGCACTGTAAATGCTGGTTTTATGAATCGATAATGCCGGCTTTTACGGCTCCCGTGCGCATGCGCGGAGTGACGTTTTCGCCGCTCCGGCCAATCACAGCGCCGGAGCGGCGATACCCGGAAGAAACCTTCCAGAGCGATGTCTGCGGCCGGAGGGGGAGACGAGGACGGCTTCGATCCAAGGTAAGTAATGCATAATGAGCTAGTATGCTAGTCATACTAGCTCATTATGGCTTTGTCTTGCAGGTTTTTTGTTTTAACCACTTGCTTACTGGGCACTTAATCCCCCTTCGTACCCAGACCAATTTTCAGCGCTGACGCACTTTGAATGACAATTGCGCGGTCATATAACGCTGTACCCAAATGATATTTTCATAATTTTTTCCCCACAAATAGAGCTTTCTTTGGGGGGGTATTTGATCACCTTTGCGATTTTTATTTTTTGCGCTATAAACAACAAAAAGACAGAAAATTTTGAAAAAAAAACACAATATTTTTTTACTTTTTGTTATTATCCCAATTTTTTTTTTTAAAATGATTTATTTTTTTCTCAGTTTAGGCCGATACGTATTCTTCTATATATTTTTGGTAAAAAAAATTGCAATAAGCGTATAGTGATTGGTTTGCGCAAAAGTTATAGCGCCTACAAAATAGGGGATAGAATTATGACATTTTTATTATATTTTTTTTTTTTTTACTAGTAATGGCGACGATCTGCGATTTTTGTCAGGCCTGTGATATTGCGGCGGACATATCGGACACTTTTGACACTATTTTGGGACCATTCACATTTATACAGCGAACAGTGCTATAAATATGCATTGATTACTGTATAAATGTGACTGGCAGGGAACGGGTTAACACTAGGGGGCGATCAAGGGGTTAAATATGTTCCCTATTAGTGATTCTTACTGTGTGGGGGAGGGAACTGACTGGGGGAGGTGACCGATCTGTGTCCCTATGTACGAGGGACACAGCATCGGTCTTCTTGCTCCCTGACAGGACGTGGATCTCTGTGTTTACACACAGAGATCCACGTCCTGCCTCTGTAACAGCCGATCGCGTGTACCTGGCGGACATCGCGACCGCCAGGCACGCGCATCGGCATCACGTGACGCGGCGGGCACAGCTGTTCCCCGGCGGGGGGGATTTAAACACAGCAGGACATCCAGGGACGTCCACCCGGCACTTGAGAGCCACGCTGCAGACGTCTTTCGTCTATAGTGCGGGTCTCAAGTGGTTGAATTCTGGGTTTACAACCACTTTAAGGTCCCTAGCACAGAGTAAATGGGGGGGGGGGTGAGCCATCTGCACCATTTTCCATTGGTAGGGGGACTAGGCAAGGGTGCCTGTTGTCTCCAGCTTTATTTGCACTAATGATGGAACCTATCGCCCAAGCAATACGTAACTCCCCACTTATTAAAGGTATACCGGTTGGCCCCATTGTTGAAAAAGTAGCGTAATACGCCAATGACATGATTCTTTTGTTGAATGACCCATGTCCTTCCCTTAAGGAAGCGCTGGTCTTAATTTCCTCATATTGCCCTTTTTTGGGAAGAAGAGTCAACTGGGACAAGTCCTTTCTTTTGACAATTGGAGGTGGGGGTTCTGGCTGAGCCAGATTTGCCATTGCGATGGACTCACAATGCCAAACATTTGTTGGTTAAGATCTCCTCTAATACATCGGAATATACTTCCTTAAATTTATTCTTCGTAAGTTTATACTCCTTAGATGGAAAATCTCCTTAGGCCCCTACTTTAGACTTCTGGAAGTCTGTTGTTAATAAAATGATACCTTTGTACAAATTCACATATAAATGTAGAGGTTATCCTAATACATTTTCTAAGGTATGAGTCCATTCTGAAATCTCAACAGTAGTGCCACCATAATTTAACTCAGTCTTGCTCCCTTTTATCTTATACTAATTTAGCTTGGTATACTTTGGGAGAGTTGTCTTCTGACTTATGTATGGAGCACATCAGCAGTTTGGAGTGTGGTTGCTTTAGATTGGTTGCGAATTACTTCATTTGTGTGCTTGTTTTGTTTTTTCTTTATTTTCTCAAGCCTGGGTATGCCCAATAGGCTTTGTTTTGTAACCTTATCTTATTCTTAAAATTAATACCATTTATTTTTATTAAAAGAAATATCAAATGTGTAATCCAATTTAAACTCATACACAGAGCATATATCACGCCATATAGACTTCAAAAGATAAATCCTGCTTGTTCCTCTAAGTGCTGGAGGTGTGGAGCAGCTTGAGGGGATTTCACACACATCTTCTGGACCTGTCCATATATAGTTACATTTTGGATGGAGGTAGTGGATCTATTAAACTCTATCACCTCTGCTCCTTTACCGTTTTCAATGTCAGTCTGTTTGCTGGGCTTAGTAGAGGATATTACCCCTAGAGAGACCGAACTAATATTTATTAATACAACATTATTCTACGCAAGAAAATCTATTGCATTATATTGGAAGAAACCTCATCCTCCTCCGCTTATATATTGGAAACAATTGATTAATAATAATCTTCAATTGTATAGAGATACCTATAGGAATAGGGGTCGCCCTAGTAAGTATGATGAGGTTTGGGCAAAGTGGCTGGATAAGCCATATACGGCATCTAACATAGAGGGAGGTAACAATTCATAGAAGGGATGTTCCCTATATGGGATATTTGTGTTTAGAAATGATTGGAAATAATAGTGATAATCATAATTTTTCTTTATTTCTTGTTTTTTGTTATGCAAGGTGATGGGATCGTGTTATTTTATTAATATATTTTAGATTTAATGTGTACGATGTGTTGTCATGTTGTGTTTTGTTTGTTTAAGAAATTAAAAAAAAAAAAAAAAAATATATATATATATATATATATATATATATATATATATATATATATATATATATATATATCAAATATTACAAACATGTATCTATAAATTACAATAGACACTTTCATTTTCTATATAATAACCACTGGTAATATATAGCACTTAAAGTAGAATTCCAGGGTAATCCTAACTAGTCTTAAAAATGTTTTCTCCTCCTCCTAACACCTATGCTGACTAACCTGTGTAAGAAAGAAAGATTTATACTGTATACTTATCGATTTTCAGCTCGCTATGGTCCAGTCACATGATCTGGCTCCCCTGTGTCAGTCAGCAGTGGCTGCAGGGAGTGCCAATCACAGAGCGGACATAGGATCCTATAAATGTCACCGATCCAGGCTTTACCAGCAATTGTTGAGTGTCCTCTCCTCTCCTCTGCAGCCACTGATGGCAGACATGGGATGAGGTGACTGGACCGGAGCGGGTTGAAAATAGGCAAGTGTATACATCTTTTTTACACAGGTTAATTAGTACAGGTGTTAGGAGGGTTTAGCATGAAATTCTACTTTAATGAACTGAACTGAAGAGCATCCTCAATCACTTCCAACCTTTAAGCTGGGCACACGTTAGAAGTGTTTTTTCTTTCAACCCAGTGGGCTGAATATAAAAAAACAGAGATCGCCGTACTAACACAAGCAATGTTAGTGCGGCGTTCTCCCCCGCTGTGCTATTGTATTCTGACAGGGGGGCAGCAACCCCCCTCCAATAGAACACACTGATCCGTGCTTGAAGGCGCTGGCTGCCAGCACTGATCAAATGAAGGTTTTCCAGCATGCCCGTTCAACAGAAGCCAGTCTCCAGAGACTGGCTTCTGTAAACAACAGCTGTACACACAGACCGAAAGGCAGCCGGCTCCTGCATAATCGTCCAACCCCCACTTCCGCCTTACCGGCTGTAATTGACAGCAGCGGGAGCTAATGCAAAGAGAGACCCGGGAGAGCCTTGGGTCACGTGCACATCGTTGGATCGAGATTGGGCTTAGGTATGTATTAGGGGAGGCTGAGGGGGGGAGCTGCACACTGAAGGTTTTTTGCCTTTACAACCACTTTAATGTGACATGTAATTATATCCTTATTCTCTAAAAAATAATCCATACACATTCACTACATAATGACCCTGTAATCTATTTTTCATTTCTTACTGTGTTTTTCTATTTCCTTATACAGTCATCTATAAGCTCCCGCTTGTTTGCAAGGAGCAGTGCACATTAGTTGCAGTCAAGTGCACTGCTCTATGCACACTATACATCTCATAGTCCATCTCCAAAGCACACTAGCAGACTGATCAGGTCCACCTGTCAGTTTTTTCAGGCGGACCCGATTGGAGCCTCCGGGGAGGCTCTCTACGGAGTGACAAGTGACAACAGACATGTGTCCGTTGACACCAGCCAACATCCGATCCTTTTTGCTAAAAACAGACAGATGAGGGCACATCCACGATTGGCTGTGCCCGGTTCCGACCAATGCCTGTACCTCCACGGAAGGAGCCATCACATCTTCCCTGGAAACCCTACATAATATCTACAGAGGCCGGGTCCCCGATCGTCCCGAAACCTCCCTACTTGCCACTTCCCTTTCCTCTTTCCGTTATATTGTCATAAATGTATCCAGTTACACCTGGCTGAAATCTCCCAACAACCCCCTGTGGTTTAACCCTAATCTGCAGGAACTATACTCCCTTCCCGATCCCAATCGCTGTACTCCATGGGGGTTAAAGTGATTGTAAACCCACTTTTGCAACTTGCACCTACAGGTAAGCCTAGATTAAGGCTTACCTGTAGGTGCAAGAAATATCTCCTAAACCTACACGGTTTAGGAGATATTTGCTAAGAATGACATTGATCCGTGTCTACGGCGCATGCGCGCCGTAGACAACGGCGCATTCATGGGGTTAATCCCATTCACAAATTCGGCTAAGTCCCAGCAATGCTTGGGCTTAGCCGAATTTGACGGCTCCCGCGCGCATGTGCGGAGTGACGTCTTCGCCGCTCTGGCCAATCACAGCACCGGAGCGGCGCTACCCGGAAGTAACATTCCGGCTATCGCCGCAGCGATGGCTGCGGCTGAAGAGGGAGATGAGGACGGCTTC
This sequence comes from Rana muscosa, assembly GCA_029206835.1. NCBI lineage: Eukaryota > Metazoa > Chordata > Amphibia > Anura > Ranidae > Rana > Rana muscosa. The sequence goes on along the minus strand of CM055127.1, from coordinate 274,882,623 downwards.
GGGGGCCCCGATCTAAGGTAAGTGATACATAATGACCCATTATGCTAGTCATATTAGCTCATTATGCCTTTCTCTTACAGGTGGTTTAAAAAAAATTTTTTATAGGGGTTTACAACCACTTTAAATATTTATGCCACCTGTACAACGCTCAGGGCTTTAAATCTTTTTCTCAGCTACGTTTAGACTCCGATCTACCAAGATCGTACCCATTTTATTACTACCAGCTCAGGCACGCCATTCATGCCCAGTTTGGCTCCCTGGATGATCCCACTGACCTGCCCCGTTGGAAAAACTGCTCAGACAGCCAGATCCCACTAAACTTGTCTCCACCTATTATGCAGCCCTAATGACTGACTTTAACCCCAGGTTTCACAAAGCTCAGGTAAAATGGACCTCTCTGGACATCTCCCTGGTAGACGAGGACTGGCCAGAATTTAGTGATACGTATAAAACCTCTGTTATTGCTTCCCGGGACCGCATCATACAGGTCAAAATTTTCATCAAACCCACCTCACACCGGCTAGGTTACACAAGATGGGTCTCCTGCCCTCGGCTGCCTGTTTCTGCGGCTGCAGCCAAGAGGCCGATTTCTTACACTGCTTCTGGTCATGCCCGGTAGTCCGGGACTTCTGGGAAGAAGTGGGTGCTTTTATCTCATCGGCGCTAGGCCTCCCAAACGTAATCCACCCCAAGAACTGCCTATTAGGCATTTTTGGCGAGTTACACCTATCACATGCCAAGAGACTGCTCCGTATACTCTTCTTCTATGGTAAAAAAGCAATTTTACTGTCCTGGAAGGGCGCACAGACTTCTCTGAAATCCCTCTGGTTAAAACGTATTAATGATGCTATCCCACTGTATAAACATACTTTTGAACTCCGGAAACGGAAAAAAACCTTCCACAAAATTTGGGGTAGATGGTTGGCTAGTCCGCTAACCCTCTCCCAGCACTGATGAAGTCATGTGATATGACGACACACGTCAGGACGTAGCACAGACACACCGCCAGCAGATCCGAGAGGAGACAAGCTCGCCGCTCGTAAGGATTCAATACCCCGTTTTCACTTTTAAATGTGAGTTTTTTTACTCTAGTTTTAATAAATGCCCTTAGCGGTTTCAGACCCACACTATTTTTCCTTCCTTATTTTTTCAAAATTCCAACTTTGTGACTGCCGCTGCTGACACCTGAGGGTTGCATCGATTGCACCATAGATGCCACACTCTTTCCCACTGGCACGAGCTCGGCGCTCGTTTGGATTGAGGTCCACGCTCACTCTATTACAAGTGAGTGTGTGAATGTATGCACCAGCTATCCACCTTGCTGCACTCACAAAGTTGCGCTATTGATGTGCCTTTTGTTTATGTTTTCTCATATATACTTCAATGAGTAACGGTGCCACAAAGACCAGGCCATAAGGACGCGATACCCCCCTTCACTACAGAGAGCTGCTGTATACCGCCCCCCCCTCGAACAGGGAGGTAAGCTAGGTGTGACCACAGGGTGGACATCACAGGATTTTCTCCAAGCACTCCATTGGTGACGGGACTTTATCTATATACGACTCATCCATATACCATATATTTATAATAAGTTATTTTGGAAGTATCGGAAAGTCACCACCAGGACTTATTTGGGACTGTCTTTCTTTATTAGTTTAGTTCACTTATGCACTGAGTGTGTTATTCCATTCATCCTATCCATCCTATTCTTCCCATTTATGGATCATGTTTGTGGATTATCAATATGTTCTAGTGATTTAATTTTTTAACACGTGTTGCACATTTGGATCATTTAGATATTGGTTCTATATGTCACAATATTGCTCATTATTCACTGTGTTACATATTTTTTCTTTTTTCTGATTGTATATTTTGATCAGTCCTTTATTAGTGCACGTACATTTGTGTCACTGTGCACATTGCACACTATTGCTAGTTAGCCAAGTACTAGCTAATTACTTACCCACTCTGTCTTTCATTTTCCCTCACTTTCCCCTCCCCCTCCCCCTCCTTTCCACACTTTTCACTTTTGTTTGCCACAGCCCCTCCGATTTTCATTCATACTCCCTCTCCCTCCCCATTTTATTCAATTTGATACACTACAGCGCAGTCACCATCACGTTTTTTATACTGATTGTACTACTCTTGCTTGACCATTGATGGGCCATGCCTCAGGGATCTCTAATGTCTGGACCTCTGCTTTTGCTATATCCCGGTAGTATTATACCTGAGCCTTTTACCATTGTGCCTACTTTATATTTTGCACTGATGTCAGTTTATTTTTCTATGTTTGAGTGTATTGCCTAATGTTTATGACCAGGTTGTCTGGCGGTATTGTTTTTTTTTTTTTTGTATGTTTCTGTTTGCTGGTTTGTCTTAAACCTAATAAAAATATCTTTAAAAAATAAATAAAAATACAGACAGATAAGGATCCGTTCCCCATCCATCTGTCAGACTGGATGGCAGTTGGGTGTAAATGGTCCGTTTACATCCGACTGCCAATAGAGGATAGCAGGCTGCGTCTGTTTCTGCTCTGCATAAGTGGAGTGGACACGGACCAGCGGACAGATTACCCGCTGTACAGGCGGACTCCAACAAAGCCTGCCCCTTGCCGAAGGGGCCTAAGAGATGGTGGCTAGATTTCTACATACAGAGGGTCCATGTAGAACAAATGTAGCAAACCTACAACAGAAAGTTGGATCCTGGTGGAAAAAATTTGAATATGGAGGAACCCGAGAGCAATAAAAACAGTAGCTTACCAAGTTAAGAATACATACCTAAAAAGATTATTTTTTTAAATCAAAAGTTTTGCGTCACTTTAAAGGACCCATATGGGGGGGGGTCACTGCTGTCCCCTCCATATGGCAATGCAAGCTGCTCGACTGTCATACTGATGCTGTAGATTTACCAGTTTCTAAATACCGGCCCTAGGACAAACAACCAACCAGTTAAAAAGCATTTTCTGAAGGCGGTGAGCAATGGTCTGTATTGCTCTCACAACAGGTCTATGTTAAGAATCACTGTTCACTATAATCACTAATGTTTAATAAGCAGGCGTGGGAGATGTCTGACACCAAACTGGCTCTCCTTGCAATAGCAATTGACTCCACAGCATAAATTTGTACACTCAGTCAAAAACAAGGAAGCTTATGGACATGACAACCAAGTGGAAACCCAGAGGATGACTGGATCATTCCTGTACATCTAAACCCCATCCCCTTTGATATTGATGGCCAGCCTCTGACATTGCTTTTTTCCCATTGTATTGTAAACATTTATCTTCATCAGTGGTTAAATGTATACCTAGATTATCCCCATAAGGGGCTCTTTGTGTCAGATTGCATTTCCCACATTTTCACTGCAGAAATAATAGGATTTTTTGTACTCACCGTAAAATCCTTTTCTCTGACATCCATGGACTGACACGGTGTCTCTTTACACTTTACACGTGGGTTATGTCCCTGCTTGCAGGAGAAGACCTAGGCAGAATGTGAGATGTTATACATACATTCTAAAAGCCAGAGCTGAACAGCCCCACCCAGGGGCCGGTGCCTCCGGACATAACCCTCCCACTACAGTCAGCAGACTTCAGTTCGTAACAAAGCAGTACAAACTTAAAAAGGAAGGGTGGGTGCCGTGTCAGTCCATGGATGTCAGAGAAAAGGATTTTACGGTGAGTACAAAAAATCCTATTTTCTCTTATCATCCATGGACTGACACGGTGTCTCTTTACACTTTACACGTGGGATGTCCCAAAGCAGTGTCAAGAGGGATGGGAGCAGTATAAATGGAAAAACCAAAAACTTCACTCCAAGAAGGCAGAGCTCCTCAACGGAGGAGTCGCAACTTTAAACATCGGCCTGCAGCACCCTGCGGCCGAAGGAAGCATCCGGAGATGCAGCCACATTAACCTTATAAAACTTAAAAGGCATGAACAGACGACCAGGTCGCCGCCTTGCACACTTGTGCAACCGACGCTTGATGTTGGAAAACCCAGGAAGCACCAATTGCCCTGGTGGAATGCGCCGTAACCGGAAAGGGAGGCGCCCGCCCTTTGAGAGCATAGGCTTGAATGACGGTTTGTCTGATTCCCCTAGAAATGATGGCAGACGAAACCGCTTGGCCCTGTTATGGACCAGAGACAGTCACAAACAGTGAGTCGGACTTCCGAATAGAAGCAGTAGCAGACAGGTACACCCGTAAGGCTTGTACCACATCCAATATGTGCAGTGCAAACTCTCTGGGATGCGATGGGTGAGGACACAAGGAAGGGAGGACAATGTCCTCATGTAGGTGAAAGGTCGACACCACCTTTGGCAAAAAGGAAGGTCACGGATGCAACACCGCCTTATCCTTATGGATGACTAAATATGGCAACTTGCAGGACAAAGCCGCCAACTCAGACACCCGTCAAACAGAAGTGATTGCCACTAAAAGGCCACCTTCTGAGACAAGGCAAGAGGGGAATATCCCGGATATTCCCAAAAGGAGGTTCCTGGAGGACCGAGAGCACCAACTTCAGATCCCACGGTGGGAGAGGAGGCTTGACAGGAGGGAGAACATGGCGAACCCCCAACACAAGGTGCTAACCAAGAAATGACCCGCTAGAGGTCGCTGAAAGAAGACGGTCAAGGCCGAAATCTGATCCTTGATGGTACTCAAAGCAAGCTTTTGGGTCACTCCACACTGCAGAGGACGCAGGATTCTGGGGACGGAATACGTCCGAGGACGCCAGTCCAGCGCTTCGCATATGGCGATATAAGCTTTCCAGGCACGGTGATAGATCTGCTTGGAGGAAGACTTCCGTGTCCTTAACATGGTCAAAATGACCGAGTCTGAGAGACCTCGGTCCCTCAACACCTGGCTTTCAACAGCCCTGCCGTTAAAGCCAGAGACTGTAAGCCGGATGAAACATAGGACCTTGAGACTGAAGGTCCTCCCTCATCGGCAACCGCCAGGGAACGTCCGCGACGAGACGTACCAGATCAGCGTACCAGTGATGCTGAGGCCAATCCGGAACAATTAGGATCACCAGAGTTTATATCAGGCGATAAGGACCCTATGGGGCCACCAACGCATCCGAGGCATCGCCCAAGGATCCCTGGATCTGGCCACAACCTCGACCCTTGCGATTGAGTCGAGAGGCCATCAGGTCCACATCCGGCGTGCCCCACCGTCGGCAAAGGAGTTGAAATATGCAAGGACCACTCTTCTTTGTCCGGCGATTGGCGAATCAGATAGTCCGCCTGCCCATTGTCTATGCCCAGAATGTAAATGGCCTACAGAGCCGACACGTTTCTTCCGGCCCACTTCAGGATACGGACTACCTCGGAAGCCGCAGCTGAGCTCCAAATCCCCCCTTGATGGTTTACATATGCCACCGCCGTGGCGTTGTCCGACTGGCTCCTGATGGAGCGACCCCGTACTCTCTCCGACCTGAGGAGAGACACAGTCCGATGGCCCGTATTTTCAGAACAGTGATTGGTAAACGGGCTCGTCCGGAGTCCAAGGCCTTGAGCCGACAGGACTCCCCAGACTCCACCCCAGCCCGTCAGGCTGGTGTCCGTCGTGAGTACCGTCCATTGGATGGGAGGGGAACGACTTTCCGGACCGAAGAGCCGAGGATCTCAACCACCATGTCAGGGGCACCCTGACCAGGTGAATCACCTGGATCTGAAGATCCAAGGACAACGGGGATTTGTCCCAGGTGGACAAGATCTCCTTCTGCAATGCCCTGGTGTGTGATTGGGCATACGGAACGGCCGCGAAGGAGGCCACCACGAGTCCCGGGACTCTCATGCAAAAAAACGGATTGACAACCATTTTCGGGATGTCAGCACCCGCACCGCAGACTGAAGTGTCAGCAACTTCTCCAGAGGTAGGATACCTTTGCCTCCAAGGAGTCCAGAATCAGAACTAGATACTCCAGACACTGAGTCGGGACCAGGACTGACTCCTGAATGTTCAGGAACCACCCGAAGTCCCTGAGGGTCTAATTGACGATAGTCACCTTTCCTCTAAGTCTGAGCCACTTTCTGCTCTTAGCAGAAGATCGTCCAGATAGCCCACGACAGCAATACCTCACTGTAACAGAAGGCTAGAACCGGAGCAAGCACCTTGGTGAACACCCTTGGTGCTGAGGCTAGGCCGAAAGGAAGAGCCACAATCGATAGTGGACTTCGCTGATCGCAAGCGCAGAAACTTCTGGTGACTTGCGCAGATCGGAACATGCAAGTAGGCGTCCTTGAAGTCCAAGGACGCCAGAAGAAAATCCCTTTGGTGGAGTGTAGCGATCACCGTGCGAATGGATTCCATGCGGAATTTCTGCACCTTCTCGAAGGCATTCAGGGCCTTGAGGTCCAGGATAGGTCGAACCACGTCCTATTTTTGGGACGACAAACAGATTCGAGTAGAATCCCTGAAAACTCTCCTGTGACGGAACCGGCACAATCACTCCGGACCTGATCAAATCCTGTACAGCCCCCAAGAGGGCTGCCCGACAGGTAGGAAGGAGAGGAAGATTCGAGGGAAAGAATCTGTCTGGGGGCCAGGATCGGAATACTATCCTGTATCCTGAGGTGACCACCTCGCACACCCACCAGTCGGAGATTTGGGAGGACCACCGATTCGTGACCTGCGAAGTCGTCCCCCCACCCCAGAGTCGGGCGGAGGCAAGACTTCACGCGGAGGCGGGCTTGGGAGCCGCTTGTTCGGCTTATGCACCCAGGGGCACTTGTGCCCACCAGCCGCACTGCCGTCAGTCTGAGAGGACCTACCCGTGGACTCTGACTGACGAAAAAACCCAGTTTTGCTGGAAAGGAAGGCCCCCGTTTGCGGCAGGCCTCCTCACTCTTGCTAGTCTAAGGAAGAAGAGTGCTTTTACCTCCCATGACATCCGTGACGATGTCATCCAGAGCAGCACCGAAAGGTCTACCACCTTTAAATGGTAGATCCATCAGGAGCTTCCTAAGGCTAGGTCAGCAGACCAGCACTTCAACCAGATAAGACGACGCAATACCACCGCCGAGACAGAGGCCCTGGATATTAAAGGGGCCGCGTCCAACGTGGCGTCGCACACATAAACCAGGCCCTGAACCAGTTGGTGGGCCAGAGCAACTGTGTCTGGAGGAAGATTATGCTCCTGTACAGCTAGGTGCAACATTTTTGCCCAACCTGTAAGTGTTTAAGACACAAGGGTCGCCGCTACCACAGGCCGTAGGGCAGATCCCAACAAGGCAAACATGGCTCTGCTCACCACTTCTGACCTCCTGTCAGTGGGGTCCTCAAATGCAGGAGTCCCCTCCATCGGGAGAGTGATGGCCTTGTTCAACCGGGCGACTGGAGGGTCGACACTGGGGGAGAAGCCCACTTTTTAAGTAGGGCATCTTCAAGGGGTATCTGATAGACAAACGCCGCGGGACCATAAAAAAATTCTTCTGCGGCTTTTCCCAGACCTTATCAATGAGCTGGTCAAAGAAAGTACATATGGAAAAACCTCTTTAGAAGGCCTGGCCTTAAAAGAGCCAAAGGAGAGTGTATCCGCCTGAGGTTCTGCATCCGCAGCATTTTAGCTTGAGAGTGTCCCTCACCGCAGTCATGAGTACACTAACAAGCGCCCTGTCATTTACTGACTCAGAACTGGAGTTTTCCTCATAAGGAATGTCCTGTTCAAAACCATCCAATACATTCAGAACTAGGGTCCTGAGCGGTAGTGGCTAGGCCCATATCTGAATCAGCGCACTGCCCTCATGAAGTAAAGTGGGGAGAGGGCGCTTTTTTGCTCCCTTGCGCTTGCACACAGCTCCCATCCTGGTCAGAAATGATTCCAGGACTGCCCACAACTGGTCCCTAGGGACCGCAGGTGCTGAAGCACTGCCTGTTGTCCACTGACATTTAGGGGAAGCTGGTGACAGAGACTCCATATTGCCCCCCTCTGAGACTCCTCAGATAAAAAGTCCACCCACAGGCTGTGCTGACTGAGGAGGGGGCGCCCAGGGGACTCACCAAACCGGACCAGGGACCGCTCAGTTCCGCTGTCTGTACCGCGCTGTGTCAGCGCTGGTGAGCTGTGAGGAGAGTGTGAGGAGATTCACGCTGTTACAGCAGCGCTAGAGGCCAAAACTAGTGCTGAAGAGCGCGCAGGCTACAAGAAAATGGCCGCCACACTTCACTGAGGCGATCCGCGGCAAGATGGCCGCCATGACTCAGCAAAAGTGAAAAAACAGCACACACACACAGCGCCACTCGGCGCTCAGGCCCCAAAACACACAAAAAAAGGCCCCAAGCATATCTGCAGACCAGCATTAGCCCCTCCAAGAACAGTGTGACCCCCAGGCACCCCACACAGCACAGCGCCAGCAATGGTGACAGAGAGTGACAATGAAATACAGGGGGAGACAGGGAAAATCCCCCACAGAGAAACACACAGCTTTTTGTACTCACCTGCAGGCAGGAGAGACTACTTACCCGTCCCCTGAGGGACCCACTGGTGTGTTTCTGACAGGACTATCACAGTGCAGTACTGAGTAGCTGTCGGCCTGGTCCACCGCGAAAGATACAGTCAGTCAGGAACTGTTCAGTCTTGAGAGGACCGTGGGAGCATGAAAGCAAACCCGGCCACCCCTGGAGTCATGGGGCCTGTCGTGAACTGAGTCTCACGCACACAAGGCGAGGATCAGCACGCTCGATGGTCGGACAGGGAAGACTACGAGGATATCTTGTACCCAACCTGTTGCCCAGCCGACAGTTGATAGAAGATTCTCAAAAATAAAATAAAAAAGAATTCCAAAAAGGAATAAAATAGGTCAGGAGACTGGCTCCTGAGGGAGCCACGTCTTCTCCTTCTGCTAGGCAGAAAAAAACTGAAGTCTGCTGACTGTAGTGGGAGGGTTATGTCCGGAGGCACCGCCCCCTGGGTGGGGCTGTTCAGCTCTGGCTTTTAGAATGTATGTATAACATCTCATATTCTGCCTAGGTCTTCTCCTGCAAGCAGGGACATAACCCACGTGTAAAGTGTAAAGAGACACCGTGTCAGTCCATGGATGATAAGAGAAAATGCATTTTTTTCTAATAATATTAACGCCTTGTTCACATCAGATGCATCGAGTTATTGTACATAAAAAAAAAAGTCTACTGTACTTTTCTGATGCGTCACTTCCGGTCAGGGCCGTGGATGGTATATCATTCCGGCGCCTGCATTTTAAATATGGTCTCTATTTTTTTACTAAATGAAGATATGAGAGATCGTGAACACGCAGAGTGCTACACAGTGGCATATACTGTGATTGCGCAGCACCCTCGTGTGGGGTAAGGGAATCTGGCGAGTGCATTTCAAGTAGGAGCACAGACAAGATCACCAGCACTAAGATCACCTTTAAGAAAGGGGCAGGAAAAATCATTCCCTCTGAAGAGCACTAGTCACTTTGTTGTATTTTTATTTCTATTTTTTCTATTTTTTTGCTTTTTGGGTCAATTTTTAAACTAATTTTTTAATCACTTTTTTTCCCTTCTATGCTTATAGGTTTATATAATTCATAAGTGTCATAAATCATCAGTTGGTGTCATTGCATTTGTAGTAGGGAACACTACTTATACACATCAACAGCACATGTCACTTTATTAAGTTCAGTCTAGCAGCACTTTTTATAGGTTTGTGCCCTAGGTAGCAGCACCTGTTTTAGCACCTTCAATATCATTTATTTTGAAACACACCACAGAGGGTGTCACACACACACATACTTTGATCTATTGGTAATACACAGGATATTCATTATTTTGTTTCTTTGCCCTATTCCACACACACACACACACACACACACTAAAATAACATTTCCCTAATAATTTGATAACAGATGACTATAAAGGGTATTTACATACTCTTAGAGCAACAGCGCCACACCCACATTCCTTTTTAACCCATACAATTAAAGTGTAAATCACATACTTACATTTCCCAGGCTAAAACAGCGTTTATATACACAAAATATGTCGTATATTAATACAGTTCCATCTTCCTGAATACACATTAGATCTTCAGATACTGTCCATCCCAGGTGCACCACTTGTCCACTCTTCCACTACAATTAAAAAGAATACCAAGTAAAATTTTATATAATTTGTAGATTAGTTGAAAATCTACAAATATAGATGTTTAATAAAACAATACAAATGTAATCATGTAACACGAAAAGCCACTTGAAAATAACCCTGTCACCAATTTTAAATTAAAGCGGGATTCCACCCGCAATTTTTTTATTTTTTTTTAAGTCAGCAGCTACAAACACTGTAGCTGCTGACTTTTAACAAGGACACTTACCTGTCCCTACTCGCCCACGATGATGGCCCCCCGATGCCGATCCCTCGATCACTGCAGGTCCCGCGCCGCCATCCTCACTAAGGGAAACAGGCAGTGAAGCTTTACGCTTCACTGCCCGTTTCCTACTGCGCATGCGCGAGTCTCGCGCCGATTTGTGAATGGACGGCTGCTCTCTGGGATTACACACAGTTCCCAGAAGGCAGCGCGCCCCATTCGCTAGAAGAGAATGCGGAAGGAGACCCACCGCGGATAAGGAAGAGGCAGATTAGGGACTTCCGCATAGCAACCGCTATTTCGGTTGAGTAAAATGGTTTTTGTTTTGTTTTTCAATTGTTTTTTTTTTCATTTTTTTTGCTGCATTTTGGTGTAATTTTTTTTTTCAGGATGGAACTCCGCTTTAAAAAAAAAAAAAAAAAACTACAAAGACGACTTTCAGTACCTATCCCACCTCACGTCCCCTTGATCTTGGTCCTATTTAGCAGCTTCAGCCTACAGACAAAGTCTTCACATCTGCCCCTTCCTGGAGTGACAGATTCCTGCATCCTCTATTGCAGCGGTTCCCAACCTTTTTGGCACCAAGGACCAGTTTTGTGGAAGAATATTTTTCCAAGGCCCGGTAGGAGGGGGGGGGGGGGAGGAATCACGACGTGTGGGTCGGTTCACACTGCTGCGGTGCGGGAACCCTGCGAATCCACTGCAGGTTCCCGCATCGCAGGTTTTCCGGTGGCAGTTCACATTGCCCTATGCGAACTGCTGGGAGTGTCAGTTAAAAGTTAACGACACCCCCAAATCAGTTCGTATATCTCAGTGCGATCTGCAAACTCTGACAGGAATCGGATCGCATGGGTGTGAACACCCATGCGATCCGATTCTGCTGCGGACAAAAAAAAGGGTCCTGTGTGAGTTTGATGCGTGTGAGTTTGATGCAAATTCAGCCATACGATTTGTATGGCTGAAATCGCACAGAGATCGCATGTGATGTGCACTGCAGTGCGGTGTGGTGCGAATCACATCCGAACTCTGACATCGCTGCAGTGTGAACCGGCCCTAAATGTCCCAGTGTAAAAATATTATTAAATGTCCCAGTGTAAAAATATTATTAAATGTCCCAGTATAAAAATATTATTACATGTCCCAGTACACGAAAATCATTAAATGTCCCAGTACACAAAAATCATTAAATGTCCCAGTACACAAAAATCATTAAATGTCCCAGTATAATAGGATTTTTATAACAGCTTACCTGTAAAATCCTTTTCTTGGAGTACACCACGGGACACAGAGCTAGTCATTACATAATGGGTTAAGGGTCACCAGCGGTGATTGGACACTGGCACAACCAATGGAAGACAGTTCCCCTCCATATAACCCCTCCCATCAGGGAAGTACCTCAGTTTTGTAGCAAAGCAGTAAGGTTCCCATAAGAAGGGTGGGACCTCTGTGTCCCGTGGTGTACTCCAAGAAAAGGATTTTACAGGTAAGCTGTTATAAAATTCCTATTTTCTTTATCGTACACCACAGGACACAGAGCTAGTCATTACATAATGGGACGTCCCAGAGCAATGCTCATATGAAGGGGGGGAGACACAGATCAAACCGACCGCTTGCGGACCAGAAGCCCTATACTGCTGCCTGCAGCACACTTCGCCCGAAGGCGGAATCCTCATGTCCTTTCACATCTATTTGATAGAATTTGGAAAATGTATGGACTGAGGACCAAGTTGCAGCCTTACAGATCTGAGCCATCGAAGCCTGGTGGTGCACTGCCCATGAAGCACTTATCGCCCTGGTAGAGTGCGCCTTAACAGGAAAAGGAGGAGTCCTGTTCTTTAAACCATAAGCTTGAACAATTACTTGTCTAATCCACCTGGAAATGGTGGATTTTGATACCGCTTGGCCCTTCTTGGGACCATCTGGTAAAATAAACAAAACATCTGTTTTACGTATCTGAGCGGTTGCTTGCAGATACACCCTTACCGCTCTCACTAGATCTAGAGAGTGTAATAATTTTTCCCCCGCCGTCCGCGGGTTTGGAAAAAAGGAAGGCAGAACAATGTCTTGATTCAAGTGAAAAGCCGACACCACCTTAGGCAGAAAAGCCGGATGGGGTCGTAGTACGATCTTGTCCTTGTGACAAATTAGATAAGGCTCTTTACAAGAAAGAGCTGCTAGCTCTGATACTCTCCTAGCAGAAGCTATAGCAATCAGAAAGGCCAATTTCCTACTTAATATAATTAAAGGAATATGGCGAATAGGTTCAAAAGGTTGCTTTTGCAACACTGACAATACCAAATTCAAATCCCATGGACACAAGGGAGACCTGACTGGAGGATTTATCCTCAGTACCCCCTGAATGAATGTCCGAACTAGGGAGTGAGATGCCAATGGTCTCTGAAAGAAGACTGATAGCACCATCAAAGGGCAAATATCGGCTCTAAGGGCTAATTTCA